>CM069543.1:15069318-15669318 GCA_035773235.1 Eospalax fontanierii
GAAAACAAATGCATTGTCATGAAATTAGCACATAATTTACAGACTAAATATATCTACTTTCATAGTAATGTGTTGTTTTGTTGTGAAAATCATAATGAGTTTGATAGGAAACAAATTATCCAGCGGAATTTTGTTGTTTAACATGAAAGCATATCCTGATGCTAGAATTATTTAAGAGGGATTCACACAGTAATAGATTTTGACATTTGGAAGTTGTAGTTATTAGCAGATCACGTTTCTTTTACGGCAGTAAGCACCTCTCTAATATCCCCATCAACATATTTATTCCTTTAAAGAAGTATTTAAGGTAATGTAATATTAGTTTTGTTTGTAAGACTGTATGTTTGCAATTTCTCAATAAAAATGTCTGTTGTGAATTATACAAGGAAAATGTCCATTATATGGTTTCCTGTATGTTTAGAAGACACATTGAAAAAGGGAAAATATGTTAGATAGTAACAAATTGATTAAAAACACTACTTAGTTTATAAATTTAAAGAAACTGAGCTGAATTCCAGACACTTCACTTTTCATTTGTAGGAATCCATCTTTGCTTATATGGCATTTGAATTTAATTATTAAAAGCTTATTAATTACTTATCAGTTTACTTCTTGAACTCTGCCATCAAGAAAATTCACCTTGATTTATGTGAAGCCAGGTTAAACTCTAGACAACTTTTGGCATGAGAGTAATAATTCCCCTCATTAAAAACACTGGCTCATAATTTGATTAAACAAATTCGATTTGCTTACAATTTTAAAGAGCACAGCATTACATAAAATGCAGCAAAAATTATTTGGCTAATGAATATTTTCTAAATTCTTGATAATACTCTGATATTTTTGTGAGGATTCCAGATTGGTTGGGTGTGGAAACCAATCCACACCGTCTACTTTGACTTTGTTACTGCTTGGATCTTTGCTAGAGCTCTTAGGTGCTTGGTCCTCTTTACTATTTTAATAACCTGCCATTATCTGTTCAATGCAATTGTTCAATGCATTCTAAAAATTTTAAAGGAAATTATTTCATTTCAGGAAAGATAAGGCAACATTCTGATAAATTATAGTCATGAGCCAGACAATGAATAAATAGATGTTTTCTCTTAATTAAAAAAAAAAGATTTGAACAGTAAAGGGAAATGCTGTAGATTAATCATAAAAATCAACATTATTATTCATCGCTAAGGTAACAATATTGGTGGAGAGGTGGTTTCAAGTATTAGTTGAAATTCACTTTAAATCAATACCAATTAAACTTTAATAGTCCGTATTTTAATAGCCCCTTTCCATGAAGTCTTGTGTTTGCTGTTAGTGTGGGTTGCATAGACCTTAAATCTGACCCGGGTATTTCAGGCAGTTTTCATTGGCTTGAAAGGCATGTGAAGTTCAAGGTAAACATGTTGTATGTTCAGAATCAAGGCTGCAGTAGGGTCATGTGATGAAACATGGGAAGTGCTGCCAGGAACACCTTGTAGACTTGATGGATTTGGATTTGAGTTATGTTTGTGGCATTGCTGTTCAAAAACCTTGTATTGTTACCAGTTTTTAATGACCCTATATCTAGGTACATGATCTGATAGAGGTTTGGGCCAGAGTTTAAAAAATTGGGGGTCTGGGTGGACAGATTCCTGTCAAATCCTCAGGAGGTTGTATCTCAGAAGAGGTTGTTGAGCAGTGAATATTCTCAGAGAGTGTACCCAGAAGATATCCATAAGGCAGCTGGGAAGCAAGAATGAGAAAGTAGCAAATTCAACCAAGTAGAGCTCTCAGCTCTGGACCTTCTGTAGGCTTCTTTGACTTGAGGCAAAAGAGCAGGGCTTTGCCGCTCATTCTCATAACACAGCCTGTAAACTCAGGAGTAGAGGACACCGCATCCTCAAGAGCAGTCCTCCAGGGACAGTTACAGGCGCTTGCATTCAACAGCACCGCCACAACAAACAGGAAAACGAACAGTTAGAGACTGTGGGTAAAGTAACATCTGCTACTAAGTGACAAGGTTGCTCACACGCTCGGTATTCAGTCTTCAGGTTCATTGATGCAATAGCAGACAGTCCACCTTTGGGGTGCAACAATGTGAATGAATGAAATTTTAGGAATATATTAGTAAGCTTAAAAGGAAACGCATGTGCTGTGTGTGTGCTGGAGAGCTTTAGTTGTCACCTTGACACACCTGGGTTTAGGGAGCCACAATTAGAGAATTGCCTCCATTGGACTCACCTGGGGCCATGTCTGTGGGGCATTTTCTTGATTGTTGAAGGTATGGGAGAGCCCAGTCCACGGTGGGTGGTGTGACCCTTGGTCAGGTGGTCCTGTATGGTATAAGATGCAGGCTGAGCACAGGCTGGGGAAGCAAGTCAGTAAGCAGCGTTCCTCCATGGCCTGAGCTTCAGCTCCTGCCTCCAGGTTCCTGCCCTGAGTTCCTACCTTGGGCTCCCTCAGTGATGAACTGTGACCAGGAGATGAAAGCCAAATAAGCCCTTTTCTCTCCCAGCTGGTTTTAGTCAGTGTTTTTATCACAGTATTTGAAAGCAAACTGAGAGTGTGGAAATGTTTTAAGAAGGTATTGAATAATTAAAATAGAATAAATTTAGGTGATATATGTAAAATATTGACTGATATATCTTGGTGTTTCCAAGAAGAGTAGTGGCTTTCGCCATCAAGAAGGGGTTAGGAAATGACTTCTTGTTTTTCAATTGAGAGCTTCAAAAGTGCTTATTGTATTATTTTTAAAAAAGCTGGGGAGGAGTGGGACCTAATAAAAATATGCTGTATACATTTATGACATTCTCAACAAATAAATGAATATATTTAAATTGTAGATGTATTAAAGATAAAATAAATTTGCTGGTAAGAAATTACGTGTAATATAAAAGTAGACTTAAGGAAATTATAACTGTAATACAGTATATTACAAGTAAGATCTTCCTGATTATAAACTTTCTGTTCAAAGGATGAGTTAGAGATGATTTTAAAGTTATTGCATTAAATTCCTGATGTATTTATAAAGGTCAACCTTTATGGAACAGATTGAAAAGGAAATTTGGAAGCAGGCAAAAGGTGAGAACCAAGGAACTATATTTGGACAGGTTAAATATGACATATCTATTTGATATTCTGATAAAGATGTTGAGCCAGATGACTGGAGTTATAGAGTTACTTGTTGACTGCAGACACTGAGTTGGCACTGGGTATTGCACACAGTAGACTGTGATCAGATCACTTTGGCAATAAGCACAGAGAAATACATGATGGGATCGGAAAACTGATGATCAGACACTTCAGTGTCAAAGGTCAGGGAAAAGGAGACCAAATAAAAGAACTGGAAGAGAAACATACTGATCTAAGAAGACGTGTAAGAGACACTTTTGTTGCAAAATCCATATGGTGGATGTATATCAAGAAAGAAGTAAGTAGTTTGTGCTGTCAAATATTGCCAGAGAGCCAGTAAGAAGGGAAGGGCTGACAGGATAGATGCCATCCTTGTTCAAATGGCAGTTTTGGCCAACTGCAGAGGAGGCCCAAGAAAGTATGGGAAGAGATGAATGGCTAAGGGCTGTAGAGACCTAGCCGTTGATGAGCGTCCATGTAGACACCTTCTGAGTACCTGTGTTCAGATCGCACTTTCCTTCAGGAACACATTAGCTGCTGTGTTAGAATTAGAGGCTTCTCAAATTTAAGATGTGGAAAACACCCTTGATTTAGCTGGAGGCTTTTCCGTCATTTTCTACATGAAGGACTCGAGCTCTAGAATGCCAGTTCTAGAAAACATCATTGCATGAAAACATCAAAAGGATGATTTAAAGAGAAAGCCAAGCCAACAGAGGAACTCTAATTCAGCATGTACAGCACTCCACTGGGAGTGAGGCGGGTACCACACAGCTTAAAATTATTTTTTTTTCACATTTTCATCCTGATATATAAAGACAGATGTTTTGTATATATGTTTCTGCCTCAGGATACAAGGTTCTGTATCTCAATATTTAGACTGTCTTGAGAGGAAACATAACAGAGGATGGTCTAAGTATTGTGTCTTTTATGTGATAGGGTTTCTAGGTGATCAACATTGAGAAAAGCAGCCTCTTCCTTTTCGCTTTGGATACAGGATGGCAGAGACAAATTTACCTTTTTGCTGTCCAGTATGTTCAACCATAAGAGAGCACATGCTTTCTCCCTTCCTCTTGTTTCCCAACTGGTCAAACAAAATAAATTGTTTCTGTGTTGAGTGATATCTATATATATATTTATATCATCTATATCTATATCTGACTTTCTTTTAAAAAAGTTATGTTTTTGCTTTGCATATCCCCAAAGAGCATTATTTACAGGATTATACAGATTTGTGATGATGGGTGAAATGAAATGATACATTTGAGAATTTCTTTCTTTCTTTTATACAATGTAAGTCTGTAAAATGTAGATTTTGAGCTCCATAGTACACCTGTGTTTGTTTTATAGCCTAATACTAGCAAAGGGGTACTTTTTAAAAATCTATTTCCTGTTTACAACCCCCTTTCTCTAATTCAAACTAGATAGAATGTTTTATTTGCCTTTTTATTTTCAAAAAAGATAACAAGTGTTTGTTTACAAAAAACTGTAAAAATATATGAGTCTGTAGAAATGTTAGTGAACTCCCTGGATGTTTTGTTGGTCAAACAATAGAATCCTGAGTCAGAAGAATGGAAATTACTCATGTCCTCTGTTTAAACATAAAAATGACATGGTTGGAATGGATTCTAGATTCCTATCCTCTGAGTGCTAAAAGTTTAAGAGAACCCCTGGAACATTCTGATTAACGACTTGACTCAGAGGATGCCAACTATTCAAAGACAAAAATATGGCCACGAGCGCCAAGTTGTCTTTGAGGTTATATGATTGAAAAACAAAACAAAACAGAACAGAACAAAAGAAACCTGGTTTCTTCTTCATTAGCACAGTCTGTGGTCCAAGCCTATGGGAGTCTGTATGTGCTGTTGTCTCCTTTTGAAAAATTCTTTCTTCCTCATAGAGAAATTTAGTGCTTGACAAACACATAATGTATAAAGCCAACTCAAAGATTGGTATAACTGATGAGAAAGCATGAGTTTATTGGCAAGGGACTGCAGCTGGCTGTACTAGGGTGCTGGAGGTAGATAGCTGTTTAGAGCATTTGATATACAACCCAACACATCTCTCTCCCTATGATGGAATGAAAACTTGGACCAAAAGGAAAGGACCAGGATTAAATCTCTCCTGCATCTTTTCCCACGTGTATTTGGTTATTATTATTTTTAAGAGTATTAACAAAATTGGAAATTGACTTGTGTGTTGATTTAAATGATAACAACCCCCAATAAGCTCCAAGCTTTGGGAAACTGGGTCTCTGGTTTGTGACACTGTTTGGGGAGGGTCATGGGATCGTTAGGAGGCATGGCCTTGCTGGAGGAAGTAAGTCACTAGGGACAGCTTTGATGGTTCTTAAGACTTGTGGGATTTCTAATTTCTCTCTGCTTCCTGTTCTTGCTTGACTATGTGAGTGCTCATCTTTCTGCTCCCGCCACCTTTGCCACCGTGCCTCCCTTGCCTTGATGAACTCTTAACCACCCTGAACCTTACACTAAATACACTTTTCCTTCTATAGGCTGCCTTGATCATGGTGTGTATCACAGCATCAGAAAAGAAACTCACATACCTTGTTTTGATCAATGTAGTGCCAATGCATAAAGAGTCATTGTAATTATTGTTTAATCAGAACTGCTTCCTGTTTGTTTGCACATTTTATTATGAGATTCTTAAGAACCAGAATTGGTTATAATTAAACCTCAAAATGAGCTTCACACAATTATATACATCTTAAGGGTTTGTTGTAATGTAGCCTGCGCAATATGGCACTAGAAGGCTTTTCTGTGTCAATGAGTACAGGACAGATGTGGCTTAATATGAAAACTATTGTCTAGAGCAGCATGTTCTGCTAACCTTGTGGATTTATGTGTTTCCACTCAAGCCTTTTAGAAAATCCTGGAGGACTTTCATACAGGAGGATACCAGGGAAGGAACGCCCACGTTGCTTCTAGGATCACACTAGATGCCTTTATCAGTCCCCCCGGCAAAAATCTAAAATGTTAACGTTGCCAATAAGGGTTCAACAGCAGACACTTCCCTGTTGCCCTTCGATGTAACATGCAATAAAATTGTCACCAATATAACTTTAAAATTCAAAGATGACTTTGAATGTTTCTGTCAAGGTAGGTATAAAGATATTAGCCTCTTTAAAATGTGTTGAATGATGTGATTATTTTTGAATACTGTTTTCTTCCATTGTGCCATATGATGCACATATATATATATACACACATATATGCATATGCGTATATGTGTGTATATATATATATGTATATATGCAGAGTTTGTAAATAATTCATGGTATTTTTCATTACAAAACCAAAAAGCCAATTTAAAAAGTTAGTGAAATTTTTATGAAAGCTAGGGACTCTAATAACTGACTTTTTAAGGAGTGAAGGCAACAACATTCCCTATACACCTCTTTTCAATAAAACCCAATTTTAAAATTTACATTTTTCAAGGAGGGATGATTCCTATAAACAAAACTTAAGTATGCATTACTGTGCACCAGGGTGGATGCCTGCCACTCAAATCACTGTCATGCTGCAAGCTGTCCTGATACAATCAGAAGGGAAAATAGAGTTAAGTTGATGGGTTTACAGAATGATGTCTGTGTGAGTGGCAGATGTTTGTGTTATAACCACGTTATGCGCACTCAATTTTTATTATAGAACAATCACTTCTAATAACTTTTATGTTCATGATCAATGTATCACAAAATCACCTGAATTTCAAAAATGACCCAAGAAATTGAAAGATGTGTTCTTCTGTTGTTTCTCAATACATTCAGTAACAACAAATCAGTAACTTATTTGAGCATGTACTAAACTGTGCATTTTGACAGTCTATGAAATTTCAAATATGTGTTTGAATCTGCCTGGTTCATGGAAGATCTTACATCACAGCCTGGATGATTACCCATCATCAGCAGCTGTAAGTGGGTAGCGTGACTAATAACTGCAATTCAAGCATGATTGGAAGAGCTGTGATCTTTATTGACTCTGTGGACTAGTGACTCTTTGTTCATGTGGTTTGTACTCAATAGTGCCGCTTTCAGGTATGCATACATCCCATTACTGTGTTGACCCCAAGACCATTCCACATTCTATGAACTCAATAGCAAATCTCTGCAGAAGCAAAAAATGATGTTCATTCATTCTGTGGAAATAACTTCAACCCACTGTTATGGTCCTCTATCTCGTTCATCAACAGCTTTGTTGAAATCGGTGACCTATCACTGGAGGTCATTTCATTAACATATATAAACTGGTTATACTCTTTGTGCCTCTACTGCTGGCTCTGAGGGTCTTCATGATTCTCCTATATTTCCATTCAGGCTAATCATATTTTCAACTGGATGCACTTAATAAACTTTCAAAATATTACTTAAGGATACTGTATATTTCTTGACTGATTTAGAAATAAATACTATCACATTTCTTTTCTGAACATCTAACTATAAAATTTAAAATACACCCATAAAATGTATACATATATTGACTTGGATTCTAGTAAAGCAGATTTATGTAAACTAAATATTTTCCTTTGTTCATTCTAAAATGGCAGCAGCTAATCAGTCAGAAGAAACAGAAGAGTCAGTAAGAATACAGGCAGACGGAACCAGAATATTTAAGTTTAACTTTTATTAAATATCGTATTAAAAACATAGTGTTGGGGGGAAAGATGGTTCAGCCTTTAAGAGAATGTGCTGCTTTTGAAGAGGATCTAAGTTCCATTCCCAATCCCAAAGTTGGCAAGTTCATAATCACCTGTAATTCCAGCTCCAGGAAATGCAAATCCTCTGGTGTCTTTGGGCACTTGTATTCATATATACCTACCACCACCCCCACTCCCATAATTAAAAGCTAGAAATAAATCTTTAAGAAATAAATTGAGTTTAGGGTACAGCTCACTAGTAGAGTACTGGACATAGAAAGCCCTATGTTCAACCATGGCACTTCCAAACAAATAGATTATGTATCTACGAACTCAGTTGTAACATTTATCAAAGGAAGCATATATACTCAGTGTTCTAGTTATTTCTAGGACTGCTTTTGAGCCATGGAAAACTATTTTTATTAACTCTCTTGTTTGAAGCATTATAAGTGGAAGTTGACTAAGAGAGGGGGAGTTCATCCTCACATGTTTTGTTGGCATTTCAACATGGCACTGCTTTCACCCAGGGAAGGTGAATGGGAAGAAAATTGGGTACTGGTCACACCATGGCTACAGATATACAGCAAGCCATCTTAACAAAGGTGAGCTATTGAAATCTGAAGAGACAAACTTCTATTCCAAAATCAGGTGAAGAAAATAATTGATAAAGGAAATATATCGACTGCTACCTTTAAAGCTGTGTAGAGCTCACCATAATTTCTGAGTTGTCTATTGACAGTGGTGTGTTCTTTACTAATGGAAGCTTCTCATTGGAAGGAGTGGGGATGTATTAATGTACATGCACTGAATGCAAAGAGAAAATCCTTGAAGCTGTCTCCTCCAAGGAGCATGGGATATGGCCGTAGATAAAGGTGCACAAATGTAGCTGAGCTGGCCTGGGAAGTGGCTCAGTAGTGGAATACCAGACTTGGCTCCTGGTACTGGAATTTTTTTAAGTTGTCATGAAGACAATTTGCTAATATAGATCAGTTATTAATAGTGAGACTGATGATGTGTAGGATTCAATGTAGGAACAATATCCTAGAAATGGTGGACAAAGTTGGGAGAGGGTTCTGATGTTCTAACTTGACAGAAATGTAATCATGTTGTTGCTCTCTTTGCTTCTTTAGCCTTTCAGATACAGGTGAAAAAAGCAGAGATTTTTCTATTTTCTGTATCACATAGAACAGAATTAACACACAATACAGGTTTTTAAATGAAGAAACTAATGGGAATAAATGAATGCACTAGTGGCCTTAGATGGAGATGCAGAATTGTTCTGCTGTGACTGGAGAGAAGGGTATATAGGTAGAGGTAAGCTTGCTGAAGAAAACACGTGATGACCTATCTGATGCCTTGTATCGATTGAGTGAAATAAAACACACAAAAATAACCACAGGAGAAAATCATTTTTGTTGTTTAAAGGATGGAGATTTGATCTGGGGTGCCAAATACCTGACTCAAGAATTCCAGAGATAGGAAATAGAGAAAAGATACAGGAGAAAATTATTAAGTAAGAGCTGCAATAACTGAGTTAAAGTGATGATTAAGGTGAATAATCATCATTAAATTTTCATAATGGGGCAGGGGGAGGGAAATCCTCAGTGCTTGCAAACAAACCAGCCAGTTCCTGTCATACAATGACAGGGGCTTTAAGCAAAAAAGAAAAGAAAAGAAAAGAAAGAAAGAAAGAAAGAAATTGACAGATAAAGGGATACACTATCAAACTTCTCTCTTAATAGTTATCTTTAGATTTATAGATAGATCAGTGCAGTTCTGAACTCTCATCAGAGAAGCAAAGAGCAGAGAATAAGACACTGAGGAAATCACCCTTAACTGGGCAAACAAATCACATTCCCTCTCCCCTGGATGCAGAGATCATAGTGGACGATGGGTGGTGAGACTTAAGAGGCAAAGGTGGTGGAGGACTGATGCAAAACAGTGTTTTCTGAACATGACAGGACCATTGAATGTGAACACATAATGAATAGAAGGACTGCAGCACAAGATCCCACCCCGGCATATTGCAGGGGCTCACAGAGCCCTGCTCATATCTGCTCGCAGTTGCTTCAGGAGGGAGACTCAGTTGTCTTTGCAGCCCCTGGTAGGTTGCCCACGCTGCCATGGATGGCCATTAAGTGGACAGTGGTTTAAGAGAGTTCAAGAAGCTGAGAGAGAGAAGCGGTGGGTAGGGGCCCAGGCTGAGTGCGGGCGGGTAGAGGGGAGATTTGAGAAGCCACATTGTATACATATATAAAATTCTCAACCCCCCTCAAAACTAAACATTTTCACCTAGTTAACAGAAATGGGAATGATATCAAAATCTAAGTGACAGTTGTAGCATAAAATCTTATATCAAGAGAAGAGGTCAGTTTATTGTGAGGACAAGGTAAAGACACTGCCATGTAACTACGTTCTTAAGAAATTATCGTCTTTGTTCATTCTTTCAACAATCAAACTGAGGCAGCAGGACAAAGAAAATGGCCATGACAGCAAGGGACCTCGGACCGCAACACTGAGAAGCAGGACTCCAGAGCTGCAGACACTGGAGACTAAAAGGACAACTTCTTAGAGCCAGAAGCTGGGAAGTTGTGGGAGTCAGAGCTGTGCGAAGAAACTGAAGTGATAAACCACAGGACACATATCAATGCATGAAAAATTGTACACTGTGGCTACTGGAAGTTATAGGATGAATAGCTTATAAAAATACATATGCAAATGAACTAAAACAGGGCACTTTCACAACTATTAATCATAAGAACAGGAATAATAGCAAGCCGCCTGGCTTAGCACTGTACTACTTGATGCATATTTAAATAGCACAATAGGACTGGGAAGACAGCTCTTCGAAGGACC
Organism: Eospalax fontanierii; assembly: GCA_035773235.1. Lineage (NCBI taxonomy): Eukaryota > Metazoa > Chordata > Mammalia > Rodentia > Spalacidae > Eospalax > Eospalax fontanierii. The sequence continues at coordinate 15,079,930 of CM069543.1, forward strand.
CATGTTTAAGTCCTACTTTCTAAAGTGGGCATACCTACCTGTAACTCCAGCTCCGTGGGGTTTGGCACCTTCTTCTGCCCTTTGACAGTTGCTGCACTAGCATGCACATACTTCTAAACATGTTATGATCATAAGTGAAAGCATTTCTGCCTCTGCTGTAGCCAGTTGGGAATATTCTCCTGGGAGAATCAGACCAGAGGAAGGAGGAAGATCACAGAGAAGCTCTTTGATGTGAACACTAAGCATTTGTTTTATCCTTAAGAGAATTTGAGCTTAGTGTTCTTTGAATAAGCACATGCATAATATGGGTGGCCAGCAGAGTGCGTCGATGCAGACCTCAGAGTAATTGTCAGTGTTCTCCCGTAGACACACTTCTATGTATTTAAAGCATACAATTCACTAGTTACACCATAGAAACTCATACCATGACAAAATTACCAACTTAATGAGCACAGTTAAATACATTGATAGAAATATTTTTTTTCAAAGAAGCTCTCTTTATTCAGGCAACTGTACACTGTATACACTGAAAATACACACTTACACACCTACGTATGAGCATGCACACACCATGGCTGGTTAAATACCACATAACTTGTAAATGCCTGTGTTCAAACCCAGTGCCATCCAGGTTAATTATTGGCTGGCAACTGTTAAGTGGGAAGACAATTTCAGGCAATTTCCACTGCTATTGTATATTTCAAGTGCATGGATTGTATTTATAGAAAAAGGAAGGGCAGTTATTAAATACAGTCATTTCAAAAATGGCTATTGAGACCCTGTCTCAAAAGAAATTGAAGTAAAGTTCATGGCTATTAAGTATACAATTTAGAGATTTTGGATAATAATCATGATGTGTTTAGCATGAAAATCGTATTATACATTCTCATCACTCTAGAAAATTCTTTCATGCTCTGTACAAATCGCTTCCTTCTCTCAAGGCCATCCACTACTCTGACCATACAGAGGTAGGTAGGTAGGTAGGTAGAGAGAGAGAGAGAGAGAGAGGATATATATGTATATACACAAATGATAGATAGAATACCCTTTTTAAGTTGAAAAGTGAAGTTTGGTTTCATCCATGTGCTGGGTGAACCAATCACTGAGTCCTGCTCTGTTTCTTTCAAGAAATAACTCACAAGTTTGGTTGCAAAACTGGTGGTGAGCCAATAAGCCGAGGATATCGGCATCTTCAGGCTCCATCTCGGGGTTTACCCTGCTTCTTGTTCTTGATAAACAATCATCAGCCAGTGGAAAATGAAGCTAAAGGCAAGTGAGCTCATGTGGGTAATGAACAGGCCTGAGTCAGTAACTAAGTAAAGCCTTGGACATGAATATCTAAAGTCTGGCCTGAAGGTGGTGACCTTGGTGACCTTGGCCTTGGTGACCTTGGCTCTTCTGGGCTGGCAGAGCTCTTCTGGACAGTGGGTGTGAACAACAGGCCTGCAGAAGCACACTTTCTCCTGTGTATTCAAATTTGCTGTGTGTTTTATTCTATTTTGTTTTGCTGTCACAAAATATCACAGACTTAGTCATTTACAGAGAATAAGTTACGTGTCACAGTATAAAAGGTTGAGAATCTGAGCTCAAGGCAGTGCCACAGTGGGTGTTCTTGCTGTGTAAGAGTGAAAAGGTTGCTGTATGTTTTTCCAGAGCATTAACTCATTTTAGAGAATGGAAGACACCCACCCATTCATCTCCCATTAGGATTGCCTCCCAAAACTTGTATTGGAAATTAATTTTTTAATAGGCAAATTGGAAGCATCAGAGGATGACACTTGCAGACTCTACCTCCATGGTATTTACTTCCTAACAGATGTAAACTCTAATACTGGCTGTGTTGATACCGTACTCTGCTTGATCAAGTGTAATTCTGAGAGCAAGAACAGATCCAATATTTCTGTTTTCTTGGAATGTGGAGTTGTTTGCATTGTGGGCAAAACTTCTTTGAACATCTGATGTCATTTTCAGTGGACTTATGGTGCCCTTACTATTCAGATTCGTTGGAGCATAGGTAATCTCTTTAGCTAAGTTCATGAAGAATTGTCAATTTCTGAAGAATTGTATTTCACCTTCCATCTGAATATGGGACTAGATGGGTTGTATCACAGTCTCTCCACACTTCTTGTAGAGAATCTAAATTTTGACTTTTCTTGAAGGTGTAAAATGCTGTATATTTTTTGTTTGCCATTGCCTAAGGTTGATAACTTTCTCTTGTGGTTACTGTGATTTGTTTTCATTCTTTTTTGGAATGTGTACTAAGGTGCTTAGTTGATGTTATCTGTTGGGATGTCTGTTTTTACCACTGACTTGTATTTCCTTATTGACTTACAAGGTTTTTTACATAGTTTTCTTGTAGGTGCTTGCAAATGTGTATGTTGTGAATATTATGTCTATGTAGAGCTTTCTCATTTTTCCTTATTGCTGTCTAATGCTAATCTTTTTAAAATTAATGAACATATTTCATCATTGCTTGCTATTAGGACTATTGCTCTTGATGTTTTGTTTACAAATTTTTGTCAGCACATAGTTATGCAGGTAGCCTTATATGTTTTTTTCTAAAGGTTTCACAGGTTCAGTTTTCCTTTAAGATTCATCCTATATTGCTATTTGTTATCATGGGAAAGAATGGGTCTGCTAGCACCTATTTTCTTTCTAAAATTTTTGATTTTATTTACAAGTGTGTATATGTTTGGGTTAAGGTATGCCATCTATGTACAGGTGTGTGTGGAGACCAAAAGAAGGTGTTGAAACTCCTGGATCTGGCTTTACAGCTGGTTGTCAGCTGCCGGACGTGGATGCTGGAAACAAAGCTTGGATCTTCTGAAAGTCTCTGTAGCCCCTGATATATCTTGTTTTCTCATGTGTTCATCTGTTCATTTCAACAACATTTGCTGAATTATTTTGTTGTTCCTTGATGGTCTCAGTGTTTTTTGAAAGTCTATGGCATGGTTTTGCTTGCTTTTGACCATTTTCCCACACTTGAACCACACCAGACTGGCTTGCTCTGACAGGTTGATAACAATCCAGGTACCATACTGTTGTCCCCTGCTCATATTTTTCTTCTAAAGTACTTTGGTAATGTTTGGTCATTCTATATCATGAAGTAAATTGGGAAGACAGAATTGCACCTTACAGTGTAGAAGACTGGCATGTCTCTGCATCTGTTCACGTTTTTAATTTCTCTTTGTGATATTTATAATTTAAATATATGATGCGCATTCTAGTCCATTAACTTCATCCCTAAATACGGTATGCTTAAGCACTGCTGTGGATGTTGTTTCTTAAGTTTCATTGCCTAAATGTTGCTGTATGTACAAATACAGTTGTTAGAATAGTGGCCGGAAAAACACACTTTCTGTTTCTGTCAGTGTTGTTGCAGGTTTAGGGTAATTTCATAGGTAAAATGGCATCATGTTATTTGCGAATAATGAGAATTAGCCACTGTGTATTGCTGTATGAGCATTTTGCAGTGGATATTCTTGCTTGTCCCTAATCTTCAAAGGAAACAATTTAACAGTTAGCTATAAGATGTATCATAAGTTAATAAGTAGAAATATTCAAGAATATTTTACCAAATAGAAGAGTTTCTAATGTGATTAGAACTTTCTTATTTAATTGAAGAACTAGGAGAGGTTAAATTTCCTCCCATTTTTTAACGACTTCTGCGAGATGTAATTTCCATGTCATGAAATGAACCCTTTCAAGAAATAGGATTCTGTGGTTGGGATGTGTCTGTGGATACACACCATCCTGCTGCTTTCTAGTTCTAGGCCATTTTCATCTCCCCAGTTAGAAATTCTGCCATTGCTGCTGGAATCAGTGCAGCATCCCGGCCACACAGCAGAAGGAGAAGAGGACGGGATGCTGTCGCCTTGCCCTGAGACTGTTTAGAAACACCCAGTCTTTCCCCATTGTACATCACATCAGTGTTCCTGCTCATTTGTTTATTAGTCTAGTGGGTTAGAGATGGTATTTATCACATCTAGGTGTGAGATCTCAGTAAGCTTTCCTTCCCTCCAAAGCAAGGTCACCACCAAATTATCCCTAAGGTACTGACTCAATCTTTACAGAGGCATTCTTAAGGAAATGTAAAGAAGTATTGCAATGTATCTCAGTGGTAGAACTCTTGCTAGGCAGTGCACAAGGCCAGATGTTCTATCCTCCACATTTGGAAAAAACACCATCCAATCAGCCATTGAACCAGGCAACCAAGCAACCAAAAAAGGCCCCCAAACAAAAACAAAAACCAGTTTCCTGTTGCTACAGGAAAGTGGAGTTGACCTTTATATTTACGTTGACATTGGGAGCCATGTCAGACCTTCAGCTCACATTTGTACAGCTACCTTCTACCTTTACCACTGGTGAATGGAAGAGCAGTGGTATTCTTCTTGAAAACTCCCCTCCAAATCATAGAGCCATTTTCAGATGGAAAACTCTGCAAAGCTTTCACCTCTTGCATCTCAACATATTTCCATAGTACTCTGTGGGAACCCAGTGGTATCCGGGATTGGAGTACTCATTGGAAACTGGGATTATCTAGAGGTAAACAGTTGTAATGTCCTCTCCATCTTGGGCAGTTCCCCAAAATATATTCACAGCAGTACATGGGCAATAGCAGGTAAATGGGTTCCTTTCCATCCCATCCTCTGACTGCCCTGGTTAGAGTTGAAAACAGAGACTAGCAACCATGAGGTTCAAGATCTCAGTCATCTTCCCTTCTCACCTCTCTTTTAGAATATGTGTTGGGGTTGCTTTGAATTTTTGAAGAATTGGCTCATTGTGAAGGCTGGTAGTCAGGTTGATTTTATAGAGCTGGCCAGCAGAATGAAAATCAAGAAAATCTAGGTAAGAGCTGATGTCACAGGGACCAAAGCCAAGCGTGCCCTCAGCTTCCACAGATAGGGACATACAAAATTAAAGCACTTTCCAGCCAAATTAAGGCAAGTGCTTCCATTTTCAGGATCATCATCTGGGCTGTTCACATTCCAGAAATCTGTTCCCAGCAGATTGTATTTCACACTCAGCTGGGAATTGCTTATGATCAAAATATATTGGATTGTCATAGCCCAAGTATCCATGAAATATCCAGTAGGAGTATATTAAAGCATGGCTAAAGGGATATATGTTTGTCTAGCAGCATAAATCTATAAATGGATAAACAAAGAGTTTCACTATGACTTTTCAGCTTCTTCCCAGTGAACATATGGTCTTGTTTGGTGAGTCAGAGTCTCACTATATTGCTCAGGCTGACCTAACTTCTAAGCTCAAGGGATCCTAAAAAACTATACCCTCTGCCATCAGCTTAACTTATAGGCATGCTTCCATACCAGCTCAGAGCAGGAACTCAACTCACACAGAATAATCTCAGCTGGTCTTACTTCTTGCCAGTTTGGGTGTCCACCGGTTTTTCCTGAAGGCCCCATGAGCACCCTATTTTATAAGATAGCCAGATACTCTGTTCCCCAATGGGAACCCAATTCCCAGTACTTTTTCCATCTGCATTCTTCATTTGAGGTTATCACAGAAGACAGGCCCTGCCTATTGGGAACAGAGCTCTGGGATAGTGTCCATTGGGAACGTGTGAGGTTTTCTGTAGCTGTTCTTTAACAGGGAGAGCCAGTTCTGTCTATTGTAACTTCTAAGAGTACTCATCATGAAATATGTTAAACTTTTTAAGTACTGTTCACTACTGAAATAGTTATATCACTTTTGACTTTTATTTTGATTTTTGGACCTATAGCCCACCTTGAATTCCTGTTATGAAGTCTACTTGTTCATGATAGATATTCTTTTTGCATATGGCTGGATTTAGTTCGCAATGCTTTGTTGAAGATATTTGTGTTAATATTATTAGAGATACAGGTGATTTCTTTCACTGTGATAATTTTTATGATGTTTGCATCAGAGTAATATTGACCTCATAGAGTTAAACAGAAGGGCCCTTTTTTCATTTTGGAAGAATTTATATAAGCTAGTATTGAACTTTCTTTAGGTATTTGATGGAATTTATCAATGAAGGTATCTGTGCCCAAGATTTCTTTTTTATAAAGTTTAAAAAATTGATTATCTAATAATAAAAAACACCTATAGATGAAACGAGGATAGTTTATTTGTAGAATTGCCATAAACCACTCATTCAATATTAGAGAGAGTGTAAAAATTATTTTTAATGAATTATTTTTTACTATTATGGTACTGAAGTTCAGTTCTAGGAAATTTTGGAAGACAGTGTGAAAAATCCTCAGAATCCAAGCTCATTTAAGACATGCATATGTTTCAGTCTTTATGTGAGAACTCCCGTGTCTTGTTATCCAAGGTCTGGTTCTAATAGTATCAACATTTGGTATTTCAACCTGATCTCAAAAAGGAATAAGAGAAAGTCCAGAGACTTTAGATTAGACCACATTTGGATGACGGGAAAGCAAGGTGAGGGGTCAGGGGTGGTATAGCCTCAGTGTCCATTTTGTTCTAATATACTGCATTTGAAGTATTTTCGCAACTCTGTTTTATACAAAGTCAGAGAGGAAAGAGTATGATACAAATAGCTTCAAAGTGAACAAGTACCTTGAGTTTAATTTTATTTCTCTACTTTCTTGCTTATGTGACCCAGAGCAAGGTACTTACATCCTCTATAATTCAGGTTTCTCTTCTTATCTAGCCATCAACCTAATTCTAAAAGCTATATCTATATGTATCCAACATGAGGAAGAGCTCCTTGTGGTCATGTTTTATTTGGAGACCAAAATGCTCCTTTTGTATGTGTTATTTTTTGCCTTTCCTAACATTTACTGGAACCTAGATGACAGAAAGCTCTGTGATAGAACCAGAATGTTGAGCAAGCTACTTTGACGGTCACATGACCTCATGCAGCAGCTGTGAGAGATGCCTGATGAAGTCTTCTGCAGATCCCTGTGCTGGGAACCGCAGTGCAGGTCCTTGGTACATAGGCTCTTCCTCTTGGATTATTACTGTCCTTTGAGAAGCAACCTTGACCTCCTCTGCAGCTCACTTGGAGCCTGAAAGCTTAACTATGTGTCACCCAGTGACCATGTGATCTGAGTTTGCCATTGAGAACTGAATGCCTCAGCAGTTGGTAAAGCTGAGGCTGTGCAACAGAAGTCCATTGTCAAAGGAAGTGGGAGATTATGATAGAATCAGTCCAGAAAAATAGTTAGATGGAGAAGGGCCCACACTTCCAGGGTTTCAGCTTCACCTGCACCACATTCTCTCTCTGTTAATAAAACTTTTAAATCTTTATCATATAATATATGTTCATATACAATGTTCATACATATTCCCGTGTATATATAGTGTTTTGTGTCTTTTAGGCATAGATTGATGGACTTGGCTTTCAGAAACAAAGAGATAAGAGTTCCAGGGCCAGAAATCAAGTGTGCCCGATGTGACTCATACTGTACCTTCCAGAACATTATTTTATCATTCAAATCTACAACTTTGAAATGACTTCTGTAAACTAAAAAGCTTTGATGTCAGTCTTCAATGCAAAATCAAATGAAATTAAGTTGAATAGTGCTGTACCTCAGAGTTTCTCTTAAGAAGAATTGGAAGATGAAAGCATGTGACAGGACTATGTTACTGAAATTGTTTGCCAAAATTTTATAAATCATAACAACAATGAATTAAATCTTAGAAAAATACTAATTCATGAGCAATGTATTATATATTAAAGAGCTGATGATGGATTGAGGTGATGAGCAGTTTTCATCAGGGAATACATTCCTGTGATACTGAAATACATTCCTGCTGATTCATTATGAAATGGGAGCAGGTCCCCCAAACATCTGGAAAAGTATGGGAACTGTCTTATCTGTCCTGAGAGACTTAAACAGCTGGGTAATATTTTACTGTGCTAGAAAACTTCTTTCTTTCTGCCATTAGATGATGTTACCTCCCTCCAATGTTTCCTTTTCTTTTCTCTATTTTTAATAGGAAGAACATTTTCTATGGCAGAACTATACAGTTAGACATTTCTTAGAGCATCTTCTGAGTGAACTATGGTCTCTGTGAAGTTAATGAACTGTTTGAAGGTACCCTGTTATAATTTGGACATAAAAACCAAATATATCATTGAAGAAGTGACTCCCATTGTGATATGATTACTGCTTGCATTCATTCTAGTTCCTTTGAGAAGGTAGGCACACTGGGAGACAAACTTGGATTTCTTCTGTTACTACAGATGTATTTCTCTTGTTCTTCAGCTGTGTGATAAGCCAGTGTTCCTGCATCTTTATTACCTTTTGGACATTGTTTATTCCATAAGTAGGAAAACATAAAGAAGATGTTATGGTTTGAATATGAAATGTTCACCACAAGATGTTGTGCTTGAACATTTGTTCTCCAGCTCGTTCCACCATCTGGGGAGGGTGTGGAGACTCTGAGAGGCAGGGACTAGGGGTTACTGGTGGTTAGGGTTTGTTGGTTGTAACTCTTCCTTAGTTCCAGCCTGGGCTTGCTGTGCTTCATGATGCACGGAGAGGTGAACCAGATGCCTTATGTCCCACTGCCACTGATGAGAGCTGGTGACCCACCGTGCCTTCCCAGTCACGTTTGACAGATATTGTGAGACAGGATGGATACGGAAAGCTGCTCTGTGTGTTTACATGTGTGTGTGCGTGTGTGTGTGTGCGTGCATGTGTGTGCGTGCTTGTGTGTGTGTGCGTGTGTGTGTGTGTCTGTGCGTGCATGTGTGTGTGCGCCTGTGTGTGCGTGTGTGTCTGTGTGTGTGCGTGCGTGTGTGCGCGTGTGTGTGCTGTGTGTGTGCGCATGTGCGCGCGCGCGTGCGTGCGTGTGTGTGTGTGTGTGTGAGCATGTGTGAAGAGGCCAAATGCTCATGTTGAGTACCTGCCTCTATCATTCTCAACCATTTTCTTTGAAACAGGAACTCTCATTGACCCTGAGCTTACTGATTGTCTTAGACTAGCCCGCAAGGCTAAGGGATCTTGTTGTGGGCACCTCCCCACTGATGGAGTTAGAGGCATGTACCCCTGCATTCAGCTTTTTATATGAATGAGAGGGGTTCCAAACTCCGGTTCTCATGCCTGTATAGTAAACACTTCAATAAATGAGCTATCTCCCCAACACCAAAACCTCTTCAAATCACAAAAGCAACCGGGAAATAGGATACAAAGAAGCTCTTCCCATCCTTGTTTATTTACATGGTACTTTTAAATTTGAAGATGATAAAATGAAACATATCTCAGGATATTATTAAGGTTGAAAATGTTAACATCCAATAACAACAAAACTGCTTCTCACCTCTGTCCTCACCCAGCAGTGCAGGACAGTACGTGAAGAACTCTGAGTGCTGAGTCCATGTCTCTTGTTTCTTCTCTGTAACGCGTGGCTTCTGCAGAGTTACTGTATCTTTATTAACCAGAGTCAGTGGAATTCTATTTTGAAAATACAGGCAATAGAATTTACATAGTCATAATGTCCTAGAAATAACTCTGCTTCATTCTCTCTCTCCTTCAACTGTGTTTTCCTATAGTCTGTGAAGATTGCTGCTAAGTGGAGTTTGAATAACTGTAAAAGTTGTTATGTACGTGCTTATGTATATGCGAAGCTATTAACATAGGGATCTTTGATAGGGCAAGATTGCAATAATTTTCCTGAAGCTGCTATCGTGAACTGTTTCTGAATTTCCTGCTTTCCTTTTTGTTGACTGGCTTATGTTTTGGGAAAAGGCATAGCAGATGTACAGCCAGATATCATTCCTTTGTGGGTTCAGAGGAGTCAAAGAATTTAATTTTGAAAACATGAAAAAGTAGCACTTCTAGGCTAAGACCATGTGCCAAGGATACGTTAGCCTCACATGTTTTGTGGCAGATTTATAAAGTTCTCCGAAAGGATGGAAATCGTGGCACATCATTAATTCTAGCGGAAAGAGTAGTTTTGCATACTTTAAGAAGATAAATACAGAAAAAAAGAGAAAAAAACAGAGTAGACAAGAACTCTGAAGGAAAGGCACTTTTTGTGACTGATGGAACTATTCAGTGTTCTTACATGGAGGTTCACAGTTGCTGTCTTCAGTAAGAAATAACAGCTGGGGAGATGACTCAGTGCCTAGAGTGCTTGTTGCTCTTTCAGAGGAACCTAGCTTGGTTCCCATCACTCATCCTGGGTGAATCACCACTTCCAGGGAACCTGTCACCCTTCTGCAGACACACCTGCACTCATGGGGCGCACACAGATGAGCAGGCACACGCATACACACATAAGTCAGAAGAAAAACAACAAACTGTAGGTTACTTTGTGTTAATAATCAGTATTTTCTACCATTTTACTTTTTCAGATTCACTTAACATAGTATATTAAAGTGATATTCAATCAGATAATAAATTTTTGGGACACTAAAACAAGTTTTCTTCTTTTCAAGTCGTTTGCAGGTTAAGTTTGAATCTTGTAAATCTTACATTGTAAAGTAGAAGTCAAAATACTTAAATATAAACATGAAAATATGTGAATTTAAGTCAATCTGATAAAGTTTCAAACAGATTTAAAATTATAATACTCAATATTCCTACCTGTACAAAAAGTAGTAACAGTTATGATCACACAAACTATCAAAAGACATATTTTAAAGTGTGTGTCAAAATCCTAACAGTTATAAATGTAATCCCAATAATCACCCTTATATGTATCCTTTGAATTAGTGTCTTGTTAAATATTCATGAATTAGTATCAGTACATAATTTAGAATTTGAAAACAATCTGTATGAACATTGTAGATAACATTAAATATACCATGATATATAGTTAAACAGAATATTAAAGAATAATTCTGCAACTATAGTAATGAACTGAGGATGTAATAAAAATGAAATTTTAAAAATATTTATTTATTTACTTATATTTTTTATGTGTGCAAATGTATTTCTTGCATGCAGGTAGGTGCAATGGTCAGAAGAGGGTGTCAGATCCCATGGAACTGGAGTTACAGGCAGTTGTTAGGCACCAAGTGAGTGGGTGTTAGGAATCAAACCCAAGTCCTCTGCAAGAGCAGCCAGTGCTCCTAACTGCTGAGCTACCTCTCCATTCACCACACCCGTGAAATTTTTAAAGAAATGCAGAAATAGATAGGATATCATAAGCACAGAATTAACAATAAAACTTCAAATCTTTATCAATTATTGATATAAAACACATTCAAGTTCTTTCACACTGTCATATGCATATTTACAGTGCAAACTGTTTAGCATCCAGTCCATGGTAAGCTCCCCAACCACTTTGGCTCTTCGATATAGTAAATGAGAAACAAACCTTATGAGAATGCAGTACTTGTCTCTGGGTTCAAAACCATTGTTGTGTTTTTTTTTCCAAGGAGACGTAATTTCTCCCCACTTTCATCTGACTTCTGGGTAGACATTCTTCTTGAGTCTCACAGAAAGTGTATGTGTGGTGCTTTACCATTGGGAAGCAGGAGAAACTCCTATCTACACACATCTATGAGAAGAGAGAGCTGGGCCCTGCATTGCTAGCTAATCTGATTAAATACTCCCTTAGGAGGGATTTTCCAGACTGGACTTTGGTGAAATAGGATTGAGTGCATGTTTGCAGACAGGTCTGGTCTTGTTGGGCTTTCCATAGGAGTGGGTCCAGTGAGTAGAGACTTGAGGAATGGGTGCCAGTGGTCCGGGTGTTCAGCTATCCAGGCCAAGGCAGTCACTGGAGGTAAGGTCAGCAGACCCCTTTCCCAGGATCGCTGAAAGTAAGTGCATGAACTCAAATGATGTAACCTTACTGACTGTTAGAAATGTTAGGTGGAAGACAGACATGAGCCAAGGCATTGTGAAAAGGGGATGCTAGAAGGACAAACAAGCCCCGTGCCAATATATTCCAGTCCGAGAATCCAGTATAAAGCCCCGGTCCCAGCTTTCATTACAAGAACTCAGTTTAATTCTTCAATTTGAAACATAATTTTTATTTTGTGTATATGCATGTTTTGGCTGCATGCATGTGCACCATATGCAATGCCCACAAATATAAGAAGAAGGCATCAGATTTCTGGAACTGGAGTTACTGAAAATTAGCCTCTGTGTGGGTGCTGAGAATGGAACCCAGGTTCTCTGTAAGAGGAGCAAGTGTTCTTACCTGCTGAACCAGACCCACACAACCCCAGTTTAAAAAGTAACAGACTGTCCTAATCCTAGAAGAGCAGATTGTCTTAACTGTCCATCTTGAAACAACTTGTAGGACACTGAGTGATCTGACAAAGGAGATGGAAGGATAGGGAGATAATTCAATGGGTAAAGTATCTACTTTGAAAGCATGGGGATCTGAATTTGGATTCCCAGAATATGTGTCTATATTCCCAGTGCTGCGGAAATGTAGACAGATGAATTACTGGAGCTCATTGACTAGCTAGTGTAGATGAATCTATGAGCTCCAAGATTAGTGAGATGCCCTCTTTCAAAATGTAAGGTGGAGAGTGATACAGGAAGCACCGACTGACCTCTGGCCTCCACACACATACACACATACATGTGCACCCATATTCACATGTATGCACACACAGGATCATATTCTTGCACTCCCCTCAGACGTGCACGTGTGCACACATACATAAAGGGATTAGATATGAGGTAACAAAGACAACTACAGCTTGGAATCTGTGTCTCCCTTTGTGTAAATCTTAAGGCGAACGTGGGTTGTTCCACCATATCGTAAATGAAGGCACGTGGACATTTCCCATACATGTGCAAGAACAAAGGGTCTGCATACACAAAATATAACTGGCCTGGCAGAAATGAAGACGTCCCAAAGAAACATTTGTGTCTCTTAATCTGGCTATCAGTGGACCCGAAAGATATGGGAATTTCGCCAAGAATCTCATGCTGGGGGAAACCACACCAGCTTGAGTGGGAACTTGTGTCCGAGGAAAACTTGTTAGACCATCTGCAGGATGAGGCTGAAGCCCAGACAATGATGGGTCCCTGGTGGGCAGGACAACACCGTGACAGGGCCTGCTGAGATGCATGTGTCCTTGGTCTGCTGCTGAAACTATTCTCACTTCAAGATGCTGAAGTTTGACTTGCAGGAGGGTGTGGGGGAAGAATGACCAGATCTCTTTGCCTGTCTTCTCAATGTGACCACATTGAAAAGACCTCCCTTTTCTACTTTCTACCATTAATTTGACTGTTTTTATTGGCTTACTGGGGATGGGTGACCAAGCATGCCTTGGGACAAGAGCTGTGACTCCCAACTTTGATTTTAAAGAAAGACTTATGCTTCATTATAGTATTGTTCATATAGTATATTTGACACACCTTGTGGGGTTTTGAAGAAAATCACAAGAATACTCAAAAAAAGAGAGATCTTGTCCACAACATTTTGGAAAAAGAGTCACCTTACCACATGCATATGCCCTCTACCTCCTAAACTTTGAAAAGTAGTCTTGAAATCCACAGTGAATCATTTATTCCTACTGTAGAGCATCCCTCTTCAGTCTCTCTCTCTTCAGAGTACTTTCTTTGCTTAGTTGAATAAACTGCTCAAACTGTCTGTGTCAATTGAATTCTTCCTTCCTGAACATAGTAACAGCTGCTGGCTGGTACTCTGCCACTGGGACGAGAGGAAATTAGAATGATCAGTTTGGAGGAGTCAGCAAACCTTGCAAGAAGGGATCTTATGTAGCTTTGTTGTGAGAGAGGTCTACATCTGAGTCTGGCTCCAGCAATGATTAGAACGAGTATTCTTTGACAAATTAATTAGCCTCCTAAATAGTAGCTTCATCATCCATTTTGTAAAAGGGTAACTCCAGGAGTTAGAGTAGGATTATGGGAGATAATGGATGTAAAACATTTAATACAGTGTCTTGTAAAGAGTAAATGTTCAGTAAATCTTAATTACATTATTGTCATTATATTCCTTTCATGCAGAGCAAGACACTGGGGAGGACCATTGTGGCTCTGGGTGATGAGAGGTTGGGATAAGGCCTGGAGAGATGGCTCAGCGCTTAGGAGAACTTTCAGAGGACTCAGGTTCAGATCCCAGAACCTATGTAGGGTTGCTCACAACTGCCTTAAGTTTACCCTAAGGTTATCTGACCCTTCTTCTGGTCTCTGGTGGTTACCTGCATAAGTACACACATGCACACACAAATTTTTAAAAATTAAAAGAAGGTTCTGATAATCACTGTGGCTGTTGACGATTACAAGACAAGGTGTATCTTACTGAGGATCCTTCCCCATTTGCCTCTGGGAAATACAGATGGACTTAGGAAACTATGAATCTTATAGGACTGAGAATGTAGCTCAGTGGTATAGCACTTGTCTGTCAGCCCAAGGCCCTGGGTTCAAGCTCTAGCACTAACCTCTCCAATACAAATGAAACTGTAAACTAAGGCATTTCAAAACTACATCTGCAAAGTTTGTGAAATGCTAAAATGCAGTTTTAGTTAATATCCTCAAGTTTCCTGTAAATTGTCAATGAGGGAAAAGACAGACAACAAAATTCTTACCATTTCTTGGAATGACAGAAATAATAGGAAATTTTACAAAAATGTCGATGTCTCCATTGGGAGTATGCATCTCCAAACAATATACATTACTCATTTTCAGGACAGGGTAGCTTGCTTCCAAATGACACTATGCTCTCTTCTGTTTTATTTTGCTAGGAGGGTAGAGAGTTCACTGGCTCTCCATTTGAACTCTGTTCTTGCCAATGTCACAAATGGTATTACCAGCAGGATGCTCACAAATGTTGTTTGTAATTAAAAAGCAACTTTATGCCCAGGAACACGTGCAATATTGTATATAGAAAGAAATGTTCTTCACCATAGGAGCACAGAGATGAGTGCCCAAGATTTTAAAAATTAAATTAAAAATATGTGCATTGTTCTTGCAAAGGACTGTTAGTGGCATGCAGGGAGTCTGCATGATGGAAAGTTGTAGATGTGTGGCTTTGAATCCCAGATCTATAATTTACTGAGGATCCATGCTCCTTTCAAGTATAAATACTCGGCTTGGCAAATCTGATTTCCTTTACCACCAATCCCTGTGATTCATTTTCTACAACTCCATGGTGGGGCCCCTGCGGGAAGTCTGATATGGCCCCCTGCTGCTCTGTCCACCTGTTTAGAATTTACATCCAAAATTCATCTAAAACATACCATTTCCCCTGGAGAATATTGAGTTAATATATTAACAAATTCCAGATGAAGTAGATCTGTTCTGAAGGCTTTGCAATTTTGTGTTCTGCAAATCCCTCTTTGATGGAGCTGGCAGTCTCCATTTTTTCAGAGTAAAATCAGAAAAGAACCACCTCCACAAATAAAGTCCAAGTGCAACAGTGCACAGAAAATCATCCCTTCCCGCCATGGCATTCAACACGCCAGAACCAGACACAAATGATTATGTGCATTTTAAGCTAGATTTTTCTTAATAAAAACAGAAAGAATTTATTTTTCATGGGGATTATGTGATTTTTTTATGAAGTGCTGGGCTACCTGGCTCCTCGGGCACTTCTCCATCTATCACAGCTGAGAGCTCAGCTTCCCCTTCCCCTTTCCTAGCAACTGCATCAGCAGTGAGAATTATGTGGACTTATTTAATCAATGTCAGCACAGTCTCCATGCTTGTGAGTGTATTTTTAAATTGCTCTTTTCTGGTTTTGTCTTAATATCTGGAATTGAGGGCTATGAATACAGGCAAGGTCATAAAGAACTTTAATTTCATGTGCTCCTGCTAGACAACTCCAGCTTCGGGAGAGCCTCCTGAAGAACAGATGTCTGCCTTCCGAAGTGACAAACATGCATCTGCTTCCTAAATGTCAAAACAATAACAGGGAAGTTATAACATGTACATGTAAAGGTTTGAGTGGGTTTGCAAAAGCCACAGATCTAGGTCTTACGTGTAGGTCGCTGAGGAATTCATCACAGAAGCAGAAGCAGCATTGTGCATGAATACATGCAGCTGAGACAGGGAGGGAGGGAGGGAAAGAAGGGAGGAAGGGAAGGAAGGAAAGAAAGAAGGAGGGAGGGAGGGAAAGAAGGGAGGAAGGGAAGGAAGGAAGGAAGGACAAGGAAGGAAGAAAGAAGGAGCGAAGGAGGACGATGGGTCAGGCAGGCAGAAATCTGATGGAAGAAGAACTTAGCTGCGGCTTGGCAAACTGAGGTTTCTGAGGCAAGCCTGTCTGTCTTTTGAAATATCCCGCTAGATTTTCTTTCCATTACTTTATTTGACCTGGATTCGTTTAGCCACAGCTGCTAATCTCTTTCCATCAGAGTATATTTGGGTTTTTGTTACCTGCAGATCATCTTGCTTTCCTTCAGATGCCTGCGTTTACGGAATGCAGTCAGGAACTGATAGGATCCAGAATAAACTCGGTTGATTATTTCTTCCTGTTCAGTCAGTACACAAGCAGACAGGAAATCCCACCTTTTTTTTCCTATTCAAAAAGGGAGATTTTGCTGTTATATAAGAGAACAACAACAACAAAAAAACCCCCAAGGGTTAGCTAGAGTGTCACTATTTTCTATACAGCATGGTAAATATTTAAATGTAATTAAATGTTAGAATGAATTTGTTAATCCTTATATTTCCCGGTGTCCATTCAAGAAATGTATCTCTAATTAAATTTCCCATTGGCCTTGCTAATAGAAAGAATATCATCTAGAACTCTAGCTATTGTCAGCATGTGTGGGCAGCTGCGATAAGGCTGGGTAATTCAGGATTAATAATTGGCTTTTTATTGAGGCTGAAAGCTCTGCATGGTATAGAAACTCGCCGAATTACGTGAAATCACATCTCTAGGCACTTTGTTTTGAGCTTTGAGTTTTGCACTGTGTATTCAAATAATTTCCTTTTTCTGTGTATTCCTCTGATTTGTGCCAGGAGGGTAACAGCCATGTTACCGCCACTCAATTGTTTCCAGGTCATTCTCTTATATAGGTTTTACATAATCCCCATAAACAAGAAGTGCAATTTAAACTCCAACAGTGGTTCTGTGATTAAGAAGATCAACTCTTAATATCTCCAACTTGGCTTCTTGAAATACAGTGTAGACCTCAGAGTAACTAGTCATGCTAATGCCTCGCAGGGAAGCAAATTAATCTTAATGGGACACTTAGAGCTTACTCTCAGGTCACTGCTCTATACAAAAATATAATGCTGTGTCTTTCCCTTGTTGGGGCTGAGATGGGAGTTGAAGGTGAATGATGCACTTGAACATTCTATCAGGCAAGACCATCATCATCATCTCTCTTCAACTATATCATGTGGATAGGCCACCACCATCAACAAACCAAACCAAACCAAACAATCCAAACACAGCCTGGATGTAGTTCTACTTAGCAGATCCACTGACGTGGTCATCAGTCCTGTCACTCAACGGCAGTGTTGGCTAACAGTGCTAGCAATGTCTACACACGGTGTCGGAGGGAACGCTCCCTTGAATTCACATTATTATCTTATGACTGGGCAAAGTATCCTGCCAATACCGGAAGCAACACAAAGTGGATACAAGGCTTCCTCTGTGATGCTGACTTGCATTGGGGAGTTAGGCAACTTTTTGCTGATTTCTATTTTGCTGTATGAGCAGGCAAAGAAGCAACACCCAGAGCATGTGTCATGATGCACTCCATCTCTGCTTTTGTGACAGAGATTTCTATATTCTGCTTAGCACCACTGAGGCCTTTACTAAAGTGTTTCCAATCAAAACATTATTTATTTGATTTAAATGAGTTCTCTAATTATACTATATACATACATACATATATATATATATATATATATATATACACACACACACACTGTATATTTTAATTTCAAAATGCTTGGTGAAAAAAGCACTCCTGATTTTTTAAAAGAAGAAACAATACATGCTAAAATTTGGAAAGGCTGGAGTATTTTTTCACCATCTTTCAGAATTATCAGCTCTGACCAACGGAGCCAGACTTTGATCTGTTTAGTTGTTACTGATGCCCATTGCTCTTCCTGTGATGACTCAAGCTACAAAGCTTTAGGACACGGCACACTCTGCAGTTTTGCTTTTGTTAATATTTGTAGAGTTCTATAATACTGAATGACTGCCTAGAGGACTTTAGGTATATTATTATTCTTATTTTGGGCAACTTAATCATTTAATATTCCTTTGCTATCTCCATATATTAATATTTATTAGCATTATCTAGTTAGGGCTTTATTTCCTACTTGGGGATACATTTCCCGGCATCATTTACATAGTTAGTGCCCATGATTTCCAATGCACTTAGCAAAAGCAAAGACTAATCTTTGTAAGAAAAATGTAAACTAAGTACAGTTTAAAATGTTAAAATGAGGTGCTGGGAATCAAGAGCAACCCAAGTGCACCCAGACCTCCCAAGCCACAGATTAGCAAAGTAGGTTTTTATGTGTTTCACTCTGATTAAAGATGTACTTTGAAAATTCTATTCTGACCCTTAGTTTAAGAGTAATGCAGAAATGTACTTTGTTTTTAAAAATCTTTTCTCATGGTTTGTTCTGATGAAAGGAAATGGCCTTCAGAGATTATTTGCTAAAAATTTCCATAAACAATGTAATTTATCCTGCAGTGTATGTCCATTAACTATTACTGCCTTCAATCTGTCAGCTCTTCAACAGTCTTTTCCTTGGATTTATATGCAAAGCTTGTAAAAAGCATCTTATTGACTGTTTCATTATTCAGTATGTTAATTTAATATTTTTTGAAAAACGAATAAAATCCAAATGCGGAAGGAAAATGGAGCTGTTTACGATTCAGTAAGACTGAAATATATCAAATTTCCTTTTTTTCAAAAAATGTGAAGATAATTTATTAACATAAAGTTTAAAGATATCTGTGTAGTGGGAATCTATGATAAAAACTTTATCACAACAGGATATGGCTTTGAAAAATATTGAATTATTAAGGTACGATTATAACTCAGATATGGACTGCAGAATTATAAGTCCTTAGGAATATTACATTCAGATCTGTTTGTTGTCTCAGGGTAGAGTGGGGAATCTGCTTTCATGGAACCCTGGGTGCCATTTTTAGAGCTAGGCACAGGTTGACAGGAAGATGACATAAGTACACATGACGTACAAATGCACATGTCTGCGCGTGACAGAGGGGGAAGCAGTGGAACTGGTGTATTTTGTAACTTTTAACTTATTTCATAGTCAGGGCAACTGACAGTTCTACAAATGCCTGAAAAGAAGTTAGAGGTGCTTAAATCAGTGGCGTCTGGCCTGCCTGGTAATTGAGGGTATAGAGAGACCATTTTCTTTTTTGAGCCTTGTGTACCTGACCCTGATGTGCAATGATTTATCCTCCGCCCCCCTCAATTCACCAATTTTTAGACACAAACATGAACCCCAAACTATGAGCATGTGCTTTATTTGACTAGAGTTTGCACATTAAAACCATAGTCTCTATGACCACACTTGTCCTTTCGCTTGGCATGAAGAAAAACTATGTTTCACAAACTGGGAGTTTGACCATTAATCTTGATCATATATGGCTAGAGTAATGTAGTCCCCCATCATTTAGCTGGGAAAGTAATATTCTAAGTCATGAGGTTTCTGTGATTCAGGGAGTGTGAACAGCACCACTGACCATGTGATTGCATGAACCAAGGAATGGAGAAAGGGAGTCATCATTCCCAGGAAATAACTGTGCAAGTTGTTGTCCTGGAATAAATAAGTCAAAAATACATTGTGGAGAATAGAAAATCAGATTTTAGTAGGATCTTAAATGAAGCAATTTAAGGGAAATATTTCATTAATTGGCTCATAGTAATATTGTTGTTAGGAGATGAAAGACACTGTAGAGGTCTGGTCAGTAGTGGTCAGAGCAATAGATCAATATGTCTGCAAGTACTGGAGACAAGTGAGAATGGATTGGGAATGAGAAAGAAGCTGAATTCCAGCTTTTAAAGCATGTGACTTAGATATACCTGGAGAGTGGTCAAGGCTACTGGATGGTTCTGAATTGCAGCACCAAAGCTCACTCAGTTTTCTTTGGTTAATTATACTTTTAGATAGCATTTAATAAGGTAGCTACATGTTTTCTAAGCTTTATGGAATAATGAAGCATTCGTTTTAATCTATGCTAATTTCTTGCTAGGGACATCTTGTTGGCATAATAGATGCCTGAAGAATGAAAACTTCTCAATGAGTTACTATAGATGACAAGAGCCTACGTGATTGAGGCAATGCATACAAATTAAGTTTAATTTCTTTAGGTTTCCATTTTATTTTTGACAAAATTTTTGGTAAAATTTTCAGAGAGACTTTAGATTTACAAAATATATATGAGCTAGAAATATTACAAAAATATATTTTTAAGTCTCTTTCTTGACATTGGACTAGATTAACTGAAAGGTGACAATGGAAGAGGGCTGGGGTGGATGCAGAATTTTCAAACTCCTTTTTTGGGTTTTTGAGACAGGGTTTTCTGTAGCCACAGCTAGCCTGGAACTTGCTATATAGACTAGGCTGGCCTGGACCTTGCAAAGATTTGCCTGCATGCCTCTGCCTCCCTAGTGCTGGGATTAAAGGCCTGGACTACCACAGGAAGCTATGTTCAAACTGGTAAGGGTCAAGGGACTTGGTTGTTCAATGACAGGAAAAAGTGGACTTTTTAGTCTACCTTTAGGAGTGGTTTTATTCATTACTTTGTTTTCACCTTTTCTGCTGTTTAATTGTCTTCTTTGACTGTTTTACTTTTTATATTTCTTTTGAATGGGAATCATTTGACCTCCAAATTTACTTTTTTCATATCTGAAGTAACAAAAATATGGTGAGATTTGTTACAGTATAGAAAGAATCCCATTTGCTTTCAATATTCCTGTGGCACTAAATCTATAGACATAAATTGAGGTTATCTTAGTAAATTTTGAGGATGTGAGACATTTAAAGCAGGTAATTGTCCAACAGCAGGTCTGGTGATTCCTAACTTGAATCTTTCTTTAAATATATATTTTTTTATTTTTACAAAATGTTTATTCTATCAATCTACTGCATTCACAGAGTATTAACATTTAAATGTTTATCATTTCTTTAACTGTAGCATTCATACAGATCCTAGGGTAGGGAATGGTATGATAAAACATGTATCAATTAGAATGTCTAAAGTACAGAAAATCCACAGATAACCCAAAGAGGAAGTTTTTGCTCTACCACATTCCTTACAGAAACTGGCAAATATGTATAAAACCAGAAAAGTTTTCTTCCTGAGCATTAATGACAAAGTTTATCTTGATGAAGTCAAGAATTTTATTTTCCACTAATAGCACATGTGCTGACCCAACTGTTTTGGACATCAGCAGCATCTCAAAGAAATAGAGATAACTGAATTCACAGCAGGCATTCTTGTGATTGACCTGATGCTTTAGCAAAGAGGAATGTGTGTTGTATTGTGTTATATGTGTGCATGTGTGTCTGTGAGACTGTATGTGCATGCTTGTGTGTCTGTGAGACTGAATGTATGCGTTCATGTGTGAGCATGTAAATTTGTATGTGTATGTATGTGTCTATGTGTGTAACTGTGTGTGTGTTAGACTGTATATGAGACTGTGTATATCTGTGTGTCAGTGTGTATGGTTTTCATTGTATGCCTCTTCATTTTTCTTTGGAAAATATGGGCCTCCTGATGCAGTGTAATTTCTAGTTGGAAGGGAATCCCACACATAACTTACAATGACACAGAGAGAACTGCATAAAATTATATATATGCAGGTTATATGTATTTCAGGCTGTACATACATTCTCTTGTTTTGATCATTTCTGTCATGTATTTTATCATGTGGGGCAAGTCTCAAATCCATGACTAGAGAATCCTTCCAATCCTGTTCCCTGGGTTTGGCTCCTCCTGCCCTGCTGCTGAAACTGTGTCTTTCACACTTCAATCTACTCTGGACTTTCCTTGCTTCTTAGCATCTGTGTTTCAATTACAGATTTCACTTTCTGAGTGTAGACAAAAATGTCCTTTTATTAGCTAAATATCATTTTATTGTAATGAAAGAATGCATCCAATTCTATACTGAGGAGAGTAGCTTCTGATAGGGGATTTAGAGACGTAGAGAGGATCTCAGGACAGAATCATGAAAAGAATCAGCAGAAGTAAGAAAGCGCATTGTGCAGACCTGACAAGCCCAGGGAGGTATCTCCCCAGCGCCTTTGTCTTCCCTGCTGCAGCCTTCACTGTCAGCCGTCCGTGATTCCACTCTCCCTACTGAACCCTGGCCAGCCACCTCATTGTAGTGCAAGCAACGGAAAGCTGGGGTCTCAACAAATTCCCCCAATTTACCGGGGAGAGCGTTTGATTAACCCAGCTGGGACTGAGAGCCCATCCTTGCTTCAGTCCTCCAAGGTCAGATGCCATCAAAATATAAGCTAGGTGTTCACTGTTCCAAAGGAAAGCTGAGCAGACAGAACCCTGCTGGTAAAGGCTAGGGTTAACACTGCATCTCTGAAACATCATCAGGCACAATCCTGGCAAGGACTTTTCAACATTTTTTTGAAAAAAAAAATGATGATGAGGGTCAGCAAATGTAATTTTGTTCTGGTTCACTAATATGTACAGTCTTGACCTAAAACATCACAAGTTTTTATTATTTTTCCATTATCAAGAATGTTAATTAGTTCACCACTGTAAAGAAAGACATTTTTGTGGAAACTGTTCCAGATTTTTAGTGGAATAAAGGTTTTGCTAGATCTATTTTAAAAATACATCTTTTCAGTACACATAAAACACACAATTATTGCCATATATGCATTTTAACATTGGGGTAAACATGTTATTAAATGAGTTTAGATGAAAAATGGGGTGGTGGTCTTCTACCACACTGCTGTGTTTGGACTCAATTGTTCAGATATGGTTAGCTGAAAATGTCAGTGTTGTTTCCTACCTTAGAGTTCCAGCTGTGTCTGGGAGCTGAGCAGCTGACAGGGTGGCTGGATGCTTTTAAGTTTGTTTGTTTCTTTTTTTCCACAGGGGCAGCCTTATTGCTAACGGCATCAATCCATCAACATGACCAATGTTTCCTTGGGAAATCCATGCTGTGTTTCAGAATTTTTTTGCATGCTTATTAAGCAGTTCTTGCAACGTTGGCGTGTATATATCAAATTTTCAGGGAGAGAATGAAACAGTCACATCTACTATTATAAAGGTTTCCATAAAATCTGTTAAGAAATCAAGACTTTGGAAAGCATGTAAATAAAAGTAGAGAATAATTAGAAATAGAATTGTTATCCTACCATAAACATATTATATTAAAGTCAAGTACCCATGACTAAGTAGTGGTTATTTTGAATACACAGTGTTTCTAGTTCTAAAGTTTGCAACATTTGCAATAACACATTTTGTGAACTGTAGGTCATTTCTCTTGCTAAAACTCACAGTCTCAGAACACCTAAGTTTTATGTACTCAAACAAGCATATATGAAAATTCATGTTATTAAAGGGCATTGTACTTCTGCCAAAATTTTTTCATCTGAAGTTTTATATCCTTAGGTTATATTGAAAGGTCACATTAGCCTGTATTCCCATGGCTACCACCCTATTGAGTCATGTAGGAAATTAGGCCAGAGTTGATTTCCTGTAGCCACTGAACAATAAAAAAATCATAGCCAGAAGACAGTGTTGGCTTGCTATTTACAGAATGTGCTACTCACTTAGACCCGGGAATCAACTCGGGAACCACACCCAGGTCACGGTGTCCACGTAGAGATTGATACTCAAGGATTTTAGAAGTCTTTCTATTGTTTGACAGATCATTTACCAAATCCTAAGAGTAAGGCATTCTAATTAAAAGGGTCAGTGGAACACAAGCCTGAGAAATTAATATCTCGTTCCCTAGAGAATTAAGGTTCTTAGTTCCCGGTTTGAAAATAGTCATGTTTTCTTCACATGAAAATAAGAATTTGAGCTCATTGTAAGTTTTAGGTAATCTCCAATTCCAAATGTTTTCTGACAACAAAGAGATATCAGTTTTTGTAGTATTTTAATACTTATCTAAATATTTAGAATTTTAAGATATTCAGATACTTCTCCACAAAGTTTCAGGATTATAAAACGTGACATAATTGAATAAGGGAACAATTTTTATAGATCTTGCATTGTGGGATGGAAAATGCGTTATTCTCTACATTTGCCTTTACCTTTACAGAATGTGTGCTCTGTAGGACATCTAAGGAGGAAATAAAGAGAACAGTAAGAACAGAGGCTGAGAAGTAAGAGTTGGCACAATCAGAGTGTCATAAGTGAAAGCACTGGGAATCGGAACGGTGGTGGGGGCATTAGCTCTGTTAAGAGTGAGCAGTCACCAGAGGCATTTCTACAAGAGAAGGACAGCCTCCGACCTATGTGCTGCACTGGTTTTAACAAAATTTTAATATTGGATTCACGGACAGAAAATACAGAAACTAGAATGAATGAGAAAAGATTTATTATGCACTGCCTATGAATACTTAAATACTCTTAAAGTTTCTTAAAGTCATGGAAGGAATCACTCGAGGATTTATAGATCAAGGAGGGACTCAGTAACTAAAGGTTGCTGGAGGAGGGGGAGTCATCTTCAGTGGTGTAGCCACTGACAAGCTGTCTTTCTTCCAATACATATCCTTCCTGCCTCATGCTCCAGCAAGACCTAAATTATGCTCCATGGACCTCACTCAGAAGGAAGACAAGTAAACAGGAAGGGACTTGTTGAGAAAGGTTGCAGCCGTGGGAGGGGGTAATTAGAGGGAGATGGGGAATGAAAATGACTAAAGTCTATTATATAAATGTAGGAAACTATCAAACTCTTGCAGAAAGTGAAAAATAAGGACGGAGTGGTTATAACATGATGCTTGTAGAGTGTTCAAACTACTTACATCTCACTGTGCATACATCCCAAACCTGTTTTGGTTTTTAATAGACACTCATAATTAAGCGTTCCTTTTATTAAAAATCTATTATATAATTTAAAAAGGGTTCTTCTCACTCATCAGTAATATTTCCAGTCTTAATGTATCCCTTTTCTTGCTATTTTCTTGAACAAATCTCAGGGCATTTCTCTACCTCCTTTCTGTCTTATCAAGTGAATGCTGGCTGTGCAGAGAACTGGACGTCTCCCAAATAACCTTCATCATTTTTCCCAAGAGAGTTTGCACTGCATTTTTGTGCAAACAGATTCCATGTACCCTTCTATCTGTAACCTTGAATTTACTAATAAACACCATAAGCCTTTCCTCTCCCAAGTTACAAAATTAGGTCTTAATCAGTATAGTAAGTGATGGAAATTTCCTGATGCCAAAGACAAAAACAAGTGAAGGATATGCTGTAAGTTGAGGCCAAAATGATGGTTTTGTCTGTGTAAGACTATAGTTAGCGAGGGAGAGTGAGTCAGTCTCAGGACTGTGCAAAGTCAGAACTGGAAGTGTGTTGGATCAAGTCTGATTCAACTGGGTTCCAAGATCCTAAGCATAGTTGGCTATTCAGTTAGTAAATACTACCAAGTATTAGGATTGACTTGTGGACTTCAATGTATCTCAGTGCCTGAATTCCATAGTAAGATCCATATTCCAAAATCATACAAAGTAATAGACTTAGTTTCTTCACTGAACTTCATAAATAATTATTTTTCTTTACAAGTTTTGACATGTAAGAACACTTGATATTTTTCCAAAATTCTTCCTAAGGCTGTGAAGCATGCCAAAATGCTAATAAGTCAGTCTGCCAGGAGCTCCAAGTGGGGAGAAGAAATGTTAACTAAAGTTGTAAAGTTATAATTATTTTCTTCAATTTAAAAGACATTGATTTTAGCTCAGTTTTTAAAAATGATTTATATATTGCAAAGAAACTTTATGGGCTCATTTCTATCCTCTAATAGAAACAGTGATCATTCAGTAAACTCACATATAAGTAATTACCTATGTTAATATGTATATAAAATTAATTGTGTCTAAGAGGGAACATATAAAGGGACATTTAAAATTTAAACTTCTATACCGTTAAGTCTTTAAATGGACACTTGATTAAAACACCAAAAACAGATATCTATGCCTCTGTTCAGAGTTCATAGTGGAACTGGAGGAGAGAAGCATCAAGGCGTGTTTAGACTTACTGCTGAGGCAAATGAAAGATTTTGTTGATACCAATTTCTCTTCATTAAAATTATATTTCTTTAGAACCTTTGAAAATCCTTGACCCCTCCAACTCAAGGCCTAGATAAGTAACTGACACAAATGTCTAATGTTCCAATGAATAAATAGCTGGTGATTGGCTGAATAAAAGAGTGGAATCAAGAACCTTTCTTTTCAGTTGGGAGTTTTTCATCCCTAACTTGTTTTCCTACAGTTTTTAAGCACAGCCATTACCATTTCAAAGACTTTGAACAACATGGAATAAAATGACTTTTTAAAAGTTCCTGCTTGAGTTCAAAAGACCATAGAACAAATGTTTACAACTTAAATCCAGGTTCCAGACTCAACTTTTACCCTGCCTCCATTCTTTCTATCCTACTTGAGAAATTAAAATGGTAATTGTATTGATAACCAAACTGCCATTAAATACCTATACCTTTCAACACTCACAAAAATTCAGATAATTTGAATGCAGACAAATGCCTGTTTTACTTTGCTTTTGCAGTCAGTGATGATTTGTTATAAATAGTTACTAAAAGAGATTTAATATAGCGAAGGTTAGGAAAGGGGAAATTGTTAAATCTTTAGTTTATGAATTGCTAATCCCTTCTATTGAAGAATCAGCATAATTTTTATCAGAAGTTTAAAAGGAATTAAATCATAAGGGGCAAGGTTTTTATTATCTTCTTTTCAATATTCAAAATGAAAAAATGATTTATAAATTTTATGGCAGAAACTTTGACCACATTAAAAAAATCTTTCTGAAAGGTGAGTCACTTGACTGATAAAAACTCGAGCTTTTTCATATGAAATATGATTTAAATTAGGGCTTAGATTTATCTGCTGCATGGTTTTTATATAGAAATGCAAATTTGTAGGTTTCTTAAATTTTGTTGGATTAAAATGTCTGAAGATATTTTTTCTCTCTGGGTATATTTGAGTACATCAGTTCCTGTAAATGTCCATCTTGTTTTCATTCCAAAGAAGAATAGAGAAATACTTAGTGAATAAACAAATTTTAAAAATATTTATACCGAGAAGAAATTTGGTATAATATTAACGAGGGGACTGTCTAGAGATCAAACAAAATGACATTGGTTGTAGTTAAATATTATCTTTATTTGTGGAGTTACAAAGTCTAAAATAGGAGACAGATATTTATTAATTCTCCTACTAAATATAAAAAATGTCATTAAAAATATTCAAGCCCATTCCATTTTGAACTTCATCATACACAGAAAATGGAATTGTGTTACAGAGTTCATGAACTGAGACTGTGATTTAATTTGCAAATGTGTAATCGTGGGTTTGTAATCAATGGCCATTGATTCAGAGCCTGAAGTCTGCTCGCTATAAACATTTCTCTGCATTCGCCCCGAAGTTTTTAGGAGTCAGTTTTGTTAAATATACTCGGTCCCTTGATGTCTTGCCTAAAGTAATCTTAGGTTTTTCACTTATCCTTCAAGTCTGTGAACTATACAATTTCTTTTGAAAGAGCTACATCTTTTGCTTATGGTATTTTAACCAGTGCTGAAGTTAGCCAGAATCTATTTCTCTTTGCTCTCAAATATCCTTAATCTGAGTTGTTATTTTGACTTGGCAGCTTTCACAAAGGCTGGTATGCTAAAGTCTTGGTTCATCAGCTTTCCAGTGGTGTTACTGAAAGATGATTGGATCAAAAGGGCCAATATCTTCAGTGGGCTAACCCTCTAGTGAGTTCAAACTGGATGTGCTATTTGCAGGTGGAACCTGGTTTGAGGGAGTAGGCCTCAGGGTGGAGTGCTGAGCCTTCATAGGCATTACCTTGTCCTGAACTCCCTCTTATCCAGTTCCTTGATTCCTGGGTACCATAACAAGCGGCTTTCCTCCACCAGGCCCTTTCTTCAGGTGTTTCTACTTTTGGAAAAGTAATGGATGAGGTGAACCATGGACTGAGAGCTCTGAAATCATGAGCCTTTAAGTGATTTTTCTCAGAAATTTTCCCACAATATTCAGAAGATGATTAATGCAATCATTCTGTCATTCTTTAGAACTTGGAAATGTGGACATTTAGAACTGGCTAATGAGCTGACATGATCAAAATAATGAGATTTTCATTCATATTTTATTGCTTCTTTTGTTCATCTGAAGCCACAGGCTTACAGAAGATGTTGTTGGCATGATGTGTGTATGAGAATTCTTTCTCTAGTATTAGAAAAAAAAATTACTCACATTTAATTAAACTTCACTACAAAAATACTGCATAATACAAGATAGTAAAGAGAGGAAGCTCTGAAAAACAGGCCTGGAGATGATCATGTTTTTCTAACACACATTTCTTGGCTCACTGC
Organism: Eospalax fontanierii; assembly: GCA_035773235.1. Classification (NCBI taxonomy): domain Eukaryota; kingdom Metazoa; phylum Chordata; class Mammalia; order Rodentia; family Spalacidae; genus Eospalax; species Eospalax fontanierii. The sequence continues at coordinate 15,108,350 of CM069543.1, forward strand.
TGGGATCTTTTGAAGAATGAATGATTGATATCAAGACGTTAGGAAACAGTCCTCATAAAATAGGTGGAGTACACAAGGTCACAACCAAAAAAAAATCATTCTCTCCTGATATTCCTTCCTATTCTTATAGGGTCACCCATTTCCTAGACCACAGGTGGACTCCTGTGGTGACTTTCCCAGGATTAAAAGCAAATGGAATATGTAAATCCAGTGCTAGAAAAGGCCCCCTAAAAGCCCCAACTCCGATTGGGGATAGTATGCTTAATCATCACAACTTCACTTTTAATGCTCCTCATTTTTATTTTAATTAAATGCATTTTAAACATATACAACATAATAATCATGCATACTAATGAGTACTATGTTTTGATAACTGTATACATTGTCTAAAATGATCTATCCTCCCTCAAACACTTATCCTTTGTTTATGCTAAAAATCTTAAAAATCCTTCATTTAGTTTTTTGGGTGTTCAGTGTACTACAGTTATCTGTAGTTTTCTGTTCTCCACAACACATCCTAACTTCTTCTTGTCATCTAACCATAACTTAGAACTGACTAATCAACCTCTTAAAACTATGAAAAATGATACTGTTCCTATAGAAAGAAGAACATGTGTTCATCTGTTTCTATTTTGCTGAAAAAGTGAAATGATCACACTGTGATTAGATATTGGTTCTTGGAAAGAGCAAGATTAGGAAACTACTGACAAAGATTTAGGGAATAGAAATTGGATCCCATAACATGGGTCTGGAGCTTGTTTGTGTTTCCAGTGATTAGTAATCAGCTCTGTCTACTCCATGCCTACTAGAGGTTAACATGTTATTAATCAAAGGACAAGTAAGTCTTCTCTGTGTATTACCAAGCCCTTCATCTAAGCAGATAAAAATTGTTTAATAAGAGCATCACACATAAACACAAAGAGTGCAGTGTGCAGACTGATAAAATGCAGAATTTTCCTTTGAACCAGCATTCACCTGTTCTCATGGCCAAGCTTTCTGTCTGCTGGGACTAGAAACCAACACGAAGCTCCATCATCCTAACCTCCTCTGTTGCTATTCTAAAGTACCCTGACAGCAAGCAGTTAGGGGAAGGAGAGGTTGTTGTAGCTCACAGTTCCAGATTACTGCCTGTCCCTGGGGGAAGGTAAGGCTGGAACTTGAGGCAGCTGGTCACCATTAGGAGCAGACAGAAATAAATGTGTCCATGGCTGTGGCTCAGAGAGCTTCTCCTCTTCTCAAAAAGTCCACAGCCCAGATCCAGGGAATAGCGCTTCCCACTTTCAGACTCTGTCTTCCCACATTAATTCAGTCAGTCAAGATAATCTCTCCCAGAAATGTCCACAGGTCAACCTGATCTAGACAGTGTCTCATGAAGACTCTCTTTCAGGTGACTGTAGGTTGTGTCAAGTTAGCAGTTAAACCAAATGATCACACCCTTCCATAATCAAAAGAACTTCAGAGTGTCTGACAGCGGGTGGATTAACTGGAGGAAATAATGTCCTGACTGAGATAGTCCTCTGATTCTGTTGAGATACTTTAGATTTGGGTTTGTTTCTACTATAAGTTGATTAGTTAACTCCCAAAGTCATGGAAACTTGTGATCTTAAAAGTTGCCCTCATTAAAAAATAAGGAACTAGTTAACATGCGATCATGTTGGGCTTTATCCAATTTGATGGGTGCCATTCCTTAGAACAATATCATTTTTCATAGTTTTAAGAGGTTGATTAGTCAGTTCTAAGTTATGAATAGATGACAATAAGAAGTTAGGATGTGTTGTGGAGAACAGAAAACTACAGATAACTGTAGTACACTGAACACCCAAAAAACTAAATGAAGGATTTTTAAGATTTTTAGCACCCAAAAGGGATTTTTTTTTTCTTCACAGTGGTCAGACACATGGAAAAATAGCATATGGAGAGATGGAGGTCTGGATAAGGACCGTACACTGTAACCAAGGAATGACAGGCATCTTTATTATTACCAGGAGCATAAAAAAGCTTGCATTCTGCTTCCCCTGCAAACTTTAGAGAGATTGAGGTCCTTCCAACTATGTGATTACTGGCATCACCTTTGTAGATTTGTGAAAGAAAACATTTCTTTCCTTTCACCTTACTTCACTTACAGTACTATGTTATTAAAGCATACAGAAACAAGGATAAACACAGGTTCCTTTCCTGTTACACCTCAGCTATTGGCCCATTCTAAATATGGCTGCATCACCGATCTTTTTACTGAGTAAACGATTCCTTTTGTAAAGGAAAGACACACACAAATAGTTTTGATCTAGCAAGTTTATAGTGGTACCTAGGTCATTTCTTGAAAACAAATGTATTGATATCTATGAGGGTAGAGAAAGGACAGAATAGGGAAATGTTCTCCTTGCTAAAAATTTCAGAAATTAGTATGAAATTAAGTGTCTTCAATGCATATAAATTTATGACATGCATTAAATGAGGAAAATGGCTTATTTGCTTTCTAGGGCTAATTTGACAAATCAAAATTTTATGTTATGGAGCTGGAGTGATGGCTCAGTCTTTAAGAACACTTGCTGCCCTTCCAGAGGACCTGGGTTCAATTCCCAGCACTGACATGGCAGTTAGTTGCCATACATGCCAGTTCCAGGGGATCTGATGCCCTCTTCTGTCCTCTGTGGGGATTGCATGTACATGGTGCACTTACATACATGCAGGCAAAGCACTCATACCAATACAATTAAAATAATAAATAAATTATTTTAAAAATTTGACATTGCGTAGCATTTTTTCTGAAAATAACCCTCATCTGTGTTCCTTGGGAACTGCGATGCTTTGATTACAATCGGGACTTTTAGAACTGAGTGCAACTACAAAGTGATAAAGCAGAGTCAAAGAAATACATGGAATGTAAGAATTTAAGCTTTAGAATAGTAAAAACCAACTTCAAGGAAATTGTTGGAACAAACAATACTGAAGGCAGAAAGAGGCTGTGTTTTACAGAGCAGAATAGAGCACTTAATAAATATGAATGTTTCATTATTGCTTTTTCTCTTGCTATCATTAATGTTATTAATTTATGAATCAGTGCAAACTTAGAAAATGGATGGTAATTGTAATGCTTAATTAAACCAAGAAAAGTGCTCCTAGAGTAAATAAGTAAAATTTCCAAGTGCATTTTATGAAAGCCTAAGCAGTTCTGCGTTATTAAAACCCATAGTAGAAGGTTGTTTAGAATAGATAATTTTGAAGTTTACTTACATCAAATATAGCTATAGCTTCATAATTCAGGAAACTCTGAGTCAGTGAACAAAAATGTGTGTCTTGGCTCATCTTTGCCTATTTATCTTAAGTTATACAGAAATTGAAGCATCCCAAAGATTGGTTAACTCTTTTACAAGGAAAATAGGAAATAGAGATTAAAGTAATGTTGAATATTTTCTACATTTTTATATTGAACGTGCTTTTTAAAAAGCACATTTCAAGAACTATTAGATTACAAGTTTATTTATAATTTAAGATTTTATCCCCCAAAGATACAATTATACTGTAGCAAATTACTTATTATAAAAATATTTCATCTCTAACAAGTACTTCCTACATTCTGGGCTCTGTTATAAGCTTTGCTCATTTATGTGAACTAATTTGTGCTCGCTCTTTAATGGAAGAATGTCTGATATTCCTCTCATTTTACCAGAAGTAACTATAGCACAGAAAAGCCAAAATAACCTGCAAGGTTATTGAGAAGTGAAGAAACATTCATTAATATTATTGATATCAACTAGTTAAAATTATTTGGAAAATCAGACTTTCCCACAAAAGTCATAGCACGTTATTCTCCAAATATGGTCTACCTTCTCATTAGAATATAATTGTATGTTGTATATGAATATGTGCATACACACAGATGCATATCTATATTTATATAGCCTTTTACTCTGTGTGTCTGTGTAAGAAGACTTTAGTTTTTCAAAAGCTGGTATAGGCCAGGCAAGTTGAAGCACATCTTTAATCCCAGCACTTGGGAAATGGGGAAGGTATATCTCTGTGAGATAGAGGCTAGCCTGGTCTACATAGCAAATTCCATGCCAGTTTGGGCTACAAGGAGACCCTCACTCAAAATATAAAATCATTTCTGTAAGGAATAGAGGATGGCTCAGTACTTAACAGTACTTGCTGATCTTGCAAAGGACCTGGATTCGGTTCCCAGCGTTCCCAGGACGGCTCCTAACTGTCTGTGACTCCAGCTCTAGGGGATCTGATTCACCCTTATCAGTATGTTTTAGATACTGATCTGAGGATGAAGGCATGAAAAGTGACAGTTATACATAATAACGACTGCAGAGAAGTTACAGAAGAGAGTCAGGATAAAAACCACACACGGCATAATAACTGAACAATTAAAGTACAATTTTATGGAAATCTTAGAAGGATATTAAGACCTTAAGGAGAAAACAAGGAGAAAAATGCCTTATTTTGCTGTAGAGAAAAAAATGAATTCCATCTATGCAGTGCACACCATTAGTGTATTTTCCCATGAATCACGGTGGCCACAGGCCAGAAGCAGATGCAAGTGCTCACAGGCACTTTCAGTTGGATTTTCTTTAATCAAAACAGACAGAACTAATTTTCCATGGAAATTATGCACATTTTCTGAAGTGTTGGCCTACCTGCATCTTCAGGCAACTCTCCATCCCAGTTCAGAGCTCAACTCCCTGGTTCCTTCTCCTTAGTAGATTGCATTAGGAAAGATGCTAAGGGCACAGGAAAGCAGATTCAGGTGTTTGTAAAATTCAGATAGGGATTTGAGAAAGCGTGAAAAGAAGTTTCTATAAGGAACACAAACAAATGACAGTCAGGTCAGAGAGCTTGTGGTATCTGATAAGAAATTTGGATTTCATTCTAAGACAGAAGAACCAATAAAAAGATTTTAGCAAATATCTGTCAATACCACTGATCCAGCATGTAAAACTGAAGACTGTGTGCAGAACCAACAGTCTCCTTTAAGAAGTCATTTGTCATTCTACTCCAGAATGTATCTTCTACCTCTTTCCTTTACTCCATGAAGTACAAATCATTAAATTGCCTTAAATTGCCTCCCAACTCTCTGCTACCAAGTTTTAGAGCATTCCCAACTAAAGTCAAGACGTCAAATGGTCATAGGGAAGCCTTAGGAGAAGGTGGCAAAGGGGTGATGGCCACTGGAGGAACAGAGCAAGAATACCCACAACACGTGCTAAGCTTGGCATCTTGTGTGGACACTATTCCTCATGTGTCTCCCCCATTAAAATAGTAACATTAAAGATCCCTGAGCAAAGATCACATTAATCAATGTCATGATAATGAAAAAATCTGAAATACTCTCAGAGTACTCCCATGTGACACAGTTAAGAAACAAGCACTCACATTGGGACATAATATGTTAAGAGCATTCACGGATACTGGGATCAGTGTGTCCACAACACGCTATCTGCAAAGCACAGGAAAGAAAAGGACAATTATCTACACTTTGTATATCCAAAGAATGGAGTTCAGAGTTATATGATGGCTGTGTGGGAGACTGGGAAATCTCCCAATAGTTAACTAGGGCAGTTTTCCATCGCTTCCCTCTGTATTAGTTACTTCTCTGCTGCTGTGCACTGACCAGAGCAACTTAAAGATGGAAGAGTTTATTCCAGCTTGTGGTTCCGTGGATAAGGGCCCATAGTGGTGAGGGAGGCATGGTGGTGGGAGGAAGTTGCTGGGGCAGAAATCTGAGAGATCACATCTTCAAGCAGGCACTGGAAGCAGGGAGAGAATGAGCTCTCAGTGCCCACGCCCCAGTGATGGGCTTCCTCCCAGAAGGCCACACCTCCTCAAACCTCCCAAACTAGTGCCACCAAGGACAAAATGCCTAATACTTGGAGCCTACGGGGGACACTCCTATTCAAACCACCACACTTACCAACAGAAAGTTGCAAGAATTCCAGCTTCTCATTCTTATTCTTTTTGGATACTATAAGTCTTCTGAATTTAAGCTATGCAGTAGCTTTGTGACCTCAACAACAACTTTAAATTTAATTGTCCTAATGACTAATTATTCTAGGCAGCTTTTCATGTCTCCTTGACAATCCATCTATCTTCAAAAGTGTGTGCTCAGCACGTACCTATTTTAATTGGGATTTTTGTCTTCTAGTTATTGAATTATGAGACATTTATTTACTCTTAATGCATGTCTTTTTAAAGATATGTGCATGAAAAATATTTTCTACAACATATGACATGCCTTTTATTTCCCAAACAATATCCTTTAAAGAGAAAGATGCTTTACTTTTGACAAACACATTGTATTGTTTCTCTTATCGTTTGTGCTTACATTCTAATAAATACTGACTTACTTCAAGCTATTGAAGTTTTTCTTCTAGAAATGTTATGATTTGGAGAAGTTTTTACCTTTATTATCCTTGAATTAATACTGCAAACCTGGTTCTTTTTCTGGATGTCTTCTGTTCAATTGAATTCCATATGTAAATTCAGAAAACATAGAGCCAGAAACAGGAGTCATTCTAAGTTTGTAACCTCAAGTGCATTCTTTGCTTGATCTATTCCTTTTGTGTAATAATTCACTATTTTCATTGGTTTTGTTCAGAGTTGTAATGCGTTAAATTTGGTATGCACCCAAGTTTTTGGTGAATCCCTACATTTTTTTATCTGTGACTTTCAGAACATGCCAAATAACTCCAGCATTTGGGTTTGAACTCCCTCTTCCAGACTAACAATGTGACAGCTCTGTTACCTTCTGGTCTGAGATATGACTTCTGGGCCTCATATCAATCCATTTTTAAAAAATTATTTTATTTATTTGTATTGTGTGGTGTATGTGTATGAATGTTTTGTCTGCAAGTATGCAGTTCCCACCAAGGCCAGTGGAGGGCACCAGCTCCTGTGGAACTGAAGTTTCAGGACCTTTTTAGGCATGGTGTGTGCTGGAAACTGACCCAGGGTCCTCTGCGAACACAGTCAGTGCTCCTGACTACACCGAGCCATCTCTTCAGCTCCTCAGATCAAATCCTTTTTCTGTATTTGTTTTGGTTATCACCCTCCCTTTCATAAGTTATCATATCACTTTTTTCTGCTGATTCCTTAGATAAGCCTAAGTGTGTCCCAAGCTTTACATTTATTAACTTGGGGCCTGTTCCACATTTTAATTTGAACTTCTTTGCTTTGGGGGTGGATTTCTTGAATAGTTGGTGATTATTTTTCTGTTTTGTCATTTCCTGTTATAGCTTAGACAACTTCAAGTGGCTTTCTTTCTGGAGCACTCATTGAATTTCTTTAATGAAGTTATTCCATGACCAGTCGCCATAGCTAATAACAAAGAACTTCCGGTCCTCACCTCATTCTGCTGTAACCCTAAATGGTGTTCTGATGTTTCTTTGTGAACTCTGTTGACCCTGCTGAATCTCACTTTCCCCTTTTGTTAGTCTGATAATAGCTTTGAACATTATTTTATCTGCCTCACTTCATTCGCCTGCCTCATCACAGTTATGATACATGGATAGATGATATCTTCATACTTTCTTCCATGACTTTTCAATATGGGTTCTTTCATATATATATGCTGCTGGTTCCAAGATCTCGATCTTGTAAATTCTTTCCTATGCATCAGATAAACATAGGCATGCTTTCATTTATAAATAGAACTATATATTGAAATCTGTGTTGTTCTTTCCTTGAGGAACTCAAGATTATGTTTTCCCAAATGACATGAACATAGATTGGAAATCTTCCTCATCTTTCTCTGTCTTTTGTAAACCCTGAGTATTTCCTTGGTCAGAGAAGAAGCTGTGTGTATGTTTGGACTCCTCCCAGAGTCTTAACGTGCATATGTAATCAGTTGTCATTTTAACTCTCACACTATCATGGTTCTTGCTTTCATTCCCATCTCTAATGCTACTGCAACACATCACTCCTCTTTCATCTCTGACCTGGATAACTGTCATTACCTAGTTATATGTTTTTGTGTTTGCGTGTGTGAAACTCTCTTTCATATGACCATCAAAAGGATATACACTATGCTATACCTTTCCCTAACTCTCTCAATCATCTTCCCATACATAATTATAACATATATTCTAAACATTGTACTTATCTTTATTTTACTATTTTATTTTTCTGTCCTCAGACTTAAGTTATAACAAAATTAGAAACAGCCATAATTTCATGATATTTATGTACCTCTATAATTTTTACTACTTTCTAATTTTTCTAATTCATTCTGACCAATTTTTGCTTATGAAGGATTCCAATTGTGAATACATAATCACCTCCTGAAGAAATGATCTGTACTTATTTTTGTTCCTCAGTTTGACTTAGTGTACCTCCTCTGCTGAGTTGTATCTCAATAAATTATAATAAAATAGGATATAATAATTTTTAGTATAATGTACACATTATCTCTCTTTAATCTCTATCATCTATCTATCTATCATCTATCTCCATCTATCTATCTATCTATCTATCTATCTATCATCAATAATGTCTTTCAAATGTAATGTTCTAATAACAATAGGTGTCCCAAATGTCTAACATGAAGATCTGATCACGGAATGGAAATGAGGGATGCCTTTTGTGTAATGTGGGATCTTAAATGGATTCATCAATTTCTGAGCTCTGCTTTGTATTTATTACATCACATTTTCTTATTGAGGGCAGACAAGGACATAAAAATGTTAAGGGTTGACTTTCTCATCATTCACAAACAAACTTAATTTAACATAGAGGGATATTTTTCTAGGTAGGAATTACTTGACAATGTGAACTTTTCAGAGTCTGGGCTTGTGATAGTCAGAGACCCTATCCTACTGCTTCTGAAGAAGGAACCATTATGAGGCCTACAGCAAAGGAATTAAGTCTCCCCATGGTTATGTGAGTCTAGAGATCTGCCCTGAGCCTAAGATGAGAAACCAGCCCTTGACAACACCTTACTTACAGTTTTGGGAGCTGTGAGATCCCTAAGCAGAGAGAAAACAATGCCTTTATCTCTGATTCACAGAGATCCCAAGGTTAAAAGACAAATGCATAATTTTGGTTTTTTCATCTTTTTGACACGGGGTCTCCCTTTAGCTCTAGCTGGCCTGGAACTTCCTATGTAGACTAGGCTGGCCTTGATCTCATTCACAGATATCTGCCTGCCTCTTCTGCCTCTCTAGTGCTGAGATTAAAGGTATGTGTTACCCTGTCCAGCAACAATGTGTTCTTTTAAGCAGTTTTGCTTGTGATAAATTCTGTGGTAACTGTAAAGATAAATGAAAGCTAAAGTGCTGTGCTGGAGAGATGGCTCAGAGTTCAAGAGCATTGGCTGCTCTTGTGGAGATCTGACATTCAGTTCCAAGCAAACAGGTTGGATAGCTCACAACTGTCTGTAACTCCAGCTCCAAGGGATTGACACTCTCTTATGGGTAGGTATCTGCATACCTGCACAAACACACAAACACAATAATAATGATGATGATAATAATAATAATAACAAATAAATCATTTTAAACGCTTAAGTGCATAAACGTCTTTGTTTACTGAGTTCATCAAGAGAATTGTAATCATAGAAGAATGCTTTCAAATAAGAGAACTTCTGAGGTGGTCATGCGCCAAGAATAGCATCTTGACAGAACAGCGGCTAATTCACCTTGCAAGGAATGATGTGGGTGAAGTGACAACAATGTGACACATTGACTAAGGAGGAGGAAAAGAAGCTAGAGGTGCTTGAAGAAGCAGTATCTCCAACAGTTCCTGAAGGGACCAAAAGCACACATATTCACACTTATTTACCTTTTGATTTATCCAAGACTGTGCCGAGCTGGGATGGGGCTATATTAATTAATGACACTTCATTTCTAAATATTCACGAGTAAGACTTCAAGACAGTCAGACATGGAAAAGTCGTTTATGACATAAAATAAGAAGTCAGAAAAGGTGTGCATTTGGGGTGTTGCCTAGCAACTAGGATGCACCAGATTTTTCAGAAGTTGGTAGAAAGGTGCGACATTTAATTCATTTTATGAAGTTCAGTTGCAAAGATAAACAGGGAAGTGGACTCAAAAAATAGAATAACTTGTAGATCCTCCAAAAGGCTTCAGGAAGATGGGAGATTTTCAAGAAAAAGGAACTCTGTTTGCTCTTGCTGTTATCCCGAATTAGTTCCTTTTTTCTTTATCTATTTTCTTTCTGTCTCTGCTTTTACTGTGTGTTGGGTTGATTTGACAAAGTGCTACTGTCCCCCAAAGAGTGCTCGGAACTCATACATCATGTTTATTCTCCCTTCTTTTTGATAACTGGATACAAGGAACATCTGACTAAACACTGACCAATGAGTCAAAAATATAAGGTTTCTGTATTGGCTCTGGAAAGTTCCCTGCACTGGAAGGAGAGAGAGAATAATGCCTTTATCTCAGACTCACAGAAACTCCCAGGTTAAAAGACAGTGCTTTGCTTTGTTCTTAGTCTTTCTGAGACAGGGTCTGCCTTTAGCTCCAAATGGCCTGAGACTTGCCATGTAGGCCAGGGTGGCCTTGATCCCACTCATAAATATCCACCTGCCTTTCTGCTTTCCTAGTGCTGAGATTAAAGGTGTGATCCTCCTTTAGCTAAAGGGTCTTACCTATAGGTGAAATGCTCCAAGGAACCAGTGCAGGTGGAGGGAAAGAGAATCAGTTTTCTCCAGGGACAAGCTCCCTGACTGCTTACCTAAAGTGCTGAGATTAAAGGTGTGTGTGATTTTCTGGCAGGAAATCCATAGAAGAATATAACTGATCTTGTTAGAATGTTCCATGTTGTTAAACTGATGATCATTTTGCTTCCTAGGAAGACCAAACCTTGGCTGGACTATTTTTTTGTAGACAAGTAGACCTGGGTGTTCAAAATGCAGCCTCCAAGAGATAACTGCTTCACAGTCTCTCTAATAAAAAAGCTCACCTTGGGGCTGGAGAAATGGCTCAGTAGTTAAGAACACTGACTATTCTTACAGAAGACCTAGGTTCAAATCCCAGCACCCAGTTGGTTGCTAATCGTCTTTTACTCCTGTTCCAGGGGATCCAGCACCCTCTTCTGTCCTCTGCATGTACTGCATGCATAAAGACAAATAAAAATGAATCAATTAAAAAAAGAAAGACAAAAGGATTTAAACAAAAAGAAAAACAGAAAGCTCATCTTCAAGGTCTAGGAGACGACCAAGGACTGTGGAAATAACTTGTATTATTTTGAGAGTCCCTTGACTGCCCTGACCAACAATCAAAGGGATTTCTGTTACATAGCCTGCAGCTATACACACACACACACACACACATACACATACACCCATGCACACATACATGTGTGTGTATTTTTCAGTAGGTTTATGAAATAATACATGTCACTGTGGTTTTTCACACCACTAAAGTATTATTTACCTCCTTTCCTGATTCCCTCCATCTATAGTCCTCCTTCAGTCCTCCCCAGTTAAATACCACCGATGTTCCCCTTCACCCGTGGAGTGCTTGTGTTCTAATATTCCCTTTTCTCAGGCTTCTTCTTCCTCTCTCCTCCCATGATTCCTCTCTATTTTTCTGCCTCCCATGGTTACTTCAGGATAAATATTCACATCTAAAGATTTGGAGCATGTGCAAAACGGCTTCCCAAGAGCCATGCAGGACAGGAGTGTGAAGAGATGGATACTTGCTGCTACTTAATGTGTTCTAGACATGATAGGGCAGTGACACCCATGAAATCTCCACAGTATGGTAGTCCCCTAACGAATCTCCATTATGACAAAATCAGTTAACATGTCGGTGCCAATGGGGGTCTTACCTATAGATGAAACGTTCCAGCAGTCAATGAATGCCGAGGAAAAGAGAATCAGTTTCCTCCAGGGATGGGCTCCTCAAGAGGTCACCTAACCCAGGTGGGCATCACCAAACACATTCACACAGAAGCATCACTAAATGACTCAGCATGTTATATATGTACATATGTATACATATAAATGTATGCATGCATGTGTAATAATAAAGAAGACAAGAAATTGAGAGGCTCTGGAAGGGCATTGGAGGATTTGGAGGGTGGAAGTGATGTAAATATAATATCCATGTATGAAATCCTCAAAAAAGAAAAAGTTATAGAAATCAATAAAAAATAAAAGGAAATTTTACAAAAGAAAAAGACAGCTTAACTTCCTTGGTGCTCAGCAGAGACTGGGCAGAGTCTTCTACATTCTCACCCTGTGACAGCATCCGAGGTCACATTCTTCCAAAGTCCCTTCAATGCTTCAATTCAGACTGAGCCCCCACTGTATGTCCTGTGAATGTCAATCCATGCACTGAAACATGGTCCTTCACTGTATGTCCTGTGAATGTCAATCCATGCACTGAAACATGGCCCTTCATAGCTCACAGACACATCTTTGGTAATGAGTCGGATTCATCATAGGTCACTGCCTGTTTCATATCTAAACTGGCATTAGAATGACCTAGAATAGTCGCAGGAAACCAGGCATGTGGACTATTATACTATTATCACACTATGCAAACCTGGAAACAGGATAGCCATCCAGGGTTCTGCTGTGAGGGGCTCTGGGGCAAACATGCTGACAAGTATGGCCTATCTCCAAAGGTGTCTCAACGAGAACCCAAATAAAACTCAGACTTTTCTCAGTCTTCTGGTTTATTCTGTGTCAACTTCAAATAAGTAATCTCAGAATAGGGCAGAGACACACGGCTGCATTGAAATCATTACACTTGTCTTTACTGAACGGGAAATTTTGTTAGTGAAGTTTTTCTTGTGTATAGAGATGAGATCAGATAATGTTAAAAACCTGTCATAGCAGAGTAGAATACAAAGATACAGGAAGTGTTGTGCTCAAATGTTTAACTTAAAATAGGAAAAAATGCCAACCAATTAAGATTGTGTTGTTTTTCCAAATATCTTTAAGAAGAAATCTAAGTTGCTGAAGACTTTACAATAATTAAACAAAGATTTTTTTAAAATACAGTTTTTAAACCAAAAGTTTTTTTTTTTTTTGTCTAGATGTTCAGGTTATACATTTGTGATGTAAACAGTATTTTAAAATTATCAGAATAGAATAAAATACATATATTTTCTGTGTTGGAGAACAAAGGAAAAGACCCAAGCCTCACTTTATTTTCTACCTATCACAGTGAGATCAGTAGTATGCGCTTTCCCCTTCTTTCTCATTCCCCCCCCCCCCCCCCCCCCCCCGTCTTTCTCTCTCCTCCTAATTCTTTTTCTTGTGTGGTTATATCTTAAAGAAACAATGCACTTGTAAAGATGACTAAAATTATGGTTTGTAGAAAGATAAAATCATTATAAAGCTGATCTCATAAATAGTTATTCAAAATCAGATATTTCATATAACAATAAAACTTTGGCAAACAAGCCTATGTTAAAAGGATGGACTTTTTAGTAGAAACTGACTCTTTGCATATGTTGTTTCCTTTTTTTCTGGTGGAATGTGTCCATTCGAATACTAAGTGATATCAGTTTGGTCTGATATTTTTTGACAGGCGTATTTGAAAGAAACATAGTGTATAAACCAATGCGTGTCAGTGGAGATGAGAAGAAAAATTCTCCAGGCCATCTGATGGGATTCTCTAATATGCAATGCTGTCTGTGTCTTCTTTGATTGCCTTTATGTCCCAATTATTAGAAGCCATTAGTGCCTCAGGATAAAGCAAATGTAAGCAAAACAAAACAAAGACCTGTCAGTCTGCAGCCCACAGATAAGTCTTTGAGGTTGCAAATGGATTTATTGGTTCTCTGTTTCTAAATCTGTCAGAAAGACCAGAACAATTTCCTTCCTGAAAGAGGTTGAGAGCCAAGTACCTGGAGGCTTTCATAATGAGGGTGGTGGGGAAGCCTGATTCCACTGCAGTTAATTCTCAGTGTGAGTTATATTTCGTACTCAGGCATGGGAAAAAACTCCTCTGGTGCAACAAAAGAAAATAAAATATTTCCCAAAGAGAATACACACACATGCACGCACACACATACACACACATGCATACACACACAATTCTACTTATAAAGAGTTTTTAAAACTCCGAGAAATTAAGCTTCATTAGAGCTTCATCAAACAATTTGAAATTTGTCTCAATACGCATTTTATTTCCAGTTTTCATACTTGGTGCGTTTTAAATGAGCAGATAATCAAGTGTTCCTTTTATCCTTCAAAAACATTTGGTTTTATGATTTTACTATTTTTCAGAAACATTAATTGAATTGCGATGGATCAAACAGGGTATCAGGACGGAAAGGTGACTAATGAACCTGAAATACTTTTATGTGGGTTTGTTGGTGGTGGAAATGGTGGTGGTTGCATATGTGTGTGTGTGTGTGTGTGTGTGTGTGTGTGTGTGTGTTTTAGGATGGCTCATGGAAGACCAGTGAAAAACAACTAAACAAGCAAACATAACAGTATTTTAAACACTAGAGAGGTGCCTGTTTGTACTTGAATTATCTAGGTGACTTTCTTTAACACACTGAAACTATTGAAGGCGGAACAACTTCATCCGTAAAGTGAGGGTTACAGTTTATCACCTGGATGAGATGCTTTGTTACTAAGGAAGTCTTTAATTTGACCAATAGTAATTTCCTTGAAATATTAATATTTAGAATATTAATGGCTTTATAGCTATCTCCCTACCTCCTCTTACAAATGCAGGATTAGTCCAGCAGAGAGATTCTTACTCTGACTTGATAACCTTTCTCTCTTTGGATTTGCCTGGGAAGAGTCTATTTGATATACAAGGATTCATAGTGAAAAGTTCTCACTGGTTTTATCTGGGGTAGTCATGGTCTGCAGCTTGCTCCCTACTTCATGAAGGGTAGTTGGTATAAAATGTATGATAAAAGTTCTTATAAGTTTTTAGCTATCTGTATTCTTCTGAAAACATTCCATAAATCCATGTAATAAATTACCAGGGTAAAAATTAATAGATACGTCCTGGTTATGAATACCTTATGAAATTTCCAAAATAGTATATCCAGAAGGAAATTGATATGAAAAACGAATAGAGAATTCCACAAAGAAAGCGCTAGTGACTGACATTGGTAGGGTTGACATTTTCACACATGTCAGCTCGGCGTCAGAGACCGTGGAATATGGTACAAGTTCTGTGCCTTTTCCATGTCTTCAAATAGAAGATAATACATGGGTGACAACTGCCAACGTTAGTGCATCTTCGTATTTTAAATTTTCTAATTTACATTTTTCTTTCCATATTTAATTTAAACAATGTTCTGAAAATATAATTTTTAAATTCACCCCCCAAAAGGATAGAATATTATGTATCTCAATGATTGACACAGATTGCAGTATTACTGAGACAGAGGGGCACTGGCTAGTCAAAGTCAATTTTAAAGTTAATTTAAAAACTATATTAATTTTCCAACAAAGGGATAAGATAATTCAAATCAGGAACGTGGCATCATTATCACCACCATTATTCTAGGAATAAAGAAACTGAAAGAGATGACAACTTGGGCCATTTTCAGTGATGATAGCTTTTGGTAGTTAGAACTTCATTACGATACTATAAATTAAGGGAAATAATGTATGTTAAAGTGATTTGAAAATTATAGTGTTTTGAATTAAAGTACATTTCAGGCCATATGATGTCCAGATTTTCCTGAGCTGATCAGCTAATTTAAACAAGGGTCAGTTTAGTCTCTCAAATAGTTTTACTTCTACAAGAAAGGATTGTCCCTGTTACTGCCTTGACTGAATTAATTGTAGGGCATTGTTAGCTACTGACATGGCAGCTTTTGAAGGTCAGGGTAGAACTTCATAGGGAAAAAGGTGGAGATGAAGACGCTCACTGAAATGACTGGATAGATAATCCTCTCAGAGTTGTTTGCAATGGCTGTCAGAGCTGGTGACACAAACAGGAAAGCCTGTTCCAGCTGATTGGGGCAAGAAAGGAAGTGTGAAAGTGATGTCATTTCAGGGCAGGAGAGTGCTGGCCCACATTATCTTCTGAGATAAGTCTGGGAATCCAATCATGCCACATAAGAGTGATTTCAGTAAACAAACCATTGCCCATTTCCCACAGACAAAACTAAAGCAGAAAATGTTCAGTTATCATTTATTAAGCTTCTGCTTTCTATCGGATATATGTTTATAAAGTATTTAACTTATCAGTCTATTTAATGAACAAGGGGGTGGGCAGTGCTTGAGGCTCAGGAGCTAACGCAGTGACTCACACCCATGATGTGCTGTTATGGAAGTGCCAGCAATGTGGTTCAATGGGAATTTTAAAAAAATAGAAAACTGAGATAACCTCCCATTTGTTTTTCTTTCTGTCTTGAGGAGTGTGTGTGTGTGGGTGTGTGTGTGTGTGTGCGCGCGTGTGTGAGAAGATTTCATAAAATAGCTAAGACTAGCCTCACACTTAAAATTCCCCTTTCCCAGCCTCCGTAATTATTGGGATTATAGGCATTTGGCACTATTCTTGTCTGAGAAAATGAAGATTTCTGATATCCCAAGTGTTACTGGTGACAGAAACAACGTGAATTAGGAAGTCAACAAATTCTATTTGAAATATAGCTAGACAATGTGCAAAGACGAGCTAATGCTAAGGTTATACACATAGTAAATAGTAAGGCCATGATTCCAGTTAATAAAAAGCTTAGCATAAGTCCCCAGCCCATTCTCTATAAACTCACAGCGCACGAGAGGAGAAAGAACTGCTGAATGGGGACGTGTCGTGAAGATGGTATCTCCATTTAACTGAGTGGTTCTATGCAGGCTTAACATTCACATTCTGATCTCATGGGCTTAAAAATCCCTTCTCCTAAGTCACTGCCAATCAGCCACCCTCACGCCTTCTAAAAGTCCTCAACACTGTGTGTGTTGGTTAGGGAAAGGGGACTGAGGGATGCATCATGTAAAACTTTCCAAATTATCATTCATACCTAGGGATATTTCAGGACGCCCAGATGGTTTTTACATTGTACGCTCCTCATGATTGAGCTCTGTGGCTGTGACCAAGTACTAACATTTCCAGGGACGGCTTTCATTTTTAAAATAAAAATACTAAATTTTCTTAGTGGATTTTTGAGAGGTTAAATCATCTTATGGTTTGTTGTGAAACCCTCCCACAGACTGGTGTTTGAATACTTTGTCCCCAGATGGTGCTGTTTGGGAAGGTTCTGGAAATTTTAGGAGGTCGAGCCCTAAGGGAGGAAATGGGTCACTATTTTTGTGGTGTTAGGTTCTCTCCTGACTTTGTGCCTGCTCTTTGCTTCTGAATTGCAGGTGCAATGTGACCATGTGCCTCGGGTTTATCCCATCACCCTTCCACACATAATGGCCAGTATCCCTTCTTTGACTATAAGCCAGAATGAAGTCAGCCTCCCTTACGGGGCTTCTTGCCAGTATTTGATCAGAGCAATGAGGAAAGTAACTATCACACCATGTTTCCACATGTAGGTTCTTTGGGTCTATACAAGGTTATACTTTGATAAGGTGCCAACATGGCAGCTGTTTTCATGATTAATCTTATAAATCCTAGGCACTGGAGTGTGTCAGTCACTCCTTCATTTTATCCACCCTTCTGGTTATTTCTTTCTCTCTCTCAGTTTATTTATTTTTATTGTTATGGGTGTGTACGCATACCACATGCACACCTTGTGAACTCTGAGACCAGAAGAGGGTATCAGATCCTTTGGACCTAGTGTTACAGACAGTTGTGAACTGTGAGATGCTCTCTGGGTGCTGGAAACCAAACCAGCTCTTCTGCAAGAGCCACAAGTGCTCTTGACTGCTGAGCCATCTCCCCGCCCCAACTGCACATTTCTATTGTTCAGAAAGAAGAGGCTAAGATGTGGTATCCACCTATTCAATAAACGGAGCTGTTTGTTTTCTCTTAATGGGGTTTCATCCAACCCTATGTCCCATTTCTCAGCTGTCTGATCTGTTTTGGAAAGGTTCATATATTTTTAAGACACCATCGATTCTTTTTCTGTTCAGGTTGCCATTTTCTCCTTTTAGATCAAGGGATGGTAACACCTTCTATTTACATTTCATTTTTTTCCATGCTTTCTTTCTCTCTCTCTCTCTCTCTCTCTCTCTCTCCTGTTGATGTCTTGTTTGTGAACAATATTTTGCTTTTTAAAGTTTTTTTTAACTATTTTACTTTATGTGAATGAGTGTTCTGCCTGCCTGTATATATGTGTAATGTATATATACCAAGTGTATGCCTGGTGCCTTAGGAGGCCAGGAGAGGGTATCAGATTATCTGAAACTATGACTACAGTTGTGATCCACCTTGTGGGGTGCTGGGAGCAAACCTGTATCCTCTACAGGAGCAGCAAGTGCTTGCTGCTGCTACTCCCGTGCATAACTCTTACTGTGGAAGTTTTCATCATCTCCCACTTTTTATTTTTGGTTTGCATTAGTTTCTATCCTTCTGCTAATGTCCCTATGGATAACTATACTGTCCAGAGCGTCTTGTCATTTAAAGTGATGCCTCGTTTGAAAAAGCACTATATTAAACAAAGAATACAATATTAAGATCTAGTCTGCAGGGCTTCGGAGATGGCTTAGATGATAACAGCATTTGCTAAGCGAACATGGCTTCCAGTTCTGTCCCTGGAAGCCATGTATAGATGAAGAGAAAAACTAACTCCACAGAGTTGTTCTCTGACCTCCACATGCGCGCTATGGCATACATGCCTACACACATGTGATGTACTCACACAGTAATGACCAATAAAATGAAAATTTAATAGTCTGACCTATAGTAATATCAGAGAAACACTCTCATTGTCAATATATACACAGTATGTGTTATAAATACCTATATTTTGTGTCTTATTTGTGTTCTGATAAACAGTTTAAAATAACAATTTAGTTAAAATCACTACATTTTCTGAGGTGAGCTTTTGAAGCATCTGTATTAAGCCAGGATTTAAATTATTCTTCTCTATTTTCTGTTAAAAGTTTCATACTTTAACTGTGCAGCAAATCTACCTTACTTTATTTTTCCCCTAAGAATGTTTTAACATGACATTTTCGAATTTCCAACCAAATTTTAAAGTAGACTGTCAACTGCTGTACAAACATGTTGGCATTTTAATTTGAATTACATTAAACTGGTAGAATATTTTGGGAGAATCGACATCATTGCGAATATTGAAGTTCTTGATACACCACTATGGTGACTCTTTATACACTTAAACTTTCTTTCATAGCATTGGATAGGGTCACATAACTGAATCATAAATATTTATATATCTGGGTATCCCATTTTGGAGCTACTGCAATCTGTAGGTTTTAGATTTTGACAAAACTAATATGCTATTAATAGATTAGGTATTGGTTTATAACCGTTAGTTACCATGATTTAATTTAATGATTGCATTGAATCATTTTAAATTTCTTGTGAAGTGTTTAAAAATGTCTGTCTGTAGGTAATACTGGTCTTGAAATCTTAGATATGTATGTTTCCATCTCAAAATTCACAGAGAGGTCAAGAAAATAATAGACTTCAGTGATGGGGAGGTCTCGCGGGAGGGGGATAGGGTGCAGAGATATGAAGAGGAACA
The DNA here is from genome assembly GCA_035773235.1 of Eospalax fontanierii. Taxonomy (NCBI): domain Eukaryota; kingdom Metazoa; phylum Chordata; class Mammalia; order Rodentia; family Spalacidae; genus Eospalax; species Eospalax fontanierii. The sequence goes on from CM069543.1 coordinate 15,127,898, forward strand.
GTAGACAAAGAAGGACTCAATTTGTAGATAATGAACTAATCATAACTACTGAAATATTTGTTTTCTTTCTTTCCCATCCTAACTCTGGTTATTTACCTGCTCATTTTGCAGAGAGCATATGGCAATGTCGAATGTAAAAAGTTTCCCTTCTAGTGCATGTTAAGAAAGATGCTTTGAAATATTTACCTTTTATATCGGCAGGGTTATAGCTCACTAAATATAAATATGCACACATTTCTCATGTTATGATAATTTCCATGTAGTTCCAGTTTTTTGAACTTTGACACATGGCCTGTCTACATTCATTTCAGTAAGTTTTCTGTTCCTTTAATGAGTTAAGACCTTTGGACCAAATGATTATAGTGCTAAATTAAAGTTATCATCCTGACTACTCTAAAATTTTTGTGAGCAATAACAGCTTATCTCTTTGTACATTTCTGGATAACTTGCTAATATTTATTTAAGCAGTTTTTTTATGTATGTTTAGTGTGTATTTTTTCTTTCTCAATCTGATCTCCTGGCTTCATAATTTGAGTTGGAAAATCTTTTCAGTTTCTTTGTCACCTAAAAAACTAAACATAATTCTAGAATTTTAATAATATTTTTCCTCTTTCAGATCATGAAGAATGCATTCAGTCTGGTTGTTTTGATATTATTGACTTATTACGTTTACTAATTAATTATAGTCTATTTTTATTTGGGAATTATTGATTTTGGGGATTACTCTTGACAATTTTCAACTTAATTGTCTCAGAAAGGTGGTAACATTTCCAAAATCACTTGAATAGTTATATAGGCAGGATTTAAACTCAGGAAGCTGATTTCAAAGTCCACTTTCTTTATGGTAATATTTTGCCCTGGCTGAGAAGTTACACAGATCTAAAAATGTGTCCATTTCATCTAAGTTGGCAGAATTTCAGAATATGTGTGTATATGTGTGTGTGTGTGTATGTATGTGTATGTGTATGTGTGTCTGTGTGTGTTTTGTTTTCAGCATTATTTTGGTCATAGTTAGTCTCTGTCTCTTGTCTACAAATCCCTTGTCTCCTTCCAGTATGAGGTATTTGCGTGCATACTGAGGCCTATAGAATTAGGTTTGTGTCCCAGATGCCCTTCAATGTGGGTTCATCCACTGCAGCCTGGTCAACATACCAAGAATCTCCCCTAATGCTGACTCAACCCCTCTCTTAACTCTCAGCAGAGGAATTTACTTGTGTAGCAACTGGTGATTAACACCGAGACTCACAACTGGTCAATGTGTAGAGAACAAGAGGCTGTATTTATCTCTGAATAGGACACCTATGTCAAGTTTCTGCCTCCCAAGACTCAGAGATCATTGAGGAAGAGGGAGCAGAAACAGGGATTTCCAGGCAGCTGGTCAGTTCCTCATATGAACTCAGCAATAGAGACAGCCTGTGCACATCCCAAATAAGCCTGATTCAGACAAAATCCTAGTGCAGATGTGGGGAAGAGGCTAATTATCTATAATTTTGACTTCACTGCTTTTCCTGATTTTGTATGAATGCCCCCCACCCACTCACTTAAACAGAAATGTGTAACTTTTATAATAGGCTCAACCCACTACTTCTGAGTTTGTTCTTTGTCACAGGCTGTTTGATACTAAGCTCAGTGTGTTTCTCCATCTTCTGTTAGCTTGTTAATCTTTACTAACTGAAGCCGTAAATTTCATTTCTTAACACTGACTATTTTCTAGAATTCTGGAAGTTTTCCTATGAATAATAATTTTATTTGCTTTTATCTTTAATATTTCCTTTTTGGTTTCTTTTTTGACCAATAAGTTATTTGGAAATTTAAAATATATCTAAGTAAATACTAACCTTTTTTTTTTTACTTTTTCATGTGTTTGTTACTTATTTCTGATGTTATATTATTTCTTTGCTCATGATATTAAGATATATCCATTTAAACATAAAACATCAGCAAAGGTCTAATCAGGAGATTGAAACGACCTATAAGTAAAACAAAGAACTTCAGTGTAATGAATTATTTAGTACAAAATGATAAATGATCACAGGATTAAACCAAATCTGTAAATGTAGAGAATAAGAGACTACAGAGAGCATGTTATTGGCCAGAACTCCTATATTAAGCCTCACCCACCCATGACTCAGGGATCATTGTTGAAGAAAGGCAGAAAGAATGTAAGAGCCAGGGTTGATAGATAATCGTAAGGAAGCAGAATCTTCCAGCTCTCTGAGACATTGCTCATATTGAACCTACAGAAGTAGTGTCAGCATGCAGAAGACCCATGCATACTCATCAGACAAAAACCCAGCATAGAACTGGGGAAATAGGCAATAGACTGCAACTTTCAATGGACTATTGGCAGCTGATCAATGCTGTGTGAGAGTTGGTCTTCTTTGAATGAGTGACTCTAGATAGGCTGACTTGGCTCCATTGGATGAACTTACACTGAGGGACATCTGTATACAAATGCTTGACCGGATAGGTCTTAACATATATGATAGAATGTGTGGAATGTGGTGGGGGGTGCAGATGTGGGATTCTTAAAGATTATTAAGATGTTGTGTATGAAATGTACAAAAATTCAATAAAAATATACACTGATTTTTTTTTTTTTAAAAAGAAGTATTTAAAGGGTCCCAGCAACAACCAAATAGTACTATTCATCCACAAAACTTCCTCAGCAAATAGCGTCGTCATGCACACTGGCAACCAGTGCAGGAACCACAATTCTTTCTGTAAATCACCCTTTCTCATCAATTTAAAATAATGAAGATTCTATATGCATCCAAGCAGGTTTTCAACTTGCCGTTGAGTGATGTTTGGTCATCTCTCCCAGTGGTTTATAAATGTTCAATGTCTCCTTTTCTACTGGACAGAGATCCACTGTAACAGACCCATTTCCTGACTCCGGCTGCTTCAGTTCCCAGGATGCTCTGTGGTCTCAGGTGTGTGTGATCCACACTCCTTCTTGCACGATTGTCAAATATATTGCCTGTATACATTTGGTACTCTCAATATGCACTTTCATTTGGGGGTACGTTTTTCATCACAGATTTATAAAATTCACTTTGGCTCTCATGTAAATTCAGAATTCCAAATTGGCATTGGGATTAAATGCTCCCCTTCAATGTAATCACATGCGTGTTATAGAATTTATCATACTGCACTCTCTCAGTCTCCCTAATTTAGACATGGATAACACAGCTAAGAATGGGTTAAGCAGTGAGTTCAAGTACGCGCAGCTTGTTAAAGGTTTCAGTGTACATTTTAGTTTTCTAAATATGCTATTATTTAAGGGATGGAGAGAATGCAAATCATAGTCTGCATAAAGGTAAAGTAATTCAAATGGAAATTTGTACTTAGTAAATTCAAATGATTTTAAAAGAAGCATAGTATATTTTTCTGTAAGTGAAATAATACTCAGAATTTCAATAGGTAACACCCACTCTTCTTCCTAGTTTCCTGAGTAGCAGCTTAAAAACACTGCTCTATTTATTTTTCTCAGAGTATCAGAAACAATACCAACTATCATGTATAACAAATCATCTGTGAGATAATGGTAAAGGAGCAGGCAGCCTAAGAAAAACAGGAAACAATCCCTATGGTGCTTTAAATATTAATCAAAACAGGTTTTCCTTAGGAAGATTAATGGTGAATCAGAGGCCAACAGGCTGACTCATATCCAGTCTGGGGGAGCCAGGGGTAGGAGGGAGGGAAGTGTCAGTTTAGAATTCATTCCACCACTGGGAAGAAGGTTATGCAATGATAACAAAAATAAATGGAAACACAACTGAAATGTTTGATGGGGCCTTTAAAGACTATTCCTAAGTTTCAAGACTTTATTATTTACCATATTTACTGCGTTCTTGCTGCATTATTATATTTTCTGTATACTCAAAGCCAGCAAAGGCAGGTGCTAGTTCAACTAATGTTAGAAGCCTTTTGAAATCCGGTTATCTTCCATGATTTAGAGGTGGGGATACTCTGTAAGGTTTAGGAGGCTCAGATTTATAGTGAAAAAGACATGTCTTCAAAATGCCATTGTGTATTTCCCAACTTATTATCCTTGGAAAATTGGGACCCTGGACATCCGTTTGCTCTCAGCTTTCCCCGCTTCTGTGAAGACAGATAGTATGTATAGTAGATGGTTCCAGTGAGGATGACTACATAGAAGATCACTTACAAAGACTGGGGGCTCGTCCTGACTGTCAAGCTCATTGGATTTAGAAGCACTTTGGCAAGCAGTCACGTGCAGTTGTATCTATAAGGATGGTCCTGGAGAGAATTGACATGTGGGAGCTTGGTTGCAGGGGATGCATGTGCGCTGACTGCGGGGGATGTGTTCACATAGGCCGAGGTCCTCAGTGGAATAAACATGGAAATACATCCATGCTGCACAGGCACCTCCATTCCATGAGTGCCTGTGTTTACTACTGTTGCATAATCTCAGTATCTGACTCCCAGCATCTCTTCAACCTTTGAATGTGGTCTCACAGTAGTGAGCTTCTAGGAAGTCTCCTGACCATCGGTTTCAGGCTGGATCTGCATCATCGGTTGCTGGTCCTCTTGGACTGAGAAGCTGCAGAACTCTCTGGCTTTATTTCATGTACTTGGCCATCAACATATTGGAGAGAAACTGAAAAGGAAAGACCCACCTTGAAGGTTGGTGGTCCTGGTCTCTATTATGTAAACCAATCTAATAAATCCATTTCTGGCTGTCTGTACATACATACACACACATACACACACACACACACACACACACACACACTATTGGTTTTATTTTTTAAAGAAACAACACAAAAAACTGGCAAAGAAGTGTTAGCCATTTCCGGCTACTTCATTAAGACATTGTTTATTGGTTCTCTTAAGGAACACTGTACTCTGCCTCAGGTGACACTTGACCTATATGGCAAACAAATGGCAGGCCCCGTACAAATCTTGAGCCATGTCTCTCACATTCCCTGCGCCCACTGCAATTGCCACCTTTCCTTCTTTTTATGTTGAAATATCCTCAGATCATCACATTCTTTTCTTCTCATCCTGTAGGAAACAGTAAAAATGACAGAATATAGTTTTATGTCTGTACAGAAAAATATCATGACATTTTTTCATTGGATGGTTTTAGATTACATGCTATCTTGAGAGGCAATAGCTATGATCAAAATAATATAGGGGCCTGGCTGACTTGGGCCTGAATCTGTGCCAGGGGCTGACAGGTGAGCACTGTTCTCATAGACATTGTGAAGCTAGAGAGGAACTTGGGGAGGGTACCAGAAGATAAGTTGACAGATGAATGAAAGGGCTTTCAGAGTAATTCTCTTCTACTGTCTTAAGATATTCACACTTGACTGACCTGAACAAACATCTGTTTGCCCTAGTTAGGGCACCAACAACAAACTGACTACAACAACAATTCAGCTAATCCTCTTCCTCCTTTATACTCTAGCACCTTTTGAGAAGATGAAAAGTTGAAGTAGAATTAGATAAAGCTGGGAGAGGGTCACAGAGGGAAGAGAGAGACACAGAAAGTGGCAGAGGGAGAAGGAGAGAGAGAGAGAGAGAGAGAGAGAAAGAGAGAGAGAGACTAGAATCTTTCCTGCCCTTCTATGATGGCTTATCAAGAGGTGATTTTGTTGCAGGTCTTGTGTGGATGTCCATACCTGCTCTGAGTGAGACGGTGATAGCCTTGTTATGCTCAGAGGACATTATTCCACAAAAGTAACAATAACAAATCCAAATAAAACAAATAAACAAATAAAACAAAACTCATATTTATATGGTTTCAAACAAGGAATTGCTAGGGTTCACTGTTAGAACCCTTTCATAAATTGTGTTCAACTGAGTGACAGTAAAATAGAGTCCCATGGTATAGGAGACTTTGAATGGGAGGAAATGTCTTGTCTATATTTAGTTCTCTTAAACCAGTGAAAGTTGGGTCAGTGACAGGGGAGCTGACATGTTGTCTAGGTCTTCAGCCTGACTCTAAGGGAGCCCGGGGGGTCACTTTCCAGCTACTCTCTTGCTCTGTTCCTCTTCTTGGAGTCATACAGTCTAAATTATTGCAGCATAGAGAGGATTTTCCCGAAATGCTTGGATTATACGGCACCCTAGGTGTTTGACACAGTTTCTAAACTTGCTCCTCACACCACAAATGACAGAGCTTCTGAATGTTTTCTGATTTTCTTCTACACTTCCTGGTAAGTCTGGGAGGAGGAAGAAAAAACATGGAATACTATGTATCAATTAACAATATTTTAGAATCTGGTTTATGATAGGAGAGAGAGAATGTTTCGGATCATGTTGCAAGTATGCTCAAACTTGTGTGAATAAACTAGTCTCAAGTTAGAGAGTGTAATAAATGCTGCTGTTTGGAGACTCCTGTGGGGAGACACTGAACACAGTCCCACCATCCCTGGGATTTCAATTATACCAGATTCTTAGACTCTACAGGTTCGGTCACACCTAGGGGAAGAACTTGAGAGCTAAAAACAATTAGTGAGTTTATGTGGATAAAGGATTAAAGTTTCTTACCTTTGATAATAGGAAAACACATGCCCGTGGAAACATCTTGTGATCCCGCAAATAGTACTGGATGAAGGTTTCTATTTAAGGACTACGGAGAGATATATAATTTATCTGATTGAGGCTAAATTTTGACTTCTGTGAGAGAAAATATGTTGGGATTCATATAGACAAGATAAACAGCAGGGAAGATCCCCACTTATCATGTTCATAAAGAATTTCTCTTAAAGGGGGGCATTTCCTTTCATTCTTACATGTGTCTGTGGAGTGACTATAGGTTAAGTATTTTAGTGTCTTCCCATGTGGCATTTTATCATTTGAACCTTCAGACTCAGGCCTCATTTCCTGGCTTCTCTCAAGGAGGGCTGGAAGGGCCACTCTGCTCAGCAGCTTCTCGGGGATTCTCAGGGCCAGTGACTGTTACTAATACCTCTTCATGAGCCAAAGACTTGAGCCATTACCAGGTCCTGTTATAAGCGGAAACAGCGCTGAAATGCCCAGTCCTTTTAGCAGTGTGGTTACTTCTCAGTGATTGCTTTGATCTGACAGTTTACTTTCAATGCCAGCTTTTAACACTGGCAGTTGAGATCTGTGGAAACTCACAGGAAGCTTGCAGCATACTCTGTGCACATGAAAACTGCAGTTCTACACTACGGTGGAACTACACAGAGGAATCACCCTGTCTGGTGCCATGAAGAGTTCTCTGGAGAGAAAAGGGACATTTTTCACATGCTTAAACCCTGGACACTGAGGGAGTGATCTGCACCTTGGCTCCAGAAGCTACTGTGTGAAGGAAGGCAGCTTACTGACACACCAGGGAGAGTTAATAGAGCACCCAAGGAAACCTGCTAAAATGAAATTAGAACTCTGTAAGTCAGCCTGGCAAATCATAGTCTCTTATTGCTTTTACACTCTTGCATTTTTACAAAAATCTTGTTTATAAATATATTAAAGCTTACTTTGATTATCAATTCCACAGTATTCCTGCCTTGTTTCCGAAACACATCTGAAATCAGGTAGTAGGACCATTATCTACTAATAAGTAAGAATGAATAAGGATGAGTGACAAGACAGTGCTGGCCCTGAGTGTCCACAGGACCTTCTTGTGAAGAGGACTCCTTCTCTGATGTCCACAGCATCCAAAGGCGGTCTCATATCCCACTCTTGAATCCTGGCAATGAAAACAAATCCTGCAAATCTGCTCTCGATTCATAATGTCTGAGCCATGAACCTCTTGTCTTTGGAGCATGAAACCTTGTCTTGCTTTCCCTTTCTTCTTCAGAGTGGCTGGTTTGGAATGGGCTTTCAAGATGCTGCTGTGAAACAGAGCTTGTCCAGGTCAAACTGTGTCAAGGAGGACTTCAGAACAAAAGCCTTCTGCCCCAGCTCGCCTCCTCCTCCTTCCTCTGTGGATGTTGCATTGCATGGTGGGACAGACAATTGTTTCCTCTCTGTGACTCTTACCCCAGCTGCCAAGGAGTAAGGAAAGCACTTAAAGAAGATGGAAAGTGATTCTGGCATTTCACCCAGATGTTGATTAACAGCTAAGACACTACGAATAAGAATGTTTAACCACAGCTTTAAAGTGGCAATATAAATATAACACCACCTGACCTTTGGAAAAAGGAAAGGAAATATTTTGACCTTTGTAGTATGTAGCTCTTACATTTTCTCAGAGACAAACTTCGATGAGTAGGAGTAGTGGGCACAGGTTCAAAATAACTGTCTCTCAGGTTATTTTCATTAACATGTCATAGTCTGGGATGGTGAGATGGCTCAGTCTGTGAATGTACTTACCTCACCAGCCTGGTGGCCTGAGTTCCAAGAACACATGTAAAGATGGAAGAGAGAATGCATTCCAGTAACATCATGTTATGTTACATGTGCCTACACACACACACACACACACACACACACAGAAAAGTAAATAATGAAGGAATCATCAGACGACACTCTTATACCAAATTATTATCTAGTAAAAGAAAGTAAAGTTTTAATCCAAGATAATTTTCTTATTCTGAGCCTTCACTAAAAGTTGAACAAACAATGGGCTTTCAGATAGGGTGACCAGATGTGCTGACCAGAGTTGGCATTAAGATGTCCTTTACACAGTGTGATGGTCTGATTCAGTTGTCAACTTGATACACCTGGGAATTTGGAAATTGTCTCTGTTGGAGGTCCATGTGGGCATTTCTATGAGACATTTTGACTGTTGAGTGATAGGGGTGAGCCCAGCCCACTGTGGGTGATGCCAGCCCTGGGCAGGGGGTCCTGAGTTATCTAAGAAAGCAGCCTGAGGACAGAGGAGAGGAATACGCCAGGAAGTAGTATTCCTCTGTCCATGCTTCACTTCCTGACTCCAGGTCCTGCCTGAATTCTCTTAAAGACTGACTGTCACTTGTAAGTGTGAGATTTAATAAATCTCTTTCTCCCCAAGTTGTTTTGGTCAGCATCTTAAATCATCGCAATAGAGAAGCAAACAAAAATGCAGAGGAAATATTTGCACAAGGAGCTCCAGGCTGTGTTTCTTCACAGCTTGCTTCCTTTTCCCAATGTTTATTCACTCCTTTCTTAAGATTTATTTTATTTTACCTGTGTGCCTATATCTTGTAGCTGTACCATGTTTGTGAATTCCCAGAACTAGAGTTACAGGTGGCCCGATGTGGGTATAGAACAAAGCTCTGGTCCTCTGGAGGGGAAGCAAGTACTCTAACCACTGAAAACTGCCTCCAGCCTGGTGTATTTTCTCTTTATTCCCATTCTAGTTGGTGGGCCAAAGATGGCATTCCATGTATATAATGTGGTGTAGTTTTTCACCAGGCACACAAAATTATTAGCCTTAGCATCTGTAGCATCTTCTTCACCAAGGAGGACATCATTACTGTACAAACACTAGTATCTATTTTGCATTGTTACCAATGGGCTGTTGGCGCTATTAGACATGTAGGGATGTCTAGTAGCAAAAGCATCATTTGAAACCATGAAGGTGAAGTTTAAGTGTGAGAAAATGTGATAGGTATTTTCAGAAGTCATTTTTGAAGAACTAGGCATTGGTGAGAAAAGGACTATTACAGTCACTCTTTGAACAGAATTATTCCACTCTATTTGTAGTTCACACTGAGTATTGATTCAAGAAAATGTTTTGTATTGTAATCACATTAATCCAGACATTTTGCTCATTGGGAGGTGAGAACTTTTTTCTCTTGCATAGATTTCCCTTCCTCTTTCTCTGATACGCCATAAGGAATGCTTCTTCAAGAGTAGGAAGGGTTAATGATGAGTATCAGTGCAGAGCATGAGACAGAAAGGACTTATTATTGAGCCTCATTGGAGGGGGGGCAGATTTCCCCTGGGACTTGCAGTATATGTAAGTGGAGAAAGAGACATACCTGGCTGTGGGCAGGCCTGTTCAGATCACAAACATGGTACCAGTTTTAGTGGATTTGTGAACCCTTGCCCCTACATGGCCCTGATTTACCCAGAACTGAAGTGGAATGTTCATGAGGGATAGCCTATCCATTTCCACTTCAATGGACTCTGAAGACAGCAAAAACTCATAAGAAACTATGGTCTCAAAATTCAAACCAAAGTTTTCAGATTTAGGAGTGAAGTCAACGGAACTTGATGACATTCCTTTTTCTTTCCAGTTTATAAATGAACCATCTGTGCTTTCCCATCAAGCATAGGGAAGAAGTCTGTCTTCCTTGACCTGTCCTGGATCCTGCTAGTTAGTAGTGATCATGAACAAAACCATTTAAACACTGTCTGCAGAGGTAGAATGGGCCTCCTCCTGTCCCTGTAACTCTTCCTTCCTCATCTTGCTCTGCTAACGCCTTCGGGGATCTCAGTGTCCCACAAATCTTGTTCAGCTGCTGGACAGCTGTTCAGTGTTGTCTTAGGAAGAGTTGCCATGTTCCAGTTGACTTTGGACTTGCTGGATGTCATAGGATAGGATCTGAGCTGTAGGTGCCACTGGAACCTCAGCTCTAGGGTGCAGCAGGTACAGTTGACGAAGGTTCTGATCTAAGTAGAGGGTATTTAAACTTCCTCCTTTGCCTTCACTTCAGCCCCATGACATTCTTTTCTTTTCCATTAAAAAAAAACTGTCTGATTAAATATTTAAATTTTGTACTTATCCTGAAATTATTCATTCCTGTTGTCTGAGCCAAAATACTATTTGGCACCAGACACTAAATGCTGCATCGTTATCTGCTCTCTTCTTCCATCTGAAATTGGCTGTGATAGAATCATTGTGTTTCGTGGATCAAAATGTTTAGCATGCACCCTTATATTTAACTTGTCAAAGTTTTCCTTCAGCCACCCTTTCTTTGCCTTCTTCCATTGAACAGGGAGTACTATTTAAATGCAGGTCACTAAAATAGTGTTCTCCATGTGACAGTCATTGTAAATCCTTTAATATGTAAGGCATCCTGTGACTGTCCTAATAATGTAGGACTAATGCTGTCCTTCCCATGAAGACTGAGGACTTTGACAAAAGCCACAAGCTAGTGATTGGGAAGATGTCTGTCCAAGCAGCTGAGCTACAGATCTGTGCTCTTAACTTCTCTGCTCTGCTGTCTCTGAAGCCTCGTAGCTGCTTCTAGGGGTGATTTATTTTAGGCTGTTGTAAATGGTCCTGGAAGGCTTTGCATTTGACCTGTTACAGGACTTGGCAAACCTCCTGCATTTTCCTAAGTGACTGATTGAATTGGGACTATCTCGCTATCCATTAAGAGAGTGTCTTAAAATGATCAACTACTGAACAGAAATCCCCGTGCAGACACAATGCATTCAGAAAAGATACGTACCAGCTCCCCGATCCCTGATGCACAACCCGCAGTGCGGCTGCCAGCTCCCCGATCCCCAGTATACAAACTGCAGTGCGGCCTATTTTCCCTGGGTCATTTTAGACAAGAATCAAAATGAGCAAGACAAGAGATATATTGATGGACTAAAAAGTGGTTTGCACTGGAAAGAAAAGGGAAATAAGTTTGCACTGTATAATCTTCATTTAAATGCTTTCTGAGGGTTTATTGTTGATAGGATGTGGGAGAAGAAAATATTTCAGATGTGAAGGTTGAAATTAGAGATGAGTTCTGACTGACTTGATGGATCTTACCATATCATTTAGGAAAGAAAATAAATTACAATTGGATGTGCTGTGATTTAATAAGGGATACTTGCTTTTTATCTGCTGGTTGAGTCCTCACATTTGCTGCCTGATTTTTGTCTTGAATGCTGTTGCAGGAGTGGTTGTAAATTTGACATTGGCCACAGCAGAATTTCCTACCCATGAAAGATGAATGAAAATGCTTTCTTTTGTCAGAAATTTTATCTTTAGAGATGGTTAACTTTCTCATTACAATCAAGGAAAAATTACTTCCATTTGGGATGAAATTTTAGATGTCTTTTAAAAAAGTTTTTATTTTTATTTTGTGTATTTGAGTGTTTTGCTTCCACGCATGTGCACCACGTGTGTCTATGGATATCGGAAGAAGACATCTGAGCCCCTGGAACAGGAATTACACATGGTTGTGAGATGCCACGTGGGTACATGGCATCCGGTCCTTTGCATGAATAGCAGTGTGCTTATCTGTTAAGCCATTTTCCCACCCGCAGTTTCAAACATTTTCTTCTCTGTTACTGAACTCACTTCACAGATGATTGTGGATTAGGACCAACTGGTTGGTCTCTTGGAGAATGCAGATGTCAGTACTTTATCCTCAACCTACTTGTGAGAATTCTCTGAAATGGGAGAATTTATTTCATGAATGCCACAGGAAGAATTTGTTTCCCCCAAAGGGTTTGGACAAAAAAGGGTTTCAACTTGGCCAATTAAATTTCTTTATTTCATTACTTATGTATTGTTTTTAGACTTTTATTGAATTTTTAAATAACATTAAGGCAGACTATGAATTAGCTTTTCAGATTTGATCCCTTTAAATACATACACATATATGTAGATAAGCTGATCTTTTACTGAGCTTATACATACTAGAATGAAAATAGATCCAGTCCTTCAAAGTATTTTATCATACTCATAAGCAGACAAAATTCTAAATAAAAGATAGGGATGCGATCCTGGTACAGAAACACAGCAGATCATTTATTAAGATCATTCATTTGTTCAACAAGTGAGGACTAAATATTCCAAAGAATTCAAACCACATGGCTGGAGCTGTGAACCTGGGGCTGGAGTTCCCTCCCTTAGGGTGGGACAGTTGACTGGTTTTCTCCCTTAGCAACTTGCATAGTATCCTCTGATACCATGAGAGCTCATCTTGGTATGGAGGAGGCTTCCACAGCAGTTCCAGATCCTTTGCTCCAAGTCCTGTGTCTGAAGTGTGCCCTGTCTTCAAGAATAGGGTCTTATCTTCAAATTCCAGAAGACCACCAAGGGCTTTGGTAATAGCCTGTGCTATTTTAGGAAGGAATATATTAATTTTCACCTTCTGTAACATCTTGAGGGAAGCAAGTTACTCTTACCTATCTGCATATTCCCAGCACCTTGTAAAAAATTTAAATGTGGCAGGTGTTCAAAAAGTTTAAGAATAGAATTGTATGTGATAGAGTCTTTGTGTTTTTCTTTCTGTTCGATAGCACTTGCAAAAAAGTTGACCTTCTTTCCAGTATTTATTGCAAATTATTTCAAATTAGTGGGAAAATGGAGCATTTCTAACACCCAAGATTGTTTATACCTTGCTGTCCCTGGTGTTAAGAGTTTATTTGAACAGTTCTATTAAAAATAATTTTTTTCAGGGCTGGAGAATTGACTGAGTGGTTAACAGCACTGGCTGTTCAAATCCAAGTTCAATTCCAGCACTCACATGGCGGCTAACAACTGTCCATAATTCCAATTTCAGGGAATCCAGGGACCTCCTCTGACTGTGCAAGCACTGAATGGCACTGGTGTGCTTACAGCTATGCAGGCAATACACTCACACATCTAAAATAAAAATAATAAAATATTTACATTTTTTCTCTTTTAATTTTTGTTTTGACCATTTTTCAGCTAGGCTTCTTTCTCACTCCATTTGTAGATGTGAACAGCACTGAACTCCTGATTTCCCTGCTTTGCCTCTGGAGTTCTGGTATACCAGGTTTATGCGGTGATGTGAATCAGGATCGATATTTTTACAAGCTGGGAAAACGCTCTATCAGCTAAGCTACATCCAAGCCCTTTTCATTTATATTTAAGATGTCATTGAATGCCCATTATTACTGTAGATTTTAGACTGTCTGTAAGCACATGCTCTATATTATGTAATCTACAGAAATATAAACAATTTCCCATCTTCTAACATAAATACATTCTTTGGTTCAGAGCACTATATTTCCATATTACTGTTTACATAAAGGAAAAATGGTGTGAAGGAAGAAGAACTTAGAGCATGTCTAGCTTTCTAGCCTTATCCAGAAATACTGTGCATGTTCTGGCATTTTACTGAATGCACAAGCATTTCTAGATGGAGGGCACATGGCAGGTAGAAGTGGAATCCCTGCTGCTTTGGCCACACCTTCTGTTCAGTGTGTGCATCTGTCTATCCATCATGAGTCATAAGGTCTTCACATGGGAGCCGAACTCTACTTTCAGTTTCCATGTATCCGGAGTGGAACCGAGTCTACTTAGCACTGTAATGATGCAGCAGCACCAGCCTCTTCTCAGCCTTCTCACATGCCCCATACTAAGAGAAGTGCACAGTGAAAAGCCACCCTGCTCAAAACCATAGACACAGTAAGCATTTTTCGCAAAATGTACTGTGGAAAAGCACACACGTGGTGAAATACCTTATTTTTTTAGAAATGCTTATTATTTATATTTAACAATATTTCCCAAAATCTCATCTACAGAGAACTCTCTGAAGTTGGATTTTATTTCCTATGACACAGTGCTGTAAAATGTTCTGTAGTCCTACAGACCTGAACTTGATGTTGTCAGAGGGGGAAGAACAGAACACATATGTGACAGGAATAAAGACACAGGGAGACTGAGGCAGTTTGATTCATTGTTGTGGTTAAATTCATATTTCATTTCTGGACAGCTTCTGCATTGTTAGGTTAGTGAAGACAGACCATACACTGCAATGACTTTTAACCACAAGGTCTGCAAAAATAGTAGAGTAAAAGCTGACATCAGGCTGTACTCCACCAAGAAGTTACAAAATGAGAAGTATTAAAAATTAATTTTCTGAATTCCATTGTATTTGTCATATTAGCTTTATGCATTATTTCATCTTCTTTCTGCTATAAAATTCATTAATTTTAATCCTGGATTAACACAATAAGAAGAGGAGGATTGGTTTTTCTGTAACACCATCCATACTCAAAGGATCCTAATATGTGCTATTAATAATGAATGAGATACTGTTAGAGTTGGACTCTGCAGTCAAACAGAGTAGCCATTGTACAAACTGGCAATAACTATTAGAGTAAAGATAAATACTAAAGCAAAAGTCCTTTTCTGTCCTGTCTTTTGTTCATCTAAGTTCTGGGGAAACTTCTGGGTAAGTTGTTATCTGGATGTAAATGTCATGTCCAAAGAGGGAGATCAGGGAACGACTGCCAGGAAATTCATTAATCAGGGTTGTGTTTGGAGATCACGATAATCAATTATTAGCTTTTTAAAAGCTCCTGGACTCTTTCACTTCTAAAACTTATCCTTCTACTAGAAATTTTGCCTGAGGTTGGAAAAACAACCCCATAATGCAGGGCAATTCCTAGCCCCCAGAGACTTGTGACATGGTCTCCCTGTGTACAATAATGCAGATAGTAAACGAAGGTGAATTTAATTTACCTTAATATGTTATTTTTGACAGAGTCTTGCTATGTATTTAGGCTAACTGTAAACTCACAACCCTCTTGCCTGACGCTCAAATATATTTTTCAGTTGAAACCCAAACTGAAACAAACAGATGTGACTTGTGAGGGAAATCCTTGCTTGCTGTCCTCAGCCAGTTTGTTTTTATCTGAAGGTATAAATAAACAGGAATTTGTGTAATAAGGCAGAGACTTGAGCATCATAAACATGAAGAACCACCAATAAACTTAGAATAAGAAGACTCTTATTGGGGGCTTTTCACCCAAATCTTGCAAAGTCTCACTGTTTTGGAAGTGATTCCACTAAACGTTACTTAACATTTCATTTGCTTTGGAAAAGTAACTCGACTAAATTATCACTGGCTACTATCTTAAATCAGAAAAATATACTTAGGGAAGGTTAGTAAGGGAATATTTTTCTGTGATTTCAGGTGTTAAGTTAGAAAGCCAGCACACAATTATCATTTATATCTCCCATAGATCTAATCAGGAGGCGAACCCCAAAGGAATACCAACTGTACAGAAGGAAGACAGAGTGGAAGAGAGATTCCTAGGTGGATGTGCAACTTTGATGGGGAGAGCAAAACATAAGTCTGTTCTCCCCAGATAGGACACTAATGGCAGACCAAAGAAACTATTCCATGGAGTCTAGCTTCCTGAATCAGTGAGTGGATTATGGTCACTTACAGAAGAGTGGGCGCAGGATTACTTACATGTAATGCACTGACGACTCTTGAGTAGCATTACCTAAAACAACCCAAAGCAGCATAAAAGTCACATGCTGCAGTTCCCAGCCTGATTTGCCCAGGTGGACAGTCTTCTTCCCACAGCCACTGTTAACTGCTTGCATAACCTTTAGGAGAGACCTTGTGACTATCACCACTCACAAGAGCTTCTAGAGGCATAGAGATTTTATTTCTGGAGCCTTCTGAGTTTCTGTGATGCTTGAGCCTTTAAGAGCTTCCTTTAAACATTCTAGAAGGTAAGTTCTCACTTCAAGGGAAACTGCTACATAACTGCTCATGGTGAACTGTTCTGAAATATTTGCAGTCTCAGGAGTGTAGCAGAAGAAAGGAGTCAAAGTGACTTTTAAAGAGGCAATCTCAAAAGATACACCCAAGAGAGAACTGAGCACCCAAAGATGGGTTAAAGATGCCAGAGCTGGGATAATCTGTGCCCGGTTATAAGGCAGAGGAATCAGAATCTGGAGCCATACATACGAGTGAGGCACATGTAGTGATGGTGGGAGGGGTCACCAAACTCGATCTTTAATGGTCAAGACGATAGCCTACACTTTGTGGCCCTTACTGGCATCCACTCAACTCTGCCGTTGTAACATGAAGGAGAATTACCGAGGGCAGACATGTTCCTACCACACTTTTCTACATAAACAGATGATGGTCTGGATTTGACCCATGAGCTACAAAGAAACCTCCAATGTGAACAGAGGTGCTATTTTAAGAGATGCGTAGTTGGTCAGAAGACACTGCATAAGACAGAGGACACAGGCTATATGGTAGTATGTGTAGATGCTTGGAGAGCAGGACATCTTCAGAGAATGAAGTGCCAATGAAAATGTGTGGGAGAGTTCACTGTTAGAAACAGTGACCCTGGGGGCAGGATTGAAGAAGGACGTGGAATGCCAAGGACAGTGAGGGGAAATGTCGGCTATTGGAAAACTTTTCATCTCATTTTGTGGTTATTTAGCAAGACATGCATAGAGAGATCTTGCTTGATCTTTGGAAAACCATACATATAGGCAAACAAATGCAAACATACAAATGCATGCACATAGTCCACATGCAAATGCACACACACATTTCACTGACACTTTTGCGTTTCAGAAGCTGAGAGTCTCTTTTTCTTTATTTTTAGTTCTGATAGCTGCATACATCTCCCTTTACGCAAGACTGATGCATAGAAGGGCTGCTCATGATTTCCCAGTAGATCTGCTTCACTGTTATTACAAGGATGGCATCTAGTGAAATTGTGATATATACCCGTGAATATTCCAAGAAATAGATTGCCTGACTGAAAACATAATCAATGTGTATGCACATGGGTATTTATCGGAGATAATAGTACACAACAAAACTTTATCAGTCATGGGAAAATGAATGCTTAGAGAACAAGGAAAAGACAAGGACCATTACTAAACTCATCAGTCTGTAGTTGAGAGAACAAGTTCCAGATGGAAGATCCTAATATATATTTCAAGGCCAGAGGGCAAAACATTTTTATGTTAAGATCTTTTTAAAATAATAACTTTGACCTATTATTAAAATATATTCATTTAAAAATTATTTTAAATAATTGTGTTTTATTCACAAAAAGTATGCATATGATCTTCATTTATGTTTTTTTTTTGGTCCTACATTATAGTCAGACAAGCACTGTGACATCTAGAGTCAAATTATAAATTTATATAAAGACTGTAATGATATTAAAAGAATAGAAAATACATGCAGGACTCTGAAAGGTCTTCCTAACAAATTATGTTTCCACCTGGAAAGAGAATTTTCTTTTGTATGCTGATACCCAGTTTGTTCCAAATATATGAGCTAATTTAAATGAATCAACATTACCATTCCAATCACAACCCTTACTATTCATCATGCCACACATGAATAAAGTGCCTCATACATTATGTCTCTTAGTAATTACAGCACGCCAGGGAAATAGATGAAGACACATAGTTCAAGGAGATGAAGAATCCTTCCTATGATCACTGACTGGTATGTGGTAGAATGATTTGAAAGCTAATCCAACTGATTTCCATAAGCCCACGCACACACACACACACACACACACACACACACACACACACATTTTATATGTCCACATAAAATAACAAAATACCTGTAGCCTAAGAGCTGAGTCATACTTGTCTGACGTTAATTCGCTTTTCAGGCAGAGCACAATTTGCTTTTAGTGAACATAGAATCATGTTCTTTGGGAGATTTCATCATCATTTATCGTTTGGACTTTGTAAAGAGAGTGTGTATTCATAAGGCCCTCATTACAACCTTGTTAAATGAAATCTGCCACAACCCATCGACTATGAATCTTTTCTCTTTAAAGTGCATTTCTTCATTCATTGTTTTAATATTCCCTGAGCACATATTAAATATGAGGAGCTGGGGTTGGAAAGATGGTTCCATGGTTAAGATCACTGACTGTTCTTACAGAGGACCTGGTTTGATTATCAGCAGCCCCATGGTGGCTAACAACTGTCCCTCACTCTAGTTCCAGAGCATCTGACATCCTCTTCTGACCTCCACAGGCATTGCATGACATGGGTGCACCTACCTCCATGCAGGCACTACACTCATCCACATAAAATAATAAATAATAAGCAAATGAATAATAATAAATAAGTAATATATACGTAAATATGAGGTGCTACCATAAACTCAACAGTAAACAGGGAAGAGAAAACTCATATTTTCAAAGTGTAAAAGAGGGTAATTTGTGATATTTCCATAATGATAAAAAGAAACGGAATATGCAAGGAGCAGCAGTAATGAAGCAGTGGAAGTGAAGAGAGTGTGCTGTCTGCCACTGGGCACATTCGTAATTTACCTGTGTGGACTTGCTTGGGTACGATCTGAGTACGATGAGAAACCTTATATGCGACTCTTCTGTAACTTCCTAAACATCTATTTCTTTATTTGTAAGCCAGAGAGTCCCATGCTTCCCAAACACATGGTATTTGAACTATTGTGAGTCAGGTGATGCAAGTTGGAATGGCACGCATCTTATCCTGTAGCTGTCCAAGGAAATAGGATTTTAATGGTTTTTCAATGCACATAAGCAGATCGACAGCCCTTCAGGGTTTCCCATCCACAAGTTACAGAATGGAAATCCCATGGTTTCATGTAGAACCCCAGGTTAGGCTTGTGTGGGTGCATGTGGTGCATGTGGGGCATATGTATGTGTGTGTGTGTGTGTGTGTGTGTGTGTTATATGACTATTTGAGTCCAGCTGAAATATAGATTTGGCCCTAAGTTCAGAAAGAAAACATGAATAGATTGTTTTAAGGTTATTGATTTATTGTTTTAAGGTTAAGATGGCTAGGAAGAATTTCTGGGTGGCTACATTCTCGAGTGCTTAAGTGACCAACCTGTCAAGAGGAAATCAGAGCAAATAGAGTCTGAACAAACCTGGAGACTGATGGGAAAGTGCTGAGAAAACTAGGAACAATGGAGCTCAGATGTCCACCAACCCAACTGGGGACAGTATCTTCATGATGCCATTAGTATGGCCTCTAAGAGCTAAGGATCCAGAGGTAACATTAAGCATAATGATTCACAGAACTGTAAACGCTGGAGCCCAGGTGCAAAACCAACATTGCTTTGTCCGCTGTTGAGTAACTCCAGATGTTTTTATTGAGGGCACTTCATAATTAATGTTTCTAGTTTCTAACAGTCTCACTCTTCAACTAGACCAGCTTATTTTAAGGCCATAGAGACTTTCTCTTTTGTTCTGAAAAAGCATTGTTTTTTTCTTCCTTTTTCTGTGCTATTTGAATTATCTAAAAGTCAGAGACTTAATTTACCAATATTTTATTTCTTTGAACTTTTTGAGGGGTAGCTTAAGTTAAAGTCATGACATGTAATTCTAACTTGCATTCAGAAAAAAAAATATCAAATTTCTTATGAGAGTTTCACAGGAGAAAGACAAAGGGGACTTTATAAAGGACCCATGTCTCCAAAGATTTTAAATTGCTATAATATGAAAAATTAATAGTAGTAACTAAAGAACATTATTTTAAAATACTCAGGGTATTAATTTTTAAAAACTCTCATTTCTGAAATATTTGGAGAAAATGTTTAATGCATAAAGTAAGTGAGGATACATTTGTTCTTGTTTTGAATGTTCTCCCATGGAGATTTGGCCTATCTTTTATACATACAAATCTAAGCTGCCAAGGATCCCCAGGCATTAAAAAGCATTCAGGCAAACTGCACCATGGAGGAGAAGCTCATAAGTATAATATATTGAAAGTCCCAATAACACATCAGTAGAGTTCAATGTGAAGGAAAATGTGAAAAAAGAAAGCAACTGAGATCATACAATGTGAGCACTTTCATAAAATCCTCAAATGATGAAAATGACATACAATAATGATATTCAATGTTTTTCAAAACTCTCAAAGAAAGACCTCTCTCTTCCTCTCTCTGTCTCTCTGTCTCTCTGTCTCTCTCTCTCTCTCTCTCCCCCCCCCCCACACACACATTGCCATTATCATGCTCTGAAAAAGCTAGTAAGAACAAAAGAAAAATCACTATGTAAATTGGTGTCATGTTTATGGTAATATGGAATTAAACTTTGATCATAAGGAGTTTTATTTAGAATAAAGTTAAATGTGAAAGAACTGAATGGAAAGTTATAATTAAAAAACTATTGGAAAAGCTATTCTTCCATGGCTTCTTTTGGAATTTCTTTAAACATTTTATCTTTGATTGATAGGCATGCAAGCTTTTATTTTTGATTTTCAACTACAGTTCTATATTAGATAAGAAGCTTACCTTTAAGAGATTTACATATTAACCAACTGTATGTGAATGTTGAAATTACAATGCATGCATTCATATTGGTAAAGGAACAGTGTTTGGAACTTTAAAATGACATTAAGGTAAGAGAAATACAGGTCCTGGAAAGACTGTTCAGTGGTTAGGAGCACTAGTTGCTCTTGCAGAGGAACCCGGTTTGAATCCCAGCTCCCACATGGAAGCTAACAACGATTTATAACTCCAGTTCTGGGGATCCAACACCCCTCTCTGACCTTTGTGGATCTTGCACAACCCAGGTATACCTGCTACATGCAGGCAATACACAAAATGAACACAATAAATATTTTTTTTAAAAAAGATAGGAGGAAAATGAATGATTTCAACCTACTGTAAATTATCATCAGTACTTAGTTTCTCTTTTCCTTGATTTGCTTGCTTTCACTGAAATATTTCTTTTGGGGTTAGAGAGATGGACCAGTGGTTAAGACCACTTGCTGCTCTTTCAGAAAATCAGGGTTCGGTTCCCAGTACCCACATGGTGGCTAAAATCATTCATAACTGAAGTTCCAGGGGTTCCATTGCCCCTCTGTGGCCATTGCACAGGTGTGCATACTGGCAAAAGACTCTTACACATAAAATAAATAATTAAAATATTTTTCTAGATGGGAATTATTTAAAATTCAATCCCAAGAATGCAGCACTAAGCAAAGTACATCAATAATCCAGGATGAAAGAGCACCAACTATTTTGTTAGTGAATACATAAGCAGGCATAGCTTTGGTATTGTCATCTTTCCTCAGGGGATATGAAGAAAAATTTTCTGCGGAAATTTGTGACATTGAAACGAACTTGAGATGCTATTAGAAAGTTGGGCAAATATAAAGGTTCATACAGGAATTTTAAGAAACCATAGTACTAAATCTCAGAGCAATTCCAAGCTCTTTTTCTTATGGTCAAATGAATTCTAAATTTGTGTAGAAAATTTCAGTTATCCCAATATTTACTAAACACTTAGCATGCACCCAGCACTGTGGTAGATGTTGAGAGATACAATCTGTGAAATCCTGTCAGATTATCAGGGAGTGTTTATTGAAGAGAAGGAATAGCCCAGGGTAAAATGTTAGAATAACTATAGCAATGTACAATGGACTCTAAGCCTCTAATGCTTTAGTGTAAGGAAATTCTACTGGATTATAGGACGATGCTTTTCCTTATGCTTTAATGGGTAGAAGATGCTTTTTTAGTTTCACTGGCTCAATGTTTTGTGGTATACCCTGCTGATTTAAAATATGAGAAACATGCTCTGTGTTTAGAAAGCATGGGGAAGAGTGCTTTCTCACTCACTTGATCTCTTTGCCATTTAGTACTCTGCTTGATGCTGAAGTCGTCACAATAACTTCATCAAAGAGTCTTGTTCGTATTATGGCTCTTAAAGATGTAGTTCATGATCCATATCTGTCAGTCATTGTTAGAAAAACAAACCTGAGGCACAAATACGATGCTCACACCTGACACAGTTCTGCTGTGTGTTATCCCATAGAACCAGAGATGTGGTTCCTGGTTGTTGTGGCTTTCTTTTAAACCCATTGACTGAGTTCATTTTGGGTAACGAATAAGTAAAAATAATTTTCTATTAATACTGAAACATTTCAAATCTAGTCCTCAATTTCTTTTCCATCTCACAGATCTATCTCACCCAATTCCAATGTGGTATAGACAGATTAGACGCATAACAGGAACACAGTTTGAGACACTCAGCACTGCTGTTATATCCCTGAGATAAAAACATCAATCTCCTTTGTCCACCATCTGCCATTGTGTGACTTATTTGAGAATCACAGGTAAATTAAATGATAATCATACAAGGCACACTACATAACTATAATTTTATAATCCATGGGGTACTAGTAAAACTGAGTGGTCAGTGATTCTGGCTGGTGGATACCAATGGCCCCACTGGAAATTGTTAGAAGATGAACAAATGGTTAAGATGTGTGATAACTGAACTGAGGTGAATCCCTTGTGCAAAAAGATTAGATAGGTTAGAGTTAATAGTCTAGAAAACTTTATCTTCCAGTTTATTCCAACTTAACTCTAGGGACATAAAACTTCAACTTACTGGTTGAACAGAGGTCATGAGGTGATGTGCCAGCAAAGCTGCAGTCAGATTTCAGGGTGTCTAAAGAGGCTGCCATTGGTAATCCAAGAGCTTAGGGTTAGAATGAAGTAATTTAAAGTACCAGAA
Source organism: Eospalax fontanierii (assembly GCA_035773235.1). Classification (NCBI taxonomy): domain Eukaryota; kingdom Metazoa; phylum Chordata; class Mammalia; order Rodentia; family Spalacidae; genus Eospalax; species Eospalax fontanierii. The sequence continues at coordinate 15,150,989 of CM069543.1, forward strand.
CCTATCTGGTTCCAGAGGAACCCTGCCTTGAGAAAAAAAAATGGTTTCTATGGTAAAAGGTCTGCTTTTGAGATATGTGCATGGGGAACTGATAGACCATTATTATTAACAACCAAACTTAATGTATCCCTGACTCTTATTTAATCACTTCTTAAAACTTAACTGAAGTTAGACACCATTCTTGCACAGATTTATCGCAAATACCTCCATAATGTGTCATTTATTCCTTCATTGTTCCACTGAAAATTTCTTTATTGACTTTTGTAAACCAGAACTGGAGATAGAAACATGAACAAGGCCCCTCCTGTTCTAGACCTTTTGGAACTCAGATTCAAAGAGGAGCACACAGTTCGTTAATTACATCAAGAGTACTAAATTGGAATCTTGATAAAAGGGCAGTAAAAGGTATCAGGAGAAGAGCCCTGTGCTAGGAGTCTGATGGATGCTGGGATCAGAAAGTTTCACTGAAACACAGAATTCACTTGATCCCTAAAGGGTAAGCATGAATCAGAAGATGGAATAGGGTTTGCTGGAAACAGGGCTGTGAGCAGAAAGCACAGAATGTGCAATCACCCTCAGGCAGGTGCCACCAAACAGGGCCTCTCCGGAGGTGGGCTTATGGGAATAATGGAATGAACTGGGTAGTGATGGAGCCCCTGTTCCCTCTGCTGATATCAAGGACAAGGAGAAGAGAGAAGAGGCGCTAATCCAAGTGGAGACAACACTAGTTTTATTAGGGATTGCTTTGGATGCAATGTAAAAATTATTCTGGATTGAAGAGTAAAAGGAATAAAGATGGCCATGAAGGAGTTTCTCTAATTCTGAAAGTCTAAAAGTTATCGTAGCAGTTCGAACCAGAGTTGTGGCAGTGAAACTTGAGAAAATAGAGATGAAAGATTTTCAAGATACAACACTTCACTTTGTAAGAACGTATGTTAACAAACCTGAGTGGAGTGCGAAGTAGATCCTAAATTATATTTACATATGGATACATAATATTCAGAATCACCTTAATGACAAGTAGCATATATAGTGAGAAATATACTTTCATTCCCATAACATTCCCCTACAATGGAGGACTATTCACTTCAGTATAAGCTGTTTTGTCCTTTCCTTGTCTTTTTCTTTTTTTTTTTTTAGTGCAAAATGGGCAAGATTAGTTGATTAACTGAAAATTGGGATGGATTGATTTAAAGAGCGATCCCAGTATTTTGACTCAGTATATTAAGACACAGTGGTATACTTTATTGGCAATAGAGACATTAAGAAACAGCAATTTTGGGAGCAGTCATTGATAAATTTGAAGAAGCTACTGACCCATAAAAATGATTCATTATAATACAGCAGGTGGGGCAACTTGCCCATGTCTTGATAGAATGTTTATGATGGCAGACATGTTTGACATGAATCATTTCCTCTTACAAATGTAACTAAGTAAAGAATACTCCTTGAGGAAAAATAACGACTTTCTCCTTTGTAAAGAATCCTTTTCTTCCTCTACCCAATCATTCACTCATTTCTCATTAACACATGGTGCACACTGAACAGTCTGGGTATTCTCCCTCTGTCCTGTGTGCTTGAGCTATGGCAGAGCCCAAAGTCATTCCAACCAGGGGAACTCAGACTTTTCACATTTTCTAGGATGAAGGTATTTAAAATATATCAGGAAGAAAAATGGTATAACCCTTGTCTAAACAGTTTAGTTATATTTACAGATTATTTAGAATGCTAATATTCTAGCACAATATTTTATAAATATATTTCACAAATACTTAAGTAAAAATAATTCTAAGTTCAGCAAAGTTTTCGTGTAGTCTTTAATTACAAAATGTTCAAGAAAACTTAATAATCAATGGTATGTATGCAACAAATATGCCATGTTCCTAATATTCTACTTGTTATTCATGTGTGCATCTGTGTGCGAGTGTGTGCATCTGAGTATTAGCACCACACAGGCCAGAGATGTTATCAGATTCCCTGGAGCTGGAGTCACAGATAGTACTGAACTGAGTGTTGAGACCAAACTTGAGTGCTCTGGAAAAAATAGCAAATGCTCTTACGCTGAGTCCTCTCCAGGCCCTACAGTTCTTACAAGAATATTTACATAAATGTTTGTTGTCCTTTCTACATTTTTAGTGAAAAATCATGCACTCGTGCTTTGATTTTTTTAAACAGTAGTATATATATATATATATATATATATATATATATATATATACTACATATATGCACATATATACATATACATACATATTTGTATGGCTGAATCTGTGAATGCATACTGCAAAGTATTCTGTATAGTAGGGTTTTGATTCTATAATGTGCTGGTTTTTGTCCTCAGTTTTGTACAATGCCTGTTTAGTCCTCTGTAACCAACAGGAAAGTTCAAATCAGTATATTACCTATCAAAGCCTTTCATTATTCCTACAAATACTTTTAGCACACATAGTTATTGCAGAAACTGAAGGAGAAGGAGGGAGGAGAAAGAGAGAGAGAGAGTTAATGTGTGTGCATTCTTACCCTCCTTTGCCTCACAGGTGTTCAGTTACTCAAAGACTGCCTGTCTGTCCCTGAAGGGGGAGAGGGACTCTAAACTGGTTTCTGTCTCCTTTCCCCTGACACCTCTCAGAGGGTCCTCTAGGAGGCAGTGGGCTGACTCTGGTTAGAGACAGACAATCCTTCTCAAACATCCTTTGCTTACCACTCGGCTGGCTCACTAATGTGGCCACTTCTTTCTTCTCCAGCTTTCGAGGACCAGAGCACACCCTAACTTTTTTGGCCTCTTTGGGCATCCTCTCTGCCTTTGATAAATTTGAGGCTTATTAAACCAGGAAGGAATAAAAGTTTATTGTAGTATTTATATCTCTCTGTTCCCTGTAGAAATAAAAACTCTGCATCCGTGAAAATCTTCTCCATCCCAGTTAATACTCACAGGAATTAAGTGATAAAAATAGATTCTTTTCTCCCTTAGGTTTTCATAGGCACATTGATAGGATTTTGGTCCCAACTGTTGAATCTTGTGAAAAGAGACATATCAGTCTATTTCATACTATAGCAATTATTACCATCTCTTTGCTAATGGTTTTCACAGGGCTACTTTTTAAAAGAATTTTCATTTGGCTATGGAAGCCTGAAGTTCTAGAAACCATGGGAGCTTCCTTGCAAACCCCATTCAGTTTTGGAAGCCATGGCAACCAGACAGTACTTAAGCAAAAGTAAGAGCTGGGTTTGAGTGCTGACATTGCTTGCTCTGAGAAAAACAGCTTCTTTTCATAAACATTAGATTTACTTTCCCATGCTGTAAACACAAGGGAAACTAATTCAGATATTAAAACCGCTGTGTGAGGTACAGTGAATAAACTAGGTACGGGCAAAGAAAGCCTTGAGTAAAGTTCCCAAGCCAGTGAATTGTATGTTACTATAAAAAGAGCACACTGGGGCTGGGGAGATGGCTTTACAGTTATGAATGCTGGTGCTCTTGCAGAGGACCCAGGTTGTTGCCTTCCCTCTGTCTGGGCAGTCCCAGGGCTGAGAGGGGGTGAGAGGTGTGGAATCAGAACACAGACACAGGGAGCTGGGTGGAAGTAGGTAGAGGGCGAGCTGCTGCAAACACATTTATTCAAAGAAGTACAAGGAGTTTTATGGGTTTGGTTGGTTAGCCAATTGCCCTATGGGATAGTTCCCAACTGTGGCCAATAGCAATCTGTGCCAGGGTAGATCATCTTGGTGCAGGCTCTCTCTAGGCGGGGGGCAGAAGCTAGTGTCACACCTGGCCTGAGTGGAGCGGAACACCACATGTCCTCAGAAGCCATTTCTTTGTTTCTCGTGGCAGGCGCCCTGGCTAAGGCCCATCCTGCATTACACCATACACCGGGGTTGGTTCCCAGCACCCACATGGTAGCTAACAGTCATTCAAAACTATAATTCCAAGGGATCCAATGTACTCTTCTGACCTCTGGCATTGAATACATGGGTGTACTTACATAGGTGAAGGGAGAAACACTCTCATACACATAAAATAGAAATAAGCAAATAAATAATAAAATACAAAAGTTCAGTGGAGTAAGGCATAGATTTCAAATTGCATTACAATTATGAATGTGGATATTTCAACAATGGTCCCTGAGCCCTGCGTGGGTGGAGTTTAATATAGGAGTCCTGTCCAAAGACCCACAGTCTGTAGACGTGTATTCTCTATGCTTTGACCATTTGTGGCCCTTTGTGTTCATGGCTTTCTGCTGCATGAAGGAGCTTCGTTGATGAGTGTTGAGAGATGCATTAGTATTCTCTCTACTCCTTGTCCCATTATGTTCCATGAGCCTCAGGTATAGAGATTCCATTGTAGATGTGTCACTTAGGGTTGGGCATTTCACAGACACTTAATCTCTGTCTGTGATCAGTGTGGAACTCTGTATAGTCTCTGTCTCTTGCAAAACAAAACAAAAAACTTTATTGACTTAAGGTGACTGGCATAGTTGACTGCAAATACAAGGATTTATATTTAACACATAATTGTAAGAACCGGGGGAGGGAAGTGCATGACCAAAGGGAAGTAGAGTCCTATAAGCTGCTGAGACTTTGTGCTTATGAACTTACAGCAATGGTTCATTCGACAGCATGTACAAGACCTTTGCAAACTCAAGCAGACAAAAACCCCGTGCAGAACTGTGGATGAATATGCAGTTTGGGCTGTCTGGGTACAATAATTTGACTACATAAAATTTACAATAAATGACAGATTGCATGAATTACTCACCCCAGTGAGTAGTCTATGGAAGAGTGTCCATGGTGAAGAGAGTATAAAGATGATTAAGATGTTGTATATGGAATACACAAAAATTTAATAAAAATATACAAGTGAATATTCAATTTTATCAGTTATAAATGATGATAAACTGTAATATGTGGTTAAGTCATAGTTAAGGGACACTCGCTTGGAACTTGGTTGATAATCATGTGTGGAATTGAAAGACATGATTGGTCTCCTGTTGGCAGTCTGCCAGTCTGCACATGGATAGAAAGACAGTGGTTGCCAAGGTTGCAGAGAGCAGACACCCTTGGAAGTGAATTCACTGTCTAGAGAAAGGAGGCAGTGACTTCAGCTAGTAGGACCCAATAATAGTTCCTCAAATAGAGATCATCTCAGAAAGAGAATCAGGGCCATCCTTTAAATCAGAGGACTTACTTCACAAGGAAGGAACCTTATTTCTTGTTGAATATTAACAAATCTTTAGAAAGACAAAAATTGGGTACCTGACTGAGGAATTCTTGTGAGGGCTTACAAAGACATAATATTATATGATTTAATCACAGCAATCATTCTCCTATACTTCTTTTACATGGGTTTGACAAATTAACATGCATTTACACCTGTGTGCTCTGCACTGAGGAGATTATGCTATTATGGAAAATACTTTGTGCTTGTGAGTCTCCTGTCAGTTCACACAGTGCACATCCAGCTCCAGAATGCGCTGGTGATGGTCTGGACAGAGGTGAGCCTGGTGTTAAGCTCCAGAACCGAGATTCAAGCTGCCGTTCCTGCTGTGTTTTCTGTTCCCGTTAATGGAGCGGAGCAGGTATCCGCATCAACGTCTGTCTGAATATGTTACTTTACTTTGTAGATGGGTCAAATGAAGTGAGAAAGCATTGCTCTTTAGATCTCCTCACTTCAAAGGCTTTGCTGGTGTACAGGGAAGCACAAAGTCCATTGGAATCTTGAGCAGGACTCTAGCCGTCCTCAGAAGGAACAGAGTTAAGAGCATGGAGAAACACACCTGGGGGCAAGTGCAAATTGTCTCCTAACTTAGGCTTTTCAGTCTTTTGGCAGTTGAGACTTTGCTGGACAGCTTCAGCTGTCAGTTTGAGGGAACCTCAATTGAGGAATTTTCTCCATTGGATTGGCTTGTGACCTTGATGTGACAGTGAGGCATTTCCTTAATTGCTAATTGATGAGGATCAGTCCTGCCCATTTTGGGCTGTGCCACCCCTGGGTGGGTGGTCCTTGGTTGTGTAAGAAAGGGGCCTGAGCACAGGCCAGAAGGAGCATTCTAATAAGTGCTGTTCCTCTAAGGTCTCTACCTTAGCCCTCTCTTGCGGTTTCTGCCTGGCTGCCTGCCATGGGCTTCTCTCCATGATGACCTGTGATTGGGAAATGTTAGCCAAATAAACCCTTTCTTCTCCAAGTTAGTTTTATCACAGCAACAGAAAGCTAAGTAGGACAGAACATTTGTTCATGTAAATGAAGATGGAGGTAATTATACACTTACCAATTAGTCCAGATAGGGAAAACTAGCAATTATTAACTACCTACTATGTGCCAGATACTATCCTTGGGGGCTATGATTATTTTAGTAGTTTTAGAAAGAATTATTATAGTTCCCATTTTAAACATGAAGATCCATACTCATCAAATATATACAAATGTTATGGTTTTCATGGAGGTTATCAGAAATTGTCATTTAATGCCATATCATTCCAACCCTAAACTACAAGTTTCTTAAAACATCAAATATATATTGCTGGGTACCATGTGGATTCACTGTTCAATATGTGGTATAGACTTTCAGAGACATGACTATGACTAAGAAAAACATGTTCAGGCATGTCCAAATGTTCATACAAATTATGGGGCTATCATTAAACACTTCTCAGATGATTCATTTTCATCCATGATATGGGGCAGACAAAAGTTCTTAAAGTTTCTTCTGCCTATGTAAAATATTACCAAACTGAATATCCCCAGATCAAATTATCTAGATAATTACGCAACTGTTCATATCAACTGATAGCTACCTCATCACTCACTCAATCAAGTGTGATTTAGAAATGCAGGTGTTGTAAGAAATAAGATCTTATCAAATGCCAGAGAACTAAATAGAATTTATTCTATAGCAGTGTGATTTACCAGCTGTCTCTCTGATGTTACTCTGAAATATGATACATGTGATACTTGTGAAGCCTTGATCAATACCTCTCATAGTTATTCTCTGAAGGAAATATGCGACTTTTTCATTTAATTTTTTACATTTTGAGGATTCCATACACAAGTACTGAACTACATAATTTCCACTCCTTTCTGTCTATCCACCAACACCTTCCGTGCCCCCTTCACTCCCTCTCAAACTCATAACCTTTCTTCTTCTTTAATTATATGTGTGTATGTGCATACACATACATCCTACCGAGTCCATTTAACGTTGCTTGTATGCACAAATGTTTACAGCCTTCTATTCCCAAGACAATACAGGCTATTGGTCATTGTACTTAGTTGCCTCCCAGAAACTGAAATTAAGGCCATATTGAAGGTTCCACACAGTTCAGACACAGGATGTTAATAGATCCAGCTGGAACTGACCTGAAAGTCTCCCCCTGGACTAGCTCTCATAATATCTGAGGTTGTTTTGTAAATTGCTAGAAGAAGAAAAAAAAGCAATCAACAGTCTTAGCCAGCTATAAATCTGAATCATAAAAATGACCCACCAGAGAAGAACCTGCAACAATAAAACAGTTGTACTTTTATCTTGGGGGTGACTAATAGCTATCTAATTGAACTTAGGGCTCATTAAATAGGAGGGAATTCATGCCTAGTACTTTAAACCTAGTCAATAACTGTAGTTGGAGAGGACACAGACCCTATTGGAGAGCCTACTGCTGCCATTTCCTAACCAACAGCATTGCTAACTGTATTCTGAATACATATCCTTGTACGCACAGATAAATGCAGTTCTTGTTCCTCATCACAGAAGGTTCTTTTAGCAACAGATGGAGATTAACATAGAAATTAATAACTAGACAAAAATGCAGTGAACTTGTCACTGTGGGTTTTCCAGCCCCAACTGATACACCTACCACTTACAAAATGCCCCCTAAGCCTCAGAGAAATTTGCTGGAGATGGGAGAGAAAAACTATATGAGCCAGAGGGCTAGGATTCCTGCTGCTAGATAGGGTCAGCTGGACATGAATGGGAAATTCCACTCATAAAATCCCAATAATATACTTGTCTGAATAAGACATGCATAATGGCAATACCAGGTGACATGTCCCCATAGATGGGGAAATTTCACCTCATGCCAAAATGAGGAACTACAGGTAATCAATGGCTGCATTTGCGGTTGAGTGGGGATCAGTTTTCTCCACTGAAGAGCTCCCTGATAGATTATCCATTTGCAATATGCACCTTTTCAGAAACATTTGTTTGTGTGCATGTGTAGTACACTATTCATGTCTGTCTCCAAGGAAGGCCATCATGCAACAGCAATAGACCAGGCCCCATGAGTATTGGTACAATATCAAAGCCTAGTGACAACTATGATGATACTTCCCCTCTATAAAAAAACAAAAGGGGAGATGTGGGGCCTGGTCTATTGAAAAAGGCATTGAGCAAGCAAAGTGACTCTGGATACCCTGAAGGGATGGTAGGAGTCCAGCCTGCTCTGCCTGAAACTATGATCTAGTCCTAGGAAGCTGCTGCAGGTTTGACATCCTTGTTCCTCAGCACTTGCATAATCTTCTCTGCCCCCGGCCCCAAAGATCATCCCAGACCAAAGCCAGGTTTTTGAGTTTTGTTTCCTCATTCCCTAATTTCACGTCAGTCCTAGAACCTTCCGGCCCTTTACCTAAATACTCTGCCTTGAACTTTCCCGCCTTCAGTAAGACCAGACTGGCCTCCCTATATAAACCCCTGCCTTGGTTTCAAAAAGTGAGCTGTCTACTGACGCAGTCTCCAGGGAGTTCTTTCCTATCTCCCTCTGGGCTGCCTGAGGACCTGTTCATCTGCTCTCCATTCTCTGGACAGGCTGGAGCATGACAGCTGTGCTGGAGATGGGCATCCACAGTACACACATCACACATGTGAACATGAGGGTGTGCAGGCCTGTGCACACACAGAGGCCAGAGGACTACGTGGAGATGTCCTCTATCGCTTTCTATCTTATTCCTTTGGGACAGGGCACCCCACTGACCTAGAATCCTAGCCACTTGGATTAGGCCTATATACAATCAGGATTTGCATATCTCTGTCCCCAAGTCTTTGACTTACAAGCATTTGTAGACATTCTTATCTTTATCAAGTGGATGCTGGGAATTCAGGTCTTCATGTTTCCATAGCAAACTCTCTTAAACAATGAGCCATCTCCCCAGCCCTCTTCAGGCACTGACTTTCAATTCCTCTTTCATTTTCCTGTGTAAGAAGATCCTAGACATTTTCTTGATAAAATCCATGTAGCAAATAGACACAAAGTCCATCGATTGGAATTTTGTGTAAGTATTTTGAACGTGAAATGTGTAGACATCATTATTGTACAGTCTACATGTCTTTAGTCTACAGACTTATTTTGAAGACCATGTAATAAATAAAGGAGACAAATTTATGAAACACCTGACTATATTTCTGGTCTTGTTTTGCTGTTTCAGCCAACTGTTAATCTCCATGAACAGTAAATACTATTCAGTTTTTAGAATAAAGTGGTATCATCAATTTCCAAGTATATGAGTTCTGGCAATTAATAAATCAATGCACATTGATGCAGAAGGAGTGTCCTAACAAGAGAACCATAGTGTTTCAGTGAAAGATTTTTGTGAAAATTGCTTGATATACATAATTTTTATCGCCATGCAAGAAAAAACATCATCAAAACTATTAAGGCAATAGTATTGACTGAACTGTACATGCACCAGTAACAATTAGCCTTGCTTCTAGAGAAGTGGCTTGTAACACCTATCTTCAAGACTCATGTCATTCAGACAATCAGTTGAGGATCATGATAAGACTTCTGTGGGGAAAAGTATTGTTTCTTATTTTTATATCTTCTAGAAATATGTAGGGACATATGAATACAAGTGGTTAGGTGAAGAGTTTACACAAGCCAATTAAAATAAATTAGGAGGTTTCACACTTCACAGATAGAATGTAGAGTATAACTGGATAACCATTCTACAATGTACAAAACAGTTCTACTGTAAAAGGTGAAAGCCAGTTACAAACACAACTCTATAAATGTGTGGCATCTGTTAAAGAAAAGGTTAAGGAACAAAAATATACATAAAGCACTATAGTTAAGAAAATTTTCTCCCAAAGCTAACATATAGTACAGGGGTTCTAGTGCTGTTACACTTAAATACTAGAACTGAGTACCTCATTAAATTGACAACTGTTAGGAGGTTATAAACAAGGGAAGCAGGCTAAAATTATTCACGTGGTAACTGAATAATATAGATATAAATGTTACATGTTGATATAGATACACACTTATCTATCTATCATCTATCTATATCTATATCTATCTATCTATATCTATATAACATAAACTGTTGGGCATAATGCAAGGTGGACCTAGCCAGGCCACCTGCTAGGAGGAATAGAGGAATGGTTCCTGTGGGTGTGGCGTTCTGCTCTGGACAGTTGTGAGACCAGCACCTGGAAAGAACCTGCCTACCTGGGGACAAACTTACTATTGGCTGTATTTGGGACCCCACCCCATAAGGTCATTGGCTATCCAGGCCTATAAGAGCTTGTGCACCTGTTCAATAAACGAGTTTGCAGTGCCATACCCTTGGGCTGCTTCCCGTCCAGCTCCCAGAGTTTGTGTCTTAACTCTGTGTCTACTCACCCCTCCTCCCACGGCAGAGTTCCCCTCGGTGAGAACCCCAATAATAAACAACACAAAGTGTTTGTTTATGTTATAACATTCATTTCCATATTGTAACAATGGGCATATCTTTCTACTCTGGTCGTTATTGTAGCAGACAGAAACTTCCTGGTCAGTACCAATTTGAGTCCTTCATGCTCTATGACCGAAGTATGTGGTATACTCAATCAAGTTTCGGTGGGAAATCAAGAGGAATAGGAATAGCTTGTATTATTTTAGAGGCACCTGGGACACCCCTGAGCAACAACTCAAGGGGAGGTATCCCACACCTAGCACTGGGCTATTTATTTGGCAAACTATGACTTTTGGGAGTAACATTAAAATGTTCTGGGTAACTCTAACTAAACTGTTTTATATGAATATCTATATCTATCTATATCTATATATACATATATAACTTATGCTGCTTATAAAATAGATTTCCAAAGGACTTTTGCAAACATCCTTGGTTTTCATCCATTCTACAGGCAGAAGCAGATTCTTTCTGCTGTAAATCTGGCCAAGGATCCATAGTTAGGGAGTCCAGAATGCTCAGAGATTAACCTACTATCACCACTCTGATAAATGGACAGAGTATAAAACTGTCCTCTAAATTTTCACCTCAGCACCCATAGGTTGATGCAGTTGTCATACCACATAAGAGAAGTTTATTTGTGCAATGAATGGTAGTTAATAGAAAAAGACACATCTGGTCAAGTTCGTAGAATAAGTGTCTATGCAGTGCTCAGACACAAATGAGACATTTATATCACAACCCCCACATACAAGCAAAGCTCAGGACCATCATAGAAGAAGGGCCAGAAAGATTGTAAGAGTCAGTTCAGGGCATTGATGCGGCATAGTGTCTTCTGGACACGACGAGACCATGCACGTGACCTCCTAGCAGCCTTGGTTGCCTATAACAAATCTTCACAAGATCAAGCCATTCAATATCCCAGCATGGATTCTGGAGGGGTTATGAGCCTCCACCCTCAGTTGATGAGTAATTGATAGCTAATGGCCTCTGGAAGAGGATGATTCAGTTTTCTGGTTTTTTTTTTTTTTTTTTTTTGAGACAGTCTCGCTGTAGCCTCAGCTGGTCTGGAGCTAGCTGTGTGGACTAGGATGACCTCAGTTTCAGAGATCTGCCTACCTCTGCCTCCTAAGTGTTGGGAATAAAGGTGTGCTCCATCCTGCCTGCCTAAAGAGGTTTTATTTTCTTTAAGGATATGGCCCCTGGTAGACCATGGAATGCTTGACCCCATACTCATGAATTTATGCATAGCATAAATTGGATTTAGTGAATTACTTGAATAAAAATGAGGGCATGAATCTGGGAAGGAGTTGGCATGTGGGGTGGGTCTTGGAGGCGTTAGGGAGAGGTGAATGATCAAAATATACAGTATGTATGGATAAAATTCTGAAATCATTACAAATATTATCTTTTAAAAACCCATAACCATATATAAACAATATCTGTATTTTCAACTTCTAAACCAATATACCTTTCCGGTAATGCATTTTATAATGCACAATTATATATATATATATATATATATATATATGTATATGTATTATATCTACAGTAACTACATCAAATACCACATAGATATTATATGTGTGTATTTTATTTGATGCAACATGTACAGAACAAACAACTTTTAAACAGAAATATTCTTTGTTTTCATGATTTCTTTCTGTTTCGGTTTTACTATACCCAGTTTTCTTTGTATATCCCTAGATATTTCTTACTGTATATGTAAATGTATATAACATGCATATTATATTTATAATAAGAGATACAGCAATATAACATACATAACATGCATGTCACATTTGCTTCCACTGAGAACTAGGAGGGTCTAGAGTCAATGAGACCCCAGTGATCAGGAGTAGAACCAAGCAGCTTGGCTCATTTATCGCTCTCCAGATAAGGGAGTCATGAGTCCTTGGAGAAATGCCTGCATCTAGGGAAGGGACATGGAATGCACAGGATGAGCCTGGAGCATCTTAAAGTGACAGAAAAAGGAACCAAGGAAATAAATTCCTTACATACAAGAACACCTTGAATACGTTGAGGGGGACTGAAGACAGCGAAAAGGCTCATAAGGGCCAGTGCTGAAAAGTACTGAGTAAGATAAATAAATGAGGAGATACTGGATTACTACTCAGAGCATAAAATGGTTCTTCAGGAGCCCTGTCAATGTTATCAAAGTAGTGAATACAGGTTAAATGAGAGATAGTGGACAAATATCTCGGTGCAGATATATTTTAAGTGTTTTAAATACATTGTGCTACCTCAAGAGAGCAAAACGAGGCCCATTTTCCCACTGAGAGAGGTCCTATCCCCCAAACAATACATTTTGTCATCTGAAAAATCGAACTTAGTAGGGGGAAGCTATGGAAACCTTCTGAGAAGTAAAATATCCCTTTGTTTTCTGAGGTTACCTGGAAAGTGAGATCTGAATAGAAGGCTGTAGATAGTCTCTGCCCTCTGCTCCCAGATAGACCTGTGTGTACCTGTGGACAAAGGATTAAACATGATTTTCTAGTAAATATCATGTGGATAGTATGATCTTTAATACTTCAACTCTGCATCTCAGATCAATCCAATTGCTCTTTCACTTTTTCTCCAGGAACTACGGTCAACATTTGGAAGTTCTTCATTTTAGATGCAATTAACTGTGGATGAAAACCTAATTGAATCCCACCTATCATGAATTCATGCAAACTCTTCTATTGTCATTATAACACCCATACACACAGAATCACATTTACTATATTAGATATGCATCCAGATAGGGTTTGATCTTCAGAGCAGGATGTATCTTATAAATAAATACTATATTATTTTCAGTAATTGTCATGAACACTGGGGAACTGGAGCCTACCCAGGGGCCACTGTAAATGCTCTATATCTTTCTAGAAGTTTAGGGAAGGAGACAAAAGCTCTACCTCGTGAAACACAGCATGATGAAGGTTAGGGCACAGTTGACAAAGACATATTACTGTGGCTGCTACACATGCACCCACAGACTGCATGATGAAAGAATAGAAATCTAAACACTTATGAAACAAGAGTACCTTCCTACAGCATTCCTAAGTCTAGTGAATGACCCTTGAAGAAGTGGTCCATGGTTTTTAAGAAAGAAAAAAGTCACTGAATACCATGACTAAGTGGCCCAAACAGAAAATCAAAAAGAACACTTTACTCCCCATTGGTCAAACTTCTTACTCTGGTCCCAAGATGTCCGTCAATGGAGTCTTTGATTCCACTGTCTACGTTACAGAAAGCACACCAGAATTAAGAAGGAAGAGTAGTCAAAATGGAAGAAAGTATGTGAAGTGTGGCTGGACTGTTATAAATCAAAGTTGACCCTCTTTAAGGGAGTGGCTCTAGACAGACTCTCATAGATGAACTTGCAATTAGGGACAAATGCTTCACTGGATAGGCCTTACCATATATGACAGAACTCATGAAATCTGGTGGGGGGCTCTTGGGCCTAAAATGGGGGAAGGGGTCTAAATGTGATTAAGATTTATTGTATATAATGTAGAAAAATCACTACAAATATACATTAAAAATGAGGGTGGTGTTAATGCAACTTAGGTTTAGAAAGATAAGGATAATTTATGTACTTGATAATTACCATTTTATTATCTTAATGAAGGAAAGCCTAAGCCTTAGTAAGTCTTGTAATGAAATTTATTTGCACTAAACTCAAAGTATTAAGTGGCTTATTGGGTCTTGGCTCTTACCTTCTTGCTTCTCATCAGGTATTAAAATATGAGGGTTGTGGTGAGTGTGGCTCAAAGATCTTAAAGCAAAACCAATGAGTTAGAAGGGGCTTTTCCTCAAAGAAGGAGGGTATCATTGTTTTATTAAGCTAGGTGAGTCCTAAGATACATTATTCCAATAACTGGGTGAACATTAAAACATGACCAAGCAACAAATCTAAATAATACACGTAAGGAACTTTTGGAATCAACATAATTTGCTTCAAGAAAAATCTAGAAAAGATTTTTGGAACTTTGGAATCAACATAATTTGCTTCAAGAAAAATCTAGAAAAGATTTCATAAAGAAGACATAAGAAGCATTAACATAAGTTATGCCCTCAGAATGTCAGCAGTATAAGATGTAGACACATGCATGATTGTGGCTAAAGAAACTTCAGTTTTTGGGAGAGGAATTATTAAATTATTAGATGTATGGTTGAGAAAAATGTCACTATCTATCCATACCCTTTTCAGAGGTGAGAGAAATGTATCAACAGTGATTAAGGTTTGATAGAACACTTTTATTGTCCAGGGCTTTATTTATAAAATTTTAACTGGAAAAGAGTCTTCCAAGATCGAATACATCATTTTATCTTCCTAGTCCCAAAGTAAATACAAAGAAGCACTCATTTTGTAAGCACAACTTTAAAATCCAGCCTTCATTATCACTATTTGTCACAAATTTTCTAGTCATTTCTCTGTTTATATCATTTTTCATACTCCTTGCTGAAAATATTTTAAATCAACATTTTAACTCTGAAAGTCATGTGTAGTAGAGGGCTGATTGACTCTACATGCAAATTTGGGGATGGGGCTGGAGGGGTGGCTCAGTAGTCAAGAACACTGGCTGTGCTTGCAGAGGACCTGGGTTTGTTTCTCAGCACCCACATGGTGGCTACAACTATCCTGGACTCCAGGTCCAGGGGAGCCTACACCCTCTTCTGACCTCTGTGGGAATGACAGGACATGGGTGCACTTGCATACATGCAGACAATACACTTATGCACAGAAAGATATCAATAAACTATTTTAAAAACTTTGTTTGAGTCTCCAAATGTTACAAACGACAAATGACAAAGTGAACAATGCTACACCATATACCAGTAACCACTGGCATTCACCTCTCTCTTCTGTTCCTTTCCTTCTGGGACCCTCGCCATCCTCAGCACTCTTTCCTCACTCACCCGTTATAATTTGAACATTATTTTGACATCAGAATTATTCAGTCTTTCAATTTCTCCCCCTTTCTTTCAGTCCAGCCCACATTCAGTCATTCTCCACCTTCCTCCGTTGGACCCTGTCTTTTCCCATCCCATTCCAGGGCCTTCTTGTCGTTGTCTCCTAAGGATGCTTTCTAGAAGTAAGGATTCCAGGGTCAACTAGGCTCAAATAGTGTTGTTCTCTGTTCACAAAAGTATAGTAATGATATTTACTAATGATAAAGAAGAAAATAGGCATATATTTATGTATATATACATACAAACATATTTATATGTGCATAAAAATTTCATTCCTTTGCCTTTTATTCTTTTCTAAATTATCTTTCATCCCCCAAACCAAGTTTATAACATCTAGTTTTTAATAATTTATTAGTACTTACTCATCTTTTAAAAATTAATATCAAGGCATGGTGGCATATGCCTTTAATCCCAGTGCCTAGGAGGCAGAGGAGGTGGATCTCTGAGTTCAATGCCAGCCTGGTCTACATAGCAAGTTCCAAGCCAGTCAAGGTTATATAGCGAGACTTTATTTAAAAAATATGCTAGCTTAAAACGCTACACTAATTACTATAATAAATGTTTTGGTGCAACAGTGAAATAGAGATCTTAATAATAAACCAGTAAATTAGACCAGTAATACTTGTAAAAATCTAAGCACCTCTTTTCTATAAGTGGCTGAGATATTCTCCTTAGTTGAGATGATTTTCTGAAAATTATGAGTGGGTTTTCCATTTATTATGGATAGCTAGTCTTTAGAGTGTTTTCCACTCAGTTTATTATGATATAAATATTACTGGGAGAAAAATATTACTGGCTTAATTAGACACAAGTAAATTCTTTTTGCTTCTTCAGATTGCCAACATCTATGACAACTTCCATGGGTTGAGTAAGGCATAGGAATTGTGGCGCAATTCATTACCAAATCTTTCCAAGTAAAGATTTTTTCTCCACATAAGAATTCAGCTATGTTTATGCATCCACAATTTGCTATAGTCTGCAATCTTTAATCATATGTGTGTGTATCACAGGTATTAGAATAATTTCTTTGGAAGAATAAAAATAAAATGTTACAATTACCACCCTGAGCAAAAATATTCAGCTGGTCTATGAGATGTGTTTAGTTACCTTTTAAAGGTCACATATATATGTTGTGACCAATGAGTTGCTTTAAGGAACCTTCCTTCCTTCCTTCTTTTTTTTTTTTTTTGGCTGAGCTTGGAGGACTGACAGGTGTATACTGTCAAGGACTAGCAAAACTATATAATAAAATGAATTCCATTTTGAGTGATTGAACAATCATGAACATCAGTAGAAACACTCTGAGTTAGGCTAGACTAGCCTACACTTTTACTTAATTTTATTATTGTTGTTTTTTGTTTATTTAATTTTTATTCTCTGTGTATTAGTATTATGCCTGCATGTGTATAAGTACACTTGGGCCACGCAGTGCCCACGCAGAGCAGAAGAGTGCATCAAATTCACTGGAAGTGGAGTTATGGAAGATTGTTAGCTGACATGTGGGTTCTGGGATTCGAACCCCAATCTCATGCATGAACAACCAGTGTTCTTAACCTCTGAGCCATTTCTCCAGCCTGCCTATGTTTTCCTTACCTCTCCTCTTGTCATTTTACATGATCAGATCCAGTAATTCACTGCAGTAGAACCTTGAGAAGAGTGAAGCCTTCCTCAGCTATAGTTCACCCTCTCACTCAATATTTGTTTGATTGTTTTTCCTTTCAAGGCTGAGGCAGACCCTTCACATCTTCAGCCATGTAGTCATGGCATGTGATGATCTTTCTTAACCTCCACGAAGTTAGATTTGGGGAGGCTTTCTGGGGTAACTGCTCACTAGAGAGTATTTTTAGGGATAAAATCCAGACAGCTTTCTGGTGTTGAAAGTTTGTGTAAATCCATTAAATAAGGAAGGTTTCAAAGACCTTCTTTCAAAGACCACCTATTTGTATCTCTGTACATTGCATAAGTTCAATTGTTAGTTTCTGATATTACAAGATATTAACTGTCATTATCCTGTCTGTGAATATGGATATTTAATTTGGCTGTTTTTGTTTTCCATAAAAACTGTTCTAGTTTACTTCTCTATTGCTATGGTAAAAACACTGAACAAATGATCTGGGGAGGAAAGGTTCATTTTATCTTACTTTTCCCAGGTCACAGTTCATCACTAAGGAGCTCAGGGCGGATGGAACCAGGGGCAGGAATCTGGAGGCAGGAGCTGAAACACAGACCATGGATGAACCATGCTTACTGGCTTACTCCACTGGCCCTTGCTCAGCCTGCTTTCTTATACAGCACAGGACCATTTTCCTAAGAGAGGCACTGCCCACAGTGGGATGGGCCCTCCCACGTTACTCAACAATCAAGTAATTGCCCCACAGACATGGCCACAGGGCAATTATAAGGGACAATTTCTCAGTTGAGGTTCTCTCCACACAGATGTGCCAAGTTGCCAACTGATGCCATTCAGCACAATTAACCCCTTGTCAACTTGATACACAAACACATGACTAAACCACAACTTTCCATTTCTTATCCTCAAGATCTCATTTCAATATTAATATTACAATATAAAACAGGACCACTTAAAAAGTCTCTTGGTCCTTAATAAATCAAACACTTGAAAAGCTCAGTGTTTCTTTAAAACAATCCAAACAATCTCAACTGAGGGTTCCTGTAAAATCTAAAATGAGTTACTTACTCTCTTATGTCAACAGAGAAGAACTTGGCACATTTATGTCAAATCAAAGTCCAGCAATGTAGCTCAGCGTTAGACATTTGGGATTCACTCACAGTCTTCTGGGCTGCAAAGGACTTGGGTGGCTCTGCTTCTTTGGCTCTGCCATCAACTGCACATGAAGCATTTCTCCTAGACTCAGGCTGACTTCAGTCCATCCACACCCACTACTCCCCTTGATAGTCACCCTGTGGTCCCCGTATTTCTGACATGCTGGGGTCTCCAGTGCAACTGAGGCTTCACCTTCACCAGCAGTGACCATGCAGTGTCAAGACTCAGTTATTCTCCATGACCCCTCCATGCCTTCAAAACCACTACCAGGTAGGAAACTCTTGCACATCACCAAGTCCTATTTCCAGCTTGAGATGGAACTTCAGGAGCCCTTTAATCACAACTTGTGTGCTCACCTAAGAAAGTATATTCCAGAAGATCTTATCTCAGCGATGCCGGTCTTCTCTTAATCACAGTCTAGTTTTCAACCCAAGTCAACCAGTATCAATTGTTCGGTAAAAAAGGCTCACACCAGTGGTACTGATCTCTCGTTAATCACAGAAAACCCTTCAGCTACAGCTAACCAGAAACCACAGATTCTCAATTAAAATAGATTTCAGTTTTGAGATGGGGTATCTCTTTTGCTCGGCTGGCCCAGAACTCAGGTAGACAGGCTGGCCCAGACCTCAGAGATCATCCTGCCTTTGTCTCTTGAGGGCTGGGATTACATGCATGCACTATAATGCCCGACTATGAAGTTTCAGTTAAACAATGGGGTGGAGCCAATTTGAGAGAAGTAAATTTATACCAGCCATATCTCTGATTACTGATCAATGACTTCAGTTCTTATAGCCTCTACACACCAATTCCTCCAGAGAAGTCTGAAGGGAAAACAAAATTAATTCCAGCAGAAATGCCTTATTGTTTCTGAGCCTCTGTTGACCACAGAGAAGGAGCCAGCCTGGTGTTTTGTTCAATGGACACAATCTGGCAGGCTTGGGGCTTAACCTCACCCTAAAATGCCTTAGTTTGCCTTCATTAAGCCCACACAGCATATGCCAGGCTAAGCAGGTGGCCTTATGCTCACAGTACAAGTGGCCTCTAATGCTTTCTTATATGAGGCTTGGAGACACTTGCTCAGGCTGACCACACATAGGCAGATGAGCTTCTGACCTTCTTTACTCATCAAATATTTATCATCTCTGCTCAAAACCCTAGACAAAAGTATGAATGACTCAGGAAGTGAAGTGTAAGATTTGACAGATAATTCTGTGGCCTTGGCTGAAAGCTCTGGCAGGGAAATGAAATCAAGTAGAGGACAAATTATATCATCCATTAGCATTTGATATATGCCATATGTGCTAAGACAGCCTTGGGGTTGGCAGACAGAGACTATCCTCAAGTGGAAGAGTGGAGAGAACAGGTGGACACCTTCATATCTGGCCTTCCTGAAATTTTTATGCATATAAACCCTTTTTATCTGTAAAGTATTTATGCGTCTCTGGCTATGTTGGTATGTAAAATAGGCATACAAACTGAACATTTGATGATAATGAATTATAAGGAAACTTATTTTAAAGCAATTATCTGGTGTATATATAATTTATATAAACCATTGTTTAAAGATTCATTTACTTATTTTATGGATATGTGCAAGCATTTGTGCATACCATGTGCAGGTGCCAATGGAGGCCAGTGATGTTGGATCCCCCAGAACTAGAATCACAGGTGATTGTGAAATATCATGGGTGCTAGAACCAAACTCCGGTCCTCTGCAAGTGTAGTTACTGCTTGACATTTAGCTATCTCTCCAGCCGCACCGTTATCGAAGAGGAGCTCATATTTTCATGCTACTAAGATCAAAGTTCTTGGTCATTTCTACGTTAAAATTAAATCTTAGAGGAGTATTTCATACTTCAGGAAACAGAGCATCTTCAACAACCTTCAGAGTTCATGGATGTTTAGACTGTATGTGTGCCTATGTCATTTCATATAAACAGGTAACACAACATGGCAAAGCAAGTATGTGGATATTTCAGAAAATGCCGAAAATTATATCCTAAGCCAAAATTCAGTCAATGATTTGTAAAAAGAATTACATCAAGCTAGCAACATCAATAGCCATTATTAAAATTAAACATTCCATCATGATACAGTCCAAAGATAATTCTAATTTGATACATGCAGAGGAACGAGGGTGGGAAAACATTAGAAGCCTGTTTACAGAATTTTAGCTTATTTTTTCTATTTAACCTCTTACGTTTCCATAAGAGCAGAAATCTCTGTATGCATGGTGAAATCCCTGCCTGTTGTAAAGTGTGATAGCCTCTAATCTGAGCTTAGATATTTTCAAGAGGACTTCTTGGCTTTCCAAAGTATGACACCATTCTCAGCGCAAAATTCTGTAATCAAGTCACGAGATGCAACATGGGTGTGTGCTGCCAGACACGCCTCAGATTCAGTGCGCACTTGATGTGGAATTAATGCTTGGTCATTACATGCTCAAAAGCCTTTTACAGATTACCAAAGTTTTCATTTCTACATTGTTCTGTGACCTCATGTGGGGTTTTGTCCACAGTTTAAGGAACTTTGTTCTAGATAGAACACCAAGAAACTAAAGATATTTAGAAAACTGCTCTTTAAATACCTATATGCATTGATGGTATCATTAGGCAATACTCTGGATTTTGTGTCACAAGACTCAAAATCAAATCTTAGGGATCCATTGATACAAACTGTAATTGCTCTAAGTGTAACACACGTCCTATAATAATTATTATTGAAGGTATCCATATGCCTGAACGCAGAATATCTTAAAATTACCATTTTCATTAATCTCTAAGATCTTTGAGGATCTGGAAGAACAGTACCCTAGATCATACCTAAGCTTGTGAAGACAGCTTCTGAACTACTAGAAACTGGAGATGAGAAGCAGAGAGTTCTGGACAGAAAGTCGTGTACCTTATGCTCAGTTCCCTGATCTACCTGGGAGAGTGGATTTATGATTCTTTCAGGCAATCTTGTATAATCAGTGAGTACATGAATGGGAATGTAATATAAGCCCTGAAGTGTATGGAACGGTTTACATGGAAATTCTTTTTCCATCTGATGACAAGCTGTTGGATACTGACTTTGCATGTTGACCTTGTGAACTTAGGCTAATGTGAAAGGAAGAGAAAGACAAAATACAGGAGAAATAAAAAGACATACTACACTATTGGATCAGATATTCTCATTCTCTGAGAAGTTGAGATCTAAATAATTGCCTAAAACATCTAGAGATCCCCCTTCATCCAGCATCTATACTAATCAGGACTTATTAAATGGAGTGTGTGTGTGGGGTGATCAATCTTCTATATCATAGGTATATGCTTGCCGCCCTGAAGTCACAGTCCCAAGGCAGGGCCACACAACTCCATAAAAACCACAGATCCCAAACCATGTTACAGCTAGTCTAAGCAGGGGCAGGCAGAAAATGGGAGTGAAGGCCCATTTGCACAGACTATGCATCTAGCACCTCACACCTCACACAGTCTATCTTGCACAAAGGGACGGCCTCTGACAACTAGGGAGGGATGGGTAAGATGAAGACTTCTTGGTAAATAATCTAAATGAGTAATCTAGCTTTGTAGGCTTTAGTAAATGAGTGGATACTAATCTAAAACTTGGCTCCAAGCCAGAATTCAATGTTTTCTTTTCCAGAACATGACAAAGGCTGTTCATCTTGGCCATGCTGCCCGGGAGTGCGAGAAGCTATCTAACCATTTCTATTTTTGCTTTCCTGACATAAGAAATTGTGACCCAGCAGAGCAGTGTTTTCAGAAAAGGTCATGAGAGATTGTGGCTGAGTCTTGGCATCATGAAGACAGTCATTGGTCATGCTGTAGTTTCAAATCATTATCGATGACCTGGACAAGACAATGTGGGGATGTGAATTGACTTTCCAAACCAGGTGTGATCACAGAACATAAAAGCTGAGAATAATCATCTCTGACTTGTAAATGTGACATGGAAATCATTGAGATAAGACAAAGGTTGACTTTTAATTCAGAACTCTGCTTTCAAAACCTGTTTATCTGGATTTACAAGAATGGTGGTAGTGTCCTTTCTTCTTGATGTTGTTATTTTCTGAATTTGATATGATCTTGTCCTCAGAAGGCTGTGCTGTTAAAAGTACAAGTGTCTTCCAATGATTACTTAGAAATGCCATTATTAAGAAGATAATATGGTTAATGTTTGGATGTCCTAGAATAACTAAGCACTCCAAGGATACTTCTGATGAAAATGTCATTTTGAACAGCCATTTCTTCAGTACTTAAGTGTGCTGATGAATCCCACTGGCAACGTGTCCTGCAGAAGTCTTCTGTTGTATGTTTGGTCAGTCCTAAATGCAGCACAGATTCCTTTTATTTATAAGAGTGCCATATTTTTTATATTTTTGTATTTTACTCTTTAGGCAAGGGGAATCCTCTGTTTAAAAATCATCTCTCTACTTTCCTTCCATAGAAAGATCTAAAACATTGGAAAGATATAAACTTTCATGTCATTAGGAAGAAAACATGTAAATGTAATCCAAGAAAGGATGTAAAAATTTGTTGAGGTTACAATTTTTTTTCTCTTCAATGTATAAGCAAGCAACTATTTCATTGCTGTACCCATGCAACATTTTTTTCTAATGTACCATGAATTATCTTAAATAAATACATCTGAGCTCAATCAAAATGTGATCCAAGAGAGTAGAATTTGAGAATCACTTGGTTAGGAAACCCATCAAGCAAAGGCTATTTACAGCAAATGTTTTCATGGTGGTAGAAAATGTACATCAAATCCCAGATGGAGGAAGGATTGTCTTACTTTCATTAACTGCCTAAGAGCTTCAACTGGTAGTTTAGCGGTTGTTCCATAAGGTAGGCATCTCCTGTCCTGTGCCCTTTGATTTCCTATGCTTTTATTCTTTCTGCAACATGATCCTGTTAACTGTCATATATCAGCTTTTTATGCAGTACAGGGTTTGAGCAAAATGCCTTGCATGTGTTAGGGCAGTGCTCTACCACAGAACAGCTGTCCTAGCCTTGTTTGTTTGCTTATTTATTTGTCTTTGAGGCTTTTTTATTGTAGCTGAGGCTTTTCTTAAACTCACTATGTAGTACATGGTGTCCTTTAACTCTTCAGTTCTCCTGCCTGGCCTCTTTAATGCTGGAATTTCAGGTGTGCACTACCAGGCTCAGCTTGTATATACCGGTTTTTTAATAAGTTTTCAATTCTTTGGGGGTCAACTTTCTATAGTCTCTATTATATCATTCAATAGTAGTTCCAAAGGATTTGTTTGATGAGAATTTCAAATGCCCTTAAGTTTTGTGATGCAAACAGTTTTTTTTTTCCAATCTAGGCTTTATATTTCATAATTGAATAGTTACAAAAGAATTCCAGCAGTCTCTTACTTATTTCCCACTCTGTAGAGGTACAGAGTGCACGTGTAAATGCTGGGACCTTGAGTATTTGCATAGGATATATCACAAGGAAAGTTTGAGAGTAAAGATGAAAGAGATGGTCTCCTCTGTTTGAACAAGCAAATCTCTAGGAAGCTTTCAAGCTCCTGGTTAGAAAGACAGAATGCATTTCCCTAGGCATGGAAAAATTAAAAAGATAGGAGAAAGAGATTTTAGAGTCTGGCATCATTTAACTGACAGTCTCTGAATGGTAGCCAATAAAAGCAGGCTATTACTATTAGCCTCACTCATTACATTGGTAGAAAATATTGATTACTTGGTTTTCAAGAAAATTACCTAATAAATTCAGACTTGATCCACCATTTCCTCTCTCCACATTTGTTCTGACTTGCTGTTGAATCCATTTTTTACACATTTAAATCAGTCTGTTTTGCCCATAGAGAAATGCAGTCTTCACATGAGGAGATGGATCGAATTTGTGTTCAGATTATTAATGGATTTGTAACAACTGTTACTGTTCCATGCTTCTCTCCACAGCTGTTTATATTTTATTTAAAATCTGTGAAAATATTTCTGTGTTGTACCTTGATGTGGATAATAATTTCCTTTTGTTCCAAGCTGCTGAAAGTGTCTTTGAACCACAAGGAGCTATTCATCTACTCCTTCCAGACGGCTTCGCTTTCATCGTTAAAAAAAGGAACATCATAAAAAATGAGCTCTGAAACCAAAGTGGGAAAACAAAGGTGCGTGAACTCGGTGAGGCAATAGAGGGAGAGCGGAGGCAGCTGCTGACAGCCGCCAGTCACTCTGGTTCTAAACTGCAGCCGTCTGCACCGGACAGCAGGCTCCAGGCCCTGCACCAAAGATGCTGGTGCTCTTTTCTGCCGACCGCCTCTCAGAATTCTCCTCAGCGCAGCAGTCAGGAAGAAATCTGTTAAGTTGCCCTTAGTTGATATGTAGGTGTGGTCACTGATGGACGTCCTGTTGTGCTTGCCTCCCATAGTTTTGAATTCTCTTATTGTTCAGGCCACAGTGACCTCAGAACAGTATTCTTTGTAAAATACAATGTCTACTTAAAAATTTGTCATTGTGCTTCCAAAAATAACTTGGATATGGATCCAAGTGACCACTCTCTCCACACGCTTCGTTGAGGTTAAAGTAAAAACCAGGAAAAAAAAATCTTGAAAATGGAAAAAAAGAGGCAGGGTTCTTACTATTCTGCAAATTGCTATATCACCTGTGAACCGCCAGGAAAGGGCCCTCCTTTCAGATGCTGTAGAGAATAAATGGGGACACAAGAGTCCCTAATTGCCAAGGATAAAATAGAGTAAAAGAACAAAAGCTCTTCATGACTATGGCGATGGAAGGGTCGGAGAAGTTGGATTGAGAAGTACTAGAGTCAGGTACAAATGAGAAGGCAGGGGAGAGAAGATTAAATAAACACAGGATTGCTGGGAGAACAAGGGGGTTTGAGCTTACACATTTGGCAATGTTTGCTTTCATAGGAGAGTCTGAAGGTGCTCTGGCCAACCCCTTTAATGTAGCAGTCCCTGTTCCGCAGTGAACTCTAAAATTAAGTTATGAGGAATTTTGTGCATCATATTTAATCTTGCTTCCCTATCTTGTTTTAATCAGGCAAGGATTCCAGATATTTATTGAAATCCCAGTGTAGGTTTATGCGACTTAGGACATCTTAATGTGTTCTTTGTACAGGGTGTCATTTTCCCACAAACCAGGAAAACTGGAAATCTGGAGGGAGGTGAGAAAAACTAGGGAAGCAGCTTCTGGCTATAAAAGGATAGGTCTCAACTATCCAAACAAAACCAGAGAAAAGAGTATTTCAGAAGAAGACTATGTTTATTTTCAGCCCCTGGAGAGGCAATTTGCATGCCAACAAGTTATGTTGGTTTTTATGTTCCTATTAGTTTGCTATTCAATTAAAAAATGTGTATTTACCATGGCAACGCCCATCTCTCCTGATACATAGGCTAATGAGTCACACAGAACAATTTCTTACAGCAAAACACAAAGACACTACCAAATTTCTTTAGACACAGATTCCTTAAATGCATAACACTAGAGCAGATGTGCTTCAAACGTTTCTATTTATTTCTTTATTTTAGAGATCTGTTTTGGTGTTTCACACGTGTTAATGATAATTCTGACTTGCAGCAGAGCTTCTTAAAAACCAAGTTGCAAAACAGCTAGTGACAGAAACTAACAAGTGATCCTTAAAAGAGGAATAATTCCACATATTAAAGGATCGATTTTCCAAGTTAATGGTCCTATAGGTTATGAGGTATTTAGATTACTTTCAGTTTTCTCAAAATATTTGCTTCTTCATTCTCTGTAAAATTATTACCCAAATACATTCAGTGGGATACAATGGTATTATTTTCTTCTTTTCATCTGACTTTATTTTGAAGTACTCAAGCTCAGTAACTATTCTGGCGATCCAAATTATTATTTTATTGATAAATTAGAAGAGACCTATTGGTGGATATTCAAATGATTTAAGGAAAGTTTTGTTGATGTTTCTATTTTAAATTATTCAATTTGCATATAAACTTCATATAAGACAAATGTTGCCTGTCACCCTGCATACATTAAAGACAAACTGTTGCTGAAATAATTAGGTAGCTTAGTTAGTAAGCGCAGGAGTTCTAGATCCCAACCATTTGTGCTTAATTACAAATTCTGTAATTCAAAAGTTTTGCATTTTAGGCAAATTAACTTTTCTTTCTTAGTGTATCCAGATTGCTTGCAAAACTGGGATAGCCAATCTCACATAACTGTTGTGGGTATATGTGCATTAGTATATATCGAGTATATAATAAATTTTAATATGATTTAGTTTTTAAGATTAGAGCCAGATATACTGGTGACATGACTTAGTGGCTAAAGTATTGGCTGTATGACCATGGGGTCTGAATTTAGATACAGAGCACCCAAGTAAAAAAGCCAGGTGTGGTGGCAACTGCCTGTATGCCCAGCACCACTTTTGGAGACAAGCTGATCCTGGAAGATGCTGGCAGTCTAACCCAAACAGAAAGCTTAATACTTTCAGACCTTGTTTTCTAAACATGAGGTGGATGTGGCCCCAGATGAGACCAGAGCTGCCCTTATCTTTGATGTAGTACCATTGAGCTGTTAGCTCAGATGCTATCTGCTGGCTGCTGAGGGAGAAAGAGTACATATTTCTCAGGGATGTGGCTCCATCAAGCCTACATATAGGTTCCAATGGATGGTTCTACACCTGTCACACACAGAAAGCACTGAGTGAACTGAAAGAGAGATGGGAGGGCAGGAAGGCGGGAGGGGGAGGCTGCTGATGAAAGGGCAGTGTTGGAACGAGGAAGGGGGCAGCGAGGGGAACTCGCCAAAGCACATGATAAGCACATATACTGTCTTAAACAATGGAAAAACAGAGTAACAATAAAATCTAGTCTTATCGGATTATCATGAGTACTCACCAAACTGCCATGTTTTACTTCAGTGAAAGATGCGTGATACCCATTGAATGAATAGTGGATGTCTTTAACCTATGGCATAATTTTCCAAGATGGGGTATATTCTAAACCAAAGATTAAAGTCAGTTATGTCTCTGAACACTATTTAAAGAAGAAAGAAAAGAAGGAAAATATTTAAGGCAAAAGTCAATGAAATTGAAAATAAAAAGTCCATGGGGAAAAAAATCAATGAAACAATAAGATTTTTCACTGAAAAGCTTGCTTAAATCACTATGCTTTTAGTGAGACTGATTGAGAAAAAAATCTCAGGGAAAGTAATTTAGTAAATTTAAAAACAAACCCATTGATACTTAAAGAAAACTGAAGGAGTCATTTAAAACAGTTGTGATAATAATACATAGCTCTAATATATGTACTTACTACCATAAACGCTCCTTGACAATAATATAGGTATTTTTGTAATAATTAGTAATTCAGTGGACAAGATATCAAATATCTTTCTCAAAAGATTAGTATGTTGTTGTGAGGCTAAGCCTGAAGAAATAACCTTTGATACTTAAAATTTTTAAATAAATTAATTGAATGAAATAACAAAGGGTATTATCAATAAAACAACAAAATAATAAATAAAGTAAAACAACACAAAGAATGCAATATCATATTTTGTTTGACTTAAAACACAGCTTGTTCCCCAATGCTTTAAAGGTAAAAAGTTTGAGATAAGGCAGCATGGTCAGGTTCTGGTAAGGGCCCTTTTCCTGAGTGCACCCTGTCACAGCTTCCCATGATGCATGCAGACATGCAGACACACACACACACAGACAGACAGACAGACAGACACACACACACACACACACACACACACACACACACACCAGTTCCTCATGCTGCTCCCAGGGTCTAGACCTTCAGCCTATGAATTGGGGGGTAAGTGCAGTCTAGATCATCAACCCCACATTCTTTAATGAGGAGAATGAGTGGTAAGCACACGGGAAGAATCAAACTTTTTCCAAGAATGGGGTCTGACAACACCTGTAAAGTCTGGTCAATTAAGAAGCTTCTCTAGCTTGTTATTTTCATGAAACATGCAGGCATTCAGCATCTGTGTTACTGACCTCAGCTGCTCAGACTCTTTCTCTCTTCTCCTCAGACCCCACTAAGCAAAACCAGGCCTTCACCATAATTCATATGGCTAGAATAAATGATCTGTCCAAACCGGTGCAGAGGCCCACATCCTCAAAACTCATTCATCAGGCGGAAGACTCCAGTGGGACTGGAACTCTTCTCCCAGGAACGGGCAAAGGGCCAGTCCTGATTTCCCACTTTTTTAGGGGATGTGAAAGTTTTGAACAATTAATTAGGTCCACTTAGTCTTTTCTTGTACATTACCAGCGTTCTAAAACTTGAGGGATTTTGGAAAAGAAAGAGTATTGTAATGACATTCCTCATAAAAATGTACAAACTCTAAATAAGATTTAGCAAATTTAATAGACGAACTGATGATCTGTTATTACTTAGTGAATTGTCAGGAAAGCAAGTGTTGTTTAATATTCAAAAAGTAATCAGTTTAATTCCCTATATTAACAATCTTGAAAAAAGCAAATAATCAAATACAAATATATGTAATACATATATATATATATAAAATCATATAGAGACAGAAAATTTCGATAAAATCAATAATTAAACCCGATTTTTAAAA
This sequence comes from Eospalax fontanierii, assembly GCA_035773235.1. Lineage (NCBI taxonomy): Eukaryota > Metazoa > Chordata > Mammalia > Rodentia > Spalacidae > Eospalax > Eospalax fontanierii. Next base: position 15,179,979 of record CM069543.1, read on the forward strand.
ATTGTCAGCCAAATGAATGTAAGGAAACTAAATGTATCCACTTGTAAGTGCCTACTGTAAGCAGATCACAGTCCTTCTACAAAGCATCTAGTTTACATCATACTCGAGAGTTCAAAACTAGCTATTCCTCTTCTTTGGTGTGAATTTTTCCTGGGGACACACGAATGCATGTCTGTTCACCCAAGATAGGGCATCGGTGACAGACTAAGAAATAATTGCATCAAAGTCCAACTTGGAGAAAAAAATGAGTTTGCTGAACTCACAGAGCAGAGGTTACAGATTATGTTTGGAGCATGGGTGAACCAAAACAGCCTAATTGCCTAGTCTCCGCCCCAGCACGGATGCCTGTTTCTCCATAGCTAAATAGAGTGTCTTCCCCCAAGTAACTTTCCACACTGAACACGTTCCGTTAGTTCCAAGACCCTGAGGCCAACTTTAGCTGGGGAAAACAATGAGGTACAGACAGAGTAGATGTGAACTCAGGGGAGGGTCTGAGTATCTTCCCAACCTCTCCTTCTATGAGAGAATGCTCACACCAACAGGTTCACTTTTGTGGGTTGCTCTTGAATAACCGCAGCTGCCTCTCATGTGGATGATAAATGACTGATGTGCTGAGTTCCAACACATCCCCCCAAATAAAGAATAAGGTAAATATGTTTGATTTCTCTTATACTCGGGGTTCTACTAGAGATTTCACTTAACATTATATAGTGCAGAACTGCAGTGTGAAACACTGAAATCATAAAACAATAAGAACAGCCAGGTCTGGGAGCACACACCTTAATATCTACACTCCGGAGACAGAGGCAGGTGAATCTCTGTGAGAGCAAGGCTAGCCTGGTCTACATAGAGAGTTCCAGGTCAGTTGGCATAGAGGGAGACCTTGACTCAAAAAACCATTAAATAAGTAAGTACAAAAAGAAAGAAAGAAAGAAAGAAAGAAAGAAAGAAAGAAAGAAAGAAATGAATGATATGTATACTTCTTCAGGGAAAGCATGATACCACCTGCAGAAAAATCATAGCAGAATCACCAAAATAAAAACAGAAGTTATGATTTGATCAAAAAATATCTATTAAAGAATAGATCAAAATATAAGAATCAGTTGTGTTTTGTTGTTTAGCAACAAACAGTCAAAGTTTATATATGAAATATTTAGAGGTTAAAAGATAAGGTATGTAGGACCCAGGTAAACAATCCTGACATGACTGACATAGTTGTGCTATTGGTATCAAGATATACAAACATAAATAGATCATAAGGGGGTGCAAACGTCAACCCACATATTTATAGACAACTCATTTTAGGGAGTTCAAAATTCATGTTTTCTGTACTGTTTGTCTTTGCCAAATGTTTCTGGATCACCACTTGTTCAAAAAGGAACCTAAGAGCCACGAGATAGAACAGTAGCTTATGGGTAAAGGTACCTGTGGCTAAGCCTTACACTCTGAATCCAAACCCTAGGACTCAGAGTGGAAAGAGAAAAATCACCCATGTGTTCTCCCAACTCCACACATATGCTATGACATGTTTGTGCACACACATAATAAATAATTACATTAAGAAAATTAAATTGGTTAAAAATGGATGTGGTTATAATCTTGTAATTCAAATCAACAGTTCAAAGTCATCCTTGGCTATATAGAAAGTCTGAGGCTAGTCAGAAGTACATGAAAAACTGTCTGAAAAAATATGACTCAAATTGTGTCATATACTTAAATGTGAAATATAATAAATGTCTATAACCCTATTTCTAATCTAAGCTCTTACTGGAAACTATGTAATGCTTAGCAACAGTAGCTCCAATAAATATGTTACAGAGGTAAGGAAAATACTACCAAACAATTAGAATGAGCTATAAATTCAAGCAACAAAATAATAAATTTTAAACAGCTCAGATACAAGAGAATACAGTGTGATTCTGCTTACCTAATGGGAGCAAATTGTAAGGTATGTAACTTACAGTATGAGAAAATGCATAACAATATATGCATAGGCACATTTTTATTATACTTAATTTACCTTAATAAAAAAATAGAAACAATGCTTAGATGGTGTGAAAAACCAGAAGATGTATTAGTTCAAAAGCCTACTGAAAAATACAAAAATACACATACATCCAATCATATATATATGCATAGGTATAGCTGAAAGCTTTATTACAGGAAACTCAGTGCCGGACAAGAGAAACTCCTCTTCCAGTTGTTGGTCAGCGTAGTTCAAGAGACTTCCAAAATAACACAGTCTTTTGCCACAGCCCTTGATTTTCTCCCAGAACTTGAAGATAAGACCTTATTGCTGGAGACAGGACATACTGCAGATACTAGACTTGTAGAAATTTTGCTTATATTGACCTGGAAGCCTTCTCCCAGAAGAGTACCTTTCATAGTTCTGGAGGATACTACACAAGCTGCTAAGAGAGAAAATCACAGAACTTGAAGATAAGACCTTATTGCTGGAGACAGGACATACTTCAGATACTAGACTTGTAGAAATTTTGCTTATATTGACCTGGAAGCCTTCTCCCAGAAGAGTACCTTTCATAGTTCTGGAGGATACTACACAAGCTGCTAAGAGAGAAAATCAATGGTCCAGTCCGGCTGTAAAGCCTAAGGCAACAATGACCGGTTCAACAAACTACTGGTGTGGTAGTGGCACTTTTATCGGTTGGGTAATCAACAGCTGTACTTGGACTTAAAGCCGCTCAATGGGAGGGGCTCATTCATGGTACTGTAAACATAGGCAAACTGGTATAACTGGAGAGGTCATAGATCCTTGAGGAAAACCTTTCTTCACATCCCTAGACAAATGTAATTTCTTACTGTATGCTAAATATGCATCCTTATATTTACAGACAATATATTTCTCACCACTTACTAAAGAATCAAAGAAGCTTCTTTTTCTAACAGATATAGACTATTACAGAGTATTGGTCAAATGCAGAAAATAAGAGTCTGTGTGATGCCCAGCCCTAAGTGACATGTAATCTCTACACCTACTGCTCAGGGAACATAGCTGAGAGAGGATATCAATGTATATCTCAGTTCTCACCAGTGAAGTTTCTTCATGCAGCAGATGGTGATTAACCCAGAAAGCCACAACTGGCCAAAATGTAGAGAATAAGAGACTGCAGAGTAGATGTCCCAGGATAGGACTTGTATATTAAACCTCAACCACCCAGGGTACCATTGGAGAAGAGGGACAGAAAACCTGAGTCAGAGATGATGGATAACCCCAAGGAAAGAGTTTTCCAGGCTCCTGGGACCTTGCTCATATGAACTTATAGCAATGGTAACAGCATGCACAAGACCCTTGCAAACTCAAATCAGATAAAAACCCATCATAGAACTGGGGAAATCAGCAGGAGACCCCAGCTTTATCTGAGGAACTATGGGCAACTGATCACTGCTGGGTGAGTGGGGTTGGTCTTCTTTAAAGCAGTGACACTAAATAGGTTGACCAGCCTCCAGTGGATGACCTCACACAGAGGGACATCTGAGGATTTAAACTTTACTTCATAGGCCTTAACATGTATGACAGAATTAATGAAATTCCTTGGGAGAGATATGGGACTGGGTAGAAATGGGGGAGGGCTTTTAAATATGATTAAAATGTATTGTATGAAATGTAGAAAAATTCAATAACACAGGAAGAAAAAATGTGACAAATGCATTTCCTCTCTCTCATTAGAAAAATATCAGGGAATTCTCTGTATGAGGATCAGAAGTCACCTGCATTGTGCTTTTTGACATTCCTTACTATGACTCAGAAATTTGATGTAGAGAATGCATGATCAAGTGGAAACATTAATATTACTTTTCTGAAGCAGATTTAGTGGACATAAAATTACCAGTTGTGAGACTTGGCAGATAATTCAGTTGGTACAGTGTGTGTTGGACCAGCAATAAGGACCAGAGTTTGAGCACTAGCATTCACATAAAAACAAAGCTCATCAATGCACAACTAGAATCTCACCACTGAGGAGTTGGAGGCATGAACCCTGGTGTCCACTGACTAGCCATGCTCGGTGAGAGACACTGTCACTGAAACTAACATGGAGTGTGACAGAAGGAAACACTCTATATCAAACAAAAATGACATGGAAGAAAATTTACATGAAGTGGAAAGTAAATACGTTGATATTAAGATTACATTTTACTGAATTTGCACAAATATATACAACTTTTGACTCAAATCCTCATCTATATATAGAAGAGTAACAACTACTCCAAAAATTCCTCCTATCCCATCTTAGCAATTATTCTTGTTTCATAGTGCCGCTCCAGCAGATCTTATTGGTGGTAAATCATTTTCAGCAATGAGAAAATATTTTCTTTATGCATTGCTTGGCTGAGACAAATTTAGAACTTTTTCAGTTTAAGGTTATTATGGATAAAACCAAAACAAATCAGCTTTTCAGAGTGAAGGTGTTTTCCTTCTGTGGGGTAAATAAATACCAGTAGATGAGCCGTGATTGACTTATGAGACATTGTCAATTTTCCAAAGTGGTTATGACATTTTGCATTGTGTCAGCAATAGGAGAGGAAGAGTTCCAGCTGTTTCTTGATTTGTCAACAACACTGTTCATTCTAAACTTTGCTCTAGCTTCTGTAAAATTGTGTCAATGCAGTTCTGATTTACTTCTCTCTGATAATGGCCATGTGATGCAGTTTCCACATTCTTAGTCACTAGCCTCTTAGGAATGCTTATACAGTATCTGTTCAGATCTTTGGTTTTGCTGTCATTGATTATTTTGTCATATTACTATTCACATGTTGCAGTTATTTTAAACCATATATTATGAATTCAAAATTCTGTGTCAAGTACATATGACTATGGATATTTTCTCCAAGTGTGTGACTTGCATTTTCAATGTCTTAATGATTTGTTATTGGAAGATGTCAACCTTATGAAGTCCAGTTTTTGAAATCTTATCTTCTCTTTTCTTTATCTGTGTTCAGAAACATGAAATCAAATGATGCTCTTCTATTTTTCCACTAATAAATTGTGTAATGTTTTTCTTCTGAAGCATATGAGAAAGAACACGCTTTATTCTGTCAAATGGTCAGCAGCTTGTTTCAATATAATTTGGGAGGAAGAATTTCCATCTCCCATTGGATTACCTTGTAAAATCGGCTAGAAAACTGTGGTTCTCTTTGTTAATGATTGTTTTATCTTTGATCTATAGGTTTGTTCATGTAAGAAATGTAGAAGACACTAGTATTCAAGCTAGGAGAAAACAGACATATTATCAGCACTGCTACTTAATGCATGTTGAGATGGAACTTAAATTGGGAGGTACTCATTAAATTATGTTGCTTAACCATACGACATGCTACTCTACAGAGATTAAAGGGCACTATCACTCTAATGTTTTCTCAGTATAGATTAATGTTGTCTGCTATATAACTTGGATAAATGGAATTGTGTGGCAGGTGCTTTTTCACTTGTATTTAAAAATACCCATGTAATCTAGTGATATCAAAGATTTGCATATAGACACATAGATTACACATGGACTTGTTTGATGGGTGGATGGATGATATATGGATAGGTAAATAGACAAACTGGTAGATGGACAACAGGACAATAGCTACAGGACATCTCCATGATAGTTGAAAGATAGATGATAATGATAAGTAGATGATGGGGAGATGGATGATAGATGACGGATAAGAAGATGATGGAGGGCTGAAGAGATATTCAGCAGTTAAGAGCACTGGCTGGTCTTGAGGAGGACCGGGGTTCAAAATCCAGTACCCGCATAGTGGCTAATATCTGTCTGTAAGTCCAGTTCTGGGGGATCCAGTACCTTCTTCTGACCTCCACAGATACTGCATGACAGGGGTATACTGGCATACATGCAGGCAATATACTCACACAGATAAAACTAATTCAAATAAAATATATATTTAAGAAGATGATGGAGAGAGACAGGTAATCGATATTAGATGATAGATGATAGCTATGTGATACCCGATAAGTAGATGGTGGAGATAAATGTTAACTAGATCATAGATATTTGATCGATGATGGCAAGATGATGAATGACAGATGGTTGACAACAGGTAACCGGTAGATAGGTGACACATGAGGAAATCAATGGTGGATAGATGATGGAGTGTTCAGTGATAGGAGATAGAAGTACATCTGGTGAACGGGTGGTCCTAGGTGGTGAGCAGGTTCTGTTGGGGCTGGCAGTCATGTCTTTCTTCTTTATGTTTTCAATTTGAAACTGTGTCAGTAATATTTATTTTCGTTTTGTTCTTTGCTTCTTATTACCTTTACTTGATGTTCCTTCTCATTGCCTCTAACTGTTACAAAACATTCCATCTTGGGTTTTTTGTTGTTATTGTCATTGTCTTTTTGAAACAGGGTCTCCCAGTAGCCACAGCTAGCCTGGAACTCACTGTGTACATCAGGTTGACCTTCATCTCACAAAGGGTCTTCCTGCCTCCGCCTCCTGAGTACTTGGACAAAAGGCATGTGCTACCGTGCCCCAGCTAAAGTATTCCATCTTTTAAGGTTCCATTTGATCATGAAATTTTTGACTATTTCTGTGCTACTACTGAATATTCACTGTTGTGTCCCCATTGCCTCTACGAATTTCCACAGCAGCCATTAGCCATTACTGTTTTGTGATTTTAGTGGAAGATGTTTGCCTACCATGAATAGCATCTAAGATGCACTTAGTAAATACAAGATTGTATGATAACTCCCTTGTGCACGTGATCAGAGCTCTAAATGTGTAATTAAAGTATAGGGATTTATTTCCTTACTTACTCAGGGGGGTCATGTGCTGCAAGTGCAGGCTCAAGAATCATTACCAGGCCTCCAAGCTCTGATGCTTCAGTCATTTTAATTATGTAATAGCACCAGGCGTGTTTCTTACTCTTAAAATGATGATTACAGTAGTTCCTAATTTATAGGGTCATATTGTGAGTGAATGATGACTATAAGTTGTTTCAAATACATACGATAATCACTCAAAATGTCAGCTATGTTAATTATTATTTAGAAAGCAGAGCATCGCTGACCTATTATACAAGGCATCTGAATCTGTCAAGAAACTCCTAGTCTAACAAAAGGAGTAGATTCTCTTTACAGATAATGAATAAAGAAGCTCTCATAAGATAGAAGGAGAAACCTCAATTGTCTTTCTAAGTAGGGAAGGTTTAAGTGAACAGACATTTGCTAGGTACATGGATATGTGGAGGAAAAGAAAGACAAATAAACAAACGAACAAACAAACAAATAACATTTCAAGGGAAAAGAACCCTTCGCTACTGAGTCTGGTTGAAGAGTCTTATCAGTTGAGAGTCAAGCATTCTCACACCTGGGGCTGGGAAGATTGCTCTGTCTTGCACCATGAGGACCTGATGAGTCCAGTAAATGGCACTCGTAAAATGTCAGGCTTGGTAGCAAGTGTTTATAATCCTTGCACTGGGGAGACAGAGATAGGAAGATCTCTGAGTCTTGCTATCCATGTAGCCTAGGCTAACCAGCTAATTACTGCCCCAGGTCCCAATGAAAGACCTTATCTCAAAAAATACAGTAAACATCTTCTGAGGAATGATACTGGAGTTTGATCTCTGACTTCTACCTGCATCCCCATATATGTGCATCCGCATACATGAACATGGGTGCATACATGCAAATGAAAAAATAATTAAAAGAACTGCAGGAAAATTACTAAAATTTGCTACAAAAATTACCTAAATTACAAAAAATGATATTCTGTATTGAGATATTTCAAATAAGTATGTTAAAACAATGAACCATGCCTGATGGCCAAATATGCCTGACCTCTTAAATTAAGCGTACTCATTTCCAAGGTGCCACTAGACCATGTCATTTCTTTGCAGAAGAACTTCCTATGACTATGCACAGTAGGAAGTCTTTCTACTCTCACAACCAATGATTTTATCTTTTCGGTCCATAATCCTGTCTCAGGTGCTTGTGGGAACACCCTAGGATCTCATTCCCTTGAAAAAAAATAAAGGAAAAATGATTAAAGTTTAAAAATAAATAAAAGAATGGAAGAAAGGATTAAATAGGAGGTTCCTTTGAAACCCTGTGAGCTTTGTAACTTTAGAAGCCTGCCAAATCATATATGTAGTTATGGTTAAGACAGTGATTCACGCTTCCTTGGGAATTCAGGGCCCGAGTCTTGGGTCTGTACTCTTCTTTCCCTTAGTGCATCTCTCTCTTCTAATGCCTGTCCTCAGATCTGTGTTAAAATGTCTTAATAAACTCCAGTTTTCCTTCCCATTGACTCATCCTGACATACTTTTCTGTGGTTCAGTCACATATGCCAGCTTACCGGATGGAGAGTACAGGTGTCTGAAGAGAACTGTGCAGGCTGCCACAGGCAGCAGCTTGGAGCTGTGTCTCTGATGCCTGCTGCCACTGACAGGTGTATGCCAGCTAAAAATTACAGGACAAAGAAGGGAAGTCATTGAGAGTTGCATAAAGCCCCACGGCAGTGGGTGAGGCCCTGGGATGATGCCAAGGCTGGAAAATGACAAGCAAAAGAAAATAAAACTGGCCCAGAAGTCACAAGACAAAATGCTAACGATGGTCGCATGTAACATAGGTGGAGATAGCCAGTGACTTGGAGTTAAGTAACACAGTTGCAAGTGGCAACCTTGAGTGTAACTGCCCTGAAAGAACAGACCCCTTTAGTAAACTCACACAACCCTTGCTTGAGCAAGCCTAGGCATAGGTTGCCATAAGGTGCTGAGGCCAAATAAACTCTTTTCTACAGAGCTGAATGAAGAAAAGACAGAAACCAGGCCAGATACATCAAAGATATCTCACTTCAGTTAGAAATGCTAATTTTCTGCCTTAGTCAAAAGACTCAGTGTGAAAGGAATCAAAGCTACAGCAAGGAGGCCCGGTCTCACCTTCACCTTCTCTTGCTCTGTGCCCAGCTCCTGTTAGAAGTGCTAATATCCAGAGCACCACAAAATGGCCCTTGGATCTCTGGGTGCAATGGTAAGGTGAGGATAATGAGGTTAAATTGAGCAAATTGCACCTGGAAAAATCAGGAGTTATTTGAGAACTCAATAGAAATTTGTAGGTTTCCTATATTTAAATACCCTTCATATTTAAACTATCATTTTAGTGTAAGTTTTCCATATAAAATAAATCAACCAGAAATTATAACAAGTTAGGCTGGAGTATAAAAGAGCGAAGCAGATAGATTTAGCCACAATGTGAAATCCGTTTTCAGACATAGCTAAATTCCAACCTTCAAGCTTTCACATAGATATTATTTCATAGTAAGAACATATAACTGTGATTTGCTGTCCACAGCCTTTCATAATGCTATGATAGTGTAGGTGGGATTTTTATAGGCTCTTTCATATTTTACTTTTATTGCGTTAGTAGAATTGTAACTGATTAAATGCTGTATTTCTTGTTCTAAAGATCAAGATTGATACTATAAAATTGGAATCCCAGATAGCTGACACACTTTCTTTCTGCCGAAGACTGCCAGCACCCCAATGCTAAGGATAATTTCTAAATGGTATATTTGCATTTGCTATTGAACATAGATTTGGATAACAGAAATGCAAGGCACTGACAGATTATTGATTAAGATCAAAATCTCGGGATTCTTTCCTCCCTTTCCCACTTATGACTCTAACAGACAATATCAAGTAATTCCATTCAGCTTCTGTTCTTGAAGTTTTGATCAATAATTGGAGATATTAATAACCTCTACCACATGGGGCTATTATAATTATTTGATATTGGTTAGAAGGCATGTAGAGCAATGCTTTGTCCATGATTTTTGTTCAATACATACTTTCTATTAATTGATGTCTATTCAGAGCCCATGTAGTAGTGGTCCAAGATAATATCTATGAGATCGCTACCATTTTGTTAACTGGGGTGATTTATTTTAAGCCCAAACGAGTCCTGTAAGTTTTATACACCTCTTCTAGAGCACCACCCCTCTGCTATGAACATTCTCTTAACCTCCAACTCCCTCCCACCCAGAGTCTTTTATAGCTTAACTCCTTTCTCTTCGTATATAATCACAGTTTCCCAATTGAGTATTTGATGATTCTTGATTATGCTGCTTCCTTGCTACCTGAGTACTGATGACAAGTGTTAGTAGCATTTACTGAGTCCTTTATATCTGCCATGCATGCTGCTAGGCAGCTGTCTTTACATTTGTACAATCTACGGATACTTGCTCCACCATGAGGACTGTAGGTATAGGTACTGCTATCAACTTCATTGGATAGATATAGAAAATAAGGTTCAGAAGTTAAATTTCCCAGTCTCCATGATTTATAAGGAGTGAAGCTGGATACTCAGCTATCTTTACTTTGTCTCAAATGAATATAGACCCAGGAATAAGGACTCTACTCTGCTCATTTTGTCATCATGGAGTAAGGGATATGCAAGCAGTTAGGAATATATGTTCATATGCTATATTTAGCATTCCTAGAATATACAGTGTACTTGCCCAACAAACATCCTTGGTCTACTTGTTAATGTATACAGGAGACCTCATGTCAGGAATGCACCCATTAAACAGCTCCCTTTCTGCACCATTCTGTTGTGCTCATCTCATTCTTTCTTTGTTGTAATTATTGAGCCAGTCTACCTTGTTTTGATCCGGTGTAATCACCTGTAACTACAGTCAATTAAAATCTCAGTTTCTGTCATTTGTGACGATATGAACGGAACGAGGATATAGCTAAATTGAGATGAGAAAGTCACAGAGAGATAAACACCACATGAACTCACACACAGACAGGATCTAAAATTAACTCCAAAGAAGCAGAGTGGAATAGTGATGACTTGGGACTGGGGGAGTCTGACGGAAGAAGGAATGAGGGAAGATTGGTCATGACACTCTAGGCTAGGGTTAACACAGGAGAAATGAGCTTAGGTTGTCTATTGACTATAGATAGCTAAGGTGCAGTGTGTATTTCCAAAAACCAGCTGGAACAAAGGACATGGGGTATTTTCTACATGAAGAAATAATAGAGACTTAAGAAGACATGAGCATCCCTCTTTAAACATTATGCACTATGCGCATCACTTGCACCTACTCCCAGTAAGTCTCAGTTCTCTACCAAACAGCATGCCCTTCTCAAAGATTTTATCACTTTTCTAAATTGACAGATAAAATTATATGCATTTATCATGTGCTATATGATGTGTTGAAATATATACATATATATATATATGAATGGCTAAACCTCACTAATTAACAAATGTGTTACATACTTACATGTTTTAATGAGAATATTCACATTCAGTTGCTTTTCTTTTTCAAGAATACACTGTCTTTTATGATTGATTCATACACATTTGTAAAATCAGCAGCAGAAGCTAGATCATTTCTATAAACGTTAATAAAAACTAACCAAGAAAATTGCAAGTTTTCTCCTAGATCAACTTAATCCCCTGATTGGTTTCTTTGCTCTTCCTTTCACTATCCCCAAATCACCAAGAAATTGTGAAGAATATCATTTGACCCCCAAATTCCTTTTCAGTAAACACTTAAGAGTTTGTAGGATGCAAGCACACTGATCACCTATCCCCAAACTAAGAATCTTTATTGTATTATTTTGCTTTAGCCGCTTAGCAAAGTATATGTGTATATACTCATGAGTATATGTGGACAGTAGGAACTTTTAGGCTAGGTTATCTACTATCTCATAAGCTGTCAAACTATTTACAGGGTAATATTCCTCCCTCCTAAAACACTCTCTGGATCCATGTATTTTAGCTTTCTGGCTTGTGCCAAATTTGTTATGGATGTAATGTTAAGACTGAGAAATTACCAACAGGTGTATCTGTGGCTTACCCAAAGATGAACTGGTAGGCACTGCATTCCTATAATTCCCATAGCTATAACTTAAGCTTCCCTTGACAGTGCTGTGATGAAACTATCTAAAAATTTGAGTAACTTAATGGAACTATACTCTTAGTTGATTGCAGGGCACAAATTCCTTTTTTAAAAGTTATCTCACATCTAAGATAATCTGGCTTACTAAACTTTCAAGACTAAGTTTTAGGATTTGAATTCAATCTGTCACAATCTGAGAGAAACATTTATCTAATGATGGTCTTTTCTAACTGCACTTTTAATTTTCTTCTAAGTGAGTAAAAGTATTTCCTTTGTAAGAGGTGGGACAAAAATTATTTCATAAATATAAAATGTGTACTTTAATAAACTATATTTTTCTTTCCATTTTTATCGTGCTGGAGTAGAAGGTAGACACAAATACTTCTTCCTTCCCTCAAAAGGAAAGGAGTCTGTTGTCATTTTGTCCTGTGGCAGATTGAGTGATCTTCCTGACATGTACCTCTCTTCTTTCCAGAAGAGCACAATGACGCACATCCAATTTGATCCACCTTCTTCAGCGGCTTCAAATTGGACACTGCTACTTTAATCACCTACACCTCGTTAGGATTCCTGTGCCACTGAACTCACACTGCTCTTATGAAGCCTGAATGTCAGGCAGCGTGTTAACAAGAACAATGCAATTAATCACCAAATTGTTCTCAATTTCAATAGCGTGAAAATTTCCCTCAGCTTTGCTTCAGAAATAATGTTTCAAGTACAGGAGGAAAGTAAGGCTTCAGTGGAGAACAACAAAAATCACTCATCATCATAATAATAAAAAAGCCAGCTAGCAGTCAGCAGGCCACATGGAGGTGAGCACATAAATCAAATACCTCTGCCATCTGGTGTAGAAAATGAACAGGTCTGAAGTGACACACGTTCCTCAAAATACATTTACTCACAGAGGGCGGCATCACATCACAACAATTACTTTTCTGAGAGAGGAGGTAAGAATGTGTTATCAATTAGGACATGCTGCCTTAAATCAAAACCAAATTCTTGCCAGGTAACTTGAGAAAACATACGCTACGCAGATGTTTGTACCTGAGTTGTTAATTATTGGTGTGATTTAGGAAAAACATCACTCAATCTTTGTAAGTTTGCATCCTTACCTGTAAGCTGTGAACACAGTGGAATCAATCGTAAGCATAGTAGAACTGAGCTGGACTTGTATCCTTTTTACTCATGGATTCTTCATATTCGAAGAGTCGACATTACCATGGACTTAAATTAGCTCATTAACCTGTTTTCTATAGAATTGTCAATGAAAGCATGAGAAAAACAGCAAAAAAAAAAAAAAAAAAAAAAAAAGAGAGATTTCTTTGTGAAGGTGGGTTTTGTCATTATTCTAATCTGGCTATATTTCCTTGCTGTAGTCAAATCTGGACAGGTCATTACGTATTCTTATGACACATGAAGAAAGTTTAATTCTTCCTCTATAATATTTGTGTAGAACATGGCTAGCTGTCGTGACATTGATAAAAGGCCTATATATTTATGACTGTATATACTTCTGAAGGAGAAAGTTCATTATTAAGGAAAAACAGGTACAATGAGCCCACCTGCAAAATTAGTTTCTATGAACACTTCTGGTAATAATAAAACAAACTGAACACTGCATTACTAGAGCTGCATTTTTCATATACTCTTCCTCATCATAGCAGAAATCCCATTTTGCACGCATGATTTAGCATCCTTTTGTTGTCTGAACCCTATCCTTTTCCTTGTTGGAAGCAGTGTGAGTGGCCACAATCTTTAACAGAGTGAACAAGTTTTTCAGATCAAAAATGACAATGTATTTCACACGTTTTGCACACCGGTTTATACGGGTGCGTTCCTGATTTTAATTTAACAGCGTCGTGAATGCTTACTTTTTCAATTTCAACCAAGGTAACCAGGCAGGAAATCCAAATGATTGAAAGCAGTGATTGATGCAAAGGGTGGTTGTGAAGCATTTAAGATACACTTCTGTGCTTGATTTTGATGCTGGAAACTAATTTCAGGCTATCTTGAATGATTTACTTTGTTTAGCTTAAGTAAATAGTACATACAAATGCTTTAAAATGCAAGACCTGAGACAAGGAGTTTTGGGTTGAACATTAGAGATATCGAGTCATTTTATCTGGTGACATATTGATTCCTGTACATTGGGATGATAAAATCTTTTGAGAAGATGTTACAGAACAGAACAATGTAATGACCGGCAAATCGTGCCTATGACAAAAATCTATCAGTCTTTTACAGTTGAGAGAATTGAAGAATAGAGAGGTGAAGTCTTCTACCTAGAGCTACACAGCTGATAAACTGGGACCTGACATTTAAACCCCAGTTGTTGATGGATCACAGGAGGTTTCTACCCAACAGAATGTTAGAAGACTTCTGAATTTTTCGTAAACTATGCCCATTTAGAATTGATTCAGTAGTGTGATGATCCAATTTCTGAACTTTCCAGTTCATGAATAAAATCAAGGGTAGGAAAGACAAGACGTGTATGCTGTTTCTAGGTCTTTGCATTTTGGGTCTGTACTGGGGTCATGAAGATAGGATTCATTATTTTCTCATCCTGACAGTGGACTTACCTGCAAAGGATGTCACAAAGTACATTGTGGAGGCATTGGAACTGGTTTTGGAAATGGGACAGGTGGAAGTCCATACTGAATAATTTATGTCGGTCTGCATCACTGTCTAGCATATTTGGAGAAGTAATGTACTGCATGCAAAGGAAATGTTTACCCAGGCTTAATAGAATCACCCTAGGAGCAATTCTTCCAGTGCTTCTGGTGGTCCAATCTTGAAAGCTAGTCTACGTTCTAGATTCTGTACTCAACCAAATATTCCATATTTTTTTCATTGCTAGCAGGACTTTCAAAATGTTTCTGGATTACAGAATATGAAGAAATCTAGAAAATGTATTTGTTTAGACAGAAATTTGCTGGGTTTCATCCTTTTTCTTTCCTGAACTTTCCTTTAGCAGAGCCCCACAGTGTTATTTTGATTCTAGACCCCTAGTGACAACCATGTGATAAGTATGATGTAATTCCTAGCAGCAAATGTTATTAAAAGGGGTAAAATAAAATGCTGTGTGATTTTCAGTACAGGGTGCTTTATGTGTTTTCACAGGTGTCTTTTCAGGAATTTTCTTAAGTTTGGCTAATTTTTATGAATTCTTCACAAATGTTTCAATATTCATTGAAATAACATTAAGGACTGTTTTACAGGTCAAGTTTGTCACGTTCCTCCTTTAGGAGCTAAGCACTGGGAATATCAGCTAACTGAATCTCTCAGCTTCAAACAATGGGGTCAGCCTTATAAAGAGAGCTTAAAGTAGTGGGATATTTCTGACAAGGTCTGGTATTTGTCCATCCTTGAACTTGCAAGAAGCTTATAAACTTTATGGAAATGACCTTATTAACCCATTTACCATTTTCCAGAAGTAGGTATAGGCTAAAGTATTTTTACTGCTCTTTGAGACCCACTTCTGAGATGTTTTTGTTTCTGAACTCCAACTCTCAGTCTGGTTTGTTGAAATAGCAAAATGTCCAACTCCAGGATGTGAGGAGATTATGTTGGGCAGAAGGCAAAGGGAATGGTTTTTTAAAAGTGGTTCATTAGTAATGCTGCACAGCTCCCGCTCGTGAAAGGGCTTGGAGAAAGACACGAGGCCCATTCCTGGAGCACTGCATCAGACACTGCGCCTTAAGTGGCCTGGGAATATGACAAACCTGTCTGAAAAATTCATGTATGTAGGTAAAGTTTATGACAGTGTAAATGGTAAATTCTATGTGAAGAAATGGTGAAGTCGAGCTCACCACCAAATATCACAGTAGGCACACAATAAATATCTCCTGAATACATGAATGAATGGGTGACAGTATATGTTAAGATGCATTGCCAATACATAGTATTTTGGGCATGCTGTGCGCTTTTGTGTAAGTAATCATTGGGGGCTAATAACTAATATAAATAATTAATTGAAGAGGTAATATATAAATGCTTCCTGTGCTAACTGATAATTTAAATGATCACCGATAGTGTTAGGGAAGCTTCCATCTGCCTGCATTAATTCTGTGTATTTATTTTGTCCCCTTTCTTTTAGAAACACTGAGATACTATGTTATTTCATGACTCTGGGACAAAAAACACAGGCAGTTTGAGAGGTTGATATAAATGTTACTTCTATGAAACCAAACACAAATGTAGAGACAAAGTAGTAGTATGAAAACTATTAGTTATTTTATATAAATATACCAGGTACATATGTGTTATGGGAGTGGAGAGCATAGAATTTAGATGCACCTTCTTTAAATAGTTTCATTTGTAAAAGATTAGAAGTTGCAGATATTACATTATTGGAAAATAAGATTTATATGCAAATAAAAATAACCATTCTACAACTGTGTGGAAGTATCTAACACTAAGTAATTGAATAGTTGAGAGGGTTCTGATATTCCACTCTCAGACAAAGCAGTTATTTATGATATGAATTCCCATTTGGTCTATGAATTATTTTCATAATCGATAAAGACAGCACAGAGTAGCTCAACCTTGTGTGCAACTTATTAGGACATTTGTCTTCTTAATGTACAGGACATTCAGTGGCTCACAGATTATTAACTAGGCTGCTGAATTTTTAGAAATTCAGTATCTCAAAATATGTTATTACCTCACTCTTGATTTTCTTCTTTGAGGTGAGTGGTCAATGGAACAAAAGGCATTTTCTGTTACAGAATAGTCAGCATTCTTTTGAAAACTGCTGGTGCTGTAGACTGTGCCATTGCTAGCACAGCAAGTATAGGAACCTGTTCCTGCTGTGACTCCACTCCCATCTCTGCCAAGCCTCTCCTAGGGTCAATTGAATGATCCCTTGGATTTCAAACAAGCATACCTGAGTATCTTCTTACTGTGGGAGCATCTAACGGTTACCTTTGGTAGTCATTCTCACATGCTCCCACTTGCCTAAGTTTACTCATTGCTTTTGTCCTTTATGTAGAACAATCCAGCAGAGTCCTACTTGAGTTCTCCTAGCTCTGAAAAGTCACAATGCAACAAATTCAGAAATGTGAAATCTTAATTTAAAGACTGGAAATAATAATAATAAAGACTGCACCCAAAGAAATGTCTGTAAATGAACAGACATTGGATATAGGTGAGAAGATTTAGATCCATGTGTTTATCAACACACTGTGTGTGAGGTTATCTGTTTCCAAATTTGGTACCTGTAACACCTACTAGGAACTCCGCATATTTTCTTGTTATAGTCTTTTATTTCAAATTTGTGCCTGGTTGGATTTTTCTGGTGGCATCTTACAGTACTGGAACACCATTCTGTAAATCAATGCATATGAGATGCATAAAGAGACCCAGATATGTGCTATTAATGGTTTCAAGCATCCTGATGAAGAGAGCTGATGTCACAATACTGTATCACTCTTTCTAATAAAACTACAAACCCTCAGCATGGGAAAAATCTCTGTCCTGAGAAAGGTGTCATTTAAAGAGAAAAAAGAAGTGGTTCAAAAGGGATGTTGTAAACTGAAATATTGGATACACATGGGAAAAAATACTTTGAGATTTGTTTATAGCCATATTCCACCAATATAATAATTTTGATAAAAACAATTTTTTAATATTGAGCAATTCAGGACTTAAAAACAAAAAAATAGAAATTGTTCAAAATTAATAACTTCACCACCACCCTTTCTCCTGAGTTTGAAAATTGCTGTTATTATGTTGGAATGGGTCATGTTCCTTTGAGACTATAAGGCATCCATTCTGAAGGGCTGTAAATATTTGCAGTGCTTTCTTGTTCTATTTTAAGGAAATCTTTTATTTAGTCTTAAAGTATTGAGGTCATGCCAAGCAAATCATAAAATTTGTACCCTGATGTTGAAGCTCCAAAATTGCATTTCTATTAAATGTTCAAATCAGAAGTGCAGAAGACATATTTTATATGAAGTTTTTAAGTAATTATAGATGTTCTACCTTTGTGTTTCAGTAAGGAAAAAAATAACCACCTAGAATTTAGCTGATGAACTCATTAGGGATAAATTTATATATCATGATTTTTAAATTTAAAAGATTAGGTTTTATCCCAAGATCAGGGTTTCCAGTATTATCTGCATTATTGTTGATGTGGTGACTATTTCCTGAGTGTCATTGCTAACTATTTCCAAGAGAGAGCAGTAGTGAATTGTATTATTTGCAATAGCTATGTAGTTTTACTCAAAAGTACTGATTTCCTTTTTCAACTTTATAACCTTTCAACCTATTGACCATGAATAGTGTGCTGATTCAACCTGACACATATAAATGTTTAAAGACTAAAGGGTAATTATCTCTATTCATAGTTAAAACTGTGCCTTGATTTCACAATAGAAACCATATGTTCACTCAAAATACTTTCAATAGGTTAAATAACACCCAGATTAACCCTGAGTTAGTTTACTGGTTAAAATAATAGCAGCAGCATCTTCCAATTCAGTAGTTCATTTATCATCTCTGATGGAAGAACTGGACCTGAGCTTTCAAGATTTAAAGGCTTAAGCTTAAAAGGAAAAGCCAGGAAAGAAGCTTACAGATATTTAAATTTCCTCTGTTGGGACCTCACCATCGTCTTATCTCTTTAGGTCCTTAGGATCAGGTTTGGGAGTTATTATTGAAAACCATACCATTATATAGTTAATATTATATAGTTATTAAGATAAAGCATTTTTTTGTCTTTCAAGGTATGGAAACAAGAAATTGCAGCTTTTTTCTTAGTTCTGCACATAGGAAGAACAATTCAGAACAATTACAGATGTTTTTTAACCTGCAAATTGCTAGGAGAGGGGATCTAAATATGGTCAAAAGATATTTGCAGAAATTCAGTTAAAAAAGAAAATTGACTTCAGGCCTGGGTCAACCCAAGAAAGCAAATCTGGACTAGGAAGGCAGAACTCTGTTGGTGCCAAGACAAGAGTATCTTCCCTTTTGGGTGAAAGGAGAGGTATTTGTGACTGAACTACATGCATTGAAAACTAATACAACTTTCAAGTAGGCCATTTTGTATATAGTCTTTCCATCCTTACAATAAGTGATTATTCTGAAACTTTGAAGTCACAACAGCAGACAATTACAAACAGAAAACAAAATCGTATATTATAGAAATAATCAAGAGCCTCGGGAGTGGGGAACTGGGGGACACTGCAAGGATAAAAAAGGGAAAAGACAAATGGCTAAAATGGATTTTCAGCCTGAGCCAGTCCTGCGCAGGGTGAGCTGATTGTGAGCCCATCCCACCCTGCTTCACATTATCACAGTTACTTGTGTGGCCACAGAGCACATCACCTCCAGTGAAGACAGATGATGTACAGAAAGGGCCTTTGTGTCTTCAAAGTGATATTTTCCTGTGAATATTCTCCCTAAATCTCAGTGGAAACAGAGTCACTCTAGTGAAGACCGAATCAGGAGAACTGGGAATGTCTGTTTGATACACATGGTTTGATTGAAATATTTTCATGACTCTCTGCAAAACTGTTTGGAATTATCATACATCTATACAAACACCATGTGAGGGCCACAGGAAGTTGGAAGGGGGATATACGCTCTGCATTTAAATACGTTTCTATATTCAGAGGTGGAAGGAGGAACTCCAGAAAGGGCTTTGACAGAAAGTGCTTTCTCTTGCAGTAATGGATGGACACCCTTCTTCCTATAAAAGTCAGAAGTCCCATTTGTTAGAGTAGCCTTCCCTTTACCTTGAAACAGAGTGCATTTGGAAATGTTGCTATTTTGTATCCATTACTGGCTGAGACACTTCAGAAGAACGTTCACCCTTAGCAAAACTGGATTTCACCCAGTGTGCTCACGGTGCCGTTTTTCAAATATTCTTCTTATATACCTTTACCACTATTTATGTATCAATCACCATAAAGATAGGACTCGCTGATAGATTTCTTTATAGAATGTTTTGGAAATCTGTATGGTCTTTCATATTTAATATTTCTGCTACTGCACAGCCTTCATTCTGTCATAGTGCAGATTATTTTGGGAAACGCTTGTGTGGGCTTCAGTGCTATTTATCAACAAGACTCTGAGTATGTGAAAAGAAGGGAAAAATCTCAGCACCTCCACTGGAGGAGTGTGTGAGGCTCTTGTCTCAGTTCCAGATATTGAAAGTTAACACCAAGGCAACAAGGCTTTAAAGCTCCTTACACCCACAGTAAGTTCCCGGCAGTTCCTGCTAAAGCCCGCAGATCCAGAGATGGCAAAAAGCATTTATGTTGCATCATCAGCTCAAAGTGACAAAAGGCCCAGGGCCAGGGTTTCATGAAGTTTTCCAGTTGGTGAGTTAGCACTTGGATTGGAGAAGGAACACATGGTTAATGTTAATGCGTGAAAGGTTGTGCTCTGCAGATCTAAAGCCTCCCCAATACAAGCCGTGTCTGAACTGAGAGGACGAAAGGCTGAAGTGAACAGAGGCATCTGTGCATTTGTAATCGAAGTGATGGAAATACCTGTGGAATGTGGACAGGGAGACCTGGTGACTGTCTTCAGTTTACATTTCTGATATTGTTTATGGAGTAGAGAGGAAGCAGAAATGAACGCACCAGAAATGTGAGTGAGGTCTCCGGGAGTCTGCCTTCTCAAACATGACAAAACGTCCATGTATTCTCTGGCAGGTGGAGTTTTTGGTAAAGACATCACATAGAATCATTTTGTGAGAGTGGTCAGGATAAAGCTTCATGTGCTGTGCTCCTCAACCCGACAGCCTTCTAATAACTAAGCTCTCTCCAGGGGAAATAGTCCCTTAGTTTTGCACTTTCTTGGACTCAGAAAATTAATAAGCTTCTGTAATTTCTATTCTGCCTTGTCCCTCATTCCTAGCACCCTCTAGATCTGAATTTAATGCAAACTTCAAAGAGGTTTCTAATGGGAACTGTGCACGTTCATGCACATTACATTTAAATGTAAATATATGTCCTTGCCTTAAACAGACGGCTGACTTCTGATGTTCGCTTTTATTTCCATCTTCCTTGAGAGTCTTGGGCTAGCCCTCATTGGAGCAGCAGAATCTCTCATCTTATGGTTGCTTTCTGGGCTTGTCTTTTCCTCTTTCCTTGGACATTTGGTTCTGGGCTTTTAGTCTTTTCAAGGCAAATGCTCAAAGTTAACTCTAAATTCAGTCAATAAAGAAGCTTTGTTCCTCTCCAAGAATCTCAGAAAAAGTGTTGGCTGCCTGCTTTCCTTCTTAACTGGGGGCTGGTTTTTGTCTCTGCGTTGACCTGACGCTTTTTCTCTCCAGCCTTCTCTGTGTTGTCTGTGTTCTTTCTCCCACACAGAGTAGAGGAAGAAGTGACCTGATCTCCAGGGTGGAAGAAACACTTCCTTGCTGGAGACAAATGAAAACAGATATCTCATGGAGGGGTCCCTGTCAATTTCTATGTAGCAACATTAAACATACTCTGAGGAAAGGAGCCTGGGATGTTAATGCTTAACCACTTAGTATAAACCCTGTGGGATACAGGCCGGAGCAGAGAACAAGAGGGAAAGTGGTCACAGAAAAGGAGACTGTGCAGGAGCTCAGGATCTACTTGCTTCGCTTGGATTAATTAACTCAGTATTTACGAAGCAGCTACTCTCTGTGTATAATATGACAAACATTTGTAGGGAATTGAAGGATTTGTCGTAAAACCTGTGTCTATGGAATTGAGAGTCTAAAATGGGAAAAAGTTATGCATTAAAAACTTTGTGCTAAATGGAAAAGCATAGTCAAGGCCATTATTATGCGTATGTTAGGTGCCAGCTGGGGTTGAAGGAAATAAGATAAAGTTTCCTGGAAGAAAATGTCTTTGATTAGGTCTCCAGTGGAAAGCATTTGGGATTCCAAAGAAAGGAGTTTGAAGCACAAAGAGGATTAGTGCCCAGTGGCTGTGCACATGCAGTGATAGATGGGTCCGTTTGCTTAGTGTGCTCTTGTTGGAGAGGGATGATATAGGTAACAAATGTTCAAGCATGAGCTTGAGAGAGACTTTATAAGGCTTTGAACACTGAGAAAAGAATTTAAGCGTTATTTTCCTCCAAGTTTTTCTTAATTTTTACTGGAGTCTGCTAGTATGCTTCTCTAAGAATTGTTACCATCCCAGGACCTCATTTTGTTATTCTGGGGTCTACATAAGAGTTACTATGTCCCTTAAGGATTACCAGCTCCTGATTTAAGGAATCTAGTTGGAGCTGTTCTCTTCCATGCAATAGTTACTGAATTACTTATAAACCGACTCTGTCCTGGAGGTGTGGAGTTCAACAAGCCAATGAGTGCAAAGGAAAAGAAAAATAGACTTACCAATTGCTGCAAATGACAATGCATAGGAAGATCACAGTCTACCAGAACCAGCTCTAGCAATGAGCTAAGCCTTCTGTGCTTTGTTGCTATGATTACAGGAGCAGCTATTATACAAAATTCATGAGCCTAGTTAATTGCAATATGACAAATTACAGATTACAATGCTATAGAACTTCAAAGAAGAGAGATGCAAGTGATGTCAGATGGATCTGAAGAAGCACTTGGGGGTAGCACTTCTTAAGTTCAACTTTGAAGAATGGGCAGCTTCCTCACAAGAAGTATATTTTGGTTCTATTTTCCCTCAATGGAAAAACATAGAAGCTTTGTTGAGATCTTTACTTTTTGCAATAAACCGATAGATGGACTATAAGAACTCATGAAATATCACTGGGCAATAACAGCAAACACTGAAAACAATGGTTTGGTCCTGTCAATAATGTGTGTACGTGTCCCTGAGTTCATGTATTTACATGTCTATGCACTGACTGTTTGAGTGTGTGTGTGCATGTGCATTTGTATGTGTGTGAATGTATACATATTTGTGTGTATGTGTGTGCATGTGTTCACACGTGTCATGATGAGCATCATGAAAAAAAGTTAAATCACAACACAATGAAGATGCCATCAGGAAAGTCAAAACTGTTCTGCTTCACCTCATTAAAGGACCTGAGACTGAATTCCATGGTAAGCAACCAATTACATATATTTTGTGCTATCACTTACAAAAGGAGACATCTCCCTAAGAAATTAAAATATCAGAACACAGTCCTCACAACTACTCACCTGAGTATCCTGCTATTCTCACCGAACATACACTGGGCTCTGAAATGCTTTTCAAAAAGTAGAAAATTTAATACATTAACCTGAACAACAATTTAATGAGCACAGATTTCTGGTTACATAGTAATATTTGGCCCAAAAATATTTTGAGAGCATAAGATGCCTTTTATATATGTTTGAGAACTGTTGTGGGTTTTGAGTGATTGACTCCCTGGGAAGAGTTGACTCTAAAACCTTCTAAGTAACAGGAAGAATTGATATGCTGAATGGGGTTACATGGGACTGTTCATTTTAGCACCTGAGAACTCTTTCCAAAGACAACCATTTTAAATTCAGTGCAATTGATGTCGAGCTATTCTGTCTGACATGAATTAGCCAAAAGAGTTTATGGCTTCATGAGGCTGTGTCTAGCACACGGTGTAAAACCATGTCCACCCTATAGGAGAGGAGGCTTTTCTTCTTTCTGACTAGCAGGTGGGCTTGTATTGAACTCATCTAGAAACAGAATCCTGTTATTTCAATAGGATAAAGAGAAGAGAGACCATGGCATAGTCCTTTTAAAAAAGCAGCTTAGAATTGGGATACTGTCATTCAGAGACTGTTTCTTCTCGCTTTGCTTCTGGCTATAATGTTGTAATACGTAAATTGAAGAAGCATAAATATTCAAGGTTTTATGCTGAGAGTAGTGTGTTGGCCTAAAGGCAATGCCTGCTTGCTTCCTTCTTGCTTCAGAGGCTGACACACTCAGGAAGACGACAGCACTGCAGAAGATGTTATGTTTCTAACCTTCTCTGGTCCTAAAGCAACAGCTATTGTCCAGGAGGTAGACAGCACCTGTGAAGTCAGATGCTAATGGGAGAACACTAAAGGCTCTAGGCATGTTCCTGTTGTTAACTTCTTAGGAAGAAGAGAGTACAGAATAGTATGCAAAGTGAGGTTTTTATTTTTATTTTTTGTAATACAGTGGAAATAAGGTACTAAGTCTGAAATTAAGACTACATTATGAGTGCACTCTGAGGAGGTAGTTAAAAAGAACTTACGGGTCTATATTTTAGGCTAAAGCAGGAATCTCATGTTGGAAGATAGTTGTATCATGTTATGGTCTGGATGCCGGACTTCCTCAAAAATATCATTTGGAATCCTAGACCCCAGTGAAGTAATATTTATGAGGTGATCATGAAAATTCCACCCTCATAAATGGAGCAGTACCTTTGTAAAAGAAACTGCATGGAGCGTTCTGTCCATTTTGCCCTTTGAAGACACAATGCAAAAGTTCCATCTTTGAAGCAGGGAGGGACCCTCACCAGATATCACACTCACCAATGCTTTGAATTTGGACCTCACCGTCTCCAGAAGCAATACATTTCTGTGGTTAATAAGCAACTCAGTTTGAGATCTTTTGGTAGAGCAGTCCAAATGAACCTAGCTAGCTACACTTTGATTTTTTCTGAGGAAAGTAGACATGAAGAATTAATTAGAGCAAATAGTCTGGGAAGAATTGGAACCTTCTGCTCAACACACGGTCTGAAGCATTTGGCAGTTAACGTTCTCATGATGGTGTGTGTTAGTTTAAACCGACTGACCAAATGTTTCAGAGCAGACAGAGTTTTTATAAGGAAGAAGAAAATAAATCTGAGCTCCACAAAATAAGGTTAAATGTCACATAGGAAAAAAGGAATATTTTTCTGTCATGTAGTCTTGACATGAATCACCATGCCAAAACATACGCTTATTGTTTTCCCCTGGTGGTCTCAAAGCTTTCCATCGAAATTTAATGATAATCTTAAAAATTAATTCTGTTAGGCAGTTTGTATTTAAAATCCATCTCTGTTACTTCCTCTGAATTGAGAATGAAATTTTATCACCCTTACAATGCTGTTCAATTTCTGAGCAAATTCTATTGATTCTAGTCAATCCCTTTCCTTCAGCTTTGTGAGGGTTGCCTCTTTTTACTCTGGGGAAATGTAGTAAATGGGATGAATCTCTGGCTAGAGTACATTAGCACCATCTACTTTGTAATTTTGTTTATAGTATCCAGGAAAGCTGGATGTCTATCCTCATATAGAAATGTTAATGTTGAGAAACTTAAAGGTTTAATAGTGAAATGATCACTTTTATATAAAACAGAGATAAGAAGATGTATAGTGATACTTTGTCATTAAATAAAGTTGATAAGAGGATGCCATAAATGTTTATTCCTTCTTCCTGGTCCTCCCTTTTGTTAATTGGGTACCACTTAATAAAACGAGTTTGTAATTATAAATAGATTTGGCTCACTTTTTTTCTTTCTTCTTTGATTAACTCTATTAACCTGTAGAATAAGCTGTAGTGATGTAATCTTTAACTGAACTTTTTCTATCAATAAGTATTTGGTAGAACTGTCATCCCTAGTATTTAGGGCAGGCACAATTTAATAAAAACTAATAAAACTAGAGTAATCTGTTTACACAGGAGCATTAAAAAATACTGTCATTCTGGAAGGGAATACACTATATCAAGAGTTAGTTCACTGGAAAAGCAGAGGAATCTATCATGAGCTGTTCAACAAACATAGCTCACAACATGCCGGTGATGGTTAGTTTCAGTTGTAAATGTAATGAGAAGTAGGTCTCCGCATGGGTTTCTAGGCATACCTGTGTGGGGTTATCTTGACTAATTGAGGTGGGAAGGTCCTCTCTGGGTGGTACCATTTATTCAACCTGGATCCTGAATGGTAGGTATTGAAAAGAGAAAGAGAATAAAGTACAGTCTTTCATGCTTCTTTGCTTCCTGACTGCAGATGCAAAGTGACCCACTCCCTCAAGGTCCTGCTGTCCTTTTCCAGCCAGGATGAACTCTGCTTGGGAACTACAGGCAAACTAAACTCTTCCTTCCTTAAATTCCTTTAGTTAGGATGTTTTATCAGTCACAGGAAAAGCAAATAATATAAAACCATTCCATACAATTGGAATCCACACTTGAAATACCTCCCAATTTTAAGTAGTCAGGATATAGAGAAATGTGAATTTGAGGACTGTTTAGTGGGCTAAGCATTTGCAATAAGGAACCTACCATTTTCCATAAATTTACAATTTCATTTTAGTGCTAGGGAATTAGGTCCCAAACTGTCTGTGGGGAAGAGTGGGAGTTAGGACATCTGTTGTACTTAAGAGCTTGGCGAGTCTCATCTCTTTGATGATGTGTTTGTTGTGCTTAAATGATGCTCTAGTTAGATGAAGAGTTCTCAGCATGAAGAGTTCTCTTCAGAAAGTTACTCAGCAAGGTATATGGAATGCTTTAAACTAGGCAGTGGTCTATGATTAGTCAAGGTAGATTTAGAGTAGTAAAAAATATTAAAGCTGGCAGCATTAGTAATAAGAATGTTTGGAAGAAAGCAAGTTCTAAAAATTTCCTCCCAAGGGAAATTGGAGAAGTCATAATGTTTCATTCCCATTCCATGTCAGAAGTGAAGCCAATTTGTCTTTCCATATTCTACTTTGTGAGGCTGAATTCCCGAAAGCCGCTCTTTCCACTTTGCCACAAGGTTTCCTACTGTACTCTACAAGAAAAGGCGCTAGGAAAAGACAGAACTTGAGGAAAGACATGCTCTTTTCTGCACATTGCCTTTGCTTATTTCTGCCTGCTGTTCTTGGTGCATTTTCCTCTAGAATGGCACACTTGTCAATACTAAAAGAAGCAGCCCTTCTGCCTCTTGGAGACATTTCCAGCAGGTGAGGTGACAGGGCCCCTCAGAAGTGGAGATCTTAGTCCCTTTTACTTTCATATCCAAGCAGAGACATTAGCACCAGCCAGGCCTCAACCCTTTCTGGGAGATGTGTGTCTGAGTGCTTTGGGGACTCTTCTAGGTTTACCACCATGTTATAGTTTGCTGCTTCCTTGTTGTGAGGAGTACTCAGAACAAATTCAGTTGTTTATTAATAATGAAAATGGTGCGTTTCCATTCTGGGGCTAGGACTTAGAGCTTATAGATATATAGTCTAGTAAACCACAGTGGCTTTCTTTTAGGGATATTTCTTTTTCCTCATTTAAGAGTGAAAAATGATGAAAATTTTATAGGGAGAAACATAAAATTATAAAGCATATAACTTCTTTTCAAAATATACTAAATTTCAAACAAAATATAGATTTTTAATTATAAATACAGATATAGGTTCATTGTTGTATTGATGTACATGTATACAAATGTGTTATATTTACATATATACACACAGAGATATGGAGAGAACTTGGAGTTATTACTGTAGTTTTCAAGAAATCTGCTGTTGAGGTACTTACTCTAGGAACCTCGAAATGACAACATTCCACATTTGAATTGTTAAGGTGTGAACATTCTGGAGTTGTGACCCTCTTTAGAAACAAGAGCATCAAAGATTTAATTAGTTAAGATATGATCACAGAAGAGAAAAGTGAATCTCTAGTTCAATATGATTGTTAACTTGTATAAACAGGAGAGATTTGAATACAGGCCTGAGAACAAGAGAAGTCCATGTTCACATGAAGGACAAGAGCAGAATGATGAATCTGTTTGTCAAAGAATTATTATTATCATCAGAAAGTGACGAGACTAAAAGAAAAGCCTAGAAGAGAGTCTCTGTGATAGTTAACAAGAGAACTCACCTTGCTAACATTTAGTTCCCAGAGCTGAAAGAATCCATTTCTACTGTCTAAGCTCCCCAGTTTATGGCGCCTTATTGTGAGAATCCTGGAAAACTGAAAGAAGTAATCATGTGGAAACACAAGTGCACAGATGCTGCAGTGGGAAATAATGGCTTTAAAGTCTATTGAAAAGGTAACAGGTTAGGGATTTGATTTGGAGTCTCTTCAATGATATTGATATACCAGAAGTCCAGATTGATTTTGATTCCAGTAGCCTTCTACAGTTGTGCAAATTGTAATCTATCTGTCTATCCATCCATCCATCCATCCATCCATCCATCTATCATCTATGGACTATATAAGCTAGGTGCCCAGCCAAATCAATCTTTAAATTTAAACAACATCTACTGGGGTGTATGCTTTTAAACCTTGAGTCGTAACACAGTGCTATTCAACTGTGAAAACCCAGAAGCTTTCTGGCTTCCGTATCAGCTTCTCAACCTTAAATCCCACCGCAGCCCACCTTAGGTTCTTAGGCTCAGTCTGAATGTGTCCTCTTGGTTCTTCGCCTTTTCAGATCTTAGCTTTTCCCTGTAATGCTCAAATCTTCTCAAATCATTTTTGCTTCTACCCTTGACACTTCGCCTTCTGTTTTATGGGCACAGATGAAAAACTCGGCCCCCATTCGTCTCCTCAACTTTGTTTCCCATTAATTGTTGATGGATTGTCTCATGTCATCATCCTTAACATCGTTCCTGAAAAGGCCATTTTCTCTCTGAGAACCAGGTTCCTAGTCACTGTCGGCTCTCTCCTCCGTCCTTACTTTGGCCCCTCCCTCATGCTGTTTTGCCACTTTCCCTATAACATATGTCTCCTTTATCTGAAAATGTCTTCCTTATTACCAATTCTCTGCCCAGGTAATGATGCAGGAATAGCTAAGGGACCAGTCAAAGAGTAATGGGAAAATACATCTTGATTTTGCAGACCGAATTTAAAAATACTTGCAAGACTCCATTGTACAGTGTAGGAGATCATGTCAATCACACACTCAAAAGAAAATGTGGTTTTGTTTTATTTTCAATCAGTCTGAGAAGTCAAAGTCACCTCTGAAGTTGAACTGCAAATTAATCTGTGTGAATTTACAGAAAGGGTAAGAATAATTTCAAAGAACCACTAAACAGAAGTTTAAATTTTGGACTAGATGTGACTGAATCATCGAACTATCTTATGAAAAATATTCATTGGCTGGCATACTGAAGCATTATTCAATGCATATTGTATATGGACACTTATTACCTTTCATTGCAAAGTAAGGTGCCACAGAAATGTGAGATCACCATCATTATTCTCCCCACTTTAAGCATGGAGAAACTGATGCTTCAGTTCAGTGACTTGCCAATAGTCTCCTAGATTGGATATTTATGATCAAGAGCCTAAATTTACTCTATTTAGCATTCAAGCATATACATTAAGCATCTAATGAACAGAGTCATCTCCCTGCCCCATACCCAGTGACTCCTGATAACATGGGCACATAGCATGTATGTGCATTGTGTGTGGATTCCTGTGGGTCTACACATAGTGCAGATTGGACAGAATGAGATGAGCCATGAGAAGAATGGTGCACAATTTATTTTTGGTCAGGGGAATAAATTTTCTCTGATCCATTCTTAAATGTAACTTGGAGACAGTTATTTTTTTATGACTTCATAAAGCTGTGAAGTTGTATCCCATCGCAGATGGGAGTGACATTTATAACATGGCCTCATTAGCACCTTCCCGATTGAGTTCACAATCCAAAAGGAGTGAGAAATATTCCTAAAAAGCAAGAAAATAGTTTGATTCAGATCATAAAAAAATGAACATATTCAGTGAGTAAAAGCACTTATTGATGTTATTAAATCTTCAACCATCAAGGGGGAGACTCTCTGAAGCCCTTAGAACCAGACAAGTGGTAAGATCGATTTCCTGCCAGCTCTCACAGGTTTACCACTGCATACACAGCAAATATCATCAATATGATGATTTGAACTTTAAATAAGTAGGAACAGAATTATTTTACATTTTCTATGCTTCTCCTCTCCATCTTGAAGGCTGTTGAAATGCCAAAAAAAATTTCAAGAGCAATGTGTCTTATCTCAGAAAGGAAAAATAAATCTATAACCCTCTTGAATCCTTTGTTGATCATATACTGCTAAGATATACAAAAAGTCTCCCAGGATTGCCTTTTTGACCCTAGGAGGAAAAAAACCTAACACAACCCAACTCTACTTAACCAAAACAGCTTAGGTGGGGTTGGGGAGGCATCAATAAACAAAACACGTCATTAGATATCATGCTCACAAATACAGTTTTCTCTTTTTTATTTAATTCATTTTAATTTTATGTGTATATGTATTTTGCCTGCATGTACGTAATTATAACACCCGAGTACCAATGCCCATGGAGGTCAGAAGAGGGCATCAGATCCCTTGGAACTGGAGTTACAGATGGTTGTTAGCCACCATATGGGTGCTGGGAAATGAACCTGGGTCCTCTGCAAGAACAGTCAGTGCTCTTAGTTGCTGATCTATCTCTCTGGATCCTCAATTCCAATTTTCTGAAGGACTTAGCTATTCAGTATTTATTCGTATTTACAAGTTTCACAGAAATATGGTAAAGCTATAATTTTCCTGTTTATAACATGGAAAAGTAGATGAGATTAAATGAGTTTCAGGATGTTGTCCAGCTACAGATTCAAAACACATGTTTAACCATGTCAAGAGAATTGACACCTTGACTTAAGTCAGAAGCATGTTCTGTTGCAAGTTTCTAGATTCCATTTCTTCTGGGCATGAAGGAGGAAGGATTCTTTAAGACATCCATCATTTGCATTCAGGATAAAGGACTGAATAGATTGTCAAAATTTGTTCCTTCTGCTTCCCTGTTCTCTGTAAGGGAAATGCTGAAGATTATTTCCATGGACATCTCCAGCACAAGAAAATGTTGGTTTCAATCACAGTGAGATCCTTGTTTAAATGGTGAACCTGTCTCCAGTGTCTCCCAATATAAGGAGAAAACAACTACAAGATTACTGAATACTTCCTGATTGAACATCTGTGATCAACAATATGGGCCCTTTGTAGACAAAAATCCCCAAGCAAGTCTGTAAGGTAGCCAGTTGACATGAAATTTTTCATGTCTTTGCTCAGAATCTCCACATCTCTCTTCTCTTAAGCTTTTTCTTCTGCTTGACCAGATTTTAATGTGGAATACAGAAACTTTTGTGTCAAGGAAAACAATTATCTACAAAACGTAAAAATAGTATATGTGAAATCAGAGAAGCAAAGATACTAGATTGCACATACTACATATCTTAATTTTTCTGCTTACACACATGTGTATGTATATAGAACTCTGTATGTATGTAGATGTACAATGTACATATTGTTATGATAGAGCTATTAAATGTTACTTATAGGCTCAAGTGTTTGAATGCTTAGTCCCCAGATGGAGGTACTGTTTGACAGTTCGTGTAACTTTTAGGCATGGATAACTGAAGCGGGAAACAGCCTTTGAGGGTTGTGCCTTGAGTCTTAGAGCCAACCCCTTCTGGGCCCAGTCTCTCTCCTTCCTCACTTACAAGATGTAAGCAAATGGCCTCTTGCTTTAGCTACACAGCTTTAAACCACTCCTTACACCATGCCTAGATTTGTGTGTGGAGTATCTCTTAGGGAATTCTCACGTTTTAATTGATTTAAAACCCTGCTTTTATAATATTACGATATTTCTCTTTATCTCCATCTTTATTGAGTTTTTGTCTATTTCATATAAGAGATCTTAATCAAACTTAGAACCCCTCCTATGCCCCTCTCTACTGGATTTCATTCATTCTATCATTAATATTATGGCCTATCTGGTCAAGCATTTGTACTCAGATGACCCTTGATGCAAATTCATCCACTGGAGTCTAGTCAGCCCATCTAGATTCACTCCCTTAAAGAAGATCAATTCTTTCTCACCCAGCAGTGATCAGTTGTCAATAATTTCTCAGTTAAGGCTGGGGACTGCTGCCCATATTTCCAGCTCTATGCTGGTTTTTGTCTGATTGACTTTGCGTGGGTCTTGTGCATGCTGTCAGCATTACTGCAAGTTCATATGAGCAAGTTCCCAGAGGTCTGAAAGTCTCTGTTTCCTTATGTTCATGTGCCATCCCTGGCTCTTACAATCTTTCTGTCCCCTCTTCTGGAGTGGTCCCTGAGTCATGGGTGGGTGAAGTATAATATAGGAGTCCTGTCCAGGGACACGCATTCTGCAGTCTCATTCTCTATACCATGGCTAGTTGTGGTCTTCTGTGGGTATGGAGTTTTGTTGTATGAGAAAGCTTCACTGGTGAGAATTGAGGATGCATTAGTATTCTCTTTACCCTATGAGCCTTAGGTGTAGAGATTTAACTATAGATGTGTTACTTAAGACTGGGCCTCTTTTGGACATACATTTTCTGTGTATGACCAGTTAAGGAACTCTGAAATAGTTTCTTTCTATTATGAAAGAAGCTTCTTTAATTAGTGATAACTGGCATACATGTCTATAAACATAAGGATCCATATTGGGCACATAGTAAGAAATTGCATTTGTCTAGGAATGTGACAGCCCTGGGATTTTCTCTAAGAAACATGACCTCTCCAGCCATGTGTATTTGGCTATATTGACAGTGCCACACATGAGTTTCCTCCCACATGAGTTCCCTCCCACGGAGTGGGCTTTAGGTCTAATTAGGTAGCTTTTGATTACCCCCAAGAAAAATGTACCACTCCTGGACCAATATAGTTTGTTGTGACAGGTATTGTTGTGGTTATTTTTTAAGGCAGCATAGAACTGTGGAAATGAAAGCAGGCCCCAATCTTAATTGAGGGATTTTTGGCCATCTCATTATTCCTTGGCAAGTAAGAGCTGATCTTCTTTATGGGAGTGACTCTAGATAGACTGACTAGTTCCAAGTGGATGAACTTGCACTAAGGGACATCAGGGAACTGTAACTTGAATCAGTAGCCTTTAACATAAATGAGAGAATGCATGGAGTCAAATGGGGAGCTATTGGGGGTGCAAATAGGGAATGGGGTATACAGATGATTAAGATGTATACGAAACACACAAAAATTCAGTATAGAAAGAAAGGAAGAGAGAAAGAAAATAGAAACGTTCATTTATCTAGAGATATGACAGACAAAGGGTTTTATCTAGGATCTATGACCTCTTTAGGCATGTGTATTTGGCATGTACCACACATGAGTTCCCTTGCACTAATACAGCTTTAAGTACAATTAGATAGCTGCTGATTATCCCCTAGATAAAAGTGCTACTACTGTGCCAATAGAGATAGTTTGCTGTGCCAGCCATTGTGGTGATTAGGCTTTAGAGCTAGGCTGGACCATTGAATGATTCTCTCCCTTAGCAGCTTGCATAGTGTCCTCTAGAACTATGAGAACTAGTCTTCAGGGAGAAGGCTTCCACATCAATTCCAGTGCCATTGCTCCAAGTCCTGTGTCTGAAGTATGTCCTGTCTTCAGCAATAAGTTCTTACCTTCAGGTTCTGGGAGGTTACCAAGGGCTGTGGCAATAGTCTGTATTATTTTAAGAGTTTCTTGAACTACCCTGAATAACGATTGGAAGGGAGGTTTCTCCTGTCTGGCACTGTGTTTCTTGTTCTACACCCTTCAGGGATATATACACATGCACTCATGTTCAGATATTGAATGTATATTTTTTCAGGGTGTTTTTGTGTTGATACATTTCCCTCCAGCTTTTCCATCTAAGTTTTATCTATTTCTCCTCTTTCTCTCCGTATTTAGCCTCCCTCCTTCCTCTCCAGTTACCCACATTTTCCCCACGTAACATCTGGGTCTCATTTCCGTTATCTCTTTGGTTGATCAGGTATTAAGGTCAACAGCTGGCAAGTGGGACCTCATTAAACTGAAAAGTTTCTGTCCAACAAAAAAAAAAAAAAAAAAAACCAGGCAAGTGAAGAGGAAACCCAGTGAGTGGGAAAAAGTCTTCACCTGCTACATTTCTGACAGAAGACTAGTATCCAGAATATACAAAGAACTCAAAAAAAGAGAGAAAGAATAAAGAAATAAATGACTCAATAAAAGATGGGCTAAGGACTTAAATGGAGTTCTCAAACAAAGAAACAAAAATGACTATGAAACACCTTAAAAAGTGTTCAACAGACTTAGCAATTAGAGAAATGCAATAAAACTCAATTAAGATTTCATCTTATCCCAGTCAGAATGGGTACGATCAAGAGAACAAATGATACCAAATGCTGGGAAGGATCTGGGGCAAGGGGAATGCTCATTCATACATACAATCACTATGAAAGTGGTGTGGAGAACTCTGAACAAACTAAAACTGTATCTACCATATGACCCCGTTATACCACTCCTTGGCATACACCCAAAAGACTCGTCCTACTGTAGAGATGCCTGTACAGCCATTTTTGTTGCGGTTCTTTTCACAATAGCTAAGAAATGGAAATAACCTAAGTGCCCCTTAACTGATGAGTGGATAATGAAAATATTGCACATTTACACAATGGAGTTCTGCTCAGCAGTAAGGAAGGATGAACTCTTGAATTTGTGGGTAAATTGATGGGCCTAGAAACTGTTATGCTAAGTGAAGTAACACGGACTCAGAAAAACAAGTGACATATGTTCTCCCTCATTTGTGTATCTAGGCACCAATGCCTTATGTGTGAGTTCATTACTATTTCATCATGATATATGTCTTGTCCTCCTAAAATTTGACATTACCGTGTATTATTAAAATATTCTATAAAGTTTTGGAAATTTTTATGGTTTTAGTTTTGTTTTCTAAATTCAGCTGAAATTACCTGTTTTCTGGGCAAATTTACTTACTTTTTTCATATAAAAAAAGCCATCAATTTTTAAATAACCTAGCATTAGCTTCCTGAAATGTGATAAGTGTAATGTAGAATTTGTCTGTATATTCAAGGGTTTTTGAAAACTTATATTTTTCTGTGTGCTATAAGAGCACACATGTTCTTTATTGTAGCTTTACAGTTAGTTTTGATTCATCATAAGTGTGATTCACTCATCCTGTTTTGCTTTTAAAATTGTTTCAGAGTGTCTTGCCAATAAGTGCCAGTTTGTTCTTCTATGTGGATTTCAAACACTATTTGTTGATTTGAACACACACATAAACATATATACAAAAGAGACAGGAGACTTCCTTCTGAATTGCTAAAATCATACTTATTTATAATGTCCATGAAACTGGATATCTTCAAATACTAAAACATTAAAACAAATGAGATTTTGTCATTTGTGGTTTAATTATTTTCTACATAATAAGGTTTCATGTATTTTATTACATTTATTTATAGTTCCTCATGAACACTCTAAGTGAAATAACTTTCAACATTAAAATATATTTCTAAAATTGCCTGTTTTGATTGTTGGTAGCATATAGAAATTTAATTGATCTTTCTGTTGCAACCAATTATTTTTGTGGCTTGGTTAATTGTTTAATAATTAGACACATTTAATCTATACTTCTGGCTTTCTACATGAGCAACTGCATTACACTCACAAAATAAAATAGTTATTTTTCTCCATTTTCCTATTCTTCTATCTTTGATGCAGGTTGCTAGGGATTGAACTCAGGACCCTCTGAATGGTAGACTATACCAGAGAATTTCAGTGATAGCCCAACTTCTTTGCTTTAATCAAAACTACCTAGATTCTGTATTGTACTATAATTGAAATTATATTAACAGATTTTAAAGAAATGTTTTTGAAAGGTTTTCAATAGTTTAAAAGTAATAACATGGTTGGAGAGATGGCTCAGAGGTTAGGCACACTGTCTGCTTTTGCAGAGGACCCAGGTTTGACTCCCAGCACCCACATTGCAGCTGACAACCATCTGTAACTCCATTTCCAGAGGATCTGCTGTCCTCTTCTGACATCCTCAGGCATTGCAGGACACAAATGCACTTACATCCATGTAGGAAATACATTTCTACATATACATTTCTGCCCCAACTTGAGGACAGTTTGTTATACTGCAGGATCATTTTGTAACACGGTTTCTACAACTATTGGGATGACTAGCCTTTTTTTCTTTTTAGTTTTTAAATTTTTCTTGTTGAATCATTGTATGTTTCATACAGAACATCTCAATCAATCCCGATCATCTCCACATCCCTTTCCTTGGCAGACCCCTCCATAGCTCCCCAACTGGATTTATGAAAATGATAATCATGTTCATCTATTTCAACGAAACCCCTTTGATTATGAACTATTCCATCTTGATCCTAAGTGTGTGTGTGCAGCATTCTATTAGACTTAGCTTCCTAAGAGTTTGTTTTAGAGTTGTAAAAATGATGAGATGACTCTGATGAAAATACTTCCTTTGCAGGCCTGGTGACCTGAGTTTGATCCCAGAATCCACAGTGGCTTGAAAGGATGGGTTCCTGAATGTTATTCTATGTCCATACATGGCTACCTCTGCAAAACACAGAGCACGCACACTCACACACACACTCACACACACACACACACACACACACACACACACCAGTAGATTTTTTAATTAAAATTATTTTGCTAAGCTTTTCACATGAACTGATCTGCTATTTGTTTGATTTCTACTTTCTTTTTAGTTTATCTTAGGCATATTAACAATCATGTTTAGATTGTAATGGAAACTACGTAAATGAAGGGAGAGGTAGAGTCATCGAAAACTTTATTCTTCCGAAGAATATTTTGATATAAAGGACAAAAGATTATTTTTAATATTTTCTTTGTTATTTTTATTTAAGTATATCAGTGGATTGCCTGCATGTACATAAGTGCATCTATATTGTACAATGCCTGTAGAGGATAGAAAAGGGTGTTGGATCCCCTGGAACTGGAGTCATAGAGTGTTTGTTAGATGCCATGTGGGTCCTGGAAATCGAACCTGGGTCCTTCACAAGAGCAACAAGTGCTCTTAACCACTGAGCCACCTCTCCAGTCCCTAAGGGGGAGGAATCTAATCATTTTCTCTACATTGGTGTTAATACTCGAACTTTTATTTCTCACAGGACTTTCCTTCAGATAATTTCTTGGAGTCATCTTTGCGCTTCTTTTCAGCTATTCACCTAGATTGATTTCTACGCCATCAAAATCGTATGACTTCTAGTTTTCTCTGATGTGGCTCTGGCTTTATGTAGTAAGTTGTGTTTTCCCTTTTAAAGTGTTTTTATCTTTCCGTCATTCTTGAAAGACAAAATTGCTAGAGTATTCTACCAAATTAAAATTTGGTAGCTATAGATACCATTTTACTTTGTTTCTCTGTTTTCTTTAATATTATCTTTCATTTTAATGCTATACAGCATCAATATGTTTGAAATAGTTGCAAAATTCTTTTTTAATTAGACAAGTTATTTGGGGCTTTTGAAATTGAACATTCGTGTATTTTTTTCTAATTTTCCATCAGGGTTAACTTTTTCAGCATTATCTCTTTCAACATCTTTTTCACCTTTTATGTGCTTTCTTCTTTTGAAACTCCTTCTGTCAGCCAGACCTTTGTCATTGTGACAAAATACTTAACAAAGCAACTCTAAAAGAAGAACACTTTCTTTCTGCTCTACCTCCTAGCTGCAGTGAAGCAGGACATCATGGCCCCAGGGCGTGGTAGCAGGTAGAATGGAGCAGAGCTGATAAGTTATGGTGGTCAGGAAGCTGAGAGAGAGAGGGAGGAGCCATCGTACAATACATTGTTCAAAGATTTGCCCACAATGACCCTACAGTTTCAAAGCCTGAGCCTCCAGAGACATTTTGTGTCTAACTACAACACTATCATGAGAAGTATATCTTGCTTCATGTAATTCCCCCAGATTATATTTTGTAGTTCTACTCCGAATGACATGCATATATATATATATATATATATATATATATATATGTACCCTGACTTTTCAGATGTTTATTGTGGTTTTCAATGAAACAACTGATTTTTTCATTTCATTTCATAGCTTTCATTTATAGAATTCTACAGACTCCTTTTCCAAACCTCTCTGTTTTTTTTCAGTGTATATGATTCCCACCTTGCTTACTTGAGACAAGGACTCTTAGTAAGCCTGGAACTCACTGTTTTACTGTCTAGTCCTGCTGGCAGCAAATTCCAGCCATCCTCCAGTCTCTACTACTTCCTATACAGTGCTAGGTTGACAGGCATACATGATCATGTCCTGCTCTTTAACTGCGTACTGAGATACAAACTTAAGTCCCCATGCTTACAGAGCAAGCATTTTTTTCTACATAGTAGTCTCTCTAGCCCTCACTTAAAAAAAAAATAAATCTGTTCTTATTTTATGATTTAGACCTAATCAACCTTATGCATAATACTATAAATATCAGTATTTTTGTGATTGTTGTTGTTAGTGCTTTTTTTTTTTTTTTTTTTTTTTGAGGCAGGGTCTCATTATGCCGCCCAGTCAGTCCTTGAACTTGTGTCCATTTTGTTGCAGTCTTGTGAGCCCTGTGATGACAGTGTGTAGTAGCAATCCTGTCTTAGACATTATTCTGTTTTCTTCCCTTCTTTATTTGAACCTCATTTTTCTATCTTGCACTGAGACTATTTTCTTACCAGACGGAGTCATAATGTTTTTCTATATATTCTAGTTATTTTTCCTGTTGAGATCTTATCAAGAATGTGACAGCTTTTGGAAAGAGTAGTCAATAAAATATAATAATTTAGCTTTAAGACAATGTTTCATAACTACAACATGATAAAACTCACATTATCACATCGGAATATAGTACCTGTATAAATAGGTCTCATTACACAGACATGTTCCTGATAGCTAGAGCTCAGACATGGCATGGAAACTGGGTTAATGAAAGTTGTGCAGTATGAGCTCTATGGAATGTGATAGTTTGCTATTGCAGTAGTAGAAGAAAAAAATGATTAAATGAACTTCAAATTCTGTACCCTTCTAGCAAATAGCATCACCTGAATTGATCTCAGTTTATGGTACCAGCTGGCCTGTAGTCATACGTGTGATATCTGAGGATTCTCTATTTTCTTGCCTGTTCTTCTTCCCCTCCCAACTTATCACCATTCTCTTTTTCACTGACTTGAATGAACCACAGCATCTGGCACCAACAAATACACTCGTGATTTCTGTAGTGTCTACAAATTGGAAATAAAATGAAGAAGTTTCAGATTTTAATTAATTATCTAGCTCAGTGATTTTCCATTAGGTTTTCTTACTTTGCAGGCAAAGTGAGCAGAACATAATTCAGTGGTGGATTGGTGACCACTGTCAAAACTGCTAGAAGAGTATATATGAATGGCCTGCTCAGTTTTCTTGATCCCAGTGATGAAGGGAGAGGAGAGAGAGAGCACTCACTGGTCTAAGGTGAGGCAGGGACACAGGCACGTTGTACAATATTAAGCAGGCTGTTTTTACTTTTGAGAAATCACTTAACCTCTGCTTTGGTTTTCCTAGCTGTAAAGTGGGGTGTTGAAGAGGGTATGCAAATTAATATTTCCAAAGAACTCTTTAAATGAAAAATGCTGTGCAGGTGTTAATTATCTTGTCACACTATTATTAATAGTAATTTTGGTAATACATTCAGAAAGACTGCATTATGTCAATTTTTCATTCTTTTAGCATAGCTGATTATTTTCCCCAAACAGAAAGCATATTATTATAATATAGATTTCAAAGTTTATAAAACATCTCTCCTATAATCTCTAGTGTGGTCACATCACAAATTTTTATAGTATACTAGAAGAAGAGAAAGTAAGACAGGTTAGAAAACATGTACACATATAATGCTCCAGTTCATGGATGGCACTGTGTCCTGTGTATTCATATGAATGCTGTGTCTAGAGAGAGAGAGGAGAGAGAGACAGAGAGAGAGATAAACAGAGACAGAGAGACAGAGACAAACAAACAGAGACAGAGCGTGAAGGTATATGTTCTGTAGAACATAGATTAGCACTCCTTAGTTCATTACTACAAACTCTGCTTTGTTCTGTCAGTCTACATCCTCAGAGGCCTACCAGGAAGCTTATTACACTGGGTTGTTTTGTGCTATCAGGGTGGAGAAGACAGGGCAGGTAAGGTTGCAGAGCATGACAGTTTAGGTTCAATGAAGAAAGACGTAGCTCCTATATGTAATGCTGTTTGGACCACTAAAAATATTACAAGCAGACACGTTCATGGGGAATCATGTGCTTTCTGTGTCATCTGAGAATGGCAGCCTCTATTAACCTAAGGTAAAATGGCCCTTCTTAAAATTTCTAAGAAGATATAGCAAGTAGACCAGGTGGATGACCTTGAGAAGTTCAGGAGATTCCACCCCTGGAATGGGGCTCATCTGTGTTGATTTAGAGATCAGTGTGAATATTCTGGGATGCCAAGAAAGCCAAATGTAGACCCTCATGTTCCCATTCCTACCTGTGCCTATGCTGATCTGTTCTTCCTGTCCTTGTGTGTCACATTTCTGATTCAAAACTTGTGATTCCTGAGATTCAGCCCCAAGTTATAAATCACTGATCCTGTTTCCAAGTACCGTCTTGCCTCTAAGTTGAGAATATATGCTATATATATATATTTGTGTGTGTGTGTGTGTATGAGAGAGAGAGAGAGAGAGAGAGAGAGAGAGAGAGAGAGATACAGACAGACAGACAGACTCAGGTACTTATTTTTTAAAAATACCCTACCGGCTAACTTCTGTTGGATAATAAATTATCCCCAACTGTAGTTCAAACTAGTGAATATTTAGTTCACAGTTTTAAATTTGCCCAGTCTTAGCAAAGTTAAGCTAATCAAAGCTGAACATGCTTTACCTGTGGGTTTCCTCAGCCTGGGGCCTCAGTTTCCACTAGAGATGCCTCCTCTTCCATTTGGCTAGCCCAGGCTTTCCCATCTGTCATGGTAGCAATGGGTAAGAATTTTTTCAGCCTCTGCTTATTTTGTGACTGCCCATGTTTCATGGGCTATCAGCAATGCCCACCCACATTAATCGCCTATTGAAAGCAGCTGCAATATAATATCACAAAGGAGTAAACGTAGGCAGGAAAATTTGTGGCTTCTAAGATCATCTACCAACACTGAACAGCCAACATGGACAGCATTTGGATTGTCAGATGCCGGGCTAAAGAGCTTTGTCAAGCAGCTCTATCTGTCAGATTTTTGTTAGTATAAAACCACGTGAGACAAACTTCTTAAGAGAATTGGTCACTTTTGACCTGCAGATTGGGATTTTCCAGTCTAGGCTTGGGTTGGCCTGTCGCTTGGGAACTATGAAAACGTCTACTATGGTGGGAACAGATCAGAGCAAAGTAACTCATATAATGACCAGAAAAAGAAAGACGAAAGACAGGAAATATCAAGATTCCAACTACTCCTCTGAATGCATGTCTCCAATGACTCAAATCCTCCCCTTGGCCTCGCCTTTTACAGGGTCCACCCCTCCACCTCCCAATAGAACCAAGCTTCTGCCGTAGATTCTGAGCAATACTCATGATCAAACTGTGGGATGAGGGTCAATCTGAAATTATGTAAAATCTAATTATATTTACTTGGATCCTTTATCACTGACATTCTAAGTAATTTACAGGATGAATTCTCCACCACCATTTAACTTTGG
The DNA here is from genome assembly GCA_035773235.1 of Eospalax fontanierii. Taxonomy (NCBI): domain Eukaryota; kingdom Metazoa; phylum Chordata; class Mammalia; order Rodentia; family Spalacidae; genus Eospalax; species Eospalax fontanierii. The sequence goes on from CM069543.1 coordinate 15,221,201, forward strand.
TATTGCTAATGCAACTTTTGTGCACAAAGACTTTATTTGCTCTCTATGGTCTTTGGACTGGGTTCTTTTCTGTCTTGTAAAATTGAGTCCTGACTGAGCTCGCTGAGCACTACCTCAATATACTATTCCTTGGCATACTGACTATTTTAACCTGAATGAACTAGATTTTTTTTTTTTTTTCTGTTTGTTTGTTGAGACAGGGACTCATGGATCCCAGACTGGCCACAAGTTGTTTCTGTAACCAAGAATGATTAGGAACTTCATATCCCCTCCTTCTGCCTTCCAGGAGCTGTGGTGACAGGTATGCACCTCAATGCCTAGTTTTACGTGGTGCTGAGGATCAAACCCAAGTGGTGTGCTGCAGCTGTAGACCAACAGAAAGTCTGAGCAATCAAAAGTGTGAGAAAGACCCTGAAATTTCTCTGAAGCAGCTCATAAGTCCTTCATATGAAAAGCATTTTTGTCATGGAAGATTTGTATCTCCAAAGACAAAGGCCAATGAAATACAACGTGAATACCTATGCTCTGGACCTCTCTCTTCTCTTTAGGACTCTGTCTTAATTATTTCTCTTCTCATTATAGTGACCAAATATCTGAAAAACACCAGTTTAAGAGAGGAAGGGTGTATTTGGCTTACAGTTTAAGGAGGGTTACAAACTATCATGCTGGGGAAAGCCTGCTGGCAGGGAAGGTGCGGTGGTGGATCACACTGCCGCATCTGCAGTTGGGAGAAGCCTGAACAGGAAGTGGCACCAGGTCACCACAGATCAAGATCTGCCTCTGCTTAATGTTCTCTTTCATCTTTGTATTGTTGCTGGACAGATAAGATGACACCAGGAGACTCAGGAAACAGGTTTATATGGGCTGCAGCCTGGTCCCAAGGACTTCAGTCTCAAAAGTCTGGAGCCAAAAAAGAGGAAGCATTTATCTTTTATAGCTAAGACAGTGAGTTACAGTGAGAAGGAAACTTACATAAAGTCTGAAAATCAGGGAAATTATTATGAATTTGGGAAGAAAACAAATGTTAAACAGAATCCTCTGTTTGAAAATCATTGCAGAAGTCTCCATGTGAGACAAACAGACCTGAGGAATTTCATTAGGACATAGGCCCATGAATCTAGTGTTAGCCCTCTAACCACAAACCTGTCAGCGGAAATTTGCTGACAGTGACAGAGAGTGAGAACAGCATTAAAAACCATGTTCTCCTTAGACATTCCATTTAGCTACATCAGTACTTCAGACCTTGTCCCTCAGGCTCTTCATTGCTACATTCCTGTTGCCTCTACTACAGGACATGTTCCGTGCCTAGTTCTCTTGGATTCCATTTGTCTTTTTTTCTCTTTCCCTGTGAATCATATTCTCATTTCCAACTAATTCTACGTAGCCACATATACTTATCGATTAAATGTTTAAATGACATGCCAACAGACGCAAGGGAATCAGATGCTATTAGACTGTTGGTTAAATGTTAAGATAATATGTGTGGGAAGGGCAAGAAGTGAGCACTGAAGCTTCATACCATTGTTCCAGATGGCAGCATACATTATAGAAATAAAACTGGGGTCTGGAGAGATGGCTCAGGACCTTGCAGAGGTTCCAGGTTTGATCCCCAGCATCCATGTGGTGGTTAACAGTCATTCATAAAACTCCAGGTCCAGGGGAATCTGATGCCCTCTTCTCTTCTTCTTGGACACTGCACGACTCATAAAATAAGTGGGTGCACTTGGTTTGGTGTCTGGATGGTGGATTATGATTATAAATCAGAGCCTATTTGTTCCAAGTATGGGAATTTTGGGTCTGTGAAAACACACTAGATATAGTTTGACATTCATTTGATTACAAAGGCCATATTATTATCATCATTAACCAATAAACTGGAAAGCTTGTTAAAGGTACAATAGAAAATGAAGAAGGCTATGATAAACCTGGGGGAAAATCATGTGTGGGACAGCAAGGCACTGCTCAGCTGTGCCAGATGACTAGTCCAGGAGGAAACAGTTCTTGCATGTATCTATGTATGTGTATTTCTGAAAATATATATTTTCTGATTCTTTTCAAAAGAATAAAATCACATTTTATATTGCTGCTATATATTCAAGATTATTAAACATGATATTTTGTAACCATAGCTTCTTTTTACAATAAAAATGGACTCCAGGTAGCTGGAGACATGGCTCAGCAGTTAAGAGCACTGGCTGTTCTTTCAGAGGATCTGTATATGATTCCAGGACCCACGTGCCCATGTGGTGGCTAATAGCTATCTGTAACTCCAGTTCTAGGGGATCTGCCACCCTCTTCTGACTTCTGTGGGCACTGCATACACGAGTGCACTTACACACATGCAAGCTACACACTAGTACACATAAAATAAAAATGATAAGTAAAATATTTAAAAATGGAAGAGTGAAGTTTTATAAACATGATTCAATTAAAATAAATATTAAAATAAGATTATGTAAATTTTTTCCAACCAGAAAAACATTCAAATATACAACTAATAATACTATACAGTAGCACTATGCTTTTAGCCAATTCTTTAATCTGTTAATGGGATGATATTTGGAGAGCAGTAACCTAATCTATTTGATAGTCTCCTAAATAGTTTTCTCTGGTAGTCTTCTTCTAAGGAAATCCAAGAGGCTTAACTCTGCAAAATATGGATATATCCATTAGAGCAATAAAATCATTAGTGGGTTTTGACTGTCAAATTAGTCATTAAAGCCACTAAGAATTTCTCAGTCTTTTGTGAGACAATATTCTGGAAAGCTAGGCATCAGGGAGAGAGAAGGATTTTCTAAATTCCTTAAGCTCCATTAACCTATCAAGAGCCTGTTCTAATAGAGTCAAGCTTCAGTAGTCAGTTTTATTGTAAAACAGATGGAGCACTGAGGAGATGGATAAAGGAATTCCACCAGCCAAAGTGTGTCTGAGTTGAACATAACACAAATTCTGCTAGAGAAAATTATAGTGTGAAAAATAATTGCCAGTTTATCCTTCCTTCACAGGGAATCATCAAGACTGTATTTGGAAGACATGTAGGACAACACATGTAGGACAACACGATAGAAGCCAGGACAGACCCACCCTGTCTCTGCCTGCTGTCATTTACAGCATGACAATGCATTTACAAAGGAGTCAGAGGCATGATTAATCCTCATTGCTGTCAACATGGTGGGGTTCAGAATCACCTAGGAAACACATCTCTAGGTATGTCTCTGAGGGTGTTCTCAGACTTTGAGATGGGAGGGGAAGACTTCCCCTGAATGTGTCCTGTACCATCCCATAATCTGTGTTCTTGAACTCCTCCGGATGTGGTTGGTGCCATGAGCTGGGGTCCTAGACTTATTAAAAAGGGAAAACAGAGAAAGTCAGCTGAACACTAGGATTCATCTCTGGAGCCTGGTCAGTCCAGGTGTTAGCACACAGCCTGCCCAACCTCCAGCACAGCCACAAGCTTCTCCTGCTGTGCCTGTCCCACCTCAAGGGACTCTATCGTCTGATCCAGAGGCAAACTACATCTCCTGCTTCCCTCAAGCTGCCTCTGCCAGATGTTTTGTTATGTGAATGAGAAAAATACCTAATACAGAATCAGTGATGCGAATGGCAGTCCTATCACCCACATGTGCAGAGCTTCTATGCTGCCGATGCAAGATGATAGGATGAATACTGTGGAGAATACCTGACTGACAACTGACCCACAGCTTTCTCTAGCATCTCACTTCACCCTAAATTCAGCTTAAAAAATTTAAAAAAGGGGACAAAAATTTGGTCAGGAAATATGGATTTTGTGACAATTTTATAGTGAGTGTGATAAAAGAGAGAAAATCAAAGTTTTTATTTCTATGTTTTATTTCTCATGAGAGTCTTTATATTAGCATTTTCTTGTTTTTTTTTTTTCCACTTGTTGTCCATTAACTTAGTAAGCAGGCCTTTGAAAAATGGTGTTTTTTTTTTTTTAATGTGAAAAGTAGAAATATACTGAAATTTCTAGCTACTAAGGCTTCCCTGATAAACCATGTAAGTTTTAAAGAGGACCTCACCTTGAAAAGGCCTGTTTCTGATGAAATTTTATGACTAACAATTAAACTTCCTCTGAACGGTCTGGTTTACTGGTTGTTTGAACTGGGGTTTTCCAACTTGTTCTGCACTTTATTCGCCCTTGGACCAGATTTTCTGCCCATCATTTTCATAAATACTTCACATAAAGCCTGATGAGTAACGTATTTACTGATACGGCTCCCGCATCACTCATACTTTTAAAGTTGCAAATTCATACATTAGATCACACAATAAAATGCACAAATTTCTAGCTATTTTCAGTCAGGTACATGGAGACATGATAACTCTTCAGCCAAATATCCTGGGTAGAAACTGATTTAACTTTGAAATTAATTTCTCTCCCTCCCCCTCCCCCTCCCCCTCCAAAAGTAATTATGGTCTGGTAAGAATTCTCTGATATCTATTTTACAGATGGTCTTTAGTTATGCTATAAAGCGGAAAAACCATTCTCTCGTGTATTCACACAAAGAATGCGGGTGAAAATTGAAAAGATCTGTATTTTCCTTCAAAGTTTTATTTCAGAAATTTGTTTAGGTTGATGAAATTGCAGAAAAAATACAAATTAAAAGAAAACAGTGCTAAATTTTATATAATTCGTCATTATGAACACATTTAAGCAATAAAATACAATATGTATACTATGTGAAGTTGTGTTTAAAAACCACTGGCTGGGTCACTGGGCAGGGTGGTGCACACCTTTAATCACAGCACCCAGGAGGCAGAAGCAGGTGGATCTCTGGGAGTTCAACATGGTCTACATAGGACAGCTGAGGCTACTGGAAGACTCCGTCTCAAAAGAGACAACAAACAAACAGACAAACAAACAAAAAGCACACTAGCTGGATATAAATACCAATAAAACCTGTTTGGGAGCAATTTCATTAAAAATATGTTCAGTTTTTTTATGCTTGTATCATGTGATTTAGCTGTCAAGGATAGAATATCAATCTTATTTTATGTATTTTCTAGTCCTCAAATGGGTTGTTTTGATGGTTTCCTCAATATTTTTCAGAAGGAAAACTAAATACCTTCATACACAGATTTCTAATACTTTCTATATGCTTTTAGTAACTCCATGTATACTGGAAATGGATTATATATAAATACTATCTATGTAATATATTATATATGTTATGCATATGCAAACACACAAATGGAAGGCCATAAAAAATGATAATCCCTGGGCATTGTTCTAGGCACCAGGACTGCATTGGTGCAGAATGTAGACAGAATTATTCCCCTTTTTGTGTTTGTTTAAATCAGGTGGGACAAGAAGAAACAGAATGCTTAAATAATACTCAATATATACAATATTGTAGGATATATGTTTTCCTTAACTGAATGTAGATGCGAGAGAGTGAAAGTGCCAGGGTCGGAATCTGTTTTCTGTTTTCACTGGTGTGAGTGGGTGATGTAGGAGCCTGGCATAAGGAGGTGAGCTGTGTGCGTAATAGCAAGATGGCTCTAGGCATAGTGCAGAACTACTGAGACATCTGAGGTAAGAATGCCCTGGACCCAGAGAGGCAGTGTGTCTGGAGCTGCCCAGCAATACAGAGACACAGTACTTGCCTTAGCTATTTCTCTCATCCCCAGATAACGACAGAAGCAAGTGAAGGGCAGGGAAGAGTTAATTTGGTTCATTCATGGAACAGAGTCCATCATGGCAGGGAAGGCATGGTGGCGGTTCCATTCAGAGTGCAGAGATTTCTGGCAATCCTTGTTCCTCGCACCTTTGTCTGACTTGTTTGTTTTGTTGTTTGTTTTTGAGACAGGGACTCTCTGTAGCCCCAGCTGGCCTGGGATTCACTATGTAGACCAAGCTGATCTGATCTCATATAGATCTGACAGCCTCTGCCTCCGAATGCTGGGATTAAAGGAATGCACCATGTCAGGGTTGTTCCTCTCATCTTTCAAGAATAGGAAGCAGATATTTGGGAGTGAAGTGGTTCTCAAAGCCTACCCCACAGTGACCAACCTTCTCCAGCCAGGCCTTGCCTAATAAAGATTCTATAACCTCCTAAAGCAATGCCACCAACCCAAATGAGCTTGTGTGTGGAGTGCATTTGGGGTTCAGATCATCATAGAAGGTTAAACAGTGAGGACTTAGGGGCCTAAGTCAGTACGTGAGACTTTTATAGGCATTCATAAAGAGTTTGGATCTCACTCTTCAAACAAATTAGAAATGAGACCAAGAGAGGGTGGATGTGGGTAAGAAGGAAGAATGGGATTTGGACCAAAGCAGCCATCATAAAAGAGGAAAAGAGACTGGGGGAGGTTACAAGGGGAAATTAGGAGTATCATGGAGTTCTGGAGATGAGGGAGAAGAAGGATCTAGTAAAACACACTTTGATAAACATTGCAATAAGGATGTCTGATCTCTTACATGCTAATTTTGAAAATGCAAAAAATATTTATACAAGGTAATATTTTCTAGGGAACTCAGTGGTAGGAGAGTATACTGGTATTGCAGAGAACCGGGGTTTGCTTCCCAGCACCCACTTTGGCTTACAACCACCTCTTCTAGTGTCTTTTTCCTGAAGCGGCCACCGTAATGTAATGGGTACTTGAATGAACTCCTGCTCCCATTTTAGTACTTTACTATTTATAACTTTATACATTTTTTGTACAATTGAATAACAAAATCGCACATACTTGAAATTCACAGCTTGATACCTTTTGAAACAGATGAAAGCTACGAACCTATGAAGGTGACGGCATCTATTTCTACCACCTCCAGAGGGTCCCCAGGATCTAAACCCATCCCTTCTTCAGCCCTCTCCATGGGTAACTGTGTTGAATAGCTTCAGTGTCAACCTGACACACCTGGTTGGAGGAAGCCTCAGCTGGGCAATCGCCTCCATCAGGCTGGCCTGTGGCTGTGTCTGCTGGATAGTCTCTTGATTCCTGAGTGGTGTGGGAGGGCCCAGCGGACTGTGGGTGGTGCTACGCCTGGGCAGGTGGTTCTCTGTGTATAAGAAGTCAGGTTGAGCCTGGGCCAGGGGAACAAACCAGTAAGCTTGCATTCCCCAGGTAACTGTGCTTCAGCTCCTGCCTCCAGGTTCCTGCCCTGAGTTCCTAGGTCAGGCTCCCTCAGTGATGAACTGTGTGACGTGGGAGATGGAAGGGAAATAAACCCTTTCCTCCTGAAGTTGGTGTTGTTCAGAGTGTTTTGTTACAGCAGTCGAAGGCACACTGGGACAGTAACTTTGTGTCTGCTTCCCATCATTGTAGAAGAGTTGGCATCATCTGGAGCTTACAAACATGGGAAGCTCCTTCCTTCACTCAGGTAGGAATGAATTTTGAGGTTCATTCGTGTTTTGTGTGTCTCATTATTATTTTCCTTCCTGTTATGAACAGTCAGTGTATGACTTTTTGGGTACATGTATTTTGGGAATATATGAACCCACTGATTAACATTTGGGTTGCTCCCACTTTGGGATATTACAAGTAAAACTGCTGTGAAGATTAGTATATAGACTATTGTACACACACGTGCTTTCAGTTTTCTAAAGCAAATATTTAGAAATATAATGATTTGAACATGTGCTGTGGTTAGCATTTTGAGACTGTTAAACTATTTTCCAAAGTAGAATCATTTTTCCATTTCTGCTTGCAAAGCAGGAAAATACTAATTGCTCTGTATCTTTCCCAACATTCAGTATGCCAAAATTTCATTTGATTATTTGCTATTGAGGTATAGTTGACAAATATTATGAATATTTGAGGCATAAAACATATTTTGATACAAACAGGGAGTGAAAATTATTACTACAATCCAACTCATTAATGTTTCTATGACTTTAAATAGTCACGATTTGTGTGTTTATTGCTGATGGGATATTTAAGATCGATATATATATATATATATATATATACACACAAACATATATAAATGATATAAATATACAAATGCATCTGATGTAAGCAAAACCCTTTTTACTTTGGCTGATACTTCTCACTTCCCCCATCTGGCCCCTTCTACCCATAATTACACATGTGTTTCTATGAGGTCAAGTGATTTTCCTTTTTAATTCCACATGTAAGTGTGGGCATGCAGAATTTTCCTTGTGCTTTGTACCTGACCCTGTCCATGGCACTGATAATGGCAGGATATTCTTATTTGTAAGGTTTTGTAAGTTCCTGTCCTTTCTGTTTAAGGAAAATTCAATGCATTAGAACTACCTGCAAACTGATGATAGGGGATTGAAGAAAGAAGCAGACACACATAGAATTCTACAAGGTATATTTTCATGGACTTAAGAACAAAAATATGCTTTGGGCAAGACAAATGAGTCTGTGAATCCTGTGGCAAGCAGGAAGTATTTCTGTGCCATACCAGCCAAAGGGGCTCACCAGAATGTGCCTGGGCTTTTTCAAAACCTCCTAAGGTCAAGCATCAGTTTAGAAACATTGTGGGTGAGAGAAGACAACATGAAGTGCTGACTAACTTTGTTAACCCTTGTTTATTATTAAGGATTGTCATGTAAACTTAGTTCACTAAGGGAAATATGGACATGAAAGCATTCTGTGATAAACTTTTGATCCTCTTGCTCCCATCCAGAGGGCAGCTCAGAGGATTGTTCTGAGGCACCGGAATGACTATCTGCTAGGTTTTTGAAGCATACAGTGGTATATCGGTATCTATAGTTGAGTAAGCTCTATGAGAAGACCACATCTCCATAGTGTTTCACGCTGGGTTCCTACGCTGTAGACAGTGTTTGCTTTGCCCATTGCTGTGTTTTGAATATGAAATGTCCCCAGAGGCTCATGTGCTTCCACACTTTTTCTATAGCTCTAAGTGCTTCTGGGAAAGTTAGGGAACTTCCAGGAGGTGGAGACTTCCCAGAGCAAGAATATCACTGGGAACTGATTTTGGAGTTTTATAGATTCATTCTCTCCCTCTCTCTCTCTCTCTTTCTCCTTCCTGGTCCTTTCACCATGCCTCCCTGCCATGATAGACTCTGTCTTTTTGGAACTATAATTTAAATAAAACATCTCTCATTTAGGTTGTTTTTGTTGGGGTATTGCACCAACAGAGAAGTTAATCTACACATCTGACCATGGGTGTTTAGATACGACAGATTCTCTTGGCTGTTGCTAAGCATGGCACATTGGCCACAGCCATGCAGATATCCCTGACAGTGAGTTCGCTCCCTTTGGATATGTACTCAGAAGTGGAATGGTAGTTTTATTTTTAAATGTTTGAAAAATGTCTATACTGATCTGCAGAGAATACCCCACTTTCCATGTCGTGAATTCTGTGCAGGGTGTATCTTTTTCCGGTTGCATCAGCAGTTTTGAGCCTTGTTATCTGGGCAGTCATTCTAACAGATTTGAATGGTCTTCTTCATTCTGGTTTGGGTTTGGATTTCTCTGATGATTAGTGATGTTAAGCATTTGTTCATATGCTTGCTGTTGATTTTCATATCCTGTGTGATAAACTGTATTTGGGTCTTTGTTCAACTTTTAATTATCTGTTTTCATCTAATTGAAATGTCTAGGCTCTTTATATATTTTGGATTTGAACTGCTCAACAGAGGAATAGGTTACACTCAGTCTGTTCTGCTAAGTATTTTCTTGGTTTGGAAAGCTTGTCATTTGAGGCAATTTGATTCTCTCTTTGTCTACTTTGAGTTTTGATGTGCATACTCTGGTACTCAGAGATTATTGTGAGCATGAAACTCTAGTAATACAAGCAGAAATAAATTAATACAACCTAGGAACACTCAGAGAAAAGAAAATCCAGAATAGATAAATCTAGTAAGAGATGAGAACAGTAATTTAAACCACACAACAACGGGAACACCAGCACCTTCTACTTTATTATGTGGCTTCTTTGAAGTTTACACAGATTTGTTTGTGTGCAGTTTTAAGTATTAAAAATTCATATTTTTTAGCCAGGTGTGGGGGCACATGCCTTTAATCCCCGTACTCAGGAGGCAGAGGCAGGTGGATCTCTGTGAGTTCAAGGCCAGCCTGGTCTACATATGGAGTTACAGGCCAGCTGGGGCTACAGGGTGACCTTGTCTCAAAAAGACCAAGTAAATAAATAAATAAAATCCACATTTTAAAAGTAATTATTAATGTAGGGTTTTTCTTAAGATTCTTCACTGTTAGTATCTACAGCACCAAAAATTTTAAAAGATATTTTATTTATTAGTTTAAATTTTATGTGTATGAATGTACTGCATGCATGTGAGTTCACCCATATCATGCAATCAGTACCTGTGCAGGTCAGAAGAAGGGATTGGATCCACTGGAACTGAAGTTACAGAAGGTTGTTAGCCACCATGTGAGTTTTGACAGTTGAACCCTTTGCAAGAGCAGCTGGAGCTGTTAACCGCTGAGCCATTTCTCCAATCTCAGCATTGAAATTTTGTAGTATATGAGATTTATTTGTACTTTGTAAAAGCACTTCAAATTGTATTTTACTTAAAATGTTTTATGTAACTGATAGATAAAAATGAATATATATATATATATTTATATGTGGAGGAGTATGTTGTATTTTGATATATGCGTATACCCAGTGCAATATTTAAGTCATGATGAACATTTCTGTACCCTCAAATATTTATCATTCTTTCTGGTGAGGACATTAGCAATGCTGTGTTCTGATTTATTATTTTCATTTGGTTTTTCAGTCTTAGGGTTTGAATCTAGATTCTCAAACACACCAGGCGAGTGCTCTACCACTGAGCTGCTAGATGTACTATTCTCTTTTTAGACTTTTCTTTTGAGACATGGCCCAACTAGATTTCCCAGGCTGGCCTTGAAAGCACTCTGTAGCTGAGGTGAATCCTGAACCTTTGTTCTGACCACTTCGGCACACAGGTCAGCTCATAATACAGTTTTGAGGCACCAATGTAACTCTCTGGTAGGTTTTTGAAATATAAGGTGCATTAGCATCTATGGTTTTCTAGGCTATGAAAGCATCCTGAACTTCTAGATGCTGTCTAACAAGAATTTAGTGGCCATGGCTCTGCCTTTTCTTACCTCCACCTTCCACTCTCCCCAGACTCTGGTAACTGCAATACAGTTCTCAGTTTCTGTCATAACAACTCTTTTAGATTCTTCATGTGAGTGAGTGGTATCACTTAGCCCAATGATATGCATTCCACTCATTTTGTTGCACATGACAGTATTTCATTATTTTATTCTTGAATCTTATTCCAGTCTGTGTATGTCCCATGTCATTCCTCTTTTCTGAGCTGATATACATTGCTAGTTTGTATGTTGTTGCTATAGTGAATAATCCTGCTGTGAACATGGAAGCACATATCAGTTTGATGCACAGATTTCTTTTTTTGCATTCCTGGTAGTTAGAAGTACTATAGTATTATTTTTTGGGTATTATAATAAAGTCTGCATATGTATGAAATGCTCAGCATAATACCCAATACATTAGAGAGGAATGCAGGTGTCAGTATCTTCATAGTTAACATCATCATTTAATTGTCATTACTATAGCTAAAACTGGTTTTAAGTTTTTTTATATATATTTCTTATTGTGTATGCATGGAAAGTTCATAGGTATCTTGGTGCATGTATGGAGTTGGTTGTGGGGTTTGAGGGTTGAACTCGGGTCAACAGGCTTGGTGGTAAGAACCTTTGCCTTCTGAGCCACTTAATGGAAATTGGGTTTTCTGTATCAAAGGTACTCTCTCTTCATATTAGGATGTGGCTATGTCTGCCTCCCCTGTTTGGGAGCACCTTTTATCCACTTCCTGCTTAGGTCTGTGATCTTCTTCTTGTCTATCTTAAGGTCTCAGCATATGTCCTAGATGCAAGTCTCCTTTTGTCAGCATCATTATCTCATCTGTTTTCATATTAACTTGTGGCATCCTTGTTGCATTTCTGCCATTTTTTTTGTAGTGATCATTTATTATTCTTTATTTTCTGAGATTAAAAATGAAAGAAAAAGCAAAACATTGTCAATATTCTCATCAAATTTGGAACTTTCTTCCTCACTCAGATCATGAGTTCATTAGGATCTCATGTTTAACCTTCTGTGTGGAGAGCTGATTTGCTTAACAGGCCATTGAAGGGTATGTCTCCTCATTTGCTTGTCAGGCTGCACCCCATTTCCAAAGCCGCTGTGTCTATATTACAGATCCTGTAGACTATAAAGTTTCTGTTGGCAGGGAATATTACTTATTGATCTTTGTATCTGCATTAATTATCATGGACCAGTTGTCTATTCAATCTTTTAACCAGAGATGTCATATGAATTGGGCTTTCCTAGAAAACTTAGCATTTACTTACAGCTTCTGTCTTCATTAAGTTTGGTTTAACCAATGTATCGAAGAACAAGTATGCAAGTGAAAACATCTTTTTATCTGGTATTTCATCCCATCCTCTTAGGGGATTAATTCTGTAATTTACAATTTACAGTTCCATAGATATTATGAATGAGATCTTCGGGTTAAAATTACTTTTGTATATTCTTTAATTTAACACCCAAGAACAAAACAAAAGCTCTATGATGGAGTATCTAAATGGTAAAGGGCTGCAGTGCAGGGAGGAAAGCAGGCAAGGAGGCAGGCCATCTTCCCAGCCATCGGGATGCTCATGGTCCATCGAGCAGGCTGGTACTTGCGGTGTGAATAAGGACTTGAGGAAGGCTGTACGGAATATGGAGAGAGAAGGGTTACCCTGGACACAGGCAGCCAGGGAAGGTTTCACAGGAGTGATCAGGACTGAGCTGAATCTCAATAAGAAAATTTAAAGTTCACCAGGCCACAAACAGAAATGCATTTTCTTAGCAGCGGGAATGACAAGCATGGCATGATGGAGCATGGCGTGCTAGGGAAATAGCAGCTGACCTTTCACAACTAAAGCAGAAACGTCAGGGGTGGAGAAGGAGTTGGAGATTAGTCTGGAGAAATAGATTGGGGTCAGATTTTGAAGACATTTGTACAGAGAGGTTGCACATAATTCTGCAGGCAACAGGCTACCATTGAAATTTTGAAATGGGCAAGCCACATGATCAAAGTTGTATTTCAGAAAACAACTGATGTCAGGATGATGGATGGACTGAAAGCTATAAAGACTGGGAGGTACTAAAACTTACATTTTTAGGCAAAACAAGAAGTGGATTTCTTGATGTCTGAAATAAAGTGGGTCTCCTTGCTTCCACGGTTGTGTCCTGTGATATAATCTCTAGAAGATATTGGGAGCTATCCTTTGAAAACCCCAAAGAGGCCTTGTACCTCTCTGCTCAGATCTTTACAGAGACTCTCCAAATTGCCTCGAGAAAAAGACAAAGTTCTTATAATCAGTCGTGCAGGATGTCACATGGCCCAGTGAACTTTGCTCTTGCTGCTTCTCTGCTATCATCTTGCTGCCTCTTTGCAGATCCTCTTACACCTCGATATTCTCCTTAGTAACCTTGTTCTAGAAATGCAAGGTTAGCTCCCTCATCACTCCCTCAAATGTCATCCTAAAGTAAGAACTTTCCTGGTCTCTCTAATATTGCAATAATCTCCCCTCACCTATCACACCTGTGTCACTGGACCTGGTTTATTTTTTCCTCCCAAAGAATATATTTCTAACACAGTTGTTGAATGTTTTGTTGTGTCATTTTCATCCTTCCTATAATTTAAATCGAAAGTGTGTTTTGTCCATAGATATACACAGAAGTGTCTAGGACATTTTCTGGCACATAGAAGACACTAAATAATTATTGTCTCTAATGAATGCAGTGATGCACATAGTAAGATACTGATCAGGGGAATGGTTTTCCTGGATGGTTTTAGGACGAATTCAGTGGGATTATGGGCAGTGCCAACCATGTGTCTGATTTGTATGGTCATTAGATGAGTGAGCTGAAGGTGTGAAAACTTTGTTTCTGTGGCTGTGTTAAATCATTAAGCCAGATTTTTCTTGATCTAAGTGCTATTACCGATATATATTGACATTTATTTAGTATCTAGTAGAAACTCCACAGGGTTTCCTTGAATGACAGGGGCAAGAGGAGAGAAGGTGAAAAGAAAGAGACACAGGGCGAGACATAGAAAGAGGCTAGAGGGAGAGAATCTCTGATCTTATCTACCATCCAACTGTATTTTCAGTCAGGCAAATGGGACACAGATCCCTTTCAGAGGTGTGTGGCTCACCTCAGTCTCCACGCTCTTGCTTTTCTTCCTTTGCTGAAGGCCATTGTCTTGTGGCTGTGGTTACCATGATGCTTAGCTGTCAATTACTGCTGCCTCTTGGTCTCCTAAGATGATTGTTCAGGAGTCCTACAGGGGAAAGCGTCATGCTACAAGGATTTATTTTTGTCATTATTTGAAACTCAAAGATTTAATCATATTTTTGTTCCTTAAGTGATCCTGGATAATAAAACGTTTGGGTCCCACCACCACCTCACATTGGTCCAGAGTAGGATATTTTGTGCTGTCAGTATTTCATAGATATAAAAGTCTGAGGCTCTCAAGACCCTCATAAAAATGTGTGCATGTTCAGTCAAAGTGTATTTTTTTCTCAAATATCTTCCGCTCACTTTTGGTTGAATCAATAAACCTATGACTATGGAGGGCTGACTCTATATACTTGTGGCACTTGCAGTGTTTCCCAATGGCACAGGCTTCTAAACTCTGAACTCGGAACAACCAGTCCATGCAAGGAGAAAATAGGGATGCTTCTTTCAACTTTGGAATCAGTAGAGCTTTTGGCAACTTTCAGGTTCGATAATTTATTTAAAATGTCACCTAATCAAGTTATTTCACTCCATCAAGAATTAGTTCCAAATGATATTACTGTGCTATCCTTTTGTGATGATGAAATGCTCAGATTCTGAAAATCATAAATTATAATCAAGCAGTAGAAAAGGAAGAGATAATCAAGGACAAAGAATTTAATATGGAGATTGATGTTATCTTGACTTCAGAAAATTGTATTCATTGATAAAAGGAAATATAATTTTGCATTTTTTAAAACTCAGTCTAGTGCTAGGTTCTATTTTGTTCTAATTCCAGATGTGGAATGTTATATTTCATTTACATTTTTGTCTTATAGTGGCCTTGAATCATAAACACTCAGTTCTGTTCTACTTCATAGGCCCATACCATGGTACTTCTAGACAAGATGCACTGCCAAATTTAGTGATTCTAAGGAAATACAGTGTTTTTAAAAATTAATTGGTAAGTCTAATATCAGTTTAGAACTTTTACCAGAATCTGCCAATACCCAGTCTCTAGCATAGCAATATAATCTCATACTATTTCTTATTTAGTCTTAGATTTGAGTTTTTTTTTCAATTTGATTATGTTTGGAAATTTCCATAATCACTAATTCATTACTTTTCCATGTAATTTTCATTGCTTAGTGTCTCCACATTTTGCATATGACAAAGTCAACAGTAATTCTTTACTTCATTTTTATACCTTATAAAATTCAGTAACTGGGCTGGTAAGATAGATAGGCAGATAAAGGTCCTAGTTGCCAAGCCTGATGTTCTAAGTCCAATTACTTGTGTAAACCACATAGTATAGAGAAAACCAAGTCTTCCAAGTTGTCCTCTGACCTCCATGCCTACTTGTGTGTACATGAAACTAATTAAATGCTAATAAGTCAAAATAAAATTAAGCAACTTTAGGATGAAACGTCATATGCAAGACAGTACTGGCTAGTCTTTTGAAGGACAAAGGCATTAGTGAAGACAGTTTAATGCATAAGAAAGTTAACTGAGGATGAAGATATGGCTCAGTGGCAAATTACTCACTATTTATGTGTTAGGCTCTGAGTTTAAATCCCAGTTTTGAACAGAGATAACAAAAACTTGAATGTGCTACAGATCTATTAAACTACATCCCACAGTAATCATTTCCCGCTTCTGTGTACCAAGTCAGTACCTCCAAAAAGTGCCCCCCAATCCAATTTCCATTGGATTCTCCATGAAATCACTTTTGATAGATGGGTTTGTTAGAAGAGATTCACTTGTCATTTATATATTTTGTTTGTAATTGCTTTACCTATTCCAGAACCCTGGAATAATTCTTTAAAAAGCTGTTTTAAATGTTTCTTAAATTTTTTTTTATTTCTGTTCCTCAGAACTCCTTAGTTAATCCTAAACCAAAGAAAAATGTGAAATCCCACTCAAATGTACCAATACATGTTTTATTATTACTTACCTGACAATTACAGACTTCCAAATAAACAGACAATATTACAGGGAGAAATAAAAATAACAATTTAAATTTTAAAGCAAAATTGGTACTGGTTTTAAAATTGCCCCTGCTCTTGGTTAACAACCAGAACTGAATTGTAAGACCCTGTTGTTTGTTCTACATGAGCTGTAGAACAAACAAGGGGAAATCGAGCTGGTGCTGACTTCAGAGCCTCATCTCTACTGGCTAGCTAGTGTTCATGGTGCTAGAAGGTACTGTGCATGCTACCAGAAGGAAAAATAATCATCATCCTTACCCAACTGTGAAACCTGTGAACTACAGCAACTGACCTGGCAAGATAGGACACTGGTGCAGAAGTGGCACAAATATTATAGAAGAAACCAACCACTCTTTATTGGATTAACAGTCCACTTCCTAGGATGAAACCCACACCTGACACTGATATTATGCTTAGAAACCTGAGACTAATCAGGGTACAGGAGACAAAGGAGATCATAGTACTAGTTTTCTACTTAATACTTCATATTAAACTGATTCTTAATGTCTTACTATTATGGCCATAGATTAATGCAACTCTCAACTCTTACCAGAGAAGGTTCCTTATGCAACAGATGATGATTAACACTGAAACCCACAAATGACCAATATGCAGAGAACAAGAGACTGTAAAGCACTTATCTCTGATTAGGACACCTACATCAAATGTCTGCCTTCCAAGGCTTGGATCATTGTGATAAAGGGTGTGCAAAGGTTGTAAGAGTCAGAGGTGGTGGATGATCACAAAGAAACAGAGTTTTCCAGACAGCTTATCAGTTACTCATATCAACTCACAGCATGCGCAAGTCTCATGCAAGCTCAAACTAGACAAAATTCCAGCATCAGCATGAGGAAGTGGGTAAGAAGCTCCAAACCCATCTAAGGAAATTGTAGCACCAGACAGCTACTGAGAAGGACAAAGACAGTCTGTTTCAAGAGTGGAACTCTTGGTAGGCTAACCAGGCACCAGTAAATTGACACACAATGAAAGACATCTGGTGCACAAATTAGATAGTAAATACCATACATTTATATAGTATTGAAATCATAAACTTATATAAAGAAGAAGAAGGAAAAAAACAAATTGTCTCTTTTTATATGTGTGACTGCCTGTGTGTATATAAGAATACCATATAATGCAACTCAAAATAACCCTCACCTGAAAGGTATTAATATGGATTATGAATTGACATAATCAGTAACTTAGAGTGACTATGCTTAATCATTGCATTTTATGGGGTCATTCATTCATTCTGGAAATAGCTACTCACAACATGCTGTGTGAGAAGCAATAACTGTAATTACTTTTCAACAGCCCTGTCCTCAAATACCATGAGCAAATGAAGTTCAACATATGAAATTGGGAAAGAGATTCTAACCACAGCAAGGATACCTTTCACTGTTACAACCTCTCAGGCCCTCTCATCTAGAACAGACTGCACCAACATTTACAAAAATGTTTCAAGTATAAAAGCTTGAATTCAATTCAGTTGTATCAAAGCATTAACTTATACTTTCCATGAAAGTAATTATGTGATTAAATTCAAATTAAACTATTGCAGTAAGAATATACCAGGTGCAGGACCCCTCTCTGTATGTTTTCCCATTCTTATTTTCTATTTCCTGAGTATTAAACGATACGGAGAACATCTTTTTTACCTTATCTTGGAATTTCTGCTTGTACATTTTGTTCATGATGGATATTAAAAAATCTTTTCCTAGGTGTATTTTGGGTTCTTATGAGTTATCAGCATGCCACAGAGCTTAATGTTTGTTACTCTGATCATCAAAATAGTGTTTTAGAAATGATACATTATTTCAAGATAGCAAGAACTTGATCTTTTCTGAGAAGACTGTCAGCTTCTCACAGCCCACAACAATATCATAAAGAAACTGTAAGGAACCTCTGTTCTTGGTGGACATTCTCTAATTGTCCAGGAAACTGATGAACTACTTTCATTTTCTAGTTGGGAGGCAGCCTCATGCCTTGTTGGGCTTCATTTTCTCTATGGCACAATGTTTATTTGAATTTAACAGGACATACTAATTGCAGATGAGTCTTTGATTAGGAAGTTATGAAAGGGGATTTTGTAAGTGTACATCCTCAGTTAAGATGGGGACTCAGTATTATTCAAACAAAATTCGAACAGAATAATGATTGAATAAATGTACAAAATAGTACATTTTATACTTCAAAATTGCTAAACATAGTTTTAAAAGTTTGATTAGTAGAAAACAAATATGTACAGTGATTGATTTGATAATTAGATTCATCTAAGTATACTTCATTATAAGGATATATCAAGATATTACAGTGTACTTCACACACACACACACACACATATGTATATGTATATATACGAGACCTACCTAACAATTAAAAATTACAACTTTATAAAATCACAGTAACATCCCTAACTAACATTACCACCTAAATTTCAGTGCTTTACAGTATACCAATTTTCATAGCAAAGAAGGCATGTTAATGAGAATTGCTATCTTAAAAATTGTTTATAATACAGGGGAGATGGGTTAGTGGGTCACTTGCTTTCCATCAAGCCTGATGACCTGAGTTTGAGCCATAAGACTCACATGGTGGAAGGAGAGAATCACCTCCCACAAACTATCCTGTTGTCTATCATTTCAGCAATGGCTTTTGCACACATACACATACACACACACATAATAAATGTAATTTTTTAAATTTAAATCTCTGGCTTGGAGAGATGGCTTAGTGGTTAAAAGCATAAGATGTTCTTGCAGCTCCTACCTAGTGGCTCACCAGTTCCAAGGGTTCCAATGCCTTCCACTGACCTCTGTACACACCTGCACTCAGGAGCGCTCACTCTCTTTAATATAATTAAAAATAGAAAAATAGACCTTAAAAAAAGAAATCTGTGCTTTGTTCCATTATTTTATTTGATGCATGCACATTTTTCATTCAGTGGGTTTAGATGTATAATTATGAGAAGTAACTAACTTGACCTTTTATCACACTTCCTAGGTTATTAAGTCACAACTGGAATTCAATTTTTCATGCTGCATTAATTTAAAAGAGCAATGAGATATATTTTAAACACATTTGAGCTTCTCAAAGGCTGAGAACTCAGGGATCTTATTATTTGTTGTGCTGCTTGTATATTTATATATAGAAATGTTGATAATTTATAAACTTGACCAAAGAACTTGCATGTCTTGGTTGAGGCGTTTAAGAGTTTGAAATATGCAGTAATCAACATGTGATCTTTTCTCGGGTTTAAATGAGAATGGGCCATTTTTTCTTCCTGGACTGCTACCTATCGTCTATTGGTACAGCTGTGCAAAACTCATCTTCATGACAATTTTTAATGCTTTATTAAATCATATTTTCATACTCAGTCACATTTTAATAAAGTGCTGGCTGTCTGGAAGCAAATGAAACATTTGAAACCATAATAATAAAGTTTGATCGATTTATTCAGAAAAAAACAAAAAAACTAAACAAAGGAAAAACAAACAAAACACTCTCTCCTTCACACTCCCATGCACACAGGCTCAAACGGAGACAGGCGAGGAAGCAGACTGGTCCACAGGCTCTTAGTTACTTTCTGTTGCTGTGATACAACAGTGACCCCAACCAACTCGGGGGTGGGGGGGCGGCGGGGGATTAGTTTCCTTTTGCACTTCCAAGGCAACAGTCAGTCAATTGAGGAAAACTGAGCAGGAGCTCAGAGCGGGATCGGAGGCACAGTCATGGGGAAATGCTGCTGCCCGGCGACTTTTCCTGGCTGGCTCATTTTTTTGTTTTTCTTATACAGCCCAGGTCTGCCTGCTCAGCTATGACACTGCCAAGGGTGGGTTTGGTCCTCCTAAATCAATTAGAAATTAAGACATGCCTCACAGACGTGGACAAGGCCAATTTGATAGTGAAGTTCCTCGACTGAGGTTGCCCCTTCTCAAGTGTCTCTAGCCTGTGTCAAGTTGATGAAACTAACTAGCACAGAGTGAATGAGACCAACAAACCATGAGGAGCAGAGCTCCTCTGTTACCTCCAATGTGCGAATACCAACCAGCCATTGTGTCATTCAGGACCCACTGAAAAAGATAAAAATGCTACTCAGGCCTTGTGTCTGTACACATAGATAGTGCAGACATACTGTGAGAATACTTGTTTTCACCCAAGGAACTGTACTTGAAGCTATTCCATTGGTCTAATTCTGGTTAGACGCTTCACTTCCTGTCCAGCACTTCTGAGTGTTCACAAGCTATAACACCTTGAAGCAAATGGTATTATTACATTGTGTAAACGGGAAATCTTTATTTGCTTACCGTTTTGGGATCTTCTCTACCTGTTTGTGCTTCTCAAGCAGTTCATAGTAGGAGTTCCTTGTTGTACAAGGATGTATGTTCTTTCCTTCTCTTTCTCTTTTAATTTTTAATTTAATTTATTTTCTTGATTCCCCTCCCTGTTCCCCTTCTTCTCCCTCCCATTTTCTCTCCCTTCTCCTCCCTTTCTCTCCCCTCCCCTTGTCTGCCTTCTACTCTCCTCTCCTGTCCCCTTCCTTCCCATCCCTTTCTTTCCTCTCCTTCCCTCCATCCTCAGTCTTCTTCTCTTCTCCTCTTTGATTTCTAGATGTATTGTAGTATATCTGATAACAGAAAATAAGTAAATTACAAATTTCAAATCATTCCCCTACCATGAGTTTCATAGGCAACTACTGTTTACTATGGAGGCTGACATTTTATAATTTTGAACATTATTTTTTTGATAAAGGTTTAGGTAGCCTTCACTGACTTGTTACTCAGAATGTAGAATGAATTGGCCTCAAGTTCCTGGCAATACTTCTTCCACAGTCTATAGTATGTGGAGATTACAGGCATGCTCTAGCCAGCCAAGGGAAAATTGCTTCGCTTATAAACTTTGTGAATTGGTCTGACTGATGTGAGGTGGATGTTTTTAACTGCCTAATATCTCAACAACTGAACTAACTGCTAATTAGAGTGTGTTTACTCTATATAGGTGCTGCCTATAATTTAAATAGCATTATATAAAACAACTCTCAGATCCTTCCTGTGTTCTGTCCTACCTCAGTTACAGATGAATCATTTAGACTTTTGCATATCAGCCTCAGACAGCTATGAGAATATCATTCTTTGATTCTCTTGAAGAAAATAATTTGATAGATATAGTGTTGTTTCAGCTATATCTACCCAAATATTGAGGACATTTATTCTTTGCAAAGAAATGATGGTAGCTGTTCTGCTCCATGAGACGCATTAGATGTTCTATAAAGCCAAAGGCATTTACTTAAAGATAAGACAACATGGGCCCCGGATTCTGAACTGTTGTGTCATTAGTGGTCCAGAGTTTTATATAGCTTTTCTTGGGTCGTTAGGCAACCTTGGAGTAAGGAGGAAAAAAATGCAAATACTGGGAACAATTTGTTCCTAAGTGTGAGCCTGCTGACTGTGGTGGTGAGAGGTCCCGAGTGGCCAAGAAGTTGCAAAATTCCCATGTGATGCATGGCGGGGCAGATGAAATTCTATGAACATTTCCACAGATGGCTGCTTAATGTGTAAATTAATCTGACTCAGGAAGGATCATGCCAGTCACTGGCTGCTATAATTATAGATCAGAATAAAATCTTGCTCTACAAATTTGTTCAACCAAAGAACTGTAGCACAGACACGAGTTGATTTAAATGCTTTAATTATTGACTGTCAGGATTTGTGATACGTGTGTGCTTCAACCTGCAAGCGCTAATAGGAATGATGGAGCATCTTGTTAGCCACACAAGCAAACAAGGTAATTAAGAAACACACGGAAAATGAAACCACCATGAATCCACAAAACCACGAATCTATCCAAGAGCCAAGATTTGTGAATAAATGGATCAAATAGGAGACTAATCCCCTAGACATCTGAAGGAACCAGACAAACAGGAACCTGATACTTCTCCATATTTAAAAAAAATATTTTATTTGATATTTTTATTTTATGTATATGAGTGTATTGCCTGCATGTAGCTAGACCCATGTCCTGCAGTGCTGAAGGAGGTCAGAAGAGAGCATTGGATCCACTGGAACTGGAATTAAAGATGGCTGTTAACTGTATGTGGGTGCTGGGAATCAAACCTGAGTCCTCTGCAGCCAGTGCTCTCAACCACTAAGTCATTTCTCCAACACCATCTTCTCCATAGTTTTCTATTCTTAAAAGTAAAACCAAATTTCAGTTGCTCTAATTAAATGCTTGTTAGTCGAACTCTGAAGCCTACTTCAGTTTGAAAGTAACTGCTGCAAGTTTAACAGTACCATATTCACACTTAATGAGATATATGTGAATTTCTAGCCATTTTCTGGAGAGTTTAGGAAAACCTCAATTTTGAAAGGCACATCTGTTTTCTTCCTAGAACTTGAAATACTCCTCCTCCTATTTACTGCAGAAACCGAACCCTCTAGGAAAAAATACTATAATTGATGAAGCATCTTAATTTTTTTAAGGTAAGCTTTTATCTGGTACTCACTCAATTAAAATAACTCTTAATTAAATAGCAAATTCAAAAGCTAGTCTGAAACATCCATTCACAAGAAGGAGGCACAATGGATGCGCTATTATCTGTTTGAAGTGGTTCTTACTCTCTTTGACAAAAATTGTTGTTGCATGAATTCTCTCATGGTGAGGCCTGACATTCAGCCTCACCCCACCCCCAGGTTTGAACTGACTGAATGGATAGAGAATGTTTTTCAGAGAGATTAGTTTATTCCATGTTACTTACAAGTAGTTCATCCCCAGATAGAGATTTCCTATGGCGGAGCCTGCATTTTGATCACGGGTCCCTCCCGGAACTCTGGAATGTGCCCGCCTCTCTCCTTCCCACCCTTCCCTGCATTTCCGCTAAACCTCTCCCCTTAAGTCATTGGTTAGTTGGCTTATCAGTCATATTTTGAAATCCATCCCTCATAACAGACAGAAAACTGCTCCTCTATACAACAATTGCTAATAAAATATTAATTAAGCTCTTTCTCCAATATGGATGAATGGGCTCTCTTTTCCCAGAATGTCAGTCTGTCAAAGGACAGATGATAGAACTGTTTACCCCTTTGATGTCATTTCTTAAGAAGGTCACAGGGCCTGAGGAGATAGCTCAGTTGGTAAAGAGTTTCTCAAGCTTAATGTCTAAGGTTCCATTCTCAGAACCTTTGTGAAAGAACTGGGCATAATGGCATGCTCTTATAATCCAATCATTGGGGAGGTGGAGACAGCCATGTCTTGACCCTGGCCTGCCAATATAGCTGAATTTGTGAGCTACAGGTTCAGTGACAGATCCTGTCTCATAAACAAGTTCAAGACAAGGGAAGACTAATTGAAGAAAACATCAGAGCTCGGACATTGACTTCTGCAAAACTAGAAATCATGATCTTGGCTTCCACCAGACCAATGATAGACAGCAAAGCTCACATTGTCAACACATCTGCAAAGTGAGGGGCTTGGGTCGGAAGACATGCATGGTGAGGTGTGGCTTTCAGTTGCAATATTAAGTTATTCTGTAAAACTTGGCATGCAAGTAAAGAAAATTGATGTGGATCTCTGGATGTGCCAAGTGTTTAAACAAATCTTGTATCAATGATGCAGATGCTTTTTGCCTTGATATCCCAGTAAAGATATGAAAAGCTATACATCCCAATGGAAGTGTGACCTTCTCAGTAGGATTTGTCATGGTTACATGTAGTACATTTTGGTAAATTTGAACTTGAAGCTGGTTTGACATAGAACTCATCAAACTCAGGACATGAATGCTCAGTGATCAAATTAAGGTTACTTAAACTTTATTACAAATGTTTTCAAGTGTTATGTAAAAGATCCTGTCCTGAATTCCAGAACAGAGTGATTGTACAAGTAGGCATTGAGTATTAACCTGAGAGGTAAAATCCTTTAGGAATACTGAACCCAGGATAAATAGTAATTAAAGTACAGAAAAGCAAAGGAGAGAACTCTGAAAATCAAGGTATTGTGGACACAATCAAATTACAGTATCACATTGGGGCATTTGTTCTTAATTTGCTCAGAGGAAAAGCCTTGTTTTGCTCTACCAAATCTTATAAGCTTCAAACAAGGTTTGTTTGTACTGCAATATTTAGTCCTGTAATTAAAACAAGGGTAGAAAACTGAATGCAAAAAGCATAAATGACTTAGCAGAGATTTGTTTTGTTTTGTTTATTTGATTTTCATAAAAACAATAAGGCAAAATACAAGCCATGTTTCAATAATTACTACCTTATGCTTTTGTTTGTTGACAGAGTTGAAACAGATTAGCAGAGAAAATGTGAATGAAATTTCAAAACAGGACTCCTCCAGATGTTCCCTAAGAGGCCTGGCTCATTCTTATACACTTCTGACCTTTTAAAGCATTGCTAAGGATTTATTTTTATTCATGTGAATGTATACGTGTTTGTATGTGTATGCCCTATGTGTGGGCCAGAAGAAGGTGTCAGATCCCCTGGAGCTGAAGTTACAGGCTATTGGGGACCACCAGACCTGATATGGATGCTGAGAACCAAACTCAGGTCCTCTTCAGGAACATCAAGCAGTCTTTGCCTGGACATCTTTTCAGCCTCGATAGCTTCCGAAATTTTACAAGACATTAAAATATATTTGTATTATTTTATTATATTATTATATTTTTGTTTATGAGTGTATTGCCTGCATATATTTATGTGAACCCATGTCATGCAATACCCACTGAGGTCAGAAGAGGGTGTGGGATTTCCCTGGAACTGGAGTTGCATTTGGTTGTTAGCTGCCATGTGAGTGGATGCTCTGCAAGAACAGCCAGTACTCTTAACTTCTTAACCATCCCTCCAGGCCCTTATAGGATTTATGTAAGCATTTATCAATTAATAAAAACAATTTTTTGAGAGTTACTTTAAAAGATATTTAAATTAAATACTGTGCAGGTCAAACAAAATGCAGGAATTTATAGACAGGAATTACACAAAGCCAACTCTTTCTAACCATAATTTTAAATTAAAAAATTTTAAATATTTTATTAGCAAAAACTTTGCCTATGCAATATCTAAAATGTAAGGATCTTTGATATGTGCATGCCATGTGCACAGTCAATGCATTACCGTCCACCATCACCCGTACTTTCTACTGTGCATATTGGTAAAAGCACACTAAAAATGTGTTTTTATTAATTTAAGTAGATGATCAGATATTATTAACCATCATCACTTTCCTTAGAGTTCCTCAACTTATACTCAGAATGACAAATCCCTCTTGATCTCTTTCATTTACCAGTCTTAGCCTATACATATGTATGTGTGTGTGGGAGGCGGGGAGGTGTATATTCTAAAAAAGGGTCATCAGAGGAAGGCAAGAGGCTCTAAGGGTAACAGAATGTATATTACATTAAAATGAGATGGAGAATCCTAACCATGGGACAGTTTAATCAAGAATGGGAGTCAAAGAGATGGGGGATAGGAGGTGCAAGAGGTGTTTCAGCCAAACCCAAGTGTAAATGAAAATGAACCATAAAAACAAAATGAAGTAGAAAAAAAGAGAAGTCAATATCATGAAAGATTCCCCTGCAAAAAGCATTTGTTGAGGGGAGTTTTCCAGGTTTTACACTGGGTTTCGCCTGTTCAAACTTAACTGTCAGTCCCTAAGATGACAATAGTCTTTATTCAAAAGAAGCGAAATTTGATGCCCACGTCAAAAGCTTGAGTGATGGCACAGAGTGGGGTGATAGGGTCTGGTTACTGTGTGTGTGCTGTTGGCCAACAGACTGTGTCAGATGTTCACTAAAGTTTTTCTCCCTAATATTATATATCACTTACCAAATTGAGGTTCATATTCAATATGGCTAAGAGAGAATGCACAATGGTAGTGAACTTCAACGAGGGTTTTTTACTCAGCCCTATACCATCCAGTATGTTTTACCTTTTGTAGTTAGAGCAAAATCTCCGGAACATAAGATATATGTTAAAAATACTGCTGAAAGATAAAGGCAGAAACTTTGACTAGAAGTATCCTTTTATTTATTTATTTTTCTGTATTAAAACATTTGTACACAGTCTTTTACTTCCCTACTATTTTCTCCAACAGAAAACAGATAATTTTGATAAAACATAAAGATGTCATTTGTTTAGTACAAGGCAGTATGCTGAATCACTCTAGGAAGAGGCTTAATTTAGTTTTTATAATTCTGAGGAGTATTTTCATTTTACAAATAAATAGATGTATCAGTAAAGACACTGTGTTTACAGATGTTAAGTAACTTGGGAAATATCAGCCTAGATTTAAATGAGGTTTTTTGATACTAGCAACTATGTTCTTAAAATTCTGGGCTATTTTTTATGACGTAAATCTTTTAATTATTTGCATACATGGTTTGACATAATGTTCAAAAACCTACTGTTATAATATAATTTTATATTTGAAATAATAAATGTGTTTATTTTTACGTAAACACACGAGTTTTCTCTTGACTCACATCCCAGGTTTCCTCAAGCAAAGAGTGTGAGGAGCGTGGTGTGAACATTTTTGTTATTTAAAGAGAAAGTGGATTTAAAATGGAAAATAAGTTTCGAACACTGCAGGAGAGACTGTCATAGCTTGAATGTATCTCCACCAGGACTGCCTGGGAATCTTAACCCCCTTGGCAGCAGCGTGGAGAAGTAGGGCCAAATGGCTGGTATATAGACCACAGGGCATTCACCCTTACAAGTGGATGAATGCTCATTTAAAAATGCTAACAGCTATAAGCTAAACTTGATCTTTTGTTCTTTCTTACCCTTTATTTTGCTCCTGTGCCCTGTCATGATGAAGCAGCAAGCCTTCCCACTTCCAGCCTCCTCTTTTGTGTCACAGCCCTCAGAATGATGACCTGACACACAGATGTTCATCATGAACCACCTAGTCTGAGATACTGTGAACAGCCTGACAAGTAGACTTTCTATAAGGGAAAAATCAAGAAATAACAAAGTTCACATTCTTTACTGTAAGAGTAGCTCCTCTGCTGACATTTCTAAAGGAAGTGACAGAAAATGTGAAGTAAACTGTATTTATGAAGTTGTTTCTTTCCACTTTATTTTTTTAATTTTTAATACAGGAATTTTGCTTTAACGACCACATACATAATAAAACCACACACGAACAATCTAGGTAGAGATTTTAATAGAATGTAAAGGAAAATATAAATATCCGTTTTCTTTTCCTACTTACATATTTTGTGCATTTGTTCTCTTATCTTGTTGACATTTAAACTTTACAATTTGATTCATATTCAACTCTACTTCTAAAAGGGAACTACTCTATCCAATACTCTTATCTAAATAATGGGAAAATGCTTGACCGTGGAAATGAGTATAAGTTATTTGTTAAAGATTTTCCTAAAAGACTGGCAAACAGATGATGTTTATTGTACAAAGATCTGGGGGAAAAGAATGATAGGAAACTACCTTCATTACATAGCTGGTAACTGACTTCTGTCCCCACCCAGCTTCTGAATAGAATGTAGTGTGGTCTCTGTGACTGTACCCATGCAACCCTCTCCTTCTGAATAACGTGACCATTTTACAAGAGAGAAGTGTCAACTTAATAAAAATAAGAAATAAATCGGCAAATAAAAAGCTAGTGGCTGGTCTTTGGGAATAGTAAATGAACATTTATATTACTTTTTATTTTCTACTTCTATGTAAAATGGTACAGTTTCCTTATAAGTATTAAACAATTTAGACAAAAAGCACATAGTGAGCCATAACTATGTAGAGCAAGAATCTCCAGAACAGTCTAGTGTTGGTTATTTCTCTGTCAAGTTGCCTTGTCTCCATCTAAATAGTGATGCTATTTAATATATTTGTACATAGTTCATTGGCAAATCTATTGGCGATTTATGAGCTGAGGTTATGTATTATTAATCTTTGTATACACAACACAGTGCAATTAACTAAGTGTAATCAATATTAGTGAATTCTTAATAGAGTGTGTTTAATAAAGGAACAAATCACTAGAATCTTTTCTTTCAGATTTCAGAAATTGTATTATTTATTTAAGTGTGTACATGTATGTTTTGAGGAGCCTACAGGAGCCATAAGAGGGTGTTCAATACCATGCAGCTGGAGTTAGAGGTAGGTGAGAGCTGCCTGGCATGGGTGCGGGAACTGAACTCTGGTCTTTGTAAGAGCAGTCAGCATTCTTGACTGTTGAGCCCTCTTACCATCCCCTCACTAGAATTTCAGTAGCATTTTCTCCTCAGGAGTGTATAAAGGACTAGTGGATAGATCTGTTTTACACATAATGGGAAATTAAGGCTACTGAAGCTTTTGTCTGTAACAAAATAGACCAAGTGGTTATCAGCAGCTACAAGCACAAGGAAAGGCAACACTCATAGACCTTCCTTTCCTGAGGAGGGAAGTGCATAGACTCTTGGATGAAATATTGAGGTCTAAACTTAAACCTAAATCAAAACAAGTCCCAAGATTCGACTACATGGCTAGCTACCATCAATAGAGAAGAAGGGAGAGCATTAAGCAATATCATAGAGAATCAGTCATCAAAGTGTAGTACGTGAGAACTCTAAGGGAGAAGTGACCCAGTTCTATCACAAATACTCTGCGAAATGTAAAGAAGGAGGGCCTTACAGGGTCAAAGGAACTGGAGAGAAAAGCCAATTTGATGCAGGTCATGGGGCTGGCTTGACCCTCACACAAACTTTTTTGTCTTAAAAAATAATAATAGAAGGAAGTTTTATCTCTTTACATGAGAAAATCAGAGATTTATTTTACTAATTTTAACTGTGACAGCCATATACTGGTTACTTTTGTGGTCTGTTCTTGCTTTTCAGATGTACGCAGGCATAATTATGGGCGGTATGATATCTGGGTTGGGGGGAACTTAGTGGGAGATAGTTTGTGAGTCCATAATGAAAGTTGTATGATGATATGTGAAG
Source organism: Eospalax fontanierii (assembly GCA_035773235.1). Taxonomy (NCBI): domain Eukaryota; kingdom Metazoa; phylum Chordata; class Mammalia; order Rodentia; family Spalacidae; genus Eospalax; species Eospalax fontanierii. The sequence continues at coordinate 15,250,359 of CM069543.1, forward strand.
ATTTATTTACACTATATACTTTCATATGTTTATTTTTTTTCACAATGAACCTATTTTAAGAGAGTTTCAACATAAAGCAAAATTTAAAAATCCTAGAAAGAGCATTTGGGGAACACAAGCTAGACTTGAAAGACCTTAAAAAATAATAGAGGGCTTGAAGAGGTATAGGAATGTGGAGGTGTATCTGAGTAGATATGAGGGCAGGTGTTTGAATGTTTTCAAATTATATTGTGTGAAATTCTCCACGAATCAATAAATAATACTCAAGTAAAATAAGCTAGTTAATGAAACACTTCATTTGTCTTACCCATCCTTAGGGAACACAGTTTCATCTGAGGACTCGATTTGTATTTTAATGACTTCGTAATCATTTAGTGATTGGAAATACAGAATGTAAAGATTAATTCTGTAAGTGAATGAAAGGTCTCCCCTTTTTAAGAGAAAGAGCCAACGGGTCGATCCCTCTGTTACTGAGTTTTCTCGGGTTCATCCACCCTTCCCTTCAGTAGCATGTTACTCAAAGGACCCCTAAAAAGTTTTCTTTGGGAAAGTCAGCAGTACCGTGTAGAATTAAATAGTAGAGTCTAGTAGAACAGAGATTAAAGGGTAGATAACCCAGTAGCCCGTAGACTGAGTGAGTGAAGAAGGCATTGAGTAGAATTCATGTTAACCTGAATATAATTTACAATGTATCATTATAAAACATTGATGCCTTCTGGGATGGGTGCTTTATGGGCTGCCTTGGTGACATCATACTGTCCTTGTTTCTGCTCACACAGTATTCTACTTATTTCTGTGAGGGACCTTTGGATAATGTCCATCTGTGTGTTGTGAGTAAGATTAATTGCCCTACCTAAGTGGACACCCCGATTCAATCCTGTGAAGACTTTGGTAAAACAAAAGAGTGATCTCTAATATCAAAGGGAAATTCCTTGCACAGAGTTCAAACTAGAACAGCAACATTGAGTCTTTGAGAAGATTCTCATCTGCCACTCTAAAGATACTGAATATAACATAGTCTGCAGTCCTGAGATGCTTCTTCAAATCAAAATGCTTTTTACATGTGCACCAGTGACCACATGGACATATCTTAGTGGTCCTGGTTTGAGAGAGAACACAAATATAGCATCAGGCAAAATCTCATGCATAAGTGTTGCATTTCAAAATTAAACATAAAATACCAGTTTGTGATAGAAATGTTTCATAATATCAGTGGAATTGCTTGCCACTACATAGAAGTTTCCTATAGTAGTTAAAACAACCTTGCTCCCAAATGTTCGTGAGGTATTTATCATGGCTTATTGCCCTACTTTGTGTCTCTGCTGCTTGGATAAAACACTGGCCCAAACCAACTTGAGGAGGAAGGTTTATTTGACCTCCGTCATTCAGGAAAGCCAGAGCAGAGCTCCACAGGAGCATGGAAGCCAGAAGCCTGTGAGCAGAGACCACGGAAGGGTCCCGTGTCCTGGCTGCACTGGGACTTCCACTTATCTGCATATCTTTTTAAAAATTATCTCAGTTTTTAGTTTTATTTTATGTTAGTGAAATGAGTGTTTGTTTGTATGTAAGCACACCACATGCATGCAATGTCTGCAGAGACCAGGAGAGGATGTCAGATCCGCTGAAACTGGCTGTTAGCTGCCATGTAAGTGCTGGGAATTGAGTGCTCATAACTACTGAGCCATCTCTCCAGCCACATGTGAGTGCTGGGAATTGAGTGCTCATAACTGCTGAGCCATCTCTCCAGCCCCATGTCTACATTTCTTATACAGCATGCCTGCCGACAGTGGACTGGGTCCTCCTACATCAATTAAAATTCAAGAAAATCCACAAGAAACAGACCCACAGGCCAATCTGATTGAAGCAATACCTCAGTCGAAACTCCCCAATACCGTGGGCTGTGTCAAGTTGTCTGTGGAGCCAGCTAGGAGACCAAAGGCTGCTCTTCACTGTACAGATTTTCTAATTTTTCATAGTTGATTTTAGGAGACTGTATCCCCTTTATAAAGCAAATCATAATTTTTGTCTCACTATGAATTGTTAAATCATTACATTTTGCTTTACTTTGTCATATAAACAAATGAAGGGGGTATTAGGTAATGATAAATCTCAATTCTAAGTTACTACATTTTTGGAATTTTTCAATTTATTTAAATATAAAATTGTCTTAGTTCAAGTTGCTAATATGAAACACCATATTTGACTCTTATTTATTTTGTTTATTTTGAGAAAAGCTCTCAGGATGTAATTCTTGCTGGCTTGGAACTCTCTGTGGAAACTGGCTAACCTCAAGTCACAGAGATCCACCTGCCTAGGCCTCCCAAGTGCCGAGATTGAAGGCATATAACTCCATACCTGGCATACATGTTGGTATTTTATATGCTTAAATTATTTTTAAAAAGATGTTTAATTTCAAAGTTCTGTTAACAAAGAATTCAATATCAGGGTATTGGCAAATGAATGGTAATGAGGACTCCTCTCTCTCATCTTGTTTCCTATTTTATTATCACCTTTAATCCTATCTTGAAGGATGCAACCCTCATGACCTAATCAAATTATGTTACAAAGAATTCACCTCAGAGTATCACTGCTTTGGGATTAGGGCTTCAACACATTGAGTTTGGAATATTTATTTACAAACATTCAGTCACAGTAGAAGGAAACAAAAATTCTTGGCAACCAAAAGAGTTTAATAAACTAACTTCCAAATATGCATTAGTTATATAATTCCTTATGTCATAAATCGGATTAATGCTAATAAAGCAAAATGTGTGTGTGTGTGTGTGTGTGTGTGTGTATGTGTATTCATACAAACACTTCCAACTATGTGTTACTTAATGAAGGTAATACAGTCTTGGAAATGTTTCATTAGATAAATTTGCCACTGGGCAAGCATCCTAGAGAATATTCACAGAAACCAGATGATACAGACCAGTTCTCCTATGTGGCTTCTCAGTCCAGTCATGAGATACAGTACACGAGATTTATGAGGCTGCCATTAGCCTGATAAGGTATACTCTTCCAGTTCACGTTTTATTCAGTAGGAGCAATTTTTAGAATAATGATTATTATAACAGGATGATACATGCGTACATTAACAACTTTTTAAAGTTTATCAAGGATTATATACTTGTCTATATACTATATATAGACACAACGTACTGTGTGGTGTCTGACTGGTGGTGCAGAATGCTCATTTCTTCCAGCATCACCCCTAGCAAATGAGCATAGTGTCGTATTTTGTGTCATGCCATTTATTATTATGGTGTAAGAGCTACTGTCATTACACTAGAGGTAATTTAAGAACCACAGCTGAGACCACATGCACATGCACCCCACCTGCACTCACAATGTGTAAATATATGTATGTGTCTAAATTCTCTCTGTATATATCAATAGGCTTGAAGATACAGTGTGGAGAAATATACTTCTATAAACAATTTCTAGAATGTATTGATTTTAATAAATTGTTGTACACAGATTATTCTCATAACAAATACCTAGAATCTATAATATTTATAGCATGGACTATTAAATATGTATTCATAATTTATGTAAAAATGGTTACAGTCCATTGATTGAAGACAGTCATACATTGCATTTACAATATTAAACATCATGCTAAGGATTTTAATACTTTATTTAATGTAATGCTGAAAATAAATCTTTGACAGGTGTGTGGTTTCATCTTTACTTGGTATTGATGGTGGAAGCTCCCAGATTTAGGGTTCCATGGGGTTCCTAACAGAACGGAGATGAAAGTCAAAGGAGCTATGGAAAACTAGGTCTGGGAAAATCCCCAGGAGGATCCAAGTGTCCTGGAGAAGCTGAGAAGCTGGAGAACAGGACGTGTGGGGGACAAGAGACTTATCCCATTCTGACTGCTTTGAATGGGTGTCCTTAGCTGGCTTACTGTGATTACTAAAGCATGAATACAGAGTTCCCTTGCAGTTTGGTTAATATTATTTGCTGCAGCCATTCGATTCCTAGGCTGTTCTTCAGTCCTGTGTTGTGAGTCTTCCTGATACTTTAGAACTTCTGCAATTCATCTTTAAAACATCTTCATCATCGTCCCTTGATTCTCTCAGGCATTTGTAACTTTAGATATTTAGGTTCAGATGTACTCTAAGTCTTGGGAATTTTAATTATTCTCTTGTGTCTTGGTAATATTGTCTAGTAGTTTAGATTTTTATTGCTACTTATTTCCCAAAGTTGGTAGTTTACAGAGCACATTTTCATTTAAATTGACTGTTTGGCTTGTTTACACATATTTTTCTAATGTATCTTATGAACATATTTCCCATTTGAATGTTTATTAGAGTAAATATCATTTTGTTGAGTTCTAAAAACCTCTGATTTTACTATACTCTGTATTTGCTGATATGGAATAGTGTTCTGGGCTTACTGACAATAAATCAGTATTCATTACAATTTGGTAAAACACAGAAAAATATAATACATGAACATGCTTTTATATGGACAGAATATTCTTTGCAACAATGTAGAAGAAACTTCTACCAGCAGTTCTCATGAGAGGCCAAGTGAAAGAGAGAACATAGGACTACAAAGGTTTTCTTTTTAATGTATATTTACTTGATTTTTTAAGCATTTCATACAAGTCTTAATCATACCTAGACCTCCTTCTCATCCACACACCCAATCCCGCCCCTCCACCCCCAGGATTTCATGTATTCTGCCACATATGTTAAGATCTAATGAGTTAAACTTCTGTTCCCAGATGTCCCTTCATGCAAGTTCATCAAACAGGCCAGAAAGCCTGTTTGTTTCCTTATGTTTGTGCACCAACCCTGGCTCTTACAATCTTTCTGCCCCGACTTCTGCAGTGGTCCCTGAGCCAGGGTTGGGTGGAGATTAAAATAGAAGCACTATTCAGGGACACACACTCTGTACATCATAGCTAGTTGTGGCCTTCTGTATGCATGGCATTTTGTTGTGTGAGGATGGTTCACTGGTGAGAGGTGAGGGACGCATTAGTATTCTCTTTATGCCCTGAAATGCTGCATTCCGTGAACCTGAGGTGTAGAGGTTCCATTGGAGGTATGTAGATCCTTGAGAAGACTCAAGCTCTGTCATATTTCCAGAAAAATGCAATTTCTTACTGTATGCTAAATATGCATCTTTATGTTTGTAGACAAGTTTATTAGTCATTATTCACCAAAGTTGCTTCTTTGTTCAAAAGATGGAGACTACTACAGAGTTTCACAACTGCTCACACACAGTGTGAGAGATGCCCAGCCCTAAAGGACACATCTAGAGGGATACAAATTTTTTCACTGTTGACTCTTACTATGTTTGGAATATTCGGTCATATGACTATACTACCCATTAGTAGATAAATAATCGAGATGTATTCTAATTTATTATTTTAATTAAACATTAATTTCAAATTATTTTTCCCCAGGCATCCAACAAAAGGTCTTCCTTGTTAACACTGATCTATTATTCTCTGTATCTTTGTGACTGATTTCTTTCTGGTGAGCATTTCGTCTTATTTCTTTCATCTAAGATCATCATAAGCTCCATTTTTCTCATTATTTGGTTTTGAATTTGGCAAGCTTCTTCTTTCTGAAAAGTTTCACCTTTCATCATGTCTGAAATATTCACAAGACATTTCACAATGAATGCTGCTGTCCTTTCCAATCTCTCCCTCCCCTTAATCCTGCAACTCCGCTGAGATATAGCACTGAAGTTTCCTTATGCTTCAGATCTCTCAGTTCCTTTCTTTGCTTCAGTGTGGGAAGTTTTCCTTTTCTTTTCCTCTGGTTTCTAAATTTAAACTTTGTAGCAAATTTGGTAGTAGTGCAGATAGTCTCTGTGCTAAATCCGAGAATTTAACTTGTGCTTAGATGTCATGAAGACTTTCATTTTGGTTAACTTTTAAGTCCTGTTTTTTAGTGGTTTCTACCCACTGCATTTTATAAGCAATTTACTAAAGCTTATTATAGAACATCACACCAACATTTTCAATGCTTAAAATGTCTATGGTTTAAATTGACTCTTCATATTTTCCGTCCCAACTCTCAGCTTTTTCCTTGGTTTGTTTCTATAATTTTTGATAATAAGCTCTTTCTAGATGACTGCAGCCCCAAAATATGTTTTTATGTTACTGTTGGATTGTAGTGGAGCCTCAATTTCATTTGTTTGAACATTTGGAATTTCACCAGGTAGTGGCACCCTGAGCCACCTGTCTTATAGTTATAACATGAGCCATGTAAAACTATTACTATGATTTTAATAGCTATAATTTGGGGAATAGTTTTCTCAATTTACAACAGTTTGGTATAACTTTTCCATTTATCACACTAGGAGTTGAGAGATGGCTCAGCAGTTAAGAGCACTTTCTGCTCTTGTATTGAACCTGTGTTGAGTTCCCAGCACCCACATGGTGATTAAAAACTAACTGTAACTTCAGTACTAGGGATAAGAAGCCTCTACCTGCCTTCTGTGGGCATTGGGCTCATATAGTGTGCTTACATATGTGCAGGCAGAATATCTACGTCTTAAAAAACTTCAAAATAGTATATTGTTCTCAGAATTTCTAAATCTTTCATGATATCTAATTTTTAAAATTCATTCTTTCAATGACAGCATATTCAACAAGCATTTAAAATACTTTATTATTATTATTTTATGTGTATGAGTATAATGCCTGCAAGTAATATAAATGCATCTGTGTCATGTAAAGCCTGTGGAGGTCAGATGAGGGAATTAGAACCCTGGGAACTGGAGTTACAAATGATTGTTAGCCACCATGTAGGTGCTGGGAATCAAACCTGGGTCCTCTGCAAGAGTAGCTAATGCTCTTACCTGCTGAGTCATGTCTCCAGCCCTTCAACAGGCATTTTGCTAGGCATAAAATGTAGAACAAAGAAAGAGTTGAATTATACATGACTAATGTGTCAGGTAGACCCTGAGGTCTGAGGACAAATTTATGGAATGGTAAGACACAGAGCATTTATCCCCACTTTCAGGAGAATGAAGTGAAGACCATAACATCAACTTGGGAAATAATAGCACAGGTAATCTTGCAGAATTGTAGTCAGAATGAATTCTGGCAGAGTTAAAGGGCAAATCTTACTTTTGAACAAATCATAGAAACAAAGCATGAATTAAAAAAAAATACAATTTTGTCATGGATTGTAAATGCTTCATTTCTCTAATTGACTGGCAAATAAAGAATGTAAAAGAGATATAAGAATGTATAAGAATTATCAAGGAAAAGGAAATGTCATGAGGAGATTTGCATTGTATATTATGAGTAAGAGGCTATAGTTGGGCCTGGGGGCAAGACCTGTAATCTCATCCATTATGAGGATGAGGAAGAAGAATCTAAAGTTCAAGGCCTGCCTGGGTTATAGAATGTGCTCCAAATCTGTCTGCGAAACTTAGTGATAGCTTGTTCCAGATTTTTAAGAAAGTGCTAAAAGTGCAGGGCATTCGGCTCAGTGGTAAAGTACCTTCTAATATTTCCCAGGCACTTTATTTAGCCCCTAGTACCACACTGCTGTGGATATGCACACTATAAAGAATTGGTTCAGTGGATGAGTAGATGTGTTTGCCAATATTTAAGAAAACTGCTTGCTCTCTTGAACTCTTTTATACTTGGACAGAGTTTTAGAAATGCCTTGGGTGGTTATGCTAGAGAGGTGACCCAGCAGTTAAGAGCAGAAGACCTGAATTTGGTTCCCAGCACCCACAAGGTAGCTAACTCCAAGTCTAGGGTACCCCCTTCTGGCCCCCATGGGCATTGAACACATAGGTATACTGCATGTAGGTGACACATATATACATAACCTAAAAATAAATAAACTTTAAGAAATTTAAATGACATGAGGATAGAGAATTGATGTTGGAAACAATGTATTCAGCATTTTATATTTTATCCTAGAAACATGCAATAACTGAAGGATTCACATTGCTGGAGAAAAAGTGGTTCCATCAGAGTTTAATCATGAAAACAGAAAACTTTCTAGATCTCATTCTGAGATAAATTAAATGCAGAGAATTAGAAAGCCAACAAAATTCCAGAATACCTAGAAAATGAAAATTGATGTGAAGCACTTTTAAGGTCTAGAAAATTAGATTAAACAACAGTGATGTTAATCAGATGATCGATTAGTAATTCTGCAGTAGATTTTTTAGGCTGTTGTTAGGACCAGCTAGATTTTCCATCCTTATGCTTTCCAAATGTCACTGAAGGGCTTCTCACTGGAGAAACTCAAACATCCTTATGAAGGAAACAGAATTTGGGAAAACAAACTTAGTTTCCAGTCTCTCAAGTATATATTGGGCACAGAAAAGGAGCAACAAGATAAAGAGGCTCAACAGAACATTCATTATACTGCTACATATTCACAACATGAAAATTAATATTTGCTGAATATGCAGAGTACTAATAAGTGTTGGGAAAGGACTCACAGTCCTTGCTGACATCTTTAATCATTTTGGTGCATACAAATTTAAGAAAAAAATACAGAAAATCACCTCTATCTAAAACTTGTGACTTCCTTAAAAATTCAAGAAATAGCAATGTGTTTAGTTGTGTCTGAACATTTTAATTTGTTTTCAGTGCTCATTATTGTACTGACTCCAGATTACAATTAAGAAAAGAAAACATTACGGAGATGAGGTACCATAGTTCAATTGTTTTGGAATGGAAATAACTTGAACATTTTAAGTAAAATGTGTAGTAGACACAGGCTTTCACAAGCGTATTGAAGAATAGTTTCTCTTATGCACAAAAATATGTATCACTCAATTCTTACCTCATGAATGCAAATAAAAAAAGATACCTGTATATGAATCAAACTTCTCCTCAGTAAGAAAAGTTAGTAAATGTTTATTTCCATGGTCACACTTATACTGATGAGAGAGAGAGAGAAAGAGAGAGAGAAAGAGAGAGAGACAGAGACAGACAGAGAGAGAGAGATAGAGAGAGAGAATATACTGTTGTGCATGAGTGCGTGATGGCTAGTGGCTGACTTTGGTATCTTCCTTAATCATCTCCACATTCGTTTTTGAGACTGAACCTCTGGAGCTCCACAATCGGGTTAGACTGGTAGGCCAGAGAGCCTCAGGAATCCTTCCGTCTCTGCCTTCTCAGCAGTAATGCTGAGGTGTCCTAGGTTTCTGTATTGCTGTTGGAATCTGAACTCAGATTGTTACCCTTGTACAGCAAGCCTTCGCCTGCTAAGCTCACTGCCCAGTCACCTAATACTTATCTTTCCAGTGCTCTACTGGACTGTTTCATTCACTTTGATCAGGAGCCTCCTTTAAGTTTGTAAAATTACATATCCTGAACACATGGGACCTTGAGGGAAAATGTCCTTTAATGATTAATTCAGGATTTTTGATAAAAGATGTTTTATTACAGTCACTAAAAGAAATATATGCTTAATTATTTTTTCTTAAAAAACAAACCCTACTGATTTAACCCTATTTCTATGCTAAAATTATGTGTAATGGCATTCGTGTTCACACCCCTGCTTGTTACAGAAGTCGGCCCTTATCTCTGGTTTAGCTTTCCATAGTTTCAGTTACCATGATCAATGGCAGGCTGAAATGAAAAACGAGAAAGTGCAGAGATAAATAATTCATGAGTCTAAACTGTGCAGTGTTCTGAGTAGTGTGAAGAAATACTGAATGCTTGGGATGGGACCATCACTTTGTGGAGCACATAAGCTCTCTATGTCACCCTGTCATTGTCTCACAGTAACTTTTCTGTTAACATGTAGACTGTCCTGTACCCCGTGCTCATGATGCTACACCATTTACCATTCTTCAGCCCATCTCTTTGACTTGTATCAACTCACATCATAAGAAGGGTAGGTGGAATATTTCTAGAGAGATAACATATTCACTTAACTTCTACTACAACATGGTAATATGATTGTTCTACTTTATTATTAGTTATTGCTAATAACTTACCTAACTTATAAATTGAATTTTATAATAATTATGTGTAGGAAAAATAGTACAATCATTGGGTTCAATACTAACTGCAGCTTTAAGTATCTGATGGATGTCTTCCCTGCAGGTAAGATATGACTACTTTATAGTATCTTTGATGTAATAGTTGTGAATATATACATATATAATATGTATATATATGTTCTATATATATGAATGTTGAAATCAGAATAAAATTGTTTCTACTTTGCTTCATATTTTGCATATAGGATTCATCAGATATTGTGGGTTACCTATCACAGTAAAGCACATTTCCAGTAAAGTGAGTCACAGGAATTTCCTGCTTTCCCCATATATATGAGTCATGTTTATCTTAAAATACAGTCTGTTAAGTGTGCTTAATGTCTTACGTCATAAACAAAACAACACACGTCTTAATAAAATATTTACAGACAAGAAATGCTATTGAGTATATGAACTGTAGAGAAAAAATGGTGCTCTTAGATTTGCTTAATTTAGGTTACTGCATATCTTCAAAATGCAAGGCTTGGGTGACACAATAAAGTCAAACTATGAAAAATAATACAAATCTTAAAGTTTTGCGGTACTGGGTTATGGAATCAAGAGACCATCTCACCTTTACATTTTAACTCATTGGATCATTTGTTTATGTCAATTTTCCTATAGACAAAATTGGATGAAATAAAGTCGAGAGACTGAAAAATAAATAAAAATTCAACAGCAAGTCTAAGAATCAAAGATGATGTATCTGTATCCTCACTTGATCTTTTGCTCTGTCTTTCTCTCCAGTATTTGTATGAGTAAGTGCAAAATGAATATATTCATTTCATTATCTGACTGACCGTATGACCTCAATTTATAACTACATCGAAATTTTTGATCCATAAAACCATTTTTAAGAGACACAAGCCAAACATTCCTTTTCATAGGTTAATGCAAGTAGAACATTTGTACAAATGGAACTTTACAAGTCCTGAAAGAAACCCATTAAAGATGTTCAGGGGTAATACTCTGCAGCCTTCCTCAAGCATGAGCATTCACTGGAGTGCTTCACCCAAGCACGGCTTTCTGAATGCTGTATGCAGCTCTGGAGGTCACAAAACATACTTACTAAATAAGTGAAATAATAGCAATAATGTTTATACTAAAAAAAAAAAACAGAGACAGTCCTTACTTATTGACAAGAATCTACAATTCTAGTAGTAAATGCAAAATAACCATGCTTCCCCTGTGGCCTCAACTTTACCTTGGTTTTCCCAGCAATGCCTTTAAGAGAAATGTTCTTCAAATTTAAACCTCCCAGCCCTCACTCTAAGGTTTGCAGAATGATTATTTATGGGAGATCAAGGAGGGATGTACACTAGTCATTCTGTCCCAGGGGCATTGGAAGTTTAGCTGTATTTTTATGCACCTCTTTCTGCTCTTAAAATTACTGCTTCTAATAGTATGCAGTGAATACTGCACAGCATATTAATCAAACGTAGGTGAATTATCTTTCTTTTTAAATAATAATATTCAATATATGTGTGTCACTTATGAAGAGAAACTGAGATAATATATTCTAAGAGCATAAAAATGGAGAAATAAGAGAAAACAGATATTCATCTCAAGGAAGCAAAGGTATATTTTGACTCACAGTTTGATGGTACAGTCATCATAGCAGGAAAGGCATGGTGACGGAATCGTGAGGCACCTGCTCCTGCTGCGGTCAGGACGGCAGCATACCAGTGGTCAGGACGCACAGAAGGTGCACGAAAGGCTGCTGGTACTCAGTTTGCTCGCGCCCTTCTTTTCATTTTGAAGTCTCACGCAATAACACCCCTGGTAAGGTACTGCCCACAGTTAAAGTGAGCGTCCCCTCTCACTTTGGTCAATCTAATCCAGAAATTTCCTCACAGACATGCCCAGAAATCCCATGAAGCTCACGGTAAATCTTAACCACTATAATGTGTGAAAGAAATCTTAAAGCTTATATTAGATATCATCCACAGAAGGAATCATTTTCATATTCACCTCCATCAGTACATTCGTAAAAGCAAAAGAAGAAGAGAAAATTCTATTTAGTCTTTGAAGAGTTTATGCCTTGTCATTTCTAGTTCACCCATGTTTTCTCTGGGGACTGGGAGATGGGTCAATGTGTAAATCTCGTGTTTTATGAGCATGAACTCATGGGTTCTGATCAGAATCCACGTAAAGTTGGATGTTGTAGTTCATGTGTAATGGCAGCACTCATTCTGCAAGATGAGATGTGCAGATGGGAGAATCCTAGAACGCTCTAGGGCCAGCTAGCCTGACATACAGCCCTTAACAGAGCTCCTGCCCCAAACGAAGTGGAAGGTGAAGATGAACACAGGAGGCTACTCCACAAGTACAGTGTATTATGTGCACAGCCACATTCTTACACGCCCCCCCCCAACACAAATGCGCTAATGTACATGATAACTTTGAGCCTGTCACAGAAAATCTGCTGTCAGCTGGGATTGTAGGTCTGGTTGAGCATTTTATTTAAGTCCTTGGAAATTCTAGTTTACATTCTAGGATTATGTTACAGCGGTACTATTTCATCCCACTCTGTGCACAGGACGGATGTTGTGCCATATCATTATCGGAACCTGCAAGATCCTATGAGGCACAGGCGCAAGTTAGTATCTATTAAGATATCAATGTGGTTTGCTTTTCTGAATGATAAAGTATGTTCAGTGTTTGCCTAAGTTCAAAAGCCTGTAAATAGTTGTCAGAAGCCAGAACAAAAGTTCAAATATTTTCTTTAGACTGTTTCAAAACCTCATATTTAATTTTCTTGAAGATCAAACGGAGCTACAAAAGATAAGGCACGTTTTAGATTCTGATTTTAATTGCTATTAGTTTTTATTCAAAAAGTGTAGGGCAAGAGGAAGAAATATTAACCACTTACCTTGTACTTTCCTTTGAGTAAAAGTGCTAGGGAGTATTTCATAAAATGTTGAGTAGATGGTATATTAGTCAATTGAAATGGGAATGAAACTGATTCTTGATCATGATATTAAAAACAACTTTTGAAGCAAACAGATGTCTAGGTCTGAAAATTGCTTCGAAAACTATCCAATATTATATTAAAAATGGACGATTGTGTGTTTTAAGATGACATGACTTCATACTATCAGATCTTAAAGGGAACACTATTTCACAGTGGTTTTTTTCATGCTGGCGATGTGAACATGTTGCAATAAAGTATGGCATTTCAGAAAGACAAGCTGAGACTTTTCTTTCTGTTCTGTTCTGGTTTTTGCCTTATTTTTGATGCAGCTCTACATGTTGGCAGTGATGGCAATTTTGTATGTTAGTGGTAGAGTATGTGTACTCCAACTTTCTAAAAGTATTTGTGACTTGGAACCCTGGGTGTTGTATAAAATCAGAGACCTGTAGGAGGAATGGAGAGTGTTGGGAGCAATTAGATTTCATGACCTGTGCCAGATATTCACTGACCTTCAGCTTTCCTTACACTTGTGTCTTTATTGGAAAGTGGATGATCCCTGTTAATATTTCTCCATTGCCAGTTGGCACAAAAGTAAAATTTGTGTGGGACCAATGGAAGGACCTTCAAACTAATGAGGGGCTTTTTCTGGACTCTTGGGATTCCCAGTCCTCCCTGCTCTTGCAATTTGTGGTAGCTAGGTTCTGCAGAGCACACCATACACCTAGTACCTACCCAGTGTTTTCTGTCACCCAGGTGGGTGGATTCTCATTGAGCCATGGTGGCAGCCAAGCACAGCATTCTGTTCTTGCTTTCTAGTCCTGTTCTTAGTACTTAACGTCAACTTCTCTATCCAACCTGGTAAAGCTATAGTTTCCTCTCTGAGAATCTTATGGATGGAGGTAGGGGTGTTCTCTTCTCAATGTCCTTCTTCTCTAGAACTCCGTCTTTGGCCAGGTGTAGTGTGGATTCCTGCAGATGCCCTTTCTTACCTTAGAGTTCTTTCATCTGTAGCAATTAATCCTTTGTCTACTAATAGTACTTTTTACATGAAACGTTCCCTGTCCAAATTGCTGGTGTAATTTCCTTCCCTTGTCCTAATCCCAAATGGCACATACCTCATCAGCTCTAACTGACTTTGTGAGAAATCTGTTTCACTAGATCTTCATACATTTTAGAACACCTGGGATATTCACTGAAAAAAAAAGTTTTTTTCATAGATCATCATTTGATTTAAATTTCATCAGGTAGAAAATATGTTTGGTAAACTTTTGAATTCTCGTGCAGATAGAGGAGGAAGAAGGCAGGCAGACCTGCAATCAAGGACAGACACCTGGGAGGCTCAAAGAGCACTCCAAAGGAATGGCGTTAAGGTTGAGAGGCTGGTGAGATGGGACCTCTGTTGAGTTTGTAAAGATTCTTCTAGGAATAAGGTAAGGGAGAAGGACTTTTCTCTCCTGTATATATACACACACAAAACAAACCAAATTACCATCACTCCAATTTTCTTTTAGAAGTAGTCCCACAAATGTGAACACCCATGATATTTAAACATAAACTGAAATTAAGTCATTTGAAACTTGAGTGACCCATTGAAAAGAAAATGAATTTCACATTAACAGAAAAAGAATTTTTAGAATGCTTGTTTTTTAAAGGTTATATGGGCAAAAAAACTTTTTTTTGAAGCTAAGGATATTTAAAGATTGAAATATATAGAAAGGGAGAAAAAGAGCAAGCAATTTAAAAATAGTCTATTATGTTTTGAACTACATAAAATGTTAAATGATTTAGTCACTTTTCCATGATCTAATTGTGCACTCAGGAGTGCACATCAGTTGCAAGGCTCTGTTCTATTTTTAGATCTTTCTTCCTTCACATTAGAAACCCAGAACAAAAGAGACAGCAGCTGAACAGTGCCTACTAATCCAGATACTGGCCACTCAGCCTTGACATAACAGTTAACTAAAGAATGCTGAATATTTGAACAGCTTAGCATACAGAAATGTAGGGTCAGAACATCTCTATTTTTCAACAAGGCAGCTGAGCAGAAAATTAGCCAATTGAACTCCATCTGTCTCTAACTTATTTCATTAGCTTTTTGAGAAAAGATAACACTACACATATGTATGTAAACATGTGTGTTCCTTTTGCATTTTTTCCATAGTGGATGAACTATTCTAATGCAAAGGTATAGTAGAAAATATTCTATGTTTCCCTTAAAGCTGGATTTGAATTGATGTCTGACATTAATAACATAAAAATGCTCTTCTGAATGATGCTGCTTTTCAGAATATAATTTGTATTTTACCAATAGTGACTGCTAATAAATACATGCTTAATGACAACCTGTATTTATAGATTGCTCTATGGGAAGCACATAACTATGAAAAAATCAAAGTCCTTATAGCCAATGAATTCTCTTCTTACTGGGATTGAAATACATATATCTGACAAATTGTAATTCTTACTAGGATATGGTAACAATTATGAGAATAAGCCAACTGTGATGGACCTGTGTAGCCCAGATGACTAAGTTCTTCCAATGACACATAGAAGTTGAACATGCCTTGAAAAATGGAGTCAGCTAACCCAGAGAAGAGGAAAGGTCCACCCAGTCAAAACAAGTCACTAAGAAAAAGGAAGGGTATTTATAGATAGCCTAAGGTATTGTTGGGAGTTCATGAAAATAACCAGAATGTGCAAACAGCAAAAACACTGTTCCTCAATATGGAGCTGAGAATTCACTGTCCATTTGCCTACAGTATTCCAGTGTCCAAGCAGCTATATGTTTATGTCTATGTGTTTTTCTTTTTTCTTTTCTTTTGTCATTAGTTCACAAAGTAACGAGTTTTGATATGGCATTTTCTTGCATAGTCAGCTTTGGTTGGCCATCCCTTGTAACACTTCCGGTCCCCATATCTCTGACCTCCATCTATCCTCTTTCACCTCCAGTATTCCCCTTCCATTTTCCTATCATTTGCCCTTCATTTTCTTCCCCACCTTTCAGCCATGCTTGTGTTCTAAAAGCATAATGTTATCAAGATATTAAGAGAATTCGGAAACAAAATGTCCTGGTTCCTGGGAGATTAGCTGAAATGTCAGAAGGAATGGTGACTGGGGAGCAGAAAACAAACTCCAAAGACTTTTCAAAGGCAAACTTCAGTCGACTTCATTGATTTGCTTTAAAAGGTCAGTACAGGTCAAAGCCAAAGATGATGGATGTTTGGCTTCCTGGAGGACTGGGAGGAACATGGCCCCATTATTAGAGCAGGGGACAAAGAGGAGCAGAACTCGGGTGGGGTGCAAAGATAATGAGTCCAATTTGGACCATTTTGGGTTCGAATGTCTGTGGGCCGAGCATTCTTTCTATTTTCTAAAAATGAAAGGGCTTTGGGGGCAATCATCTAAAATAATTGTAATATTAAAATATAAATTATAAATGTCATGCTGATGCAAAAATATTTAGCCACGCACATCATTAGCTCCAAGCATGCTATTTTCAAGAGGCCTGTGTATACACATTAGGTCTAAGGTGTAAAAGTCTTTCCATTAGAGAATGCGGCGCAGACAATTACATTTGATTTGACCTACCTCCTTGTACGTTTTGGAGACATAGATTGAAGAAAGAAAATGATTTTTGCCCTATTTTAATAACAAATATTTTGGATAACTCTTATATACAGATAATTAACTTTTTAATGTAAAACTTAGTCAATCAGGACTTGACAGAGACAGTAAAGTGTCAGAAAGTGATGAAAATAGAAAGCACTAGTTATTACATTAATAAAGTCTATTTCTTTGAAAATGTCTGAAATCAAACAAAAGGACTCATTGAATTAGCATACTAAAATTTCTTATTATGCCTCTGAATTACTTGGATTTTAGGGTAGTAAGAATAAAACTGAGTTCTAATTATATTTACATAAAACTACTTAGTTGGAACAAATCAACGCTTCTTTATAAGTTAGCAGTAGAGTAAATAAAAGGTTATTATGCAAATAATCTATATATTGTCTCAGCAAGTTTTTCAAACTTGGAACCACAGAAAAGATTGACTGTTAGCATTTCTAAGGCTGTTTGCTCATGTTACTCTACTTCTAAAGACAGAATTCTATGGAATATTCAGCCAATTTTAGAAGATTGTGAGTCAGTTCTTCATCCTGATTCATCAGTACTTCTATCTGTCTTTATTTGATTCAAACAGAATGCTTGAGGTACAGTATACACCAGAATTACAGTTGCATTTTTGACACTGATAATTCTGCAGTTTCACCTAAACTGACTGGTAGGATCATACCTCAGGTGTTGTAATAATCACCTTTTCCTAGATGGATAGTTTGCTAATAGCTCCTATAAGGAAAAAGAGTTACAGAAATCTCAAACATGATCCTAAATTGCTCTAGATAGCAATCTCTCCCTTCCTTAGAAATCAAGTATTTTCATCCTAACACTCTCTCAATTGTTACATGTATGTTTAGTGACATACCTCAGGACATGTATCATAAATGATTTCCTTTCTTTCTCTCATTTGATAGTTTTAGTGACCCCAGAATAGAAAATAGTACCAATGATTTGCTTGAGTTCAACTTACTAGTGAATGATAAAAACGACAGAATTTGGAACTCCAATTTATTTTGTTTAATGAAAACTATGTGCTATTGGCTTACTGAATACATTTGTCATTGAGTACACAATAGAAAGGAGTTATAGTATTGCAGTAAGAGGAGACTAGCTATTTGTCCACAATATCATCTATGGATCATCTCACACAACATCAGTAACTTTAAGATTTCCTAATTTAATATCTATAAGATGCTTAGTTCCTGAGGTTTATAAAATATTATTTATGATATTTTTGATAAGTAAACACAACTTCTGTGTGTAGTTTGTCTTATATATTTAATGTGCAAACTCATTACCAATA
Organism: Eospalax fontanierii; assembly: GCA_035773235.1. NCBI lineage: Eukaryota > Metazoa > Chordata > Mammalia > Rodentia > Spalacidae > Eospalax > Eospalax fontanierii. The sequence continues at coordinate 15,268,187 of CM069543.1, forward strand.
GATCTTGAACTCTTTTTAAAAATATTTCTTATTGAAATTTTGTATATTTCATATAACATCTTACTCATCTTCATATTCCAAATTATGAAGGCTATTACCATAGTCCTTGATTGTCTCCCAGAAATTGAAGGTATGTTCCAATTGCTGGAGATAAAACATATTTTGGACACAGGACTTGGAGCAATAGAACTGGAACTGATCTGGAAGCCAACTGCATGAATGCTATCTCTCATAGTTTTGGAAAACACTATGCAAGCTGCTAAGGAAGATCAAAAATTGAAGGTCTATCTCTAGATTTAAGGCCTAATAACCACAACAATGACGGTCACACCAAATTATATTGGTATAGTACTGACATTTTTATCTTGAGAGTATTCAACAGTTACCTAATTGGAGGAGTAACTCATGTGTGATACTGTAAATATAGCCAAATACACGTGGCTGGAGAGGTTATAGACCTTAGTAAAAACCCCAAGGTTGTCACATCCCTAGATAAATGTAATGTCTTTCTATGGGGTAAATACAGATATTTATGTTGGAGACAGGTCTTGAACTCTTTAAGATACAATTCTTGACACAGAAAGTCGGGATATGGGTTTTTATGCAATACAGGAATAATTCCAAATGTGCAGTGAAGAAGTACAGAAGAAAGCCACAGGAGCAGGAGCAGGACTTTGAAAGATGCAAAGGATAAGGAGTCAGACTGATGACTTGGCAGGTAAGAGTGCTGGCTGCTTTTGCAAAGGGCTTTGTTTTGGTTCCTGGCACCTATATGATGGTGGACAACCTCCATACCTCCACTTCCGGAGGATGCGATGTCGTCTTCTTTATTTTGCAGACATTGCATGACATGGTGCACTTACATGTAGGGATACAACACTCATACACAGAAATAAAAAATATATAAATAAATAAATAAATATCAAAACGATCCAAAGGAAAGAATCTCATCTGGACAAGGCAGTCAGGCTCTTTTATGGAAGAACTACAGCCCTAGAAATTTGGGCAGGCTGTGCTCATTTCCCTTTGCTTCTCTCTATTCTGCTTTCTAGTATGCTATCACCTTTTTAAAGAAACAAATATAAGAATGGAACATATAAATAAAATGTAAAAAGCAGAAGCAATATTCTGTCTTCAGAGCAGTGTGCGGTGTAAGCAGCCAGAACTTACTGAACATAATATTACAGCCTAATTAAAAAAAGATGTTTATGTTGAACCATAACATTATACAAGGAAGTTAGTGACATTGGTTCTGAGCTAAGATATGTTTCCATGAAATGAACTGGGCAGTGGTTATTGCTTCTTTACTGACAAAAAGAGGGTATTCTAAGGTAAAGAGGCTTCAAATACCGTTTTTGAGGCAGTTGCTCTGGAATCTCAAATATTTTATCTATTTTACTGTTTTGTTTTTCTGTGATGTCACAAGTTTTAACTGGATTCAAATTTCAAATCCTTTGTTTTTCTCATGCGTGAATCCTGAATTTACACCATTTCCACCCCCTCCCTCTCATCCTCTTTCTCCTCCTGTGCCAATCCTTCTCTCTCAATTTCCTGTCCTTTAATTATTTTTGTTTTACACACACACACACACACACACACACACACACACACACACAATACTGGATACATTTAGCAGTGCTAGGGTATTAGTATGTGTTTGAGTTCAGGGCTGACAACTTAGGATGAGATAACCAGAGAACTGGTCCCTGGAGAAAACTGATTTTTCCCTTTCTCAAAAGCCATTAATCCATAACAAGTCAAAATGCAGAGAATATATGACTTTGAGTACCCAGCTGAAATTGGCACCCTTAAATGCAGCTCTAACACCTAAAGCTCAGGGAACACCAAGAAGACTGTCTAGAAAGAATGTAAAATGCAGAGGACCAGGACACCTGCTGATAGAAATTGTTCTCTATACACGACAGGGAAATTGTACCCACAAAATCTCAACAGTGTGCCTGAATGAATAAGACCTTTGTCAAAACACCAGTTGATGTGCCAGCACGGAAACGGGGAGCGTCACAAAGTTACACTTCCTTGGGCCTCAGTTTATGGCTCACAGTGCCCTAGTTAGCTTTAACCATAAACTTGACATTCTGGAGTCACTAGAGAAAGGAGCGTCATGGAAAGGTTTCTACAATCAGATTGGCCTGTGGATATGTCTGTGAGCTTCTCGTGACTGTGAATGGATGTAGGAGAGCCAAGCCCACTCTGGGCAGCACAATTTCATGGGCATTTTCTTGGGGGCGGGTGAAGAAAAAATATATGAAAAATACAGTAAATCCATGCATGAAATTTTCAAGTATTTAATAAAAATATCAAATCAAGTAAAGAAGTAAAGAAGTAAAGCACTTGCTACTAAGCTAGAACGCATTGTTTTGCCATGATTCCTGCTTGGGTTCCTGTTCTGACTTCCCTCAGTCAGGAATGTGCCCTGGAAGTATAAGTCAAATAAATTCTTTCTTTCCCTAAGGTGCTTTTGGTCAGAATGCTTTGTCAGCACAGAACGGAGGCTGGAACAGACAGGAGGGCAAGTGTGTCTGCTTCCTAGGGCTGTGTTGGGTTATCCATAAAATCATGAACACTAACCACTGATCCTAACAGAGACAAATTGGGTATTCTTAACTTTATCATTTACTGTTTTAATGAGACAGGAATATTAGTGTGTCTTTGAGAGTGACAGAGCCTGTCTTGGCTCTGTTGGGCTTATCATGAAAGGCTATGGTCCCAGAAACTCAACAACTACCAAAGCCACCTAAAGCCAATGGCTTTAAGGTTCTTGTCTCACAAATCTGAAGAATGAAATTCATGGACCACAGAGGATGAATTTTAGTAAGGAATATTTTATTGACGGGAGCTTAGGAGAGAGAAAAGCAGAGCTTCTGCACAGCAGGATGGGTCCCAGGAATGGGATTCTGCAGAGTCTCATTGCTCAGGAAGAGGGAGGAGAGGAGTGGGAGGTAAGCTGGTTAGTCCAGTTCTCATTTCAGGTACCCCAGTTCCTCGAGGTCCTGGTCACATCACCAGCATGTCTTTAGGGAACAGGATATTGCTGCAGGAAAAACGAGATAAGGAAATAGAGACTCCCTTATTGCTCTCCCAGCCTCTGGCTATGGAAGAACCATAGGTATATTTGGATAGATGGCTCTGGCACTTCTAGCCTCAAGTAAGCTTACTGGCAGGCCCAAGGGAATTTCCAGCCTCATCCAAGAATGAAGTCTGGTCAATGTTCTTTCGGGGTCATAATCCTAAACTGTCTATCCAAATTCTACCTCCTGCTCTTATCATTAATTTCAATATGAGTTGTTATTCCTTGACATTTGGGAAATCTTGCATACGTGCTAACCCTGATGCTTCTCCTGAATGGCAGCTGAGTGCCAACGCTATGGCTGGGATACATGTGCTGCCACATGTTTCTGTAAATGATCCTGCTTCACTCCCTTCCTTCCTCCCTCCCTCCTTCTTTCCCTCTCCTCTTCATTTTGTAGTAGAAGGAGAAATTTGTGTCAGATCTAAGTGGAGAAATCAGACACTAAATTCAGACATGCTTGAACATGGCAGAAGGTAGCCCACAGCCTAACCTCTCAGGTGTTTGAAAATTTCTGAATAAGACTGACCTCACACTACCTTTTTCGAAGATCGTAACGATAAGGAAGTAATTATTGGATTTTTATGGGAAACAGAATTGAATGATCAATAAAACTTGGGAATTACTATAGGATTCCTCCTGTGTGATTCTACTGGATTTGCTTTCTCTCAGTTTTGCCACAGGCAAAAGAAAGGATACATGCCAGGCGTGGTGGCACAGACCTTTAATCCCAGAACTTGAGAAGCAGAGGCAGGCACATTTCTGTGAGTTCAAGGCCAGACTGGTCCATGAAGCATGGTCCAGGCCAGCTGGGGATGCAGGGAGACCAAACCAACCAACCAAACAAAAAGAACAAATGTAGGTAGCTACAGAATTCCTGTAGGTCTCAGATATAGAGGGGCTACGTTGAGAGAGAGGTTCTGCAAGAGGAAGCAATGCATAGAAAACTGAGTAATTTAGTGCATGGTAATCAAACTCATCCACCCTAATATGAGCTTATCTCTCTCCAATATTTCTTATACTATGGTCATTGATGAAAGAAAGGCAATCTTCTGAACTGCATGATGTTGGTAACAGAGAGAACCAGCATGCATTACAGTCATCAAAAATTTTGCAGAAGTAAACTGTAATTCATTTATACAAGTGCAGGATAGCACGCACAATGTTTAGAAATGCAAATCATCACCTTTGATGTCTGTGGTCTTTTAACTTAAGCCCTCCAGAATATATGACCCTTCATATTACTTCACTTCTGTGGATCAGAAGCTTACACTGCAAAATGCTTCCACGACCAAAAGGTCTATTGTGCTTTCAGTATTCACAAATCAAGTAAGAACTGATCTAGATCGAAAGTGAATTCATTTATGCCTCTCAGCGTGCTATGATGACTATCCAAGGAGCATTATATTCCTTCATAATCAAAAAGTAATTACAGCATAACTAAGTGCCACACTAATGTCACAAGAGTGTCCAGAAAATTAGAGATGGTTCCTTACTGTGTCTCTTACAAGGAACAAAGAAACTTTTCCCTAAAGACACTGAGCAAACTTCTTTTAATATCTCTTTTTCAGAATTATGTCACATAAATCAATCAATGACAAGGAGAATGAAATTACCATGATTGACTAACTTAATCAGTCTTTACTCCAGAGGAGCCTGAAATGAATAAAGTAGACTTCTTGCTTCACACTGTCCCTTCTTGCACTCAAAATATGCAGGATATGCCTTCTGCTCAGCCAACAGACTTAGCACTATCCTGTAAATATGGCGGTATACCTGGCCCAGTGCAACATAGTGTCCTCTGTGAACTGTAGCTAGGTTAGGAAAGGATGGAAAACAGAGTTGTTTCCTTTGAATTTTACCTATATGCACTGATGAAATTTTTCATAAATATGTCACTATTATTGTTATCATGCTTAAGTCATTATCCTGTTATACTTAAGAATTAGTTTAACTTGTGTCTCTAATGATGACCCAGGATCAAGAGTACTGGTTGATCTTGCAGAGGACCTGTGTTCAGTTCCCAGCACCCACATCCTGGCTAACAACCATCCATAACTCCAGTTCCAGAGCATTCCAGACCTCTTTCTGCCTTCCGTGGACATTGCATGACATGGGTGTACTTACATACATGCAGGCAGTATACTTATTCATAAAATAAAAGTAATAAAATAATCATTTTACAAAACAAATTCGTGTAATTAGCGCATCATATATATTTGAACCTAAGAGATGTTAAACTGGGGTGTCATGCTGTATTGATGGGTCCTCTATGCTATGCCATCTGTCATCATTCCCTCAAAATACTTACCAAGCACCTCTGATAGACTGAGTGACTCTTCAAATGGGCCTCTACTTGTACTACAGTGTCTCCCAATGAGCTTCCTTAATAAACATCTATCAGTATTGGAAGCCAGTTGCATTTATGGCTTTCATGTTGCTCTGATTTTTAAAGGACTGATAATACATTTTATGAAATCATCACAGATTTGGGTAATAGAGATGATTCAGCTTTTCCTTCACATTTGTTGACTGGTCACTTTGACCTCTGTATTAAAAAATGATCAGATTTGTTGGAACAATGAAAATATTAATCTCTATAATAAATGTCTTAGTAGTAGGCATATTATTTAAAGTTAGATTATTGTTATAACGTTTTATGTTCTGTTAAGAATTTTATACACATGCATGAGTACTGTATTGTTCCCCCCCGGACCCCTTCCCACTCCTCACATGTCCCTCCAAATCCTTCTCAATTTATGGTTTCTTCTTTGATTGTTATTTTGCAACTGAAAATTATCTATACTCCAGTGGTCAACCCTAAATGCTTGTACACAAGAGCACAACTAAATGGAGTCAGTGCATTACATACATATGTATATTATAAATCTATGTATGTATATATTAACAACAGAATTTTTTAGACAGGTATATATATAGCAACAGATTAATTTTTCAGACAGGTTCTTACCTACAGCCCAGATTAGTTTCAAACTTGTGGTCCTCCTGCCTCAACCTCCTCAATGATGAAATTATAGAAAGACAAACCGACTCCTCTGCATTATAGTTCCTGCTTAACTTTATGCATATACAGATGATCTCATTTCTACCTGTTTTAGTAGGCAGTGATGGTAAACATTCATGCTTCCACATTCCTTATACTCAGTATGGTGTAGCCATTTCATCTTGGCTTTAGTAATAGGACCAAATTCTCTAAGGCTCATTATTCTCATCTGTGTAAAGTGATCTTAATGGTACTTTTCTAGAATGGGTTGCTGTGAAGAGAACATAGGAAAAAAACCCACAAAACAAGGAGGAAATACTTTTATTTTGGAGCAGTGGCCATCCAACCTACAGGCTCAGATACGCTAGTCCCACACTCTATCCCTGAGGTTAAGTTTCCAGCCCTTCATTTTAATTTGAGACATGCTAAGCTTGATGCATAGTTGGCATCCTATGAGAATTAACTGATTTTCAGTGCAAGTGTCTTTGCAGCTGTGTCCTCAGTGGCTGTTTGTCTTCAGCAGGATTTTATTCTTGTAGGAACCAACATACAACAGTGACTCATTTCTTGGACTAGTCCTCCAGCCTCCAAAATCAACTCCACTAAAACTGGTTTAGTGGCCATTCTCCTATCAGATCCACTAGTTCTTGAATTGCAGACTTAAAGGGATGTATCTTTTACACTCAAGAATACTGTGAGTAGATTTATTTGTCATTTTGGTTTGTTTATTCTTTCTTCATTTTCTATTGGAGCAGTGGCCATACAACCTATTGGCTCAGATATGCTAGGCCCACACTCTACCACTGAGCTAAGTCTTTAGTCCTTCAGTTTATTTTGAGACATGCTCAGTTGCTTAGATTAACCTTAAGCTGGGTCTGTAGCCCAGCTGATCTTGAACTTGCCATCTCCTTGCCTTAACTTCCTAAGTAGATGGGACTACAGACCTGTAACACCAGCTCAAACCAGGTATCTTTATTAAAAAAAAAAAAATATATATATATATATATATATATATATGGCATTAAGATACTCGTTGTTGTAAAAGGGCCTTAAATGCAAATTCTTTTCATAAACAGTAAAACATACAATTGCACACTATTGAGACAACTTTATACAATTTAGATTGAGAATATAACTGATTTATAAATCTTATAACACAGAATACTGTACACGAGGTCATCAGGCAAAAATCCAGCCTGGGCATATAAAACACTCTGGTTTTATTTCCTTAAAGAATTAACCATTCTCTTGCAGAGAGCTGGAATTTCTCTCAGCTCTACTTAACTAAAGTATTTTATATGTAATTGCCACACTCAAGTAAGAGACACTATCAATTCGCTCTGTAGCCTCCAGTTGTTTCTGTCACAAAAATGGGACCCTTGACTGCTTTTTCTTCCTTTTAACAAGTATTTGTTAATTTTGATAATTTGCAGAGTTTAAAGAACAGCAGTTCAGTTTGTGTAAATCACAAGATTTAATTAGAGAAGAGGAATCCAAATGGTGCAAATAAAAGTCTGTGCATAATAAAATATTAATTGCCTTTGAAAATACAACAGTGCTCCAGCATTCTATTACACTCCAGTGGAAAGTGCTGCAAACAGCAGTACTCTGGGCCACAGCCTGACTGTGATGGGGAAGTCTGACAGGCTGTGGCCCTGGAGGGATGGAGGGACCATGAAACGGTGTCTTTGTTACAGCACTGAGGTGATGCTTTAGTCTTATTTCTTGTGGCATGTGGAGCATTTACCATGAGTTTATGTGCAGGTTTGGTACTGTGCACTTCTTTGCTCCTGTCCCTGTGTACCACTCGAATTCAGACTGCTGTGAAGTTTTCTAGTGGGCAACAATTTATTGGGGTCAAGTAAGTTACAGGAATTATTTTGATCCTGCCACTGAATATCATGATTGCACTTCTTATTATGCATCATCTGTGACTTCCCTGTTCTCTGTCAGTGGAATAGAGGGGCAAAGTGTTCAAACCTAAGTCATCGCTTTGATTTCTAATCATCCAAGTATCTATTTTCAAATCAAAATTATGGAGATGTTGAGTGTTGAGTGAACATTGTGATGAGTTGTTACTATAATGTACTTTCCAAATATAGAGTATAAAATACATGCACACAATATCTAAATGAATGCTTTGTGTCTTGCATAGTGTTTTTTAGCTTCAAAAATATGCTTTACATATATTATTTATTTGATTATAGCAATTGTCCCCAAGAATCTCCCAGGAACAAATAACATTCAAATTAGAAAGGAATTTATAAGTTTTATGTTGAACCATTACTGTCAGTGCTATTCTTGGAATTAATAAGTTTAATTTTCATAAATCAAATAAACATAAATAGCAATTTGAAATTATAATCAATATAAATCTCTATGAAACTTCATAGGATCATGCTAAATTAAAATTTTCATTTTAAATTTAGACATCATCTATTCATGCATCCATCAATTTATTCAAAATGTATAATGATATAAGTATTTGCTGCCTGAAATTAGAAAGCTAGTCACAGGTTAGGGAGCAAAGAACAGAAGAGCCATTAACACCAAAGTCATGGATCAGTTCATGGGTCAGTCCATGTCAGGCAGGTATTTCAAGAGGTAATTTTACTAATATGCAATTAGTAGAATATTAGGGATGGTGAAGATTGCTTTTAGACTGTATATTAAGGGATAAGAAACCTTTAACAACCTACTTAAAATAACTAATAGCCCTTCATTAGGAGTAAACAGCAAATATCTCTTTCATATAAAAATTAAAAATCTTAGTAAATCTTATTAAACTTAAGTAAGAACCTCTATCCAATTTGAGTGCTTAGGCTATGCCTTTTATACGTCTTAAATTATTAAATATCAGTATTAGAGGAGATTCATGCACAAGAAAGAAAAATATTTCATTCTCCTTTCTGATTCCTTTATCATAAACAGTATAATTATTCATTTGTGCTCTCATTTATATTTATAATTATATTTATTCCCTCTATAGATATCAAAGATGATACTGTGGATCAAGTCATTTGCCAATATTGAGAGTAATTACAATTAAATACATAACTATGAAATGAATAAAATCACAGTAAATAACAGAAATATCACTGTGTGTGCAGTGCGTGCATGCGTGCCTGTGTGCTTGGATATCGTCTTTCTCACCACCTTTTGTCTTGAGATAGAGTCTCTTATTGAACTGGCAGCTCTTCATTCTCCTCAGTTGGCAGACCAGTGAGCTCTTGGTCTGTGCCTATCCTTTGTGGTTCCTGGGAATCCAAACTCTGGTCCTCTTGTTAGCAGAGCAAATGCTCTAACCCACTGACCATCCCCACACCCGTGGAGAAGTGTCACTTTAGAAGAGATTATAACAATGCATTCCTGAAAAGTCAGGATTGGATACCCACACCATAAACTTTAGCCTCCGCCACAATGCAAATTGCTGCAAGAGAACCTATGACTTGCCCATCAGAGGACCAGGAAATACCTGTGACTGAGGGGTAGCTATATACAAGTGGGTGCAGGCACAGAGCTACATTCCACTGGACTGTCCTCTCCTGTTTACATACAGAACAGCATGCACCCCTGTGCACTGACTAGAGAAATGGAGGCCCTATAGGCTGATCTCTGATGTCTTTCAGGTAATGCCCTTTCATTTTAGCATAGTGATCTGAGTCTAGGATGCAGGTGACACTCTGTTGTCCTCAATATGAAAGTGATTAAAATGATATGGGATCAATCCCCACCTTCCATTGACTAACATGAAGAATGCCACACTCAGAGAAGAGAAATAGAAGAAACAAAAGCAAAGGAAACACACTCTCCAAGAATACATCCTTTTGTCCTCCAGAATAAACTGAAACCAAAGATTACCACCAGGAACAGAGATAACTAGATGGAAGAGAGACAGAAGATGAATAAAAGGAAATGGATGTTTATCCAAGGGAAATAGTATTTCTTTTTAGACACCCCATGCTTCTATCCTCAGCGGTATTTAAGAAGTTAACAAGTTCAGAAAACATGAAAAGAAAAAGGTTCAACGGAATGAAAGAACTCTTGAGTAATCAGGAACCTGAACTTAAAATGAACCAATAAAACTAGAAATAATAACAGAAAAAAATATATAGCATTTGCCATGTGCCAGATAGTTTGATGCATTTATTTAATCGGCACAAATCTGAGCAGGACTCACTAGTACCAGCAGATACTTCAAGGAAGCAGGGATTAAGTAAGTGGGACACATCACCCAGCGTGGAACGACTGAGATACAAGTCAGGTCAACTATTTTGAAAGACTTTTCAGTTAGAAATCAATCTGTATTTCCTCCTCCAAGACATGAATATAAAAAAGTATTCTAATAAGCTTCCCAAGGAAAAACAAAAGTTCATCCACAAATTAGTAAAAGCAGAGAAGCCCAGGGCTTCTTTCCAATCATACATGCCTGGAAGGGAAAGGACTTAAATTCTAGGACCATTCATCTGCAATTCAGATTTTCTATCAAATCAAGCAATCAACCACATGCAAGAACAGAATCAAAGCCTTTTAGAGCATTCAAAGACTGAAGAAACTGACCTCTCTTGGGAGGACTTTGGAGGATATATGGCATTAAAATGAGGGATTAAAGAGGGAAGTATCTGCTCTCATGTTTGCTGCAGTGTTATTCAGAACAGCCAACATACCATGTCAACCTAAGTGTCCATTAGCAGGTGAATGGATAAGACAAATGGTATTCAGCCATACAGCAAGATAGAGCCATCTCACTTACAGGGACTGGATGCACCTAGAAGACATTGTGTGTAAGTGAAGCAAAATAGGCACAGAAAGATAAAAACCACATGATCTCACCCATATGCAAACCTGACGCTGATCCAGTCAAAGCAGGGAATAGAAGGAATTCTTAGAAAGCTACAGTGCAACTGATGGAGAGGGCCAGAGGAAGGCTCTGATGTCACCCTCCACCTCCACATGCATGCAAATATATGTGCGGTTGCAATGACAACCACGTGTGAACAGCCATATACATACGCACAGCACAGATGCAAAATAAAAATGAAGTTTTCTGACAGCTTTTAGCAGAAAACAGAAAACAACATGTTCAAAATGTACATGAAAATACAATATGTAATTTTGTGTAATTGTGGGAGAACAAGAAAGAAAGTCCACTGAATGGAATATTATCTTAAGAATGGACCAGGAGTCCTGGAATTGGGCTGACTAATCCTCATATTCTTCCTTAATCCAGTATCGAACAACATACAGGCACACTCATGTTAACGTTAATGTTTGGTCTTCAGATTGTATATTCAACTGGGGTTTAAAGCACTACTAGGTGTAACTGGTGTGGAACAAGGACAGCATGAGACTATTACTGTGGCTGAGGAAAGTGGACGGCAAGGTACACAGGAAAGCTAAGGAAGACATGTTCAAATTCAAATAAAATGGGGAATCAAGAGGCAATTTTGTAAGTGATTGAAACAAGACATTGGGACTTAAAGAGTAACAAATAGGAAAATTAAAAAAAATAAAAGTGATCAGTGATAAAAGAGGATAGGCTAAAGGGGGTGAGTGAGCTCACTATGTGTCAGAAGAGCTAGTTAATTCATCCTTGTAAATATGCTCACAATGGCAGCCACTCTATGATCAAGTAAATGTCACTAAAAGTGTAGGAACTTGTCTTGATCAGAATTTTGCCATAAATGTCTACAGTCTAGTGACTAATGCATGCATTATTCTGATAGTATTTTGAGATATTCATTTATTTAAAATCTTGTAAATGTCTAAATTTAAGGACATTGAAATGTGTCAATTTATGATTAGGATTAAACTAAGATAGGAAGGAATAAGAAATAGATGAAGCTGGTAGATATGATCTAAGTGACCTTAGTCCAACACTGAAAGACAAATTCTGCATGGTTTCACTTCTTTGTGGAGTTCAGGATCATTTAACTTAAAGAGGCAGGGAATAAAATTGAAGTTACTAGGTGATAGGGATTGGGGCATGGTGCAGCTATGAGCAAGACCTGGAGGTCTAATATACAGTATGGTGACTGACTGGCCAGAGTAAATACATGTACCATATGTGTATGTGTGTATACAAGTATCATTTAAATGATAGATATCTGTGAATAGAGTAGATTTCAAGTTTTCTCAACACAAACTGTACATACACACTCATACAAACACATTCACACACATACGCTCACACACATATACACTCGCACAGACACACACACACTCATAACTATTTGAAGCTATAGATGTAGTCTTAATTACCTAATTTTTGGTATTCATTTTATAATGTATATAAAGTCACATTGTTTGCTTTGAACAAAAACATTTTGTCAACTATGCTTCAGTAAAGCAGGGGGAACAGATCAAAAAGCATACTTTCATCAATATAATGAAAGATCATGATATTTTCAAAACTGGCCACTAGACTGCATAGAAAATTTCTGTTTGACCAATAATAAGAAATAAATGATTTGGTTTGCTTTTTAACAGCATTTTAATCCTTGAATACTCAAGATATATCAGGTTCATGAAGAGCAGAATGAGTAAAAGTCAAGTTTTATCTTCTAAACAATAGCTAGGTGTAATGGAATTATTGCACATGTGAAAGCTTCGACCTCTTGGGTTCTGACTTAGCATGACTTGCAGGGAACGGATGAAGATGAAGACCTCTATCATGACATCCACTCAGGGAATGCTTGAAATGTGTTGCCATGATGTGCATACAGGGGATGGGTGAATGAACATATCACACACAATTAGAATATGTGGGTTGCTACTGATGGCAGTGTGATGTTGGCAAAGCATCCTTCCGTTTTCTCATCCAAGTGAAAGAGAAAGAGAGGAGAAAAGAAAGAGGGAAAAGCATGAGAGGGGCTGTAGTGCAATCGGAGGAAGAGGGAAGAAGGAAGAAGGAATAGAAAATTTAAAGAGGATGAGAGGGGAGCAGAGGGAAAGGTGGGAGAGAGAGGGGAGGGGAGACAAGGTGGAGGGGGAGAAAGGGAGGGCAGGGAAGAAGGACAAAGCATGGAGGATCTGATCCACTCTAAACTTCTAGGCCACTGAGTTAGAGTGCTAGTTAGTTTTGAACAGGAAGGTAGATGCGTAGTTACAGATGTAGTTGGGCCCTTCTAGGAGGCATCAGGGAGTACATGAAAATTCCTAATGAATCAAGTGTCTGGATCAAGTCTGGTTCCTGATTACCCAGAAGAGAAAAGACCAGGGAAGGTTTGAACGCACATCTAAGTTAGCAGTGAATCAACCGTGGATCAAGTGCTCTGTAAGCGTTCAGCAACACATAACATAGAAGCCCTGACTTCACAATGTTTAGCTCTACAGAAAGGTAAAGTGTGCCGTTTACAGGGCTTTGCATATAAAATAATCAAATATAAATGTCAAGTGTGCTGCACGAAAAAGTAAGTGTCCTTTTGTTTCAGAAGAAATGCTACTTTTCTACCCAAAGAAGAAGTGTGTCGACAGAAGAGTGTGGACAAAAACTGGGGAAAACTAAGTACGCTCTGTGGTGAGACAAATGAAGTTAGAGAGACAGAGTAACGAAGATTCATTCTGCTGCTAGTTTTCCTTGGACATGATTGAAGATTATGTTGAGACTTCACAGAAGCTCAAATTATAGTCTTCCCCAAAGGACTTCCTCTGTCTGACTCTCTTCTCTACAAAAGTCTATTTGGAGACCACCAGGTACCAGGAATGGGAAGGCAGCAGCTCTAACATGTTTCAATAAAAGCTGGGTCACTTTGCTCACTTGAGACATGGAACTGGGTAATTGTCATTGTAGACATGTTTGGTTTTATGGCATACTGCAGAAGTATGGACTGGGCCTCCAAACTAGCCATCGACACCTGGACCTCCGTTTTCGTTTGTATTTCAAAGCTTCAAAGGTCTTTGGCTTCAGTTTGATAGAGTTTTGATTCACTAATAACTTAGATGAGTACTCAAGCCTACTTGCTAAAAGAAGGTATGCCTGCAAGTTATAGGAGACAAAACTTTTCAACATATTTCTGCCATGCTCAGAAAACGAAATCAGCCCAACAGTGACTGAATGAATGGACCACCCAGGTACCCCATTCCAGGATGGAGATACTTCTATCTCAGAACACATATCGTCTAATCTAGACATCTGCCTTCTTGCAGAAGATACCTGGTCCCCTATAGAAGTCCCTATTTCTCCTCTCAAACTTCCCCCAACACTGACGCACAACCTATATTCCCAAAGCTATCTGCTGTTGAGGTTGGATTCAGTTTCTACTTTTTTTTTTTTTTTTTATATCATGTTACCTTTTTATCCCAAATCCTACCACTCAGGATCTCAAGTTCTCCAATCTCCAATATCAGGATTTAGCACTACATTCTGTGTGGCTGATTTTTGTTATAATATCCACACTGACTTCAGGTAACATTTTCGGTAATCACTTAGACCACAGTGGGAATTATCTCCCTTCTGTTTTGCTGTAAGACTATTGCAGTGTGTCCCAGGGGTCTTGTCTGAATAGACTCTGTCCTTTTACTGCATTTTAATGAGCATGATCATTCCTAATCATTAGGAGGTTGGGAAATAAAGTCTAGCCATGTGTCAGGCAGAAAGAAAGTCTGATTCAATGATCCAGTTGCAACTGCCCAGTGTGAATGGAAATAGCTCTGTGATAAATTAATAATGTCTGCCATGGAATAAAGGGCTGGCACAGAAGTATCTGGACCATATATCTCTCTTTGTGATCTTCCACAATGTAACCAGAGTAAATTATTAGGTAGTGCTCTAAAAGATAATGACCCTTGTCTTCAAATACATAAATTGCATCCAATGGATTAACTTTCATTTCTTCTCAAAAATCCTCCTCAGCAGTGTTTTCCAAAGAATTCTGCCTAGAATGAAAACTTAGGAATTAAAGCAGGTACCAGAATATCTTGCTATAAAGTCAGTTGAAGAGCATCCTCAGCTTAAATTCTTTCTGTTCTGTATTTCCAGTGTCAGAGTATTTCAGAGGCAATATTATCTTCAGTTCATTTCAAATTTCTGAGCTTCCCTAGGGCACCCATCTCTCCACAGGGCGAGAGTAACTAGGAACTTTGGTCTGACGCCATCCACTCGGTTAAAGTTCACCGAGGGAGAAATTGCCCATGTAGAAACCACACTTCCAATAGTGGTTGCTGAACATAAAATAACTCGGGCCTCCGGGGTTAATGGTAACATTAGAATCACTTGAGGCTCAGGTAAGAAAATTGTAATTAAAAAGGAAATAGAGTTTGAGCTATAGCTGAACTTTATTTTATAAAAGTGTAGTGCGGCATTTCCTTCTTAACCTTGGAGCCAAGTCTGAACATGCTGGAGTTTTTGATACCTAGAAAACGACTTGATGAGGGAAGGGGGAATGAAGAAGGAAGTTAAACAGAGCCCAGGAGAACCCTGCCCTGAATTTTGTAGAATAATTAAGGCTTACTTGTCACTTCGTTTACTTTCTCCACTTTTGTTTCATCTTAGCCCAATTTTCCTCTCCTGGATTCCTTGAGCAAGGTACTTCTGGCCTTAGCGTTTTTCAGGGTATGTCTGTCATCCTCCCCCAACCCTTATGAGACTGTGCCCTCACTTCTAAATTTAGGAGTTCAGCTAGTTAGGTAACAGATCACTTTTATTTTCGTATTCTTTTAATAGCTAAAGTTACATGGGCAGTGTTTTCTCCTTTCTTCTCTGTGACAGACTGGAATAAACACGCCGCCATCTGATAAAGGTCAGCTTTGAAACACAGCTGCTTGCTGTGCATCGGAGCAGACCACAGTGCACCCCAAACCTTTCCTGACTACTAATACAATTTAAAATCCAATTAAAACCCTCACCTTCGTCTTTAAATCCGGAAAGGCTTAGGGACCTTGCCTCCTCAGAAGCAGCCTGCTGAAGTCCTATTCCCCTTCCCTCTTTCAATCAGCACTTGAACTTGGCAGTTGTTTATTTCTAGGTTTAAATTGAAAAGACCTCAACGAAGTCATTCTGGAAATGAAAACCCAGGAGCACAGGCCTCCCCCGTCTCGCTTATCCACCTGAGTCTTCGTGTAATAATTCACAACATGGCATAGAAAAATTCCTCCCTCCGTGAACCCAGTAGCTCGGAATCCTGTCTGGCGACGACTGCTTTCCCCCACTCGTATCCACGTGGTTTAAATGGAGTAGAGCCCAGAGGAAACTGATTTCCCCTTGTTGCTTACCCTCCACGTCTCACTGCTCTCATAGCTATGCCGAGTGCCTTGCAAGGTGACAATTTTAATAAACACCACGCACTTCTGTCTCCAGTGCATGCAACTGGGAAAGAGGGGGACCTTCAGTGCATCTGCCGATTAGTTCCTGTGACAGAAAGACTGAGGGCACTTGGGAACTCACACCTGCCATAGGTGTTCAGGTGGTTTGCCTCTCGCCTGAGAACTCAATCGTGTGTGGCAACGGTTTGCATTTCTCTTGTTGAATTGCTGTCCCTCTTGATACTTCAGCTCTGCCAAGCACTCACTGGCCCAGAACCACTTTCTTTGTGTTTGTGCACATGGTGTTAAGGGATTAAAAGACAGGAGGAATATTTACCCTTCAGGAAGTGAGGTCCTAGAAGAGTATACTGCGCCGAGCAGTTTATGACTGCGGATGGGGGTTTCCTCTCACTCAGATGGTCTGGGATCTGGAAAATCACAAATGTAGCTCAAACCCTTGACTCTGAAACTAGCGAGGCATCTGTCCTTTCCACGCTATTGTTTGGTGGCTGATATACAGAGCAAACTCTCTGCAGAAAATTTCTATGTCTGAAAATTTTGCAAAGTATTGAAAGGAGTTTCAAGTCCTTTCAGGAAGTCCGCAGGGTTCAGTGAAAATAGAATCTAATCAGCCTGTAAGAACTGAAATCCCACATCGATTGCATGACTTGATTTGATTTGGGGGATCCTCATTTTGATCCCCAAGCAATAAAATGGATTGATTCTCTTTCCAGGAACATCATCTACATATGTGCTTGCTTTCATCAGCCTCCTCTTCATCCTTTCCTTCTTCCTTAAAATTTCTCTTTCTAAACATCTAATTGTTCCTTGTCTAAGTATACACCACCTTTGCTCTTGTGAATGTGGTATTTTCCCCAGTAAATAGAAAAGAAAATGCTGATCTCAAATGTGTGATTCTGATTTGGTTGCCCCTCTTCCTCTTTATTTGAGTTTCATATCTCACCTGGTTCCAGGTTTTATGAAGTCTTTGTCTACACATTAACCACTTCAACAATTCACTACTGCTTAATCAATTAATTTTGAATTAGTATAGCTTCCAAATTCTGTATGGAGTCTGGACAAGGTTCTCCTGTATTCCAATACTTCAGGAAAACAGAGGAATTTATCTTTAGGTAGCATTGTAACATCTTGAAGCACAATTCAGGTATTTAAAATTCATATAAAGGTATGAACATTAATAAGTTTTAGTTTAAGAATGAAATGTCTTACAGGGATGAGACTCTTGGTAGGCCTAGTGGATGATCCCACACTGGAGGACATTCGGGGACACGCCTCAAACTTTACATGCTATTACACACACACACACACACACACACGCACACACAAGAAAAGAAGTATTGTCTTTTTAAGATTTAAGAAGCTGTAATCCTTAAGCATTCAAGGTTGAGAACTGGGATTATTTCTGTTTCTACTCTCCTCAACAACACCTTATTCACGGAAATGTCTGGGAAATGTGGAAATTCAGCAATTATTATTAAGTAAAACAAGGTCCTAGAGATTCAATTCTCAGAAAAGTGTGGAGCCCCCAGATAGGAGGGATTATGAACAGCAAGATTCAGATGTGAAAGTAACAGTTAATGAGGAATTTGAAGAAT
Organism: Eospalax fontanierii; assembly: GCA_035773235.1. NCBI lineage: Eukaryota > Metazoa > Chordata > Mammalia > Rodentia > Spalacidae > Eospalax > Eospalax fontanierii. Next base: position 15,286,137 of record CM069543.1, read on the forward strand.
GTGAGTTTGTAAGTTCTCTTCCTGGAAGGACTTTCTATTACATATATTGTTCTAGTTACTTTTTGTATGTGTGACAAAACACTCTGACCAAAACTAACTTGGGGAGGATAGGGTTTATTTGGCTTACAGCGCAATCATTATCAAGGGAAGCCAAGGCAGGAGCTGGAGCACAGGCCATGGAGGAACACTGCTTACTGGCTTGCTCTCCTGGCCCATGCTCAGTCTGCTTTCTTATACAACACAAAACACCTGCCCAGTGGGCCAAGTTGGTTCATTCACCAATCAAGAGCATGCCCCACAGCCATGGCCACAGAACAATCCAATGGAGGCAACTTCTCAGCTCAGGTTTCCTCTACCCAGGTATGTCAAGTTGACAACTAAAGCTAATCCCCTGCCACACACACACACTCACACCACACTGTATATAACATGTGCAGGTGCAACGATTGCACAGTCTCTGTTCATTCAGATTTGCAGAATCCACAAAATGCAATTTATCCCGTTCTCATCAGGCTGTGTCATTACTTTGTCTTACTCTGCTGTGAAAAGTATATATTTACTGTAACACAACAAATTCCTTAATATGCTGATGCAAACACTCCTAAATTCTGAGGAACCATAAGGCTACATATACATATAATATACAAGCTCATTACATGGATAAAAGTGAACTATTTCTCTACTTAAGAATTTCTGAATACAACCTAGAACTCAGTGAAATTTTACTCCCGGGAATTCACACTTCTTTAACTACTGTGAGAGAAATGCATGTGGATTCCTAGGGAATATGGTTTATTGTCAATTTCTGGAAACAATATGTAAAGCAAGGGTGTCATCTAGCATTATAGGGTCAATTATGATTGAGGAGAGCATCAGGAAACTGCTCCCAGCCTCTCTGGCTCCTCCCTTCCAGGCCAGCTCCCTCTGGGTGACAAGAATGCTCCCTGTGCTCTGAGCTACTCAACTTCTAGATACTAACGAGATCACAGACAGCCCAAGGCGGGCATCTGCATTTGGGTTTGATCTGCTCACTCATCCATAGAGAGGAAGAAGAGAAGAGGGATTTGCCCAAGCTGGAAGCAATTCTGGAGGAGAAACAGTTGAAAATAGCAGATGGGGCTCGCTTGACCTCTGCATCCAACTACCTTGAAAAGTAACTTCATTTTTATTCATTTTCCTTTTTTTTTTTTTAAACTTTCTTTGTTATCATGATCAGTGGTTCCAAATCTTCCAGAAGAAGTTGTGCTGGAGAGCTTTAGTGTCACCTTGACACACCTGGGTTGAGGGAGCCTCAATTGTGGAATTGTCTTATTGGACTGGCCTGTGGCCCTGTCTGTGGGCTATTTTCTTGCTTGTTAAGTGATGTGGGAGGGTCCAGCCGACTGTGGGCAGTGCCATCCCTGGACAGGTGGTCCTGTGTTGTTTAAGAAAGCAGGCTGAGCAGGGGCTAGAGGAGCAAGCCAGTAAGCAGCGCTCTTCCATGACCTGTGCTTCAGCTCCTGCCTCCAGTTCCTGCCTTGTTTTTCTACCTTGGGCTTCCTCAGCGATGAACTGTGACCTGGGAGATGTGAGTCAAATAAGCTCTCTCCTCCCCAAGTTGGTATTGTCAGAGTGTTTTGTCAGAGCAACTGAAAGAAGACTAGGACAGAAGAAGTAAGTTTTGTTTATATATGAGGCAGTGTATATGGTCATTATGGTGTTTGTTTTGGTATTACCAAAACGTAGAGGAATCTCATTTTGCACAATTCTGGAAGCTTATATTTTGAACACTTTTCCGGTTTACATTTGTGTCTGTGCTCATGCTTAGCAGCATGCTTCCTAGCTCCCAGTCTGAGGAGACATACGAGCCAATTCCCATATTGCTCACCTCTGCCTTAATTACAATATGCTGCGCGGCATACATCATGTTCTATTGATTTTCTCCTTTCTGGGACCTATTTCTCAGCCAAGAGCAAATATTCATTTAAATGGTGTAAGCCATCTAGCTTATAAAATACCTTAAAGCTATTGTTTTAAAGTTTCCTGCCTTTTAATGTTTTCCTATTTATATCCTGCTGATTGCAACATATACCCTTTCAGATCCAATCTTTGGTGGATACTAACATATTCATATTGAACATTTGATCCAGAAAGTTTGCAGGTAATAAGCAGAATGAACATCTGTGAGGACCAGATAATTTTTAATATTTATGGAGAGTTCATTTCTGGGCCGTAATGATCTGATGAGTTCAGTTATTCCCTGCCCTGTATCGTGTGAGTCCTTGAAGAAGACTCCATCATGGGAGAGGTCTGAGAGTGAAGTACTAAACTGCTTAGTAATTGGGATTTTAACTGTGGGAGAATATTATATGAGCTTCAGCACCATGCAAGTTATCCATGGAAAGGAGTTGATCTCATGCATTTTAAAACTGTCACATGCCGAGAGGGTTATTATGAGGGAAAGTCTCCATTTTTAAAAAGTCCAAACACAAAATTCTAACTATTTCTAGTGATAAAGTAGTTGATCTTTTCACTGTTTTACAGTAATGCTTGGTTAATAATTCAGGAACCAGAAGAATACCTAAGTTGTGTATTTCCCTGTTTCTAAGACATTAGCTCCTCTAAACAGTCACTTCATGCTTCCTATGAATACATCAGGCGGATAGGAAAATGGACTGAGGTGTTCTTTTTGTTTTGCTTTTTTGTAAGAAAAAGTATTTTAATATGTTCTCTAGCCCTCGGTTCAGGCAGCTACCTTAAGGTCAGATAAGGTGAGTTGATTGGTACAGAAATCTGCCAAAATAACTTATGTTGTTAACATAAATTGGTAAATAAATTATGGATAAGATTTAGACTTCAGCACCTGAAAGTGTTTTAGAGGTCATATGGCTTTACTCTCCATTAAATTGAACCCTCAATTCCTTTTTAAAGGCTCAGCTGGGAAAACTCCCTAGATAGCTTAGTGGAAGAGTGTATCTCACATTCACAAAGTCATATTTGATGCATATCACCACTAAAGAGATGAATAAGATAGAATGCTCACCTGATAATATAACTTTAATTATGAGGTAGATTCGGCACTAGAGGTGGGGTTCAGATAGTACGCAGAGGAGGAAGTAGGCTTGAAAAATCACCTAAATGGGTAGAAACCAACAAGCAGTGACTAGCCCACTTTACAGACTTCCCTTGAGAGCCTCCACACTCTCTAGTTTCTTTCTAGTTTCTTTTTCTTGGACCCCAGAAGCTAACACTGTTAGAGTAAATAAGAAAGCTCCTTTCTCTAGTGACTGTTAAGTCATGGGCTCCTCAGGAAGGGCCAGGACCTCGACTGTGCTTCTATAGGAATGGGTGTGACATCATAGGCCCAAAAAGGAAGGGTTGAGGCATATTGGTGCCTCCACCTCTGATAGGGGTGTGGTGTGGCCTCATGCTCACCAACTTTATCAACTTTTATTCATCTGTTTTCTACATTTCTTGCCCTATCATTGACATTTGGGTCCTGAAATCAGTATTGAAAATATTTATTCTCAACTGATGGAACTGTTTTCTTCTTGGAAACAGATGAAGATGGAATTGGGAGATGGTTTGGTCATTTTTTGTTTCATGCTGGTTTAAACTCCCAAAATATTTACATTTGAATGATTATTAAGTTATGAGTATGATACTATAAATTTCTAGTGCATATATCATTTTTTACTGTACAGAGAAATCATAGCTTATTTCTTGTTGAATTAGAAGTTAATGATCCTGCTGAAAGTATTAATGATACGTAGATAGAATCCCCCAGCACAGAGCTTTTCTGCTGTCAAGAAAATTCTTGAATAAAGAATTCAAGAATAAATCTAATAAGCAAATAAGTATCTTACCTCATGGGACTTTGTGTTTTTCCCAACACCAACGTGAAAAATCATTTAAGAGTTTATCGTTCGCAAACTTGCTAAAAACAAGATAGAACAAAAATGTATCTAAGGAATAGAAATCATCTTCAGAATGAAAATCTGTATGCTATGAAAGTACAGCTAAATCTGGTATGGGGGTCCCCAGGCACAGACAGAATGCTTTGGCGTGGGAGAGTGACCACTCCAGGCTCACTCTATTATTAATGGTTAATAACTGTTGTAGAATTAGTTTGTTAGTTAATTGAATGTTCATTTAAGAGGAGGGTGCTATTTTCTTGTGTGTCTGTGTATGCACATGTCCCTGAAGGCTCATGGGTGTGCACATGTGGTGGCCAGATTTGGATATCAGGCATCTTTCTCTATTGTTCTCCACATTATTTTTGGAGACAAGTTCTTTAACAGAACCACAGCTCACACACTGCCTAGACTGGCTGGCCAGCAGATCCTGAGATCCACCTTTGTCTAACAACCAAGCTCTAGCGTAACAGACCTGCTCTACCTCATGTGACAGACTTGTCCTACTGTGCTCATCTTGTATGTGGGTGCTCAGGATCCAAACTTTAGTCCAATGCCTGTGTGGAAAGCATGCTACATACTGACCCTACTCCCTAGACCCATATTTCTTAATAACCTCTTAAGAACAGGAACAGAGAAATCATCTGTAACGATATTTGTGATGAGTCAAACATATCCAGAGAAGGTTCCAAGGCTCCTTCTCCAGTAGTTGAGAAACACAAGTTCCAGAGTCAGTGCTATGTATTGGTAATTCTTCTATAATCTGTGTAACAGAAATAAAAACCTAAACATCACATGATGAGTCTTTAGCTATCCTCTTTCACTTGGCCCTATGATTTAATCATTATTTTGTAGAATTATTCCTATGCTGTCAAGACAGAATATGATAAGCTATCAGTTACATTTTTAATGGAAATTTTCAAAGGTAAAATGTTAAATGTAAGTTTACTAGATTCAAGCTTAAATGCTGCTCTCAAATAATATGCCAAGATCCTTCATGACATACTGAGAACTGTTACCTATGGGGTGCTTTGTAATAAGCTTCTGTTAACCTGGGTCCCTAAGATGTGAATGAGTAGAGTTTACATCTAAAAACTTCTCAGGTGTAGTGGGATTCTTTCCCTTTCATTTTCAGCTCTAGAATTTGAAAAATGATTTCTTCATTTTGGTGATCATGTGACCTTTATCCACGGGCATAATTTAGATTTTATTGATGATTCTTTGCTTGCTTTTCTCCTTTGTGTGTGACAAAGTACCTGACAGAAGTAATTTAAGGAAGGAAGGGCTTGTCCTGCAGGCTTGCGCTGTACCTGGTCACATAGCACTGCATCGAGGAACCATGGGAGAGGGCTGATGTGCTCCTGTTTAATAGTCGGGTATTACAGCCCGTGGACTATGTTGCCCTCCTCCAGGGTGGGTCTTTCTTTCTCAGTGGAACTCTCTAGAAATACCCTTACATGCACACTCAGAGGTATGTCTCCTAGAGGATCCTAAATTCTATCAACTTGGCAATCAAAATTAATTATCACAGGGGTGCAGGTGATGGATGGTCAGAGTGTGCATATAGACCTTTAGGGCTTGTTTCCAGTACTCTGACCCTTACAATAGTACTCAGATAGCCTCATAAATGTGTCTTTTGGCCACCTGTTCTCAGCCTGTGATGTTTCTCTACATGCATGTAAATATTCCCATCATGTGTGACACAAATACAGGCACACACAGAGGCATGTGCTTGGCCTCTGTGTGTCTTTCCACGTTTCATTGTGGATAGGGAACCATCGAGTTTTATTTTTATGCTTCCCCTTGTTTGTGAAGTCATCCTACTCTCATTCATTTGGCGTTCCTTAATTTTTAATTTCTATTTTATGTGAGTTTATTTTCTGCATGTGTGTAAGTGCACCTGTGTCTTGCAATATCTCTGGGGCTTAGAAGCAGGCATCAGACTCCCTTGGATCTCTAGTTAGGGATGGTTGATAGCCACCAGGTGGGTGCTAGGAATCAAATCCGGGTTCTCTGTAAGAACAGCCAGTGCTCTTAACTGCTGAGCCACCTCTCCAGCACCAGTTTTCCTTAATTTTGTTAAAAATAAATTAAAAATAAAATATTAAAAAGGGTTCTGATAACTTCCTTTTGAGAACCTATTAATATTTCACCTTTGAATTTACTGTCAACTATGGTTTACATGTGCATGGAAGCTTGGGTATGATTTGTTTTGGCTGCAACTCTCATAGCTTAGGAAATAACATATTACTTTTGGCTTTTCAAACACTGAAATATATTGATAGTTGCTCTTTATTTGTTTGTGTGTGGGGTGTACGGTATATATGCATGTGGAAATATGTGTTCACAGGTATGTGTGTATGTGTGCATGCATGCATGCACCTCTGTTTAGGCCCTGAGTTGATGTCAAGTATTTCCTTGCATTCTTCTTCTTTGTTTATTAATGTACCATCTCTTACTAGATCCAGAGCTCTCCAATTCTGACTAGTCTAGCTTGTCATTTTGTCCTAATGGTCCCCATCTCTGATTGAGTGCTGGGATTATAGGGTGCTGCCATTCCTGTCCTTCTACATTGGTCCTAGGTCCTCCTGATTGCAAGGCAAGTGTTTTAGTCCTTGAGTAATCTCCTTAAGCCTGAAAATAGGTTTTTGTTATCAAAATATTATGAAACAGTATAGAAGAGAAATACTCCAGATACCAATATCTCTAGATTTCAGAAATAGGAACTCATAGAGGCACTATGAGAAAAATGAGAGCACATTTATTTTTAGGAGGAAAGTACCCTAAGAATTTGATGTTAAACAAATACTTGAAGATCATGACTTCAAGTAGCTCCCCTTCACTGGGGCTTGTGTTCCTCATGTGATCCTGTGCACTGGGATTTGCGACCACCTTTCTGTATTTTCTTTTTCCAGATTGCTTAAAGTCTTTGATAATTTCTTTCTTTTAAACTATTTTACTGGTATCTACTGCCTTGCTGCTTAGTTTGCACTTTCTGAATCAACTATTTCATTAGCCAATAAGACTGTATCTTCTTACATAGACAAACTAATGACAATTATCTTTGATGTAATGCCTTTGAGTTCAATAAATAGGATATTTTGTAAAGGCCTATAGTGATTAGATTTGTTCTCAGGGTATAAGAAAAATATCCTATTTAGTCTTTACTGACTCAGTTTCTTCAGTTTAAGAAAAGATAATTTATCTGATATGGATTAGATATTACATATCACACAATGATATAGCTCTAGGCATAAGTATTCTGTATATGTTAATATTTGTATGAAGAGGTTTCCTGTTTGCATTTAGTGAATCTCTAGGATTTTGTGTCCCAGTGTGTTTCAATGCTTTGATTTCTCAAGAGATCCTTTCAAAATTTCCATATTATAAAGATCTGAAAACAGCTGTGTTGTGCAGGCTGACCCTCGCAAACAGGAGGAAACGGAAAGGGCCACTCTTAGACATAGTACAGAAGATCTATTTAATCAGGGACAAGGAAACATACAGTGAACTTTAAAGGGAGGCAGCCACATAAGAGTGCACTTTGAAGGACAAAGCCCTCATGACAGCTCTCCTAAAGCTGAATGCAAAGTTAAACATCCACACACATACAAAAATAGTTGTCTATAAAGTGCTATCTGTGATGGTGAATGTTCAGGGGGAGGAGGGGAGATCAATAATGTAAGATAAACCAACATGTGGTAGACAACAGCCCAAGCTGAAGCAGTCAGAAATGAAAGCCTTTAACTGCACACCCAGTGGTACAAACAGCAATAACATTTACCATCAGCCAAACAAAAGACGCATAAAAGAATCTTTCCATAGATGCACAACAAAAATCTGTTCAATCAAATGTATTTCTGTAATACCTGAAAAAGCAAGGCTGCTTAATATCGCCATAATTATCACATCTACCACTATCCCGGGAGTTAGAATGTTGTTGTTTTCTTAGGTTATTGTAAAGTGCACATTAGTGAATAGAGACAGTCCTCTTAGCTAAACACTAATCTCATCTTGTGTGTATAAACAGCGATTTACCCATTTTTGGAAGTTTGCTTATTATCCAATTAAATAGGGAGTTTATTGTTCATATCAGACAGCAAGAAGAGAGGTGCTTATCTGATGTTGAAAAGGCACCGTGAAAAGAGCCATAGATATGTAGAAAGGTCCATTCAATGAGTTTTTGAAAAATCACCCTGGTATCAATCAGACCAGAAGTGACTTAATTGTCTCTAAGGTTACATAAGAATTTAATCTCATCTCCAGCCTTAAGATTTTTATTTCTTGCTTGAAACAACAACAAAATAGTATATTGCATGAATGGTAGAACATTGTGATATGGAACGCTTGGAGGCAATTCCCCTAAATTATTTCTATTTAAAATGAATGAGCTTCCAGGAATCCCCTTGTAGCATTGTAATACCCTTGAACAAAAAGTTTGTGACCAAGATGGTTAGGGACAGATCCTACAAGCCTAGAGTCAGAGGCTGACGAAGACAAGAAGCACTGTTCATGCCCAAAGCAGCACAGGAACCTGAAGAGATTCCCTAAAGGAAAATAACACTTTAGATGAATTTTCTTTTCTAAAAATATTTCAAACAATTGTAGAACAATAAACCACTCCTAACAATAAGACTAGAGACCTAACAAAATTGAAGTGTCCTACTAAAGTTAAGAAAAACTCAGATCAAAAGAAGCTGACTCTGAAAATAAGATTCTCACAGCCATTCCTTTCCATGCATTTGAAATTCTGAGTGTTGCTCTGGTGGACAAGAATATTAACAATTGGAATGCAAAATGAGTGGAAATATAAAAAAAGTATCAAAACTCTCATTTTGGTAATCAGAGCCCTAGTCACAGAGGACTGCTCTGCTTGAAGCCCATTAACACATCATAATAACAACCACCTGATGTAATGAAAACAAATGAATTCCAAAGAAACAGAAAATGTCAGAGCAGGTCATTACTGTGCCAGCTAATGAGGAACAGACTTTGCCTGTTGTCCTAAGTTCCAAAGACAATCTCTAGTCCACAGAGGGCATTTTACACCAGAAAATATTTCATTCTTGTTTGGAATTTCTTCTTAGAACATGTTATACAACTTTTTTTCTTGCCTTAAGACTTCGTTTTTGTTTCACTAAGCAGAAATGTCACTCTGTGGCTTATTACTTTATTTCTAATTTCACAGAAAACAAGGTTGTGACAGAGTTGGATGGCTGAGAAGGAAACCCTCATGATGTTTTTCTTAATTGAAATGCTCCAAAATGATTAAAGGAGAAGCAAGATTGGCAGAGCCCATTGCTGTTCTTTACTTGCATACCGGGACAGGGTCTTGCTATCTCACTCAGGCTGGATACCAACAAGTGATCCACTGGCCCCATCTTCCTGACGGCTGGGATGAGAAGAGTGTGCCACCACCCAGGCCCATCCATCACACTCTAATTCTTACATCCTTTTCTAGGCAAACTTCTTGACTACTTGGCAATGTCGTGGAGAAGGATGAGCAAAAACTGGAATTTGGATGATCTCTGGGAATCGGAACTCGGATCTTTTTGTGGGATAAATAAGAGTTCATGCTTTAATTGTATGTTTATTACTAGAATCCAGTGGTGTCTTTATGCATCTCTGTCCAGCTACCTATCCCATAAGTAGTTTAGACCAGTTGAAGCATGGAGAGCTTCAAAGAGCCCTACCCTCGCTCCCTTGCTTCCTTTTGTAAGGGTCTAAATCCCTAGTAAGATAATAGGGTCACTGAGACTTAATGCAGGTGGTCTTCCTGCTTCTTAGTGGTCTGACAGGAAGGCTTTATTATTTTTTAACTCCATGAGGGCTCTTTCAACTCACCTGCTTATGTTCATGTGGTGCTGGATATCTCAGCCTAGAGTTAGACCGATGAGCTTTCTCCTCTTTGCTTAAGTTGACCCCATCCAAATCTCTTAAAACCCAGATTTTCCCCAGGAGACATTGATGTCAGTTCCCATGTCTCCTTTCCACCTGTGGATAGCTTCATCTTTCCAGGTGAATGTGTGTACATATGTGTGATTATTTTTCCATAAAAATTTGACTAATGCTCTCTGCTGGACTGAGATATTTCCTGCCTTTCGATTCTTTAACTGGCTGAGAGAATGAAGAGCACAGTATCTGGACAATGTGCCATCTGTCACACTTCTTTTGTTGGTCCACTTTCCTTAATACGCTGGAGACATCTTCCAAATTTGTAGTTTAGAACTTGTCTTCTGCTCTTCTTCTTACCAGTTACCAAGCCACTTCTCCCCGTAGGGGAATCACCTGAATACGGAGCCTCCACTGAGGACTTGTCTTGATTGCCTTCATGAATGTGAGAAGACCCACTTCAAAGGTGGGCAGCATTTTCCAGTAGAAGCCCAGATCAAAAGGTGCAATGCAGAAGGAAAATCCTTCCCTTTTCCTTGCTTGGTCCTCTTCCTTGATGCCAAGTTCATTCCCCTACTGCAGCTGCTTCCTTGGCTGGTATCAGAGCCAGCATTTCCAGGCTTCCTTTATTGACTAAGAACCAGCAGCTCTGCAGGAACCATTCAGGATTCAGAGCCACACAGGGGTTGAGGCATGTAGCCTCTTAGATTGTGTAACAATTGGGCTTGGGTTCTTGGCCTCTCCAATGTGAGTCAGCCCCCAACCACTGAGGCACCCAGCATCAAGGACTGAGCAACACTTGGTTCAAAGCCTCCCAGGGATAAGACAGCTATTGTTACTATAACAATGTTAGCTGATTTGACAAATGAGCATAAGTTCTTAAAGAGCCAGTGAGTTAGTTTTCAAACTTGAGTCTGTATAGTTTTGCTCTAAGTATTCTTCCAAGATCAGTATGCTGCTCTTACATATTCTGGTGTCCTGCTGTCAAGTTACTTGTGATTATTTGAAATCTTAAAAGAGAGCATATTAATAATTCAGTCAACAGTTCAATCTTCCCTTCAATAAATTCTTCCTGGAGTGGGTTTTAAGCCAAGCACAATGCTAGTTGCTACATGTGAGAACAGCGAGAGCAAGGCCCTGCCCTTCTTCTCCATCTTTCCCTTTCTCCTCTTTTCCCAGAGTGAAATAACAATATATATATATATATATATTTTTTTTGGCAGTGTGACTTCCTTGAGTTTGTTTTTATTTATTTTTTTGCCCTGTTTCTTAGGTCTTTTCTAGGCAGACTCCTTCTACCTTAAGTCTGTGATTGGATGAATAATGGTGCTGATTTTGAAGATCAGTGAGAAAAACTCATTTATCTTTCATAATAGTCTAATTTCTCCAATCTGTCTTATATCAATAATGTAAATGCTATTTTTACCTCCAGGTTAGTTTTTCATGGGTATGTAATGAATTCCCAGGAACTTGGAGGGGGAAAATAGCATCCATTTATTTTCTTATAGTTCCTGGAGGAGAGAGGATTGGGCAGGTTGTGGCTTCTTCATATCCTCAGGATATCAGTAGGATGAAATCTAGATGCTGGCCAAGTTATCAGTTTTCAGCCACCCTGGAGTTTCCTTTCTAAGCTGAGTGTTGAAAGTGTTCCTTCCCTTACTGGCCGTCAGCTGGGGGTTGCTGTCAGAATTCTCTATCTGACCTCCTCCCACTTCAAGATAGCAATAGCAAATTGAATCCTTTTCATGTTTTAAATGGCTGACTTGTATGAACAGCCCAGGAAAATTCTCCCTAGAAAGGGCTCCTATGATGATGTCAAGCTCACATAGATAATCTTCCTATCTTAAGGTCAACTGTGACATATAACAAAATCTAATCACAGGAGGAAGATGTGCTATATTTGCAGTCCTGGGGATTATGCAATGCTTGCATACTGGGAAGGTGGAGGGACTTGAAGGTCAGCTTAGAATGCTGCCTACTGCAGTTTCCATTTTAACTATTTAATTCTAGTCCTTGAATTATCCTGAAACTGTGTGAGAAGGATGAGTTTCAATTACTAAGGGAACACATTTGTCTCCAGTGGTTTTTTTTTTGGTTTCCAGTTTATGATGGTAGAAAAAAAGGTTAAGAGAAATTGGATATATATATTATATATATAAATATTAACATATAAATATAATATATAAAAATATATTGGATATATAAAATAACATACACATGTACATGTAGCTTACTGGGTGGCCTTCTATTCTGAAGGAAGGAACATTCCAAAGGAGATATCATGGAAACAGAGATCCTTGGGTCAGATAGTTTGGAATAGAGAGATGCTGCAGGGAGATCATGGAAGGACTGTCACATACTTTAGTGTGAAACTTCCTGTTTCCTCTTTCCCAGAAGTGGAAATTCTTTCCAGAGTGTAACACCCTCCATAAACCGGGAGTCTCATTTTGTATTCGCCCAACAGGCGACTTAAGCGGAATGCACTAGGACCCTATGTTTATATGTTTGTTTGTTCTGATTTTTTTTCATGCTTAGAATTGGCCTTCAGGAATAAATTCAAAACCATCTGAGAATTAAATTTCTGGAGTTCATGGAGCTTGTGAAAGCTCTAATTTTTATGCTTCTTATACTGTTAGCCTCTCATTCTCTCTCTCTCTCTCTAGATACATATAAGTTAATCATATGTATAGACATGTATGCACATATGTGTACAAATAAGCTCATAATTTTAAGGCTTTTAGTAAGTTCAGGAAATCTTATTTTTTTCTGGAATAAATAGAATTCCTCCTTAAACTACTATATGCAATTTTCCTACAGTTTCTAGGATTTTGCAATATAGTGTCATTTTCCATGGAGAAAGTGTTGCAGAAGAATTTCTCATTAATAAAAAGTGGGGAAAGACAATGATCCCTTGGAATGTGTTTTCTGTTTACTGGAGCAAGGATTTTATTTACTGAGCTGAATGTAAATACTTGGGTATAATTTAGAATGCTTATTTATTTGGTTTGGTGACTGGCTGGACTTGAACTCCAGATGTCATTAAGAATGACTTTTATAGAGTAAATTGATTCTCTGAGGGAAAAGCTTGATGAGCTGTGGACAAACACCCATCCCAGACTGAGTAGTATTTCCCAGGACCACCTTGCAGGAAAAGATGAGGAGCTGAGAAAGTCCTATGCCCCGCCTACCCTGTCCATCAGCCTTGGGTGTGAGAAGAGGAGAGGCTAAAAGTATTTAAACTGGGGGCACCAGGTGGCCGGTCCTTTTTCCTCCTCCATTGACCATTTGGATCCGACCACCTGGAAGTCACAAGAGCAGCTTCCAAGCCTTGTGGATTTACTAATGTAAACCCCTCCCCACTGCTCTGTTAGTAAGCCCAAGTAAACTAGCTAGAATTTGCCTGTGAGTTGAGAAATTTGTGTGTTTGTTGCAGGACCTGGTGAGGGAGGGACTAAGCTTAGTCTGCCTCTCCCAAGAGAAATGTAATAACAACTTTCCATTCCTAATCCTTCATACTTACCTCCCCAAAGTTGGGAATACAGATACCTGCTATCAGACCAGCTAGTATTTTTACTATTTATTTATCATTTCATTTATTCATTATTTGCTTTGGTCCTAGCAGTTGAAGCTACAACTTGCTTCATGGAAGATAATTATTCTACCATTAGTTATGTCTTCAACCCTAGAGTTTAAATAAGAACAGAGCCATCCTTATTTATGAAATATTAGCTCTACATTGATGTAAGTTTGAATATCTGTCTAGGTGCTGGTTGAAAATAATTCTCCGATGGGCAGATATTGGTAGAAGAGTGTTTTGGTAACTGAATAGTAACTACATTGTCTCGAATGCATCATTCCATCCCATGATCTAAGAGATGGCACATGAAAAGGATGATTTTTTTCTGTAGAAACACACAAGAAAAATTGAATGATACAGGGAAATTCAGGCTGGTGATGGACATTCATGCTCACTACATTGTGTACACATGCCCATTGGTGAGGTGGCTGATCAGTTTCCGTATTGAGTAGTGTGTTTGGTAACTGTAGAATCAGTGCAAACACTGGGGTCCTCTTTCTAGACTTTTTGGAAAGCAATGGAGACTTGCTTTCTTTCACTTGCACTCTGTGTTGACATTTAAGGACTGCAATTATTACAGCTCACAGGATCTTGTCAGAATTCCTGGATTGATCCTCCTGGCCATGACTCATCCTGCTGTGTAATACTGGGCATCCTACAAAGCAGAGTGTGACCACGATGTGACGTGCTTCCTACTGGAGATCAGGTGTAACATCCCTGGCTTCATTCCAGTGTTAACATGATCATTTCTGATACTCCTGGGAAATTGCACTGCCTCTTTATGGAGATGCAGTGTCTTAAATAGACATTTAACTTATTTATTGTAAGCAGTTGCTATTGTTGAATAAATATTAACTGCTTATTAGATAATTATTTATTGAGAGTAACAACTTTATCATAGATCTATCAGGTTTATGGCTACTAAATCTCAATTAATATGGTTTGAATATTCTATCGGCCTTTAGCAGACTACCCTAAGCTGACTATATTTATTCTAATCCTTCACATAAAAATAGATGCTATTGAATAACTATGTGTACATTTTTTCCTCTCTGGTTTATTTACAGAATGTTAAAAACTAGGTGATATTTACATACTTGATCATATATTTAATAGCTTATAATTTTAATAAAAAGTGCTTAATACACATTTGATTTATAATCAACAGAAAGCAAATACTTTATTACAGCAAAATTAAAAGTGGGGGGTATTTATGGCATTCCTGGTACTATGTTAGCCAACCTCCTTTTACCTACCTCATTGCACTCTTTGGAAGAAGGTAGAGTTTATTATCAGAAACAAAACTGCATTTAACTTGCTCCAGAACAAAGCCTGGTACAGAGTTAGAGTGCTTGACTAGTGATTCAGTTGATAAACTGGTCACCAAGAACCTCAGGAAAAAAGGGATGCATGAGAACTGTCTGCGCTGGTAAATAGGACCTGCTTCCTCACTGAGGAGCAGGGAACCATCTGTTGACATGCCTGCACTACACTGAATAATGTGTCCTTTCCAGAATGCCGCATTATTGTTTCACACTCTTCATTATGAGTTGATGCCATTCTCCCTGAGAAGAGAGGGATTTTCTTGGGTGGCCCAAATTTCTAGGTTTTACCATGCAAAGGAAGTGAGTAGGATCTGGTATTTTCTGTTAAGATATCTGAATAGAGACATTTGCATTGTGACTTAGTTTATACTTCTCCTATTTTATGATTTTTAAAAAAATGGCTGAAAGTTATTTTTAAATCCACCTTGCTGGCTTTCTTTTTATACCACATCTGTAAGAATAAACACATAATTTATAACATAGAACACAAGTAGGTTCTAGTTATCATATATTCAATTTACGAATGTTTTAAAACAGACACACAAAAAAACTTTCTATACAAGAATGCCGTTTTAGAATGGAAATTGAAGCTGAATTACCAGCAGGAAGCAAAGCACACAGGAATAATAAATCATGCAGTAATTTGGCCCTCATAATACCCCGGTGAATGTCCCTATCCCATGAGAGGCCTTGAGTATGTCAGGAGGTCATTTAACAATGAGACCTTACGGTACACACATTTCTGAATGCTTCCCAGCCATGTTATTTTATTACTGAGAGCATTGATTGGAATCATTTTTGAAACAGCCATGAAGAGCTCATTATGACATTTTCCTTAGCCTCAGACTCCCTGGATTATTGTCTCCTTTAGACAGCAGGCAGGCTTGTGGGAAGCGTTGTCTAGGGAATTAAGCATTTTCCTGGCAAACCATTTTACAAAGGTCCATAGAGCAAGAGATTATCCCCTGTTGGTTAGGTGAAAGCGGCTCTAGCCACTTCAGAAGACCCAACAGTCTCTTTCACCCTTTGTGAATCCCGTTATAATCAATGGGATGTAAAGATTACATTCCTGCCTCTAGTCACAGGCTGCTTTTTCTTTGCATTCTTATTGATTTAGTCATGAGTCTATTTAACCATTAAAGGCATTACTGCATCCCTGAGTCCTGCACTAAAGGAAGTCTGGAGTGTCCTTTTAAGAACTAAGAAAACAGAAGGGTCTGCCTCCCGTGTGCTATATTGGATTGAATAACTTTGGGGAAAAAAGCATCATTGAGTAGTTATTTATGCTCATGGAAGAATTGTCCAAATTACCCAACAGTGGATTTTTAGCAATTAAAATGGCTATTTCAGTTTTGAGATAATAGCAATGATAACAGCAGTAATAATATTGTTATGGATTAAACGAGCTAGGCCTAGTGAATACTTTACATGCATGATGTCATACAATTTGCATAACACATTGGGTGGATTCCTTTTTACTAATAAGAAAATTGACAAAAAGCAATTAATTTATCCATGGTCACCCTTGCTAACTCTTATGTGAGAAGCTGAATATGCCCGAAGACAAAGCCATTGTTTCAGCCATTGTGTCAGAGAAGTCTAATAAGAGTTCTGAAAAATCTTAGCAGATTTCATGTCATCAAAAAAGTTGTCAGAGACCCACTTTCTGATTTGTCTCTTACCCTTTTGTGTGCCTTTGGATTGGGACCACTTTCTGAGAAGCAATGAAAGACTATAACAAACTACTGAATCATTTCCTCATTCTGAGAAACTTCTAGAAAAATGAATTAAAGACATTTGAAACAGCTTTTATCACACTGGGTGAGTCTCCTGTTAATTCGAGCTTCTTTCTGTCACTGTCTTTTAGCTTGTACACACTAATGCCTACACTGTGATTAAGAAAAGATGTAATAAAAGAAAAAAGGGAAGGAAAATACGAAGGAAGAAAGAATATATGGAAATACAGGGTTAGGAGAGGGCAAAGAAACAGCTGGGGAGCACTGTTGCTCCATAAAGTTTGCTTTAACTCTTTTCATTCTTTAAACAAGTGATTTGATTGACTGATAAGATGAGCTTGGCCTCACTAGTGTATAAGGAAATGAGTGGGAATACTTAAAAATAAGTTACTGTCTCATGTCAAATATACCTGTGATAATTCTGGGAAAAAACATTGAGTGCTGATTTCTTTTGAGTCTGTGCTCCCTCTGGCACAAATATGTCTACTAATAATGACAGGAAAACATGTGTTTGGTACACATGCATAACGCCAGTGTTGGAAACGTGAATTGAGAGAGTATCCACAAAATTACCGCAGTAGATAATTTATAACTTTTAAGAGAAATCAGTAGTGATATCCAGTGAAATGCCTGTGTATGAACGATAACATTTTGTGCACCCATGCATTTACAATTCTGAGAGAGCAAAAGACGTAAACTGATAATAACTCCTTTCTATTTTGGAGTCAGTATGCAAATTCTGATGGAAAACCCTGGAAATACAAAGGGGCCAGGAAGGCTATATTGGGACATAGATGTATAGTGCACACTTGGTGAATTCACCTAATAGAATTTGTTTTCTCATTTTATCTGAACCAGATGGCCCCTCCTTAATTAAAGTGAATGTGTTGTTCCAAAGAGTATACTACTGTCTCCTTGTGGGCTCTGTTATACCACAGATGATTCTCACTTCTGGGAAAATATATTGTCTTCCTTCTGTAACTGGAGCAACCTTCATGACAACTCTGCCTCTCACTTCCTTTTAGTCTAATTATCTTTTTTAAATAATCAAAATTGAAATTTAAATATTACAGTACATAATTACCACACTGGTTGACAGAGAGTGAGGAACAGTGACTCCAGGCAAGCATCAAAATTAATACACGCCGTGGGGAATACATCATGTTGTAAAGGTGTGTCGTCTGACTAGGACACACAGGAACAGAGCTGATCAACTTGGGATCTCCCCTGACCAGACCAGCTGCCTTGGGTAAGGTGCTGAATCCCTGTGGAGCACTAGTGTGGTTGTGCTTGCTCTGAAGCTTTGTTTATTGATGTCTCTAAGTCAGCTGTATCTCCCTGATGAGGATCTCTTTCATCCTCTTGGATGTTCTAGGCCCTTGTAGGTATGAGCATCTGTAGCTGTTTGCCTTGTTTTGTTTTCTTACTGTTTCTACTTTAGCTTCCTGTTCAGTTGTGAAGGGTTCTTCTCTGGTCTTCTTCAGTAGTGGGGTTTAGTGTGAGTCCCATGCCTTACAGAATTAGGGAACAGTTCCTGGCAAGTGATCTCTAATGAAGTCCCTGTGCGTACAAAGCCAATATCAGCTTTAGGCCGTTGTGCTGTGAAACAGTTAAAATGCTGTTGACTCTTACAGAAGGAACAGGAATTCCAGCATAACCAGGAGGGTCCTTCTAATTTCTTACAAGATTTGAGTTTAGGATTTCCCTAGGTTTGTAAAAAGCATCTTTCAGCTGAAGGAATCCTTTGAGATCCCAATGCATGTGTAAATGATGCCTCTCAGTCAGTAATTGCTGGACTTTCCCTCTGTAACCAAACCTTTTGACGTTGTGGTTGTTAGCCCTTTAAGACCTGCATAATCTTTCCAGCCCTGGAGCTGTCCTCTGAAATTTGCTTTAAGGAAAAATTATCACGTCTCCATCTTTTAAGTGAGCCAAAAGTCACACTGAGTGGTAGCCCTAGTTTCCGTACGAAGCCAAAGGAATCAGCTAAGGCATAGGTAGAAGAAAAGAGGAAAATAAAGCGTGGAAAGGAAAAGAAAATCTGACGGTTTCATAATCAAGTAGTGTCTCCAGGTTGGCCTTGTTAGCTCGGTGACCTCTGCAGCGACCTTCTGTCCACACCTGCAGCCTCCCTGCTGATGCAGCAAGCTCTCTCTTGTGTTCTCCGTCCTTTTCGGTGGTGGTTGTTATTTTTGTGATTCCCTGGTGTTCTGATGTTGCCTTTTTACCTCCAGAAAGGGCCTAATGTAACGGAACCATTCACCAAAGTTTTTTAATTGGGTCTGCATTTCTGTCGTGAGAGGAAAGCTGGACGCTGACATTTTTCACTGGAATCCTCTGCACCTTTATTGAAAGTGAAAGAAAGATGCTGGTTCTGGTAGCTTGTGTCTAATAAGGTCTTCCCCTTAACGACCTTGGAAAGTAAATTAGAAAACATGGCTGCAGCTGGTGTTTCTCAATCAGACCCATTTCTCGTGCCTGGCAGTTGCCGATGTGGGCCAGCATTGCCCAATTAGATGCCGTCTCTGCCCTTAGGAACTGGACCTTTCAGCAATTTTCATTTTCAACTCCGTAGGAATGGGAGTGGCTGCCTGTGAAGATGTGGAGGCCGGGTTACATGCGCTCCTCTGAAACCATTCATTTGTCCTTGTTATTTTTTACAGAAACAATTATAATTGATGACAGTTTTTCCCAGTATTTAGCAACCAATTTTACAGACAATTAAATTACTCTAACAAGAAGATTAATCAACTTTTAATGCGAAATTGTATTGTTGATTCCACTGTATATGTACTTTATGCTAGCATCAAACATGTCATCTAGGAGTTCTTGTATATTAAAATACCTACAGTCACTTGCACCCATGGCTATTAAACAATTAACCCACTTTCATGGGTAATCAACCCACAATAATTTGGTTTGAGTCTTCATTACCCAGATTAATTCAAATAAAAAAGACACAGAGAGGCAAAATTGGGTAAGTGGATACCATCTAATCCCTGTTGCTTTAATGTTCCATAGGGATATCTGAATTGGATTTTGAAAAATACGGCTCCTTATCCTAAACTTCTCATCGAATACAATGTGATTTTTTTCTCTATTTCTTAAAATATTCTCTGTGAGTTGTATTAATATACTGAAATTTTTCAAGAACTGGGGTTGTAAAAATCTTTATTCACTCCAAATATTTCACAATCAAAATTTAGTTCATTTACAAAGATGTTTGAGTTTATAATGTACAACACAATAAATGGGAATTATACATCGAAGTGCACTTAAATTTGTCACAAACCAATTTTGTGTTTAAAAAAATTATTTATCTTTATATATATGAGGGTTTTGCTTGCCTGTGTCATGCAATGCCACAGATGGCAGAAGAGGGCGTGTTGGATACCCTGGAACTAGAATTATGAATGGTTGTTAATTACCACAAGGGTACTAGGTATCCAAGGGTGACTTTGCATGACTGGCCCTCCTTTTTCTACTTTCAGTGTGCTCTACGGGAACTACAGCTGTGTACTACCACACCCCGTTCTATACATGCTAGGGATTGAATCTAGGGCTTCATGTGTGCCAGGCAAACACTGTACCAATACGACACCATCTCCAGCCCTGGAGATTGCTTTATTAACACTTACCTTCAAAGAAAGGGAAACCTTTGGGATATCCAACTTTAGGTGGGTGGAAGAAGAGTCACACTTCCACCTCCTCCCCCTACAGTGTGGGGATCAAAGACTGATCTAGGTTTGCTCAAGTGCTAGCCTTAATACCTACTCAAGTCAGGATCCTGCTGCATTCTTTTTGAATTTTTGAAAATTCTGTTTATAATTTAAAATAAGTAAATTTTATGTTGGGACATAATAATTTGCTTGTATCTAATATCTGAAAACAGGTGCAATTTTACATGACCTCTTTTCCATGATGATAGATTATGGAATGAATTAGTAATGTCTCTATAATTGTTGGCCTTAGAATAAGTCAATTCACTACAACGGAAAATCTTGTATGTGAAAATAGCCACCATTCTCCTTCCCCTCTCTGTATGTGCAAGTAATGCATCTTTCTACACTAGTAAACTTATCCCACTTAAGCTGTTGAGGCTCCCCAGTGTATTCACCTTGACTTCAAGTATGCTTCAGTTCATTCTGTCCATGGCAGGATTTGAAGACTATCTCATTTTTATTGGACAAACATTATTAAAGTATTTTTCCATCACTGCTCTAATTAATAAGATTCTTTTAAATTCTTTTAAATAATATTTTTATGAATCAGTGTGCTTCATATAGAATATCTTCATCTTAATCATCTTTATATCTCTTTTCCCACCAGCACCTCCATAGCTTACCAACTGGGATCCATACATTCTTTCATCTGCATTAAGATCTATAGTGTCAAGTTGGTGTCCCCAAGTGACTTCAGTGCAGGTTCATCCACTGAGTTCTAGTGAACCTGCCCAGAGTCCTTCCCTTTAGGAAAATCAGCTCATTTTCACCCAACAGTAATTAGTTGCCAATATTTCTTAAGCAAAGGTTGGGGGCTGCTATCCACTTTCCCAAGGGCACTTGTCTGGATGAGTTTGCATAGATCTTGAGCATGCCAAAATGATTGCTGTAGGTTCATATGAGCAGGATTCCAGGAGCTTTGTAGGTTTCTGTTTCCATATGGTCACATACCTTCTCACTGTCTCTTGTAATCTTTCTGCCCCCTCTTCCTCAGTGGTCCCTGAGCTGTGAGTGAAACTTAATAAAAGGACCCTGTTCAGGGAACCATACTGTTTAGATTCCTAATCTCTATGATTTAACCATTTGTGACCTTTTATGTTACTGGCCCTTGGTTGCATGCAGGAGCTTCATTAATGAGACTTGAGAGATCCATTAGTGAACTCTTTACCCCTTGTTCTATATTGCGTGAGCCTTGGATGTAGCGGCTGCATTGTAGGTGTGCTGCTTAGGCACTGGCAATTCACAGACAATGTCTGTGTGTGACCAGTTTTGGTACTATGTATTAGTCACCATATGGTGTAAAAAAAGCTTCTTTGATAGGTGATGACTGCAATGCTTGACAGTAATGTAATGATACATACGTTGCACTTAGTAAGAAGTTAGGTTAATCTACTGGTGTGACAGCCTTGGGAATTTCTCTACAATCTATGACCCTTTCAGCCATGTGTATTTGGCTATGATTATAGTACCACATATGAGTTTCCTCCTATTGAGTGGGCTCTAAGATCAATTAGGTAGCCATTGATTGGCCCCAAGATAAAAGTACCATTACTACACCAGTGTCGAGTGCTGCGTCAGTCATCAATGTGGTTATTTGGTCATGAACCTGGTTTTGGGTCATTGATTAAGGTTCTCCCTTGGCTGATCTCCATAGTGCTCTCCAGAGTTCTGAGAGCTAGCCTTCAGAGGATGTGGTTTCCAAGTCACTTCATCTCCGTTGCTCCAAACCTGGTGTCTGAAGTATGTCCTGTCTTCAGCAATAGTGTTAACTCAAGTTCTTAACTCAAGGTCTGTGGCAATAGTCCTGGCCAACAATTCAAAGGATGGTTGCTCCTGTCTGACACTATTTCTTGTTATGTAGCCTTCAGCAATACACATGGGCTCATGTTAGATGTATTGTATGTGGAATTTGTCATTAGGTTGTTAGACTAATATGATTCCCTCTGGTGTTTTACACTAGCTAGGCATTATTTAATCTCCTCTTCCTCTCTCCCCTCCCCCTCCCTCTCCACTTCCCTCCATGCCATCCCCATTTAGAGTGTCCCAATTTTCCCATTTCTCCCTTGATAATGCAGTCTCCTAAGGCCCCACCTTTCTTGAACTCCTTCTTTCCCTTTATCCCCATTGTTTCTGGTATAACCCTCCCTCTGCCCCCACTTAAATACCTCTCCCCCTTTTTATCTATTTCTCCCTTAGTTATACCTGTCTCCTACTATTCTATTTTAGGTTGCTACTTTCTCTTTATCTCCCTCTTTCCCTTCAATTTACCTGGCTCCTGCACTTGCATGAGGATACATAATCACATATAAGGATTTGGTGCTAATATCCACAAATGAGAGAGAATACAGATAATTTATTTTGATTCTGTGTTACTTCACTTAGCATAAGTTTCTAGTTCCATTCATTTACCTGTAAATATAATGATTTCATCTTTCTTTACCACAGAGTGGATCTTCAATGTATAAATGTTCCATATTTTCGGTATCCACTCATCAGTTGAGAGACACTTAGGTTGCTTCTATCTCTTAGCTATTGTTAAAAGAACAGCAACAAACATGGATGTACAAGTATCTCTGAAATAGAATGAGTCCTTTGGGTATATGCCAAGGAGTCATATAACCAGGTCAAGTGGTAGATGCAGTTTTAGTTTTGCAAGAGTTCTCCACACTGTTTTTCATAGGGGTTACATGAATTAATAATCCCACCAGCAGTGAATGAGCATTCATTTTTCCACACATCCTCCCCAGCATTTGGTATCATTTGTTCTCCTGATCTTACCTAGTCTGACTAGGGTGAGATAAAATATTAAAGTGCCTTTAGTTTGCATTTCCCTAACTATTAACTATGTTGAGCACTTTTTAAGATATTTATCTGTCATCCTTATTTCTTCTTTTAAGAACTCTCTGTTTGGATCCTTAGCCCATCTTTTAATTGTGTGACTTATTTTCTTGATTCTTTGTGTTTTGAGTTCTTTATATATTTTGGATGTTAAACATCTTTTAGATATGTCACTAATGAAGATTTTCTCTTTCTGTGGGGTTTTCACTTTACTTCCTTGGTTGTTTCTTTTGTTGAAGTTTATTTAGTTTAATTAGTTCCTACTTGTTGATTACAGACTTCAATTCCTGAACAGCTGCTATGTGATTTAGAAAGTCCTTTCCTATATCTTGTAGGTTATGGCCAATGTTTACTTCTAAGGGTTTCAGAGTTTCAGGTTTCACATTTAGGTCTTTGATCCACTTGGAGTTGATCTTTATACAAGATGAAAATAAGGATCTAGTTTCATTCTTCTACAGGTGGATGTGCAGATTGTGCTAGCACCATTTGCTGCAAATGCTATTTTTCCCTCAGTGAGTGTCCTTGGTCATTTTGTCAAATATTAGGCTGCGGAAATTGCATGTACTCATGTCTGGGTCTTCAGTTGTGTTCCATTGATCTGTGGGTCTATTTTTGTGCCAGTACCATGCTGTTGTTATGACTATAACTCTGTAATATAGTTTGAAATTTGGTATAGTAATCTGCCCCCTGCATTGCTCAGGGTTGTTTTTGTTTATGTAGGGTTTTGTGCTTCCATACGACTTTTAGGATGATCATTTTCACAATATTACTTCCAATAATCCATGAGCATTTGATATCCTTACTCCTTCTGGTGTCCTTATCAATTTCTTTCTTTAAAGATCTAAAATTTTCATTGTAGAGACCTTAATGTCTGTGGTCAGGTTTATTCATAGGATTTTTTTTTTGAGAATATTGTGAATGGGAAGGTCTCCCTGTACTCTTTCTCTAATTGCTTATTATTGGTATAGAAAAAAGGATACTGATTTATGTAGATTAATTTTGTAACCTGCTACTTTACTAAAAATGTTAATGGCTTCTAGGAGTTTTCTGTTAATTTTTGGCATCTCTTAGGTATAATATCATGTCATCTGTAAAAAGCAATAATCTGACTTCTTTCCAAGGAATACTCCCTTCAAGCACCATATTAAAATTGAGTGGAGATAATGGACAGTCTTGTCTGGTTCCTGCTTTTAATGAGAATGCTTCCAGTTTTTCCATTCAGAATGATGCAGACTGTGAGTTTTTTGTATATATCTCTAATTATATTGAGGTATGTTCCCTCCAGTCCAATTAGCTCTGGGACTTTTAATGTAAATAACTGTTGAATCTTGTCAAAGGCCTTTTCTGCATCTATTGAGATGACCATGTGTTTTTTTGTCTTTGAATTCATTTATGTGCTTTATGTTATTTATTGACTTATGTATATTGAACCATCTCTGCATCTCTGGAATAAAGCTGACTTGATCATGGTGAATGATCTTTTTGAGGTGTGTCTGTATGTGAATTGCAAGTATTTTGTTGAGAATTTTTATATCTATGTTCATTAAAGATATGGGTCTATAATTTTCTGTTTTTGATTGTATCTTTATCTGGTTTTGGTATTAAGAGTGCTGCTGGCTTCATAGAAAGACTTTGGGGGTTCTCCCTATGTGTCTGTCTTTTTGAATAATACAAGTAGTATTGGGTATAGATCTTCTTTGAATATCTGGTAGAATTCTGCTGCAAATCCATCTTGGCCTGGACAATTTTTGGTCAGGAGGTTTTGTATTACTGTTTCAATTTCCTTATATGTTATGAGTCTGTTTAAGCTGTTGATCTCTTCTTGGTTTAGCTTTGGTAGATATACATTGATTTCTGTAAGGTTTTCAAATTTAGTACAGTATAGGTTTTTAAAGTATTCCTTCATAATGTTCTGGATCTTTTTGTTGTTTGTTGTGATGTTTCCCCTTTCATCTCTGATTCTGTTGATTTGGAGTTGCTCTTTCTTTCTTTTGGTTTACTGGGTCAAGGGGCTATCTATCTTGTTCATCTTTTCAAAGAACAAGATTCTGAATTCATTGATTCTTTGTATTGCTTTCTTAGTTTCTATTTCATTGATTTCTGCTCTTGATTTTTGTTATCTCGTGTCTGGTGAGTTTGGGTTTCATATGTTTACTTTCAAGTCTTTTCAGTTGCAATGTTAAATAATTTGTGCTCTTTCTGACTTTTTAAACATAAAATCCCCTCTTAGAACTGCTTTTGAAGCGTTCCAGAGGTTTGGATGGCTTGTGTTGTACTTTTCATTTATTTTGAGGGAATCCTTTTATTTATTCATTTATCATTTAGGAGTATGCTGTTTGATCTCCATAAATTCATGAATTTACTAGTGCTTCCTCAGATGTTGATTTTAAGCTTTATTGCGTTGTGGTCTGATAGAACGCATGCAATTATTTTAGGTTTTTTTTTAAATTTATTGAGGTTTGTTTTGTGTCCCAGTATGTGATCACTTTTAGAAAGAGTTCCGTGGGGTGCTGATTAGAACATGTATTTTTTGGTGCTTGAGTGGGATATTCGGTAGATGTCTATTAGATCAGTGTGATGTATGGTATTGTTTAATTCAGATATCTCTCTGTTCTCTGTCTGGTTGATGTCTCTCTGTTCTCTGTCAGGTTGATGTCTCTCTGTTCTCTGTCTGGTTGATGTCTCTCTGTTCTCTGTCAGGTTGACCTGTCTAAAGGAGACAGTAGGGTATTAAAGTCCACAACTATTAGTGAGTTTGGATGAATCTGTGTGTTAACATCCTGTAGTACTCTTTTTATGAATTTGGGTGCACCAGAGTTTATGTTCAGATTGTAATCTTATCTGATTAGTTTTAATTTGAAGTCTATATTTTTTCAGATATTAGAAGGGAAACTTCTACTTGTTTCTTAGTTCCATTTGCTTGGAATATTTTATTCCATCTTTTCAAATAAGGTTATTAATCTTAAGTTATGAATTGTGGAAGAACATTTTAAGCAAAGCCTTGTTCCCTTTATATATATATTTGTAATTTTTACTGGATCTCTTTTTGCAGTCCAAGCTGGCCTCCAGATTTTGACCCTTCTCTCTTAGCCTCATGGACACATGCTACTAGGCCTAGCTTCTACGCTTTCTTTTGGATGAACCCATGAAAATGCAGTGATGATCCTGTGTTCTTGTGTTTAGGGCTGTCCATTTGGGATTACAGTTTAGGAAGCTATTCCCCAGCAGAGACTGATTCTCTCTCTCTCTCTCTCTCTCTCTCTCTCTCTCTCTCTCAGCATCCATTAGTTGCCTGTAGCTCTTCGTCTTGTGGTGGGACCCTGTGAAATTTTCCCCATTCTCTGTCATCACACAGCTCTTGTTAAACAACCACACTGTAGAAATTTCATTGTGCAACCTTCCTGTCATATCTAGAATGCATTGACAAGCAGCAGGTGTCTTGGCCCTCTGGGTCTTGCAGTCTTTCCACCTCCTCTTCTGCTGTGTTCCCTGGGCCTTAGATGCTGAGGTTACATTTTAACCCTATCACTTAGGACTGGGAGCCTCATAACTAATCATACATTCTCTGTATGGAATGTTGTAATAATCTCTATCTGTTGCAAAAATAAAAGCTGCTTTGGGTGATGACAGGTACAGTTGGCTAGAAACATAAGGATGAGTATTTAGAATATATGAAGAAATTGCTTTTGTAGGAAAATGACAGAAGTACGTTCTTCTCTTGGTTTATGACCTCTCCAACCATGTATACTTAGCTATGTTTTCAGTATCATGCATGAATTCTCTCTACTGAGCAGACTTTAAGCTCAATTAGAGAGCTGCTGATTAAACAGAAAAGTGCCACTATTGCACCACAAGAGATAATGTGTTGAGATAATTGTTGTGGTTGATAGACTTTACAGCTGGGTGGGATATTGATTGCTTGTCACCTCTTTTGGCAACTTGCAAGAGTACTTTGTGATAACCGGAGAGCTAGTTTTGTGGGAGGAGGCTTCCAGATCATTTCGTGGTTCTTTTTGAAGTTCTTTCATGAGGTATATATTTTGTGTAAGTGTTTTGAAATGTCTCTCAAGGAAAAACAAAATTTTACTGCTAATTTCTTCTATGGACAATGTCCACATGTGATTTCATAAGAAACTGTTACCCTACAGAGATGTCTGAATTTTATATAAAGATTTTTCAGGTTTGAATAGTTCTATAACATTTTTTTTTACTTTACATAGTAACGAACTTATAAAAAACTGAAAGGAGGAGTTACATTTTTATGTTACTCAGTGGTGAATTACAGTGAGTTCCCAATGAAGGAAAGAGTAGATGCGGTACATGAGTGGATATGGCTCATTTTTTTAAAAAATATATTTTTTGTTGGATCATTGTGTGTTTCATACAGAACATCTCAGTCAGTCTTAATCATCTTTATACCCCTTCCCCGCTGGCATCCCCTTTGGATCTACAACTTGAATCCATATATTTTTCTTTCATTTGTGTTAAGGTCTAGTCTGTTGAGTCTAGTGTCCCCAAGTGACCTCAGTGCAGGTTCATCCACTAAGGTCTAATCAGTTTACCAGAGTTCCTCTCTTTGAGGAAGACTAGCTCATCCTAACCCAAAAGTAATATTTCTTAGTAAAAGTTGGAATCTGGTACCTATTTCCCCAGTTCCATGCTGGGTTTTTGTCTGAGTTTGTATGGGTCTTGAGCATGCTGAAATGATTACTTAGGTTTGAGCAGGGTACAAGGAACTTGTAGGAGTCTGTTTCTATCCAGCTCATTTTTAGAGATTGGCTATTGCAGGAGAATAGATAGGGTGCTATATAGCATATTGAAGCTATTCCAAGTCATAAGATTCAATGACTTCAACTAGAGTCTTAGAATACCAAGATTTAGATGCTGGACAAAGGAAATAAATAAAGATACTGGAACACGAAAAGCCAGATACTAGGAGAAGAATGCAATGACTGTAGAAATTTAGATCTAGAGATCAAAAGAAAATGCCATGGATTATAGCAAATGCTATTGACAATTTTAAAAGTTAATGGATATATTTGGCAAACACAGCAAGTAGGAGGGTTATTGCTGGATTCAAGATAGTCTGGCATGAAAAAGCAACAGAATACCTTAAGATACGTCTTTTGAAAATGTTATATTAAAAAGATAAAATGAACTATGTGGTAATAAAGATCAACAAAATAGGGAGTTTTTTTTTTTTCCTTTTGAGAAAATATCTTTATGTTAAGAATATGTCAGTAGAGAGATGGAGGATAAAGACCATTCCCAGCCAAGAAAAATTGTTGCTTTTCTGGTTTTAAGGTGAGATGCCGTAAATGAGAGATTTGCCGTGGGCCATGTGTACCCAGAGCAGCAAGAAGAGAGCCAGGAAGCAGTGGGTTATACAGAGTGGAGGGTGGTGGAGGTCCTGAATATTTTGGCATCTAGGGATAATTTTCCCTGCTGTTTTCCCTATGACAGCTACCAGCTCAACAAAGAAACAGTGTGTGGAAAGCAATACAGGAATTCGAGAGTGGAAAGAGATGTAAATATGTTTGAAGAAATGTGGGAGTGTGTGTGTGGACAGTGGGTGTACAGTAAAGGCACATGAGAGAATGCTGGGGAAAATTTCTTATTCAAAATAAGAGCTGTTATGGGATGTGGTACACAGATGAAGCAATATAGACAGCTTTAATACAGATAGAGACAGACTGGGGAGCCAGAAAGCACTTTATAAAAAAAACAGACAAATTTTGGCAAAATTTGGTCTTGGTCTGTACAACATTATGTGTACTAAAGATTCAGATGAACTATCCTTTCAGAGCAATCAAAAACAGTTAAGGTTTTCATAATTTTATATTCCTTATTGTTAATAGCTGTAAAAGAAAGATTTTGTAAAGGATTAGGCTGCAACATAATTACAAAAGCAAATCTATTGTGGCTAAGACCTCAAACTTCAAATTATGAAGTCATAGATTCCTGAATGAACTGTTAGCCTTCTCTGTATTTAACAAATCATGTTTAAAGAGCCTCCTGATTCAAAGGTGTGCATGATCACAGATAAATATTGGATAAAATGTATACAACACAAACATTTTGGGTATTTGATGGAAAGGGACCCAAAACGAAGTCCGTGTTTGTAATATAGAAATAATGGACTTTAAAAAGGACCTAGTCAAAAAAATTCTACAAAATGATTTACTTTCTGAGTGAACCTGTTAGAATTTAAAAAAAAACAGACTGAAACTTGCATGCATATAGATATCCACACTGTCACATTTTTGTCATCCTGCTTCATTTTTGAGTGCACTTTTGTCTGAATGTTTAGAGTTTATTACAATGTATTTATTCATTATTTTACATGCATGAGTATTTTAACTGCATGTGTGTAAGTATACGTGTGTCATACAATACTGAAAGAGGCTAGAAGAGGATGTTGGACCCCCAGGAACTGGAATTATGGATGGTTGTTAGCTGTCGTGTGAGTGCTGGGAAGAATAGACTGTGCTCTTAACTGTTGAGCCACCTCTCTAATCCCTTCTATTACAATTTTGAGACCCCCAAATATTTTGTAACTATTTTACCATTTATTTACCATGTTTATTTGATTTATGTACTCAAAAAATTTTATTTAAAGTCTATTTTCAGTTGTTAGTGTGTTAGTGAATATCAGTAAGAGCAAAATCAGTCTATTCTCTTATGGAACTTATAAATAACAGCTCACAGAAGAGCATGAAACATTATGTTTTCTCTTTTGATTCGAAGATGACTCAAATCATTTGATGTGCTTCAGCAGAGTGGAACAAATCCCAGGTGTGATCAGTGTTTGCATAAATATGTAGTAGCTCTGAGCAGAGTGGATGTGGGGACAATGGGTATACAGGATCCATAAGAACAAAATTCATTTATGTTTGAAGATGCCATGATGAGACCTATTTTTTATATGGTAACCTAAACCTCAGTTTAAAAAAAATTACATGGGTGGTTCCAAGCCTTAATTGCTAAAGGTGATTGCTGCAAGCTTGAAGACCTGAGTACAATCCACCATCCCCACAAGGTGGAAGGAGAGAACTGATTCTGGCAACTTGCTTTCTAACCTCTACCCTTGCACTGTGGTTTGCTCACCCAACAACATATACATATGCACAAAGTAAATAGAAAAAATATAATAAAAACAAATAGTGCAGACGGAACACTGATTCGTCCTTAACTAACTAACCCTTTCAGGTAAACCTGAAAAGCGTTTGTTAATTTCATATCCCAAAATGTCACATCAATCTGATTAAAATCATGAAATCCAAAGTTTATCTTGGAAAATAAGAATCTCTAGAACCAAATTTTACTCAGTAAAAATTTAAAGATGCTTGGTGAAATCTAGTGGTAGAATGTTTGTGTAGCATATTACTATGGCTTAGGTCAGTTTTGAGGACAGATTTAACAAAAATAAATAACAATAACAATAAAAACTGGAGTGTATTGCATACCTAGAATCTTAGCAGTTAGACTCAGACTAAGTAGGTGGTGTTACATGAATTCTAAATCAGACTAGGCTATATGGTGTGTCACACACACACAGGAAATGAATAAAGAAATAAGACTAAACAAATGATCTCACAGATCTCAGTGTCACCTTGACAGTTAGTGATTTTTAAGATTTTCTTTGAAAACACTTCTCTATAGGACTAGGCTTTAAAAAATGTGAGTGGGGGCTATTTAGTGGAAGATAGTAGACTAGCTAGAAGGCATTTCTATCCTGAATAATGTTTAAAAATCTAAATTAAAACTAGCATTAGAGGGCCTGGAGAGATGGGTCAGTGGTTAAGAGCACTGAATTCTCTTGTAGAGGACCCAGATTCGAATCACAGCACCCACATGGTGTCCAAGCAGTGTTCTAACTCCAGTTCGAGGGTATCTGATGCCCTCTTCTGACCTTCATGTTCATTGCATGACACGGGTGCACTTATATGCATGTAGGCATTACACTTTTACACATAAAAATAATAAATTAATTAAAAACTACTATTAGAGAAGTGTTGTAGATTAGATTCTGATCTTTAACCTATACCATTGTTATTTCCAAATGTTTCAGGTTTTTTTAAACTATTACTGACAAGTGATAGAACCATTGGGTTTTGTTCTTTTGCTTGTACTGTGTTGAATGAGATGCTTTAATTTTCTTAGTCTTCTTACTCCCAGTCATATATTTGCTTATAATGGCCATTTTAGAATTATACTTTTATCTAGGAAACCCAGTCCCAGTATCAGAAAGCCGGTTATATGTGCCATACGACTGAAGGAGTGAGTCAGATCCAGGATTGTCGAGTTCATTTTGTTGAGAATTTTGTTGAACCCTGAACCCAAATGTTACCAACATCAGTGGATCTGTATCATCCATCAAAAGAAGATGGGGGCTGTATAATTTAGTCAGGAAAAATGTGACAATCAAAGCTAGAATGAACCTAATTTTTTCCTCTGTTTTATGTGCATGTTACAACAAAGGTGCTAGGCTTATTTGTGGCACTCAGTTCCAGCAATACAGATTAAGATATACCATGCTTAGAGTTGAGTGAATTTGTAACATGATAGAAAATGGATCAGAGCAAACAGACAGGATTACTCAGTGACATCCATGGCAGATACAGCTCAAGGTGATTGTCATCATGTCTTGGTGGACCTGCACATATTCTGAAAAACATTTCTATCCCTAGGACAGTTGTGTTGCAAAAATGATTAAGAGGGAAGAAAGGAAAAATAATCTTGAAATGGTAACAGAAGAAAATATGACAAATACATTGTATGTATGCATGTGTGTATGTGCTTGCATGTGTATAAATGGCACTATAAAACCTTTCTCTGTAACTCAGTATATGCTAACAATAATAAAAGCTGAAAAATCATTTTGCACATGGACAGCTTATCTGAAAAACAGAATTCCATACAAGTGGGAGGAGAAGCTCAGGGGCAGAATGTTTTCCTAGCATGCATGAGACTATAAGTTTTGATTGGTGCTCCCACATATTCAGAAAATCAATAATAACTCGACATGAATTGGGAGGCTTAACTGGATTTTAATTCAGTTATATTATTGAATGAAAATATATGAAGTCAGACTTTCAATTTAAACGTATCTTATGCTCAGCAAATACAGATGCAAGATTTATGAGTTCTTTCTTATTCATTTGTTCTTTGTTTCCTATTTTGTAAAATATGCCGTATTCCAATTTTCATTTTAACTATGATTAAGTATGATGAAGGGGGATGATTTTGTTCAGTGTTGTGCAACTGTTAGCTCTCAGCTTCACAGCTCTTGAAGTATTTCTTCCTCTCCCACACCTGGTAGCTAATACTATCCCATGTCTTGAAGAATCTGCCTGTTTTAGATAATTCATGTAAATGGACAAAATCATACTTGTCCTTTTTCTTGACTTAATGTTTCCAAAGGTTATCCATGTGAACCTTATTCTTTTTACGGCTGAAAAATATTCAATTTAGCGAATTTTCTGCACTTTGTTTATGCACTCACGTTTTCATGGAACACTACAGCCCTTTTCACCTTCCGGCTTTGCAACTAATGAGCCTTCACACATGTGCACACACATACACACCCTCCCACCAGTTTCCTCATTTCTCCAGGACTGATGTTGCCTGATCACAGGGTCGCTTTAGTATGCTGAGGAAGCACCGCTCTATCCTCTCCAGCATTCACACCTCACACACACACACATTCCCATGGGGATTGTGGCCAATGTTCTATCTTGCATGCCCTGGCCAGCACTGGCTACTTCCTGATATTTTTTATGACAGTTTCATAGTAGGTGTGAAAAACTGCCTTAATATTTTTAATTTTTTTAATTGTATGTGTGTCTGATGTGTGCATACCGTTGTGCGTGCCATGCATATGTGAGCTGGTCCGTGGAAAACTTGGAAAAATCGGTTCTATCTTTTCATCACATGTGTCCCAGAGCTCAAACTCAGGCTATCAGGTGTGGTGGCAAGTGTCTTTACTTCTTGGGCTATCTCATTGGCCCCTTATTGTGTTGATTTATATTCTTTATAACCAAGTACATTGAGCATCATTGTATGTGCTTATTGGCCATTTTAATGGATTGTATTCAGAAATATCTATTTACTTACCAATCTTTAGAGGTTATATTTATCTTTTGGCTGCTGACTACAGGAGAACTCAAATATTTTGGATATAAAATCTGAGCAGACATATGATTGACAATATATTTCCCATTCTGCATATCATCTTTGTACTTTCTTGAAAATGTCCTGGGAAGTATGAAATGTTTTAATTTTGAAGAATTCAATTCGATTTTCCTCTTGTTAAGTTTTTGTATCCTGTCTAAGAATATATTGCAGAGTCTAACACTATAAAAATCACTCATACATGGTTTGCATCTTATTGGTGCATTGTTTTGTTGGTGCATTTTGAGCTAAGTTTTCTACACAGTGAGATATCTCATTCTTCTATGTGTGAGCATCCAGCTTAGTTGGCACCACCTGTTGAAAAGACTATTCTTTACCTATGAAGCAGACTGAGCAACCTGATCTAGTATCCACTGACAGTAGATATAGTTAATCTTGGATTCTTAATTTTGCTTCATCAGCCGACTGATGTGTACCTGTAACCCTATGCCTTTTTGGTTAGTGTAACTTTGTAGTCATGATTCAAATCTGAACATGAAAGTTCCCTCCATTTTTCAGCACTGGTTTAACTATTACATTTGATTGATTGATTGATTGATTTTTAGTATGTATGAGTATTTTGCATACATGTATGTTTGAGCAGCATGTAAATGCATTACCTGCAGAGGTCAGAAGGTGGTTCTGGATTCTCTAGAATTGGAGTCCTGGATGGTTGTGAACCACCATGTTTGTGCTAGAAACTAAACCTGGGTTCTCTACAAGAGCAGCCTGTGCTCTTAACCATCTCAACAAATCCATCTTTCCAGCCCCTGTTTTAGCTTTATAGAAATCCTATTAAACAATTATTTGATGATCACTTTTCTATTTATGCAAAATGATGCTGAGGTTTAGATGAAAATTTTATTGTATTGGCATATAGGTTTGAGAATTTTTACTTAGTATTTTCTAATTTATCCACAAACAGGGTGCCCTTTTCCATTTATTTAAGTCTCCTCCTTTCTTATGAACTCATGTATCTTTCAGCATACAAGCATATTACTTTCATCTCCTTGCCAAATTTATTCCTATATTTGCTGTTATTTTAGATCATGTTTTAAGTACAATTCCGATTTGAACATTCTTCATGAGTGAGGGGTCTGGAGTGATGGCTCAGTGGGTAATGTGCTTGCTGAACAAGTATGACAATCTGAGTACCATTCCCCAGGACCCCCAGAAAGAGTTTGGCATGGTAACACATGTGTTCAAAGATAACTGTCCTTTCTGGGTATGGGAGCTCACAAATAGCTCTCAAGATTCAGAGGCAAGGGGAGCAAGTTCCAGGCTAGCCTGGTCTACATAACAAGAAACTCTCACACCAGCCACAACTACCACCACAGCAGCACACATGAACACACACATCACGGCATTTTAAGCTGTTAGTATGTTTCTGCCACAATATATGCCAAGAGTATTAAAGTGTAAACATTTTCTGATGCACATGCTATTTATATGACACGTGTATTTTTTCTCCTGCGTTCAACTCCGGAAGAGAGCTTCATCTCCTCTTGCCTCTTCTCTATACATATTCTGAGCCAACCCACCTATTCCCCCTTTTCAACTTGAAGTTCTGTCACCATTTTGCAGACTCTTTTGCCTCAAAGTCCCCTTTCCTCTTCATTGTACGTTTCCTATTTATCAACTCAAACCTAAATGACATAATCATGTGATGCCACAGTTGGTCCATGAAGCATAAATCATTTCCTGACAGTAATAACTTACATCATTATTATTCAGTAAATAATATTATGTTTACTGATCATATGCTAGGGAACACATACAATACAGAGTATTTAGGTTCATCTTTTTATTTTCAAGATAATCATATGAGATAAACATCATCTCAATGAATTTTTTTCTAGTGTGAACACTCAAATGTATGGAAAAAACTTATGTAATTTGACATGCATAATGGCTCTTCCAAGTCTTAACATACATTAAAACTGACTTTGTTTCAATGTTTTAAAAGTCACATTGCTTTGTAATCAATTTTACGTTTTTTTTTAAATCAGAAAATTACTCATGAAATAAAATGATAACACCATGGACTTTCTCTCCCCAGCTCTCCTGTATAAATGCCACAATTTTCCTTCAGAAATTAATTGCCAACCTATTATTTCTATGATACATATTGCCACTCTTTATCTCAGTGGAAGAAAGTGTTACAAAGTCAATAACAGTGAATGTTTTGTCTGTACAATGACTATGGTTCCTAAAAAATTTTGGTTAATAAATGCTTGTTCTGATGTAGATCTGAGGGAAGTGCTCTCCTGTTCAGTTAGCAGAGGCCGATGCTGAGGCAGCCGTTCAGATTCCTTGTCAGTGACTTGTGTTTAAGAAATGCAGGCTAATTTGGGCATCTTCTCACAAACATAGTTAGAAAGAGAGCTTGGAATATATCTGACAGCTATAACAAACTCAGGAACAAATTGCATTTCAAAATTTCCATGTTTTGCATTATCCGCATCACTGCTTTTCTATATTGTAATGCTGATATCTGGTTTTTAGAAAGTGACTAATTTCTATGATCAAAACTGAACTGTCTGAAAAGTAGAGGTCCTGCCAAACCACACTCTCCTAATGCTGCAGAGCTGAGGTAGTAATTCTTGAATTATTTTTCTGTATGAGAAGAATATCTTAATAAATATGTGACTTTGTCGGTGTCCTCATATAGGAACATTCCACTGTTAACAGTGTCATTGATCTCCTGCCCTCTTTCAACTGTGATTGAGATGCTCTATCCCAAATCAATTAAAAACCCCAGGAAACCACAGCTTGCCATGTATTCGAGTTCTTCTCAGTCCTCAAAGCTCCTTTACACAGTATCTGACCAATTTAATTGCAGTGAACAACTTCATCTTGATCTTTGAAACATGTCAATTGCCAGACAACATTAGCTTATTTCATTACAAAATTCTTTAGAAGTATAAGCACATTTACCTTTCACAATTATACCATAATTGTATGTCTTTAAATAACCATGACAAATTTGAGGGTTCAAAATTCGATGGCATGGCCTA
This sequence comes from Eospalax fontanierii, assembly GCA_035773235.1. NCBI lineage: Eukaryota > Metazoa > Chordata > Mammalia > Rodentia > Spalacidae > Eospalax > Eospalax fontanierii. Next base: position 15,322,310 of record CM069543.1, read on the forward strand.
TTATGGCTTTAAAAGATTTGTTAAAAGCTATCTGTCTATTCCAGTATAAATGGCACATGGTACTACTGATGCTGATGTCATATGTCAAAATCTGGAAATTCATTAATAAGGTATTTTTACACAAACTTTTACATTAGTGGCTATAATGTGACATGGAGATATGCCCCCAGACATAGCACAATTTAATGTGAATGTTGAACAACTGCTTTTATTCAACCTCAACACTAACCAATGATTGAAAGCAAAAGTAAATGAGACACTGTGATGCTGTTAAAGATAAAGCTGAACCAAAAGATCATGCAAAGAAAACAGAAGTAGACACTCAAGTATTATGAAATGATTTTGAATATGGAGCAAATAAAATTTAATGAAGAAAGGAGAGTCTTCAACAGACTTCACAAATCATTCTGGAAAATAGGTGATTTATACACACAAAGCAAATGTGACACAATTTACTCACTATAAATTTTGGCTCAAAGTGGATAACAGATCATAATACAATAATTCAGAACATCTAGAAGATAACTGAAGAGAAAAAATTCAAGGTGATCTTGGGATTAGTGATGGCATTTTATATAGGACACCAAAGACGCAATATGTGATAACAGTAATGAAAACTATGAGCTTAATTAAAATTAGAAACTTCTGCTCTATGAAAGACTGGTCAAAAATCTGAAAAGATTGTCCCAATGAGAGAATACCTTCTAAAAATATAAAAACATGTCTGCCTGACTATACATGAAAATCATAAAACCTAATGAGAACTGGGAATTGCAATAGAAAATGGAAATGGTTATACACAGTGGACAGGTCATTCTGTGTGCACATGCATGCACGCTTGTGCATTTGTGTGAGTGCCTATGTATATAGGTAAGTGTGAAAGTATTCACATGCATGAAAGTCAATCATAGGTATTGTTCTTTGAAACAAGGTTTATCACTCGGCCTGAGACCAAGCATGTCATGCTGACCAGCTGCCTCCCCTTCTCCAGCAGTGAGATTAGAACAGCATCCCAAGGGCAAGTGTACAACATTAGAGAACACCACTTGAAATGACTTGAGAAAGAACACAAAGTGTACAACAGTAAATGTTGTATTTGTGCTCTTACTAAAACCTATGAATATATCATGTGCTGAAAACCAAAAGAAAAAAATTCATGCCAATATATCTGACATTTTTACATGGACTCTCAGGTTCAAACTGAGGCCCATCTATTTGCAAGGAAGGGGCTTTATCAGTTGAGCTATCTCCTGAGTCACTGATCACATCACTTGAAAAGGTATATAGTTAGAGAATAAGCATGTGAAAGTTGTTTCAACTTGAAAGTATTTTACTAAGTGAAAAAGCCCAATGAGAAAAAAAGCAAAAACACTAAGATCCACTATATGGCATTTGAGAAGAGACAAATGTTTGGACAGAGAGAAATTTCTGTGGTTGCCAGGGATAAGAATGAGGGTGCCTGGGTTAGTGGAACACAGAAGTTTTAGAATGCAGAACTGCTCTGGATGATGCTATCTTGGTGAATAGTTTTTATACATCTGTCTAAAGGCAAACCATACACAATATTGGGAGTGAACTCAGGGTTAAGTATCAACACTGATGGCAATACTGTCAATAAAGGCTTATCAACTATAAGAAATGGGCCATTTTGTTGGGGGCTGTGGGTTATTAAGCCTCGCATTCACATCCTTTTTCATCTCCATCAGCTTTGAGAGCAGAAGAGACAGCACTATTGGCCAGGAGCACACAGGATCTCTGTACTTTCTTCTCAAGTTTGCTGTGTATATAAAACTTCTCTAAACAATGAGGTCTTTAAATAAACAACAACAACCAAAAATATAACCAATTAGTAGAAATTTTATGTTGATGTAACAAACCATTTAAAAATGTTAACTAGCTTAAATCCATAAAATTTATATTAAAACATTAAAATAGCTCACAGGAAGGTTTTTCCTGTTTTTTGATCCATAGACTTCAGCTAATATATGGACTCTTGTGGAGATATTGTATGCATAATGTTTCATTCAGTTGTTGGACTAATATAACTTTTTAAAAACACGAGCTACGCATTATTTCTTTCAACCCCACTTCTCCCTTGATAACAGTAGTCTTCTATGATCTCACTCTATTTTTATACCCAAAGTTCTTATATAGTCGTCCTTCCTACTGTTTAAATATCCCATTTTATACACGTCTTCCTTAGTAACCTTGTCTCCTACTGTTCTTCTCCCTCAGGTTCCTTCTTTCCCTTTTCTTCCCTGGTTCCATTCCATTATCCTAGTTATATCTTACAGTTATATCACAATATATATCTTCATATAAGGATTTGGTGCTAGGCTCCACATATGAGGTAGAACATAAATCGTTTGCTTTTCTTAGTCTGTGTTACTTCACTTAACGTAACAGTTTCTAATTCCATCTATTTACTTGCAGATTGTATGATTTTGCCTTTCTTTACCACGGAGTAGAACTTCATTGTGTAAATGTACCACGTTTTTCTGATCCACTGGTCAATTGAGGGATACTTAGGTTACTTTCATCCCTTAGCTGTTGTGAAAAGAGCAGCATCAAACATGGATGTACAACTATCTCTGCAAGAGGATGAGTCCTTTGGGTATTTGCCAAGGAGTGGTATAGCCAGGTGAAATGGTAGGTTCATTATTAGTTTTTTAAAGAGTTTTCCATAATGCTTTCCATAGGGGTTGTACAAGTACCAGCCAGAAAAAATTCTTCCTTTGAATTTTTGGCCAGGGTAGTCCAAGAGACTCCCAATATTACACAGTCTATTGACACAGCCTTTGAATACCTCCCAGAACTTGAAGGTAATAAACTGTTGCTAAGGACAGAACATACTTCGGACACAGGATTTGTACCAATGGAACTGGAAATGACCTGGAATCCTCTTCCCCTAAGGCTAGCTCTTATAGCTTTGAAGAGCACTATATAAGCTGCTAAGGGAGAACACCAGTAAATGGTTCAACACCAGCTTCATGGCCAAATACCACTAACACTTCACATCAGCACAGCACTCAACACTGGTGCATTAGTGGCAATTTCATTTTGGGGGTAATCAACAGCTACCTAATTGAACTAAAAGCCCATTCAATGGGAGGAAACTCATTTGATACTCTAAACATAAACAAATACACATGGATGGAGAGGTCATAGATCTTAGAGAAAACCCTAAGACTGTCACATCCTTAGACTAATGTAATTCTTTTACTTTGTGCAAAATGTGTATCCTTACATTTATGGACAATATATCCCAGTCACTACTCATCAAAGAAGCTTCTTTGCACCAGACAGACACTATCACAGATTACCATAATTGATCACACACAGATAATATCTGTGAATTGCCCAAACTTAAGTGCCACATCTACGATGCAACCTCTACACCCAAGACTCACAGAACATAGAACAAGGGGTAAAGAGTTCATTAATGGATCTCTCTGTTCTCAATGAAGCTCCATCATTTAACAGAGGGCCAGCAACATAAAATGTCAAAAATGGGTAAAGCATTGAGATTAAGAGTCTACAGAATGGTGGTCCTTGGACAGGACTCTTGTATTAAACCTTACTCACCCAGGCCTTAGGGACCTTTGAGGAAGAGAGGGTGGTAAGATTGATCATATGCAGATAGGGTCCTACAAGTTCCTGAAACCCTGCTCATATGAACATACAGCAATGGTGGCAGCATGATTGGGACCCACACATGCTTAAACAGATAAGAACCCAGCATAGAACTGGGGCCATGGGCAGTGGAGCTTAATCTTAGATGAAGAGATATTTGTAACGGATTACTGCTGGATGAGGAAGAACTGATCTTTCTAAAGTGAGGGATTCTAGATAGTCTAAGTGGACCTCAGAGGATGAACTTGCACTGTGGAACATCTGGGGACACTAAGTTGACACAATTTCTTAACACAGATGACAGAATGTGTGGATTCCAGTTGGTGGGTAATGGGAGAGGTGACAGTTCAGAAGGGGTTATAAAGATTATTAAGATTGAGATTTCCTGTATGACATACACAAGGATTTAATTAAAAAGAGAAAATTAAAATGACATTTATAAGGCTGTGTATACACATATAGATGAAATGTACGTGCAAATAGTAAATCCTGTTTCAGCAACAAGGTTTCTAACCAGGCTGATAATATTGTTTAACAGGAAACTAATTTGGATGAAATAAATATTTCTGTAACTTAAAATATCTGAACATCTTCTAATTCGTTGATTCAGTATATTGATTCAGCTAGAGTTGATGAGATTTGTGTTCACAGTGGAACTAAGGTTCCCTTTCTTACCTCATTCTCCATGTTTGCTGCTCTCCAGATTTATTTGTGGGAAGTACCAGAATTCCTTCAGCAGTAATTTTTAAGCTACATCCACTGGAATAAATTCAAATAACCCACTTCCGGTTTTTATAGGCACATTACCAATGAAGGTTGCAGGTTATCTCAAATAAATATGAAACATGAAACAAGGAGATTTTATGGTCCAAACCTTTATAGTTTCTGTCAGTTTTTACTACTGCACTTTTATGCAGCTTTGAGTTTATATCTGGTTTGTTGTCGTGGGACAATGTATTTTTCTATTTTCTATTTCTAGAGCGAGTGTTTAAAAGATCTTATTTAGTAACATCTGAGGTGTTTTTTTTTCCCATTCTATTTACGTTGTGGTCTTGTGATTTAATGATAGCAAAGGGAGCTATACTGTTTGGGAGTTTATAAAATTCATATGGTTAAGAAACTTAAGTATGTGTGCTTTGGGGAAGTCACAATTCACCTGTCAAAGACACCCAGGGACTGAAGCAGACAAGGAAGTTGAATCAGTCTAAGATTATACTGTGCACATATTGGCTGAGTAGCAGAGCATGACTTTGTGATCATAAGACAATTTCTGTCATCTTGTATTCTCCAATTCATATTACATTTAATGTTCTTGAAAGTCCATCATTCTTATGTATTAAAAAGAACAAAATGGTCACAGGGAAAAATCTATTTCTTTGTACCAAGGAGACAATAGTCCTATCAGCTCTTTGCAAAATGATCAGATTTGTTCTGACTGTGGACTATCTCCTGGAGATCATATTAATTACACTAATTGTACTTGGAAGTTTATGTTTTATATTTTGAAGAACAGGCTATGAAATGATTGCACTGATCTTTGGGGAATTGTGTAAGATATTTTACCCCAAGACAGGAAATTCATCCCTGCTGATAGTAATTGGCTTTTAATACAGAGGAGGTTTCCTAGGAAGGTCATAAATGAGATTTTTAGGGGCAATTATCTCCCATTATCTCACTATTCCATATACTTCTCTGGTTTATGACTTGTGTGGACCTCCTTTGAGTGTGAGGATGGGACATTTGAGTAATAGTAGAGAGCTGCCATTCCTTTCCCAACCCACTCTCAAGAGAGTGTTCTTCCTTTGGGGAGAATCTAGTGAATGACACAAGTGATTATTTGAAGAGTGGTGTACCCAGAGAGTACTTCCTTGATGTCTTCCTGAGAATGTTCTTTCTCCATCTAGTGTATTTTACCAACCTAATACAACTGTGGTAATCTAACACAGTTCATAGATGGTTATATCCACCTGTCACACAAAGACCAGGAATCCAAATTCTGAGAAGAGTCTCTCCTTACATCTTATGTAAAATCATCACAGAGTACCTTATGAGAAACATGTCCTAGGAGTTACACTGGGACCAAAGGGAACTTAAGGAACTGTTTTACATTTGAGTGATAGTATCCATCAGGGCAGCAGTGTCTTTGGCAAGGAGAGCATGTGACAGAGACTCCTCACATCTCTGGAGTAGAGAAAGATGAAGGCTATATGCTGATTCATTTTAACTGTCAGCGCAGCACATTCTGTATTCATCTAGAAAGAGAGTCTCTGAGGAATTATGAAGATGAGGTTGGCCCATCTAATATCTGTGAGGGATTTCCTTGATGACAGAGGTGGGAAGACCCACTGGAATGTGGGCAGTGTGTTTTATGGGCTGGGCTTTGAACTGTGCAAGAGTAAAGGAAGCTAGTTCAGAATATGCAGTGAGGTCTCAGCATCACAGCATTCATTTCTCCCTCTCCTGAGGGCAGATCCCGTGTGAGCAGCTGTCTCAGGTTCCTTGTGACCGACTGTAGCATGCAATTCTAAGGCAGTGAACCCTTGATTCCCTAAGCTGACCATGACCATTAACTATTACACCTGCTTTTAGAAAGCTTGGATGTATCATTTGGCATGGGGGTAAATGATGTTTTTGAGAAAGGTAACATTTCTACTTCACCCATTAAGAATTATGCTAATTTGGGCAAATTCCTAATGTTCCTGAATCACAATGACTAATTATGAATTAATTTGCCTCAGATTTGCAGTGAGACATTTTGCCATACTTGAAACAGTCAAATACTGTATTTTCACTTTTGTCAGCTACACTGAGTTTGAAACTACCAACAAGACAGATCTCTGAATGTGCCTTGAAGAGATTTTTCCAGAGAGGTTTAACAGAAGAAAACCCATCCTGAAGGGACCGAATAGAAAGAGAGCAGAAAGCAAAAACCAGAGGAGCTCCTGTCTGCTTGAGGCTGTAACAAATAACCTGGCAACAAACAGCTTATGTCTTTTTGTAGTTTTTTTTTTTAATTGTTTACTGAGAAGATACATTATGTGATTTCATGTCATGATTTTTGTTAGAGGCAAAGTCGGATATACCTGAGACTGTCCTCAAACTCACTGAGCAGCAGAAGATGACTTTGAACTTCTGATCTTCCTGTCTTTATCTCCCACGAGCTAAGATTATATGTTTTCATTATGATTCCTAGTTTATACGGCACTGAAGACTGAAACCAGATCTGTATGTATACTAGGCATTCCCTTTACCAGCTGAACCTCAACTTTAGCCTCTGATTTTGCCTTTCTACAATGTATTAAACATGAATTGCATCTCAATGCTTTTGAAAGAAATGTTCTAAAAATGTTGTTAGGTTCTTTTTCTCTATAGGGAGGTGAATCTCACATGACTTTTCATTTTTTTATCTTCAGGATTGTTTCACTGTAGAAAAGGGATTGCTGAAATTCATGATCATTATTATGATTATTTGAGTCTGGCTCTTCCTTTTAATCTGACACAATGTATTTTTATGGTCCTGTGTTCAGTGCATCAGCAATTGTCACATCTTATACTGAATTTATTCTTTGGTCACATATAATGAAATACTTCTCCTTACTTTTCTTGTTTTCTTTCTATCTTTTAGACAGGGTCTCCCTGTCCAGTTGAGCTGTGGCTGGCTATGTAGACCACACTGATCTCCCCCAATGCTGTGGTACCACTGCTTGGACTTGAAGGGCTGAGATCACAGGGGTAAACCATCATGACAGATTTCGTTTCATGGGTTTTGATTCTAAGTCGTCATATAATGCGCTCTTACGTAGTTCAGCTGCTACTGCTTGAGCATTTTCCCATCCTTCGTTTTCAGTGTGTGTGAACCGGTAAAGTGAACTTCTTATACATAGCATATATGTGGGTCTTATTAAATTATCAGTTTGGCCAATATATGCCTTTGATTTTTGTAGACGTAATCAGTTTCTATTCCAGGATACTCCTGAGAGCTAGAAATTTATCCCTCTCATTTGTCAGACACCTTTCTGATTGCGTGGTTTGTGCTCCCCCTCACATCTCATTAATTTTATTTAATACTGAGAAGGTTTGTTTATCTTTGGTTTATCATGAATGTGTCCATTTTTTAATAGAAAACTTTCTATGTTTATTATTTTCCTGCTGTTATTTTTGCTGGATGTCACCTGAACCTTGTTTTAGGTGTGGTCTGATGATTAAGCATTCCCTCTCTGTTTTTGTAGGAAAAAATTTTATTTCTCCTTTTCTAAAGGATACGTTTGCTGGTTATCATCTTGGTTGATATTCTTTCCTCTCCTTTCCTTCCCATTCCTTTCCTTTATTATTCAAAATTTTGAACATATCATTAACTATCTGCTGACTTATAAGCTTTCTTCCAAGACATCTGCTCTATGTCTAATGGACATTATGTGACTTGAAAGCTTTCTTCTGTTATTTTTTTAAAATTTCTTTTTATTATTGACATTTGGGCTATAATATGTCTTGATGAGGTACTTTTAATTTCATGATATTAGAGTCTTATGAACTTTCTCATCACAATATCCATATATATTCAAATTTGGAAAATGTTGGACTTTTTCATATTTATTGAGTTTTTACAAATTCCATGCTATGCATTTTCATCATGTTTAGACACCCCTCCACCACTCCCAACATTTCAGATGAGAAATCTAATCTTATTCTCACACTGCATATAGCACTATCTCCTGGTTTTCCATCGGGTCATTTTTTTCTTCATGTTTTACATGTTAGAAATTTTTATTATGTCACTTGAAAGATTATGAGACTTTAATATGCAAATCTACAGTCTTCAGTTGAAGTCATATTTCTTGATTTTAAGAAATTGTTAGTTTCCTACTTTCTCATCTCTCTCTTTCTGGAATTCTTATTTCTGATATTACCCTTCTTTAGTGATTTTTGCTTTTCATATATTTTTATTTGGGGCTTTTTTATTACTGTGCCATGTGTGAAGCTCTGATTTCCATTTAATCTTAGAGAAGAATGTCTATGACCTTTGGTATTTTTTTTGAATTTTTGTGTATTTTACACTCATCTTATTCATCTTTATACCCCTCCCCCATTTGCACACTCCCACAGCCTCCTAAATCTAGTGATTTCATGCATTCTTTCATTTATGTTAAGGCCTATTGAATCAAGTTAGAGAACCCAGATCTCCCTTAGAACAGGCTTGTCCACTGGAATCTAGTCAGCCGATGCAGAGTTCCTCCTTTAAAGAAGATCTGCCCTCCTTTACCCAGCAGTAATCAGCTGCAAATAGTTCTTTGGCTAAGAATGGGGCTTTCTGCCCATTTCCCCAGGTCTTTGATGAGTTTTGTCTGCTTGAATGTGCATGGGTCTTGTACATGCTGACACCATTGTTGCAAATTCACATACGCAAGTTCCCAGAGGCCTGAAACCCAATGTTTGCTTATGTTCTTGCACCTCCTGCCCTGGCTCTTACAGTCTCTCCATTCCTTCTTCCGCAATGGTCCCTGAGCCCTGGTTGGGTGAAGTTTAACAGGAGTTTTGTCTAGGGAACCACAACCTGCAGACTTTACTCTGTCCACTTTGGCCATTTGTGGCCTTTTGTGTTTATTGCCCTGTGTTGCATGAGGGAGCTTCACTGATGAGAGTAGAGAACTGCACTAGTGTTATCTCTACCTCTTAGCCTTAGGTGTAACGGTTCCACTGTAGATGTGCTGCTCATGGTTGGGCATTTCATAGACACTTACTCTCTGTGTGTGCCCAGTTATGGAACTCTGGAACATTCTCCATCTGTTGCAAAAGTAGCTTCTTGATTAGTGGTGATTGGCATAGCTGTCTATAAATATAAAGATCCATATTTATCACATAGTAAGAAATTGCATTTGTCTAGGGGTATGTCAGCCTTAAGATTTTCTCTAAGGCCTATGACCTCTTCAACCATGTGTATGTTTACAGTACCACACATGAATTCTCCCCCATTGAGCAACTAGATAGCTGTTGATTACTCCCAAGATAAAAGTACCACTGCTTCCCCAGTAGCGTTTGCTGTGACAGGCATTCCTGTGATTATTAGACATTAAAGTTGGTCTTGGACCATTGATTGATTTTCTCCCTTAGCAGCTTGTATAATGTCCTCTAAAACTGATAGCTGGTCTTCAGGGAGAAGGCTTACATGTTAGTTCCAGCTCTGTTGCTCCAAGTCCTGTGTCCAAACTGTGTCCTGTCTTCAGCAATAGGGGCTTAATTGAAGGTGATCTATTTAGTTTCTAATCCTTCTAATATTTTTATATTCAAATATCACATTTTTTCCATGTTCAGCTGTAATTCTCAAGCGTTTTATTCCTAACATTCTATGCATTCCATTTCTTGTGTCCCTAGTGTATTCCAGGAACATTTTATTTCCTCTTGATCCTTTAATGTGCTTTGAATACTGAATTGTTATTTTATTATTATATGTTCACTCAGTATCCATACAGTTCTTTCAAATAGCAGGTGGGTTTTTAAAGGAAAGCATGCGTCTGTCTTTACAATTCAATGGATACACAGAGGTGAGGACTACCCTTCTGATAAGGAGTGGGAAAAATCCCTAATGTTACTTCTTTTCGGTATGTCCATCATAGTCCTATTTCAGTCCTAGTATGTGGATTACCAGAACCTATGTGTAAGATACTCTGAGAAGATGGGAGATGGGATTCTGTAAGAATTGCAATCAGCAACTATGATTACTTAAGACTATCATGTGTTTTTTTCATTTGAAGTTATCAAAAAATCCATTAAATCCTTCGCTTCATGGTGACCCACAGAAGTTCATTTCTCTCCTCAGCTTTTCCTCCTTGATTCAGAGGGATGAACAATGACATTCTTTACTGGCTTCTTCTGGGATGTCCTGGGAGAAGATACCACCTATGGTAAGTTCTTGAAACTCGTCAATATTCTTTTTCTGGTGCTAATGACTACAGAGATAATGAAAAGACCATTCACTTAGTTTGTTATAATTTGTATGCTCAGGTTATAGAGACTAACAGATTTGAACCAAATAAACATTTATAGAAGTGGGTTGGGGGTGAGTAAATGGTTGGGGTGAAAGAGCTTACCACCAAGTCTGGGGATCCATCAATTACCTCTGCTTGATAGAAAGAGAAAACTTATTCTTGCAAGTAGACCTCTGTCCTCCAGATGTGCACTGCGACATGGCTTCCCATCCACACACATACAGAATAAATAAATAGATGTAATTTTTAAAACTCACAGATAATCTCATATAAATACCAGTGGTGGCCACTGTTGAAGTTGATTTATGTTGATCAGATTTGGAGTGGGAAACAAGAATCTTTTCCAGAGACTCTGGGACAAAACTCGAGCTTTTCACTCTATGAGAGTTATCAAGTTTGTGGAATGGGCTCTGCTTCATTTTGCTCCAGCATTACTATGTCTGTGAATCTGTGGCTTTGACATGAAGTGCAGAAGTAAAATCATGCAGGGCGAAGAGGTAGACGCGACGCTTACAGCAAAGAATGGGGGAGCAAGAAGCACAAAATGTTGTGGTAATTTCTTGAGAAATGACTTGAAGAGAGAAAGATGTCTTATCTTTGTGTCACATAGGCTCTCACAAGGCTCTTGAATGTTTCTGACTGTGGCTAGAAGCACAATTTCCTACAGGTAAACTGTAATCTATCCAATGTTGTAGGAGTTGTACATGTCATCTGAGGGTCATATATGACTCTGCCTGTCAAGAGCTGCAAAGTAAACGCACAGTGTTACCTTACTGAAGTGCATATAATTTAGGCTTCTTGATCGGTTTTTGACTGTGATATTATCAGAACTTAAACTCACACCATTTTCCCACTGAGTCATTTTGGTGCTTAAGAACATGCTTTCAAACCTGTTGATGGCATCAAACCTGTGGTTGTACTTTCTATTGAGAAGAAAAAGTGCTTTTTGCTCTCCCTCTAGAGCCGTCAAGTTTTGCACGCTAAAGAGTTTATCCTGGGAAAACAGGTTCCATTGCGCTACCTACACAAGTCCTTCATTTCACAGTCAATGCTGCCTCTGGGCTGCTAGATCTTATTGTGTTATGTTAAAAATGTACATCAAAGACTGTTAGATGTTTGGGAAGGCAACATTAATTGCTCATCTGATATGTGATTTGATAGTTGAGATCACAGACTATTACAATTACATTATTTCTTAGGAGCTCAGAAAATAATACTGTTTATATTCTAGGTCATTTGGCACTGAATCCTATTTAATTTCTAATAGAAATTTGAAAATTTACAGAATACTTAAGTTACTCGGAGCTACAATGTAGTTCTCATTGTTATATCCCATTATTATATGTCTGCAATTGACAAGACATTCAGCTAGTCAATAATCTAGATTTCATCCCACTAAGCTTATTTTCATCAGGGTCTGACTTTTAGCTTTAATGTTACAACTTGTCTTTTGGACCAGAAGTGATTTACCACAACCCTTCTTTGTAAGCAACACTTTAAGACAATTTCTGGGTAAGCCTTTTATGTTTCTCAGTCAGATGCTAGGATCAGACAAATAGCCAAAAATCCCGCCTCTCATCCCACACATGCAATGTGGGTTTTTTTGCGTTTTTTTACCCTATACATATTTGATTGTTGATGAATGTCAATAAATCCTGTTAGCAGCCTGATGTTTTCTATTTCCACTTCCCTTGGAAAATATCTTATATTCAACCAATTTTCTAAAAAAATAATAAACATAGCACCTGCTAATTAAAATTCTTTGGTAACTAATGAACATTACTCTCTCTCTGAAGGAGCATGATCTGACATCGTCACTTTCTCCTCTAGTTTTGACATCAGTTCTATTGGTAATCAGATTTCTGTTAAGTTTTGTGCTCTCTTTTCACATTGTTTCTATAATATAGAATCTAAACTGGTTTGGTCCTACTTTTAAAATACATGCTATGTTATTTACTAAAAAATGGAGTTGAACATGATTACTTAAAATGCTTTATAATTATTACTGATGAAAATTAAAATTCTTATTTGCAACCTGAAAATCAGTACACATAGACTTTAAGATCACATACAGCTGTTTGTGGAATTGTCACAAAAATTGTATTTCAATGAAAGATGAATTCCTAACCAAGTTTGAACTACAGGAGTCTTTGCCTTTGTTTCTTTGATTTCTTTCTGCCACATTTTACTTTAATTTTTGTTGTTGTAATTTTTTCTAATTGCAATGGTCATCTAGTATGTGAGAAAAAAAACAGTAGTTAAAATATGAATCTCATATTGCTAGTGTTCCTTACTACAAGAAGCTTATAATATGATTATAAATAAAACATGTTTTACATATTCTCTATTCAGGCATGAGTTACTTTATCATTGTCCATGAGTTCAATGGTAATTAATCAACAACATTGACAACCCAAATAATTTATATTAATTGTATTTTAAAGTACTTTATTATAAAGTAGCTAGAACATTCATTTAAGAATATAAAAAAGAATCAATATTTGAAATTTTCAAATAGCAGTTAAATGTACATAATTTTATGCATCAATATAAAATCATCTAAGTCAAATAATATTGAACCTCAGTGTTAGCAATTAATGTAATATTGTTCAAGCCATCTCATGTGCATAAGACTCACACATATGTGGAGCTGCATATACTTCATGAAGCAATCTTTCACCTGGATGGCAAATACTTTGTGGTTTATCCCTGATGAATCTAAAAAGAAAATACCAGAAATAAGTTCTAAAATGTCTTGATTCATTGGCATTGGTTGACACCTCTGACAACCTCAGGCTATCCAGGGCCATGATATTTTGTAAATCTCTTTGTTTTCTGTTAAGCCATGATGATTCCTAAACTAGTATTCTAGATTCTAGCCTTTTCCTCCTTGTGTACTCCTAAATGGGAACTGTTTATTGGTCATCTGATATTCTTTATCCTAGTACACACTTTAATTACACGTGCCCCTAGCAATGGCATTTCAGGCCAAAGAAGAATGTTTTTCATACTCGTTACCCCTTTTCTTGGCTGTTCTTTAGGGACATCATTCTGGTAGAGGACAGCAAGCTTTGTTTAGTACAGTAGAGAGCCCATCCACAGTCATTGAAGCTATTGTCACTTTGTCTATCTTCCTCACTGACCTTGGTCCTCTATCTTGGTCATACATTTTGCCAGGGAACAGAGATCCAAAGATGATAGCCAAGAAATAAGGGCCCAAGAGAAGGTGCTATTCAGATTCTTACAAAGATTCTGCACTAATTTCCTGACTAAAGAAAAAATAGAGTACAATGCCTATGATCATCTGGTTTCTTGAAAAATAACAAGTGCATATTGATATAAGGCAAACTGTAGCATTATATGATAAATACTATATGAAAAATAATCCTCCGAGTTGAGGAGATGGCTCAGAGGGCAACGTGCTTGCCTCCAGATATGAGAATGGGAGTCTGTTCCCCAGTAACCACATAAAAAGCCTGGTATGGCGGCTTATGCCTGTAACTCTGTTGCTGGGACCTAGAGACAGACAAATCATGGCAGTTCACTGGCAAGTCAGGATAGCTGAAATGTGAGTTGGAGATTCAATTGACAATCATGCCCCTACAAATAAGGTAGAGAGAAATATTAGGAGACAGAATTCAGCTGCTAGCCTCCACACACCCATGCGTGGTCAAGCACAGACCACATACAGTACACAAACACAAATGAAAATAACAATAAAATAAAATGGAAAATGTTTTCAGAGAAGACGAATAGAATCTATCTAGGCATCATCAATAAGAAAATACATATAAATAAATAGTAAATACATATAATGCATGAATGTAAATATACATACTATGCTAAATATATTTAATTTATAAACGTCAATAGGAAATTTTATCTAAGAACTTGGCTCATGGCATTTGTGACAAAATTGGCAAGTGTAGTGTCTGACTGGGGCTTAGAGACACTGCGAGCAGCACATTATAACATTGTTGGTATCACTATTTTCTTGTTCAGAAGAGGTGAGGGCTCCTCTCTGGTCAACTCTTCGCACAAATGGATGAAACCTATTTACATTTTAGAAGACATTTGTTTTTCCAAATTATATCAGTTTTTGCAGTTAATATATAAAATATTCTCACAGGCATAGCAAGTAATGTATGATTGAGTAATTCAGACCTATGACACAGTGAAGTTACCAATTACAACACAGCAGGCAGGAGGGAGAAGTTCACCATCTCATTAATGAGCTAGGTATTCTGCTTATCTCTTTTTCATGACTTAAGGTGAACCACTTTCCTAGGATGGGCATATGAACAGGTGATAGATTTGCCCAAAGTTCCATTCAAAGCAGAGATTCTTACTCTCTTGGCTGGTATTCTCTCTCGTTTTTATTTATTTACTTACTTTATTTATTTATTTTCTTTTATGCGTATGAGTATTATGTCTGCAAGTAGGTAAGTGCACCTCTGTCATGCAATGCCTTGTGGAGGACATAGGAGGGGGTCATATCCCCTGGAACTGGAGTTACAAGCAGTTGTTAGTCACCATGTGGGTGCTGGGATTCAAACCCCAGTCTTCTGCAAGAATAGCCAGTGCTCTTAACTGCTGAACTATCTCCCCAGCCCATTTTTTGCTACTATAACAGAAGGTAAAGAAAATGGATAAGGAGTTTCAGAATCACCCAAGAAAATTTCTGTGTAATCTTTAGTGTGCCAGTCACAGAAAGAAGAAATTTACAAAACATTCTATGAGAAGATGAGAAAATACAGTTGCTTAATCTCAGCAGATATTTGCTTAAATTCACATAATTCTTAAAATTCTCTTTACTACCATCACCAATATATTAAGTTTCCCTTAGTTTTTGTCTTCTGTATTTCACATTTGGTTTTAAGATGTACCTGCATACGTGATCTCTGTAATACCATCATTCATTCTCTTGATAATCAAAATAAAGTTAAATGTTTACGTAGTGCATAATGAGGATCTCATTGCTATCCAACCCAGGGACTTTATGCCACCCGAGAGTTTGACATCCCAGCTAGCCTGCCTTATCTAGAGATTTTAAATAAATGGGCTTTTAATGCCTAACATTTACTGAATATGTAGAGTACACAGAGCCTTAGGCAGCAAGACGCTAAAGAAATTTTGCTAGTAAAAAGAAGAAAAGAATTTCTTCTGCTGATGGTAAACCTAACAGAATCTAAGCAGTAGGGACTTAAGCAGTGGTTCTAGTCAAAGGACTGTGAGCCAAGCACACAGTATGAAAAGGGTTTTAATCAGCAGGGGGCTGTGCAGGGAAAAACACAAATACTACCCTATCCAAATCAAAATTAGCCAGAGAAAGAGTAGATCCAAATAGAAATAGTGGAGAGAAGGATCTGTAGTCAGGCAGCAGGGAAGAAAGGGCGAGCACCACAGGGGCCTTCCAGGAGATGGCAAGGTAAACCCTACACCAAAGGCTAAACAAAAAAACTCAAGTAAAAAGCATCGCATTTGACTCCCTTCACAGGGAAAGTGGCATCCCTATCTTAAACAAAGATTAGCATTTCAGTATAAAACCACAAATGAGCAGGAAGTAGGGTTAAGGGGAAGGTCAAGAAGCTTTAGAAAGGATGCTGTCGTTAGAGAATCCCCCTTTATTGCTATGCTTCAGCATTATTAGTTATATTAAGAGTGGATAAAAACAAAACTATAGAAATGATCCCTGCTGGTATTTTCTCAGCGGTGGAGCCAGTAGTAATTGCCCATGGTCTGGGAAATAACCTTCCACCCATGCTCATAAAAGCAACCCCAAACTTGTTGGGTCACACAGAAAAAGACATGGATGTTGGAGGAGAGCTTGTTGGGAAGAAGGGTTTCAGCAAGAGAGAAAAAAGAGTGAAATAATGTGGGGAGATGGTGAAAAGCATTAACATTCTTCACACATCCATGTGAAACCAGTGAATTAAAAACTGCTGGAAAAGGAAGAAAGAAATCTGTAGTAGGAGATGAGATGGGCACATTTTCTCATCTCATGCCATATTTTGAACGGACTCCCAGGACAGACAAAAGGCATTAATAAAAAGAAAGAAAATAGAATTTTATCAGCATTTTAATTACACACACACACACACACACACACACACACACACACACACACACACACACACAGAAGATACCCAGGAAATGTGAACTTCTTGAAGAAGTGGCTTCCAATCCAAGCTTATACAGCACCTTCAGTAATAAACACTTTTTTTTAGAGAGGGCAAAACATGGCGGCAAAAAAAAAAAAGAGAAAAAGAACGTCTCTTGAGTATCGGGCAGGCCAGCGCTTGGGGTATGCCACAGTGTTGCAGATACATAGATAAAGGCTATTTGGCAAAGCTTATTGATTTAAATTTCTTCAGACAATAAAGTCAAATTTGCCTTCACAGGTTACTCTTCCTCACACTCATGAAATGGAGGACACAGTAGCCTCTGTCTTTACCTGTCCTGCTTTTAGGCAAGAACAGAGAAAGCAGAGACTTTTGTACATCTATTTTTGTATTTGCCTTCAGCTCGGCAAACCTTATGCTCAAGAGGCATATTTTGGGGTGGCAATTTCCGTTCTCCACATGTAAATTGGGTGCAATTACCCAGAATTGAGGAAGGTAGTCTATAATTCACAAATGAACTCTTCTTCAGGAATTAGGTCGTGATGCTCTTTAGATTATAATCTATCCCTTTTTTCTGAATTTTTATTTGAATTAACCATGACAATGTACACATATAACAAAATATCACACGATTTCTCATTTATATATATTATTGCATTTCTACAGTAGTTAAAATTAAGAATAAACAATAAAACCATGATCATTACTCTGGTTTTCATAGAAGAGGAGGAATCTAATTGGCACATCTGACCACAGCAAGCACAGATGGCCTTCCACCTCATGGTCTACTTCTTTACTCTCTGGCCTTGAGTTCAATACTTCTCTGTGCTCTAATGCACTTGCCTACAATACAATCATGTGAAATAAATTCTTTCTTCTCTATTTGGTTTGGTATCAATTTTTAACAGGCTTAAGTGAATCCTGGAAGGTTCTGGAGGTTGAGTAGTGACCACGTGTTTTAGGAGAATAATCATTCAAGCCTCTGTAAGAGTCAGACTAGTAACCTACTACCAGCAATGGACAATTGCTGATAAGTGCTTAGGAAAAGTAGTTACAAAAAGAAAAATAAAACCCAAAGACTTCTAGAAAATAAGGAGACTGTGAAAGGCATAGGAGATGGATTGTGTTACAGATTTTATTGAGAGATAAAATTGGACAAGGACCCTATGTCGGCTGCAGATCAGGAAAGGAACGTCTAAGGGTATGCCATGTTGTGAGTTTGGTTGAACCTAACAGCCTCTTCCTTTGTATTGGACAGTATTCTTATGTCAGGTGACTGTTTCTTACAGAACAAACATATTTGCTATGCTTAAAATGAAGATTAGATACTTATCAATCAAAATGCTTTATTGAGCTGGTGATAAAACTAAACAAATGCCTGGGATATTCCCACCACTTTATGAGCTGAGTCGTTCTGAGATCTAACTCCATGTGTAGGAGAATATATCATGGTGGTGCTAATGGGCTGGAGAGATGACTCAGTAAAGTGCATTCCACACAGCATGAAGACCTGAGCTTGGAATCTTCAGCATCTGTATAAATGCTGCTGGCAGTGGTAGCTGTCTGTCACCAAAGTGCTGACAAAGGGACAGGGGCTGGGGGGGAGTTGTGGAATCCAGTGAATTGTGGGAGCTCGTTGGCCAGTCAGTCTAACCCAGTTGTGATCACAAGTTTCAATGAGAGTTCTTGTTTGGAAAAATAAGATGCACAGCTGACGAAGACACCTTATGCCAACCTCTGACCTCCACACACATGCAGATGTGTGCACGTCCACACCAACGGTTCCACATATCACCTGTCCATATAGACAAAAATAATAAGAATGTGACATGTAGCCCAAGCTGTCCTTTACAAAGAAATGTGACCTTTGTTGTTGCTATGGGTGAACAAGCATTTAACTGCATTACCACCTCAGTATTTGAAGATGCTGAGACTTGTCTCTCATCCAAGCACACTGCATAGTTTTATACAGAAACACCAACTCAATCAGGTATTTTGAACAAGGTAACTATGGCATTCTCATCCAAACAACTGAGATTTTTCACTGAAAAGCATAATCATTTTTTGTGGGAAGATACCATGTTATGATTGGGAGGAATGCCACATAAAATCCCAATGGAATGCATACCTAATCTAGAATCTCACTTTTCTTCTTCCATTGACACTACCAACCTTAACCACAGAAAAAACAATTGCAGTTACACAGGAAGAACCATCCTCCATCTATACCACCCTTGACTATGCATTAAGCAAATCCTTTTGTGTTTTCATTCCCCTTCCCCTGACTTATTGGCCATGAACTTTAAAAGGTATGAAGACTGTAGGCTAATGATACCCGGTTGATTTTAATTAGATAAGATTAAATATTAGTTCCATTAAAAATAAACATGCGAACATAAAATCATATTAGCATTTGCCTCCATTTGTACAGTTAGATGGAAAGTGCTTTCTTCTTCTTCAGAATCTGACAAAGCACCTGGGGCTACAGTGTGAAACTTCAAGGTAATGTTAATCTTCAACAGGCACTAGACCTCAGCAGGAGAGCGAACCTCAAAAGGAAGGCTTGTCAAGGGACAGAGAAGTGAGATGCTGGAAATTATCATGGATGGTATTCACTTAGGTAGAACACTATTGCAGCCTCTTACAAAATACTTTGTTCTCTTTCTCTAATTAATAATACCCTGTGAATATAGACTTAACCACTAATGCACCTTCCAAGGACTTTAATTTTGTATAGATCATTTTGTTGAATTATCATAAAATAATATTTAGATCCCATCCCCTATCTGAAGCTCTCCTTAATCTCTCTCAATTTAATGTACTCTATTATACATATGCATATACATATAATACATATAGATACACATATAAAAAGGCCTATAGAGTCAAATCTGTGTCCCTAAATGTCCTTCAGTGTGGATCTACACACTGGAGCCTGGTTAATCAACTAAGAGTTGCGTTCTTTTGTTTATTTCAGTGTACCCTTGCCATTGATTTTTCATGCATTTCACACAAAATATCCCAATTATCTCTATACACCTCTGTCATACTCAACCCCCACAACCCCTTCCACTGGATCCCAAGGATTCTTGAAAGAGACTCCTTCTCCTTCTCCCAGCAACCATTGTCTCCCAACAGTTCCTTAGCTCGGGTTGAGTTTTCTTAACCACTTCACGACTTCTATGCTTGAGGGACTTGTCCGTGTTGTTACCGTTGCTGTGTCTTCATATGAATAACTGTCTGGAAAATTCTGTTTTCTTGTGGTTAACTATCACCTCTGGTTCTTAATTCATTTTTTAAAATCTATTTTTTGCATCAAAATCTCCAGGGAAGAAGGGGACAGATTTCAGTCTGAAACAACCTTACATTTCCCTATCTTGTACCTATTATAAGGCAATAGCGACTGATCTGTAGTTTAAGGGAGACATTTGTAGAAACTTGTGGCAGTCAGCTCAACGATGGTTACAGTGAGGAAATCCCAAGAATCAGAGATAGAAAAAAACAATGATAGGCACACTGTCTTGTGGCCACTGAGATTAAAGTTTCCTTCTATGAAGTCCATTTGAGTGATGGAGAGAAAGCAGATCTTGGGATTTTAAATCTAAAGATTTTATTCATAGATTATCACATACAAAGCAAAGTAAGATGACCATGACAGTTAATGTTAGTGTGATGAAATCTGAAGAGATTCCTCTGCCCTGGGAGATGGGCCTCTGGGAAGACTTGGAGGGGATTGTCTTAATGATGCTCATTTAGGTGGGAAGACCTGCTCATTGTAGGTGGTATCATTGCCTAGACAGGCCCTCCTAGATGTTACTAGTGAAGAAAGGGAGCTGAGTAATAGTGCATGGGTGTTCTTTACTCATATTTTCTGATGTGAACATAAAGAGCCCAACTTTGATCTGGGAGCTCAAAATAAAGAACCTCCCCTTTAAATTGTTTGATCAAATTGTTTTATCCAAGCAACATAAAAGAAATGAAGCCAATGACTTATTGAGCTATCTGTACCTGATCAGAATCTTAAGAAGCATTACATTGTGTTTGGTGAGCCTTCGTTCTTACATGCATACATGTGGGTAATAGTTCACTTCAAAAAGAAATGGAAGTTAATTGGAGAAAAATTGCGTATGTAAGAGTGATGAAAATGTATAAATAGAGGAATAAATTAGAAAACATAAGAAAATTAAATGTCCATTTTTTTTCTCTTGCTAAAAAATGGAACCTAAAATCTAGTGTCCAATGCCCTTGTGATAATTGAACTCTAAAAGGCAGACTTTCAAAGCCTAGGATGTTAATCTGAAACTAATTCAAGCCTTTCATGTTCCAAAATGGGATTGGAAATCTTATAAGAGCAAGCTTCCTTGTGAGATTTCCATTAGCTCTATTCTTACGGGTAAGCCACGGGTAACAGAGAAGCGTTCATTTCTGTGCTATCTTTGGACCCTTCAGTATAAGAGAAGAGGTTCAGAAGAAAAGATGGGGTTTGCTTTGATTCAGGTTTCAGAGGGAAGTTTCAATCAATTCGAATTTTGTCTGAAGCCACTCTACCATAATAGCTTAAAGTCTTTATCAGATACGTGTATGATGTCACATTCAGTGTAATATGCCAACTTCCAGAGAAAGTGTTGATCTAATAGAATGGGTGAGGTCTAACTCTGGCTCTTGCTTGACCTTTGGGATGTACCTTGAATTAGAAATTCTTTTACTTTTCCACAGTTCCCTTATACCTGTGATGAAGGTGGTTTCTTAAAGAAGCTTAGCATGATCTGAGTTACTTAATATTAACATACCATACACACAGTGTTGTTAATGATACTTAAAATATTTTATATATGCTGTCTACCATTTTTGTACAATTCAGATAGAATACTTGATAGACTAAGTGGTAGGAAATAGGAGGATATATTAAGGCTCTGCATGTATATGCTAATACATGAACATATGTATAAACCTTTTTCAAATACCATAGATAGACCTCTCTATATATTTCTCAGAATTATAGAACTATCTATATTTGTGATCTTCTCCTAAATTATGGCTCTTCTAATGATAACTGATTTCTTAGCAAAAAAGTTTTCTTCTGCTACTACTGAGACATAAAATTGAAGGCAGGAATTGTTTAATACCTTACTGGTACTGGTAAGTAAAGTTACAATCACAAGGGGTCACAGCTAATCTTTTATCCACTAAAGGAAAAACAGTAACTACAGAAAGAAAGAACTCATAGTACCTGTTTTGACATCACTAAGTTATCTTGATAGAATTGATAGAATTATCAATATTCTGCCAATACAAATGCATATTATGAAGTCTAAACTAAATAGGAAAATGGAAGGAAATTGTAAAAACCCCTAATGCGAATACACAGAAAAAGATGTCCACAAATCAACCCTATGTTCAAGTCTCTAAATATTATCAGAATAGAAGTGTCTCCTTGGAGTACTGGGCTCATTTGACAGGACCTAATGAGTCTGAACATACTCTATGACTAACAAGTTGATTACCAATACAGGTTTATTACACACAGAATCATTAGTAAGACCTTTTTATGAAAATAATATGCATTACAAGTTAGTTCCTTCATAATTTCTTTTTGAAAAGTCAACTTAGAATGTTTTTATCTCTTACACACAGTTTCTGATTTATTTCAAGGGCTGCCTTGATCCTCAAACATACCGTTCCACAGATATAACTGAAAATACAGTATATGCTTTTATATTTGTCTATAGGTAAATTTAAGACACTGGAATTCTTCGATGGTCCTTAGAGTTGAAATATGTTTTTTAAAGCCATGGAATATTGGTGAATGTGAGAAAATGAGAAAGAATTGTGTTTCCAGGCTAAGAACAGTTCATGTATGTAGAAAGGAGCAAAGTTTCTTCTTCCCCTTCCTCATCGAGTCTAGTAAGTGATATGTTGAAACAAAAGGAAAGGCGTTGCCATCTGTCCTTAATTGCTTTCATTGAGTCTTTTCTACTTTTTATTTTATCTTGATTAATCTTCACGGATGAATTCATCCATAGTTTCTATGGCAAATGTAATCAGATCCAATGTGGACTATTTTGTCTCCTTGTGTGGATTCCTTTGATTACAGTTTATGATCACCATATGGCCCAACCAGATAATCATGCCACTATCAGTTAAATATAGATGTTATATAAATCTCTCTCTACCTCTCTCTCTCTTTCTCAAGCATACTAGCTATGTGTGTATGCTGTTTGAAGCCCAAAGATTTATTGATACATTCACAGCAGAGTGACTGATAGAGTGAAATAAGCATGAACTTATTTATTAATTCATAATTTTATCAAACACTTACTGATCATTTGTTTCCTCTCTATTATGTTCTACGTACTGGGCTAGAGGTCAGGTAGTATGGTGACTTGGGTAGGAAGTGGGCCCCAAAGACTTGAGAATTTTAATACTTGGTCATTTGCTGGTGCTGTTTCGAGAGGGCCATGGGACCTTTAGGGGGTATGGCCTAGCTGAGGAAGAACATCATTGGGTTGGAATTTGAGAGTTCAATTCCAGTTCTGCTCTCTCTCTGCTTCCTTTACTCACTTGGAGATGTGAACACTCAGATTTCTGCTCTAGCTGCCTCTGCCTCCATGGCTACCTACCATGATGAACTCATCTCTGAGGAACCATAAGACAGAGAAACTCTTCCTTTTGCAAATTGCCTTGGTCTTGGTGTTTTATCATGGGAACAGAAAAATAACTAATACAAGGAGTGAAAAAAAGCAGTCTCTCACCCTTGCACTTATAGAATTTATATGTCAGTTAAGATCATTATCAATTTGCTGGGATTCCCATCAGCACTAACATTAAATAGCATCAGGATGTATACAATATGAATACACAGAACATTTAACAACTCCCCAATACAACTTCAGAGAAGATGATGAGGGACTCACCTGAAAGTACAATGTTTGTGTTACTAGAAGTGAGTGTGGTTAGCACTTGGGAGACTGGCCAATGGCTAAACATAAAAGTAGCAAAGACTCCGCTCTGAAATTCAGTTCAAAGCAGAAATACATTCATGCAAAAGGATGAAAATGATACAGAGATAGCAAGATGAACTGATGATGAAACATCCACCACCAGAAACAAAGGCCTGAGAAATATGCACGATGCAGCATCCAACTTTGAAAGGAATCCACAAAAAATTGCATTGTTAGAGAAGAATAAGCATTCAGTTACAGGCTGAAGATATGGAGAAAATTCACAGAGAAGACTGAGATTTATGGTGGCTTTAGTGATGATGATTCCTTCCAAGAAACTTTCAATTCAAAGAAAAATTGAAATCTTACAGAATGTACTATTTGTCCACAAAGGGATTTAATTTGTGATTAATTAATAAAAGTTATCTTGAAATTCCCACAGTTGGAAATGGAACAACAGAAATCTAAATAATTCACAAGGAAAATCAGAAAATATTTTACCTGAATGAAAATGGAGTCAAACTTTGATCAATCAAGATAAATAAGAGCTTTGGTAGAAATGTGTAAATTAAAATATATCTACTGAAAGAAAGAGGCTTTATGTCAGTGATCTAAGTTCTCATCATGGAAAGAAATTAAAACAAAAGCAAAATTAAAGAAGATAAGTCAAGAGAAAGTAATAGCAAACAACCAATGCACAAGGAGATGATGGGAAGAACAGACAAAAAGAAACATAAATATTTGTGTTCTTTAAAGAAAACTCACTATATCGACCATTCTGGCCTAGATCTCACAGATAGCTGCCTCTCTCTGTTGTCCCTATCTCCTGAATACTGGGACTAAAGGTGTGTGCAACCATGTCCAACTCTGAACAATCCTACATAAAGAAATTTGAAGGGTCAAAATGAAAAGAAGGGGATGTGCTTTCACAGTAGCTTAGCAGTTAATAGTGCTTGTTGTATTTAAAGAAGACCTGAGTTTGGTTCCCAGCATCCTCTTTGGGTATTTCAAAAACATCTTTAACTTCAGCACTAGGGAAATTGACACCCTCTTCAACCACCTGTAGCCAAGTACATTTACAATCACATAGCCACACAGACATGTGCAGAAATAAATAATTAAAAATAAAACTGATCTTATCAAAGAAAAAAACACCAGAAGAGCCAAAGATCAAGAAAATATTTCATAGAATATATATATATATATATATATATATATATATATGAGACCATAAGCAAAGAAATTCTCTTAAGAGATTAGATAAATTAAAACCATACTGCTTTATTACTATATACCCTATAATATAACAAAACTACAGTACTACAGATCAGTGTTGTTTGTGAGCATGAATGTGGAGTCAGGGAATCTCATTGGTTGTTGAAAAGAGTGTAAATTTATGCAGCCCACTCTGAAGTTTTGACCATGGTTTAGCATACATCTATTCACATTCCAGAAGTTATACACCTAGGTTTTTGTTTGCTAAAGAAACTCCAAATTATATGCTCATAAATATACACACATGAATATAAGCATATATATAGATATATATCCATAAATGACTTGTAAGGGGACCTTTGAGAAATTTGTTTTGTTTTGTTTGTGATACTTGTGATTGGACAAAGAGCCTTGCACATTCCAGGTAAACAGTCTAGCACGGATCTATATCCACAGCAAGAGGAACATTTTAAAGCAAAACATTTCAACTGACTATATAATAAACAGACAAACTGAAGTTCATTTCTTCAGTACAGTACTAAATCTCTATGAAAACACACTAATTACAGCCACATAAGCCAACATGGAAATATCACAAAATCGATCTGACATAAAACTTAAAGAATTAATTTGTGCTGACATAAATCAGATCTGTGGCTGCCTAGAAATGGAAATAGGATCATTCGAATTGGAAAGACTGATGAGACTTTCTTGGAAGACAGTATTGTTTGTGGGATGTTGGAGACAATGGTTCACAACAAAAATATGTACACAGCTTGTCACATGATAGTCAATTTTACCTCAATAAAATTTAAAAATAAATTACTGTGTTATCTTACTGTATAACAGTAACAAAATATTCTGTTTAGAAAATGAAAACATGTATTTTGTGCTTTCCCAGTTCTTATGTTTGAGCAAGTTAAAACAGCACAATTATTCAAATTTTTTGGCTTATTCCCAAAATAGGCAAGTAGTCATTAACCACAGTTCTATTAACACGGTGAAACATAATATAGTTGATTTTAAAATGTTTTTATTAAATTGTTGTGTATTTCATAAGAACATCTCAATCAATCTTAATCACCTTCACACCCACTTCCCCAATGGCACCCTCCCATAGACCTCCACTGGAATTCATACATTCTTTTATTGGTGATAAGGTCTATTGTGGTTAGTGTCCCCAGACTTTCCTCAGTGCTATGTAGGAGAGTGATGGATCACTGGGTAGAGGGTACAGCTGACATATGGGAGATTGTTATAGCTACTCTGTGAAATAGTGACATGATGCTAGGATACTCAGTCCTTTCCCCCTTTTTTGTTTGAGACTATATAGCCCCATCACATATAATAGGGAATATGTAATGAAACTACAGAATGTAAGTTAAAAACATTGATGAATTAGAACACTTCTAGAATACTGTGTAGTTCTCATCGTATCCTGAAGCCCAGGCTCATATCCTGAAGGTACAACATCTAGATCATATAAAAATTGGACACATGTTTATGATCACAGCATTCAGAAGTCTAAGTTAAGAAGATGGTAAATTCAAGGCCAACATGTTTACATTACCCGCACTCTACCTCAATAACACAGAAATGGTTTTTAAAATTCTCAGTCTTCTAAAACAATCTCAAAAAATTTCTTAACATTTTCATTGCTATTATACTGATGTCTTATTAGTTTTGTTATGTTTATCAGTATTAACTGAATATTCACCATGGACATCATACTTTGCCTGATGTATTTGAAGGAATACTGAAACATTCTTCTCTTTCCCCTACTTAAAGCTTGAAGAAAACATTTCCCTACCCTGTGCCTGACATCATTGTCCTTGAGGAAAATTTCTAGGCAAAGGTAGTTCAGAAGTTTCCTCCAGGATTTTCTGTGGATCATGGAGTGGTTCTCTTGGATCACATTGCATGACCACTGTGGTGGAGCTCTGTGTGGAAAGTGATTCATGCATACTGTAATCAGATTCGCAAGACATTCTTGTCACTAGAATTGGTTTACTACTTACTATGATCACCCAGGATTCTAAGCGCCTTTAATTATAAATGTCCGACACTCCTCAATTCCTTTAGTGCTTCTAACTTTTTATCTGTTAGCAACTAGAGAATGTATTAGAGCAACTTCTTTCACTATCCAAAATCAGGCCCTAATATGTTTCTCTTATATTTACAGATATTGTTTCAAATTTTTCTATAAAGTATATATTACTATGCTTTTGCCTCCAAAAAATCATGGAACTTTGGTAGCTGTCTGAGTACAGGCTGTTTCCTGTGCTGATGGTATTAGTGGACAGCAAAATGACATAAGCAAAGGACAAATAGCACCCAGAAGCATCCATAGGTCACTTGGTCTATGTGTGAGAGGAAAATCTGTGAACTGTGTATAGCAAGTTCTTCTAAGCTGTCTTAATTGCAAAGTGGCTATGTGATAACTGAGATTTGCTGACAACAGATCAAATAGAAAATAATGTGTATATATTCAATTTAATATCAACGGGTGTAATGAAAACCCAAGTGTTTTGCTCTTCTGTTTTCTCTTGAACTGATTGCAACACCTCATCAATTTCATTTGTAATGAGTTATATATAAAATCCTGAACATATAACCGTTTTAATATCTCTATGAGAGCCACGATTTTTGCCTTTAAAAATTATCTTTAGTCACTCAAATTTCAGTTCTACTTTTATCTATACTTGAACACGTTCACCATACACACACTTAATGGCTGAGCTTTGAGATGCAGTACTGTGGCGAATGCTGCCCTACATAACAAGGAGAGTCCTTACGGTTTCTAGGTAGGTCGAGTTTATCTCCCAAGGGGTCTCAGTAGGGTGACAATATTAAGAAGAAAACCTGTGAGTCATGGGGCTTTGTAGAAAGTGATTTAGATCACTAGAGGTGCTGCCCTTGGAGAGATTAAGGTAGTTTAATAAAATCCCGAGTAGCTGCCTTGAGAGTCATTACAAATGGATGATTCTGGATCCCGAGTTTCCCGCTGGCTTCTCACCTCTACATGTTTTCTTTCAAAGTTGTTCATCAGCTGCTATAATTTTATACACCGTGAGACCTTCATCAGGACCATGAGAGCCTGGACCTCATGCTCCTGGATCTTCAAAATTATAAACTAAACATTCTTTTTGCATATTACTTAGCCTTGGTTGTTTCATTATAGAAATGGAAAAGGGAATAATTCAAATAGTAAACTCAATGCATTTCCTGAGGAAGGAGCCCAGCTATCTCAGAAATGTAATTTCCTCTCTTTGCAATCTTTTCATCCTCATTTTTCTTTCTGTCTGTCTTATAAAATAAAATAAATGAGATAAATTATTTCATTATGATGAATGATATGAGGATAGGTAGATTGTCTCTCATTTATAATAACATGATTAAGTATTTGAACTAAAATCATTATTTTTCAGTGCTCCAAAATGTAGTATCTTTTCATTTTCTGAAGGAGAAAATGTGACTTACTGCTTGGCTCTGATGGAAATTTTCTCTTTAAAATTCTCAAGAAAGAAATCAGGGAGACAGAGTAGAGAGTGATGTGGTGACTTGCTCTGTGCTGACAGGAAAGAAGCAAGTTTGAAAGTAGCCATGGAACAGGACTGCCAACAATGGGTTCACTCACCACTGCCTGGCCTGACAGGTGAATTAAATTGAAAGATATGCCTGCCAGGTATTTGGAAGACTTTCTTCTCACCCCATTATATGCTCTGAACTTTATGTTATGTCATTGTGATAAAATAAGGAATTGTAGTGTAAGGAGCTAGCCTTTAGCTCAACAATTTAAACCGTTTCCTACTGGATTGTAACACTCTATGTATTTTTTAACTATAAAGATGGATAAAAACCACTGTAGGTTGGACACATTCAATAATTTCTATTACAGTAGATATGACCCATTACTTTAACTGTGGCCTTCATTTTTCTTCATCTTCAGATTTAATTTTATGGGGATTATAAAACGATGATTGTAACATGACACGTATAAAAGAAGTGTCCAACCTGAGTCTATATAAGTGACGTGAAACCAGTAGTTAATATGATTCTTTGGAATTGTTATGACATTTTAAACTTCTTACATCTATAATTGATAAAGTCAATACATAATGTTCAAAGACTCTAGCAGTAAGGGCGTAACACTAAATCAGAGAGACACACAGTCACTACATTATGAAACTTAAATTGTGACTGAGGATTTGAACTTCAATTTAAATATAACAGTTTTAAGTTAAGATACATTCACAACAAACAGGCATGAAATTCATTCAGAAGTATACATATATATGTAAACAACCAAGGAAACAGGAAATGGTTATCATGATGCAGACATTTAAATTAAGATTATGGTTTCCAGATGAACTGGGTGGTTATCCTCTATTACACCAATCAGGAAAGGCTTCTCTTACAAGGTTTTCCTTTTAAGTTATGATTGAAATGGCTCAGAATTTATCCCTACAAACTTATGAGAAGAAATCAGATGTCAAAGAAAATGACAGACTTATGGAAAGTAATTGGAATCGTGTTAAAGTCAATGATCATTCAGCTGATTATATGTGTAATGTGAATTTACTCTCTTCACAGTATAAGGTGTGTGTGTAAGGTATTTGTGCATGCATGTATAGGTTTGAGTGTATACACTCCTTTGAGAAAGACCGGAGGAGGGCATTAGGTGACGGTCTTTCCTCTGCTACTTTTGCCTCCATTTTTGGGTTACAGGCCAATGTTAAATAACACCAAACATTTTATGTGGTTGCTTGTATCCAAATCCTGGTCTTTACACCATTTATCAAACACTCCAACCACGGAGACACCTCTGCAGGCCCCACAGCTAATCTTAGATTCTTATTAAAAATTAGAGCTATATACATCATGCTTAGTTGAGTGACTACTTAAAACAACCCTTGTAAACAAACAGGCAGTGGCAGGAGAAAAGTTATACATTGCTGGAACTGTAAATGCAGAGCAGCCATCAGAATCATTGTGATAATTTCCTAGAACTTCAGTTCTATGTCTCTTCCTTCATATGCCAAAAACAACTTTAAAAAGACCCAGAAGAACATTTTGGTATCTATTCTCACAGCAGCCTCTTTTCACAAGAGCCAAAAAGTAGAAACAACACAAATGTTCATAGAAAACTTAATTAATAAATATAAGTGTTCCATATAAACAATGCAGTGTTAGTCCATCTGAAAACTGTACTGTGAATGAGACGAAGACATGATGCTAAGAAGAGTCAGGTAGTCAAAATACCCAGCAATACAGTGTGAAGTCACATAGCAAGGTAGCTAGATCGATCACATTCATAGAGCAAAATGGTGGAAGGGAAGAGAAATGGGGAAGGGAAATTGTGTGGCGAGTGGAGTTCTAGGAAGGGAGTGGCAAGATGGCTCTGTGGGTGAAAGTGTTGGCTATGCACGCATGAGGACTTGTGTTTGGATTCTGGCATTCAGGTAAAAGGCTTTGACACAGCTGGTTGTACCTACAACCCACACACTGTGGAGGGCAGAGATTGGAGGACTCATAGCTGGAGATGCCAGTTGCCAGCTCAGTTCCAGGTTCAATAAGAGACTCATCTTGAAAGAATAAGGTGGAGCATGATAGAGCAGGACACCTGATGTTTCCTTCTGGCCCTTGTGTGTCCACAGGCATACACATACACACAAGCATGAACGCGCGTACCACACACGCACACAGAGGCCTGAGTTACAGTTTTGCAAGATGAAAAGATGTATGGAGATTGCCAATAAGGTCAATTTAATTTCAGCAATATTTGACTGCACACTGATACATCTGTAGGATGGACTGTTTTTTATAATGTGTATTCCGCCACAATTGAAAATAATAAAGATCTAAACTTTTTACATGCTATGCTTTGTAATGTTTGTTTTGATACCATTTTATTTTAACAAAGAAAGCAGTCATAGATACAGAGACGATGGGAAGGCATTCCTAAGAAGCTGCCTTAGTATGTATACACCTTAGGGTGTATAATTCTCCTTCCCAAGAAAGTCCACTCCAGAGGATAGAGCTTTGGGACACTCACTCACTGCCACATCCTGTGCCTTAGTACTGTTTGCTATATATTCACCCAATAAAAATTATGCAAGTAATTAATTTGCTAATGAAAGGCATTTTGTAACCTAAAATAGTAATTTACTAACTAATTTCATTTTGAACAGGTTATATATAAAATGCATAGGCTACAGAGTGGCGACATTTTTTTTTTCTCTTTGTTAACCAAGCATTTTATTTTTTCTAAGAAAGGCCAGTGTGATCCCATGAGGTCCGGATAGAAGCTAATACAAGTTAGATCAAAATGTCAAAGTTTTTTCAAACAGCACTAATGACTTGGTGGTAGGAAGTGTCTGTACAAAAAAAGGAGATTGATGTTGACACTTTGCAGCTGTGGGAAATCAAGATCTAAGAGGAGGATTTATGGTGTAAGGGAGTTAAACTGAGGCCATCACTACAGTCACGGCTGGTCCTAAGGACCCAAAAGGCAGAATCTTTGACTCTCTTCGGGAATGCAAGGACAGTGTGAGGAAGACAGGTATTTGAAGGCTAAGAGTTTGGAAGCTGGAATTTCTTGACAATAGCACGCATTTGTTAGAAATAACCAAAATGTGTGTCACTTGTCCCTGAAGTAATAGTGGAAGGTAAAATTTTGTCCATAAGTCTTACAGTTCCTTAATCTTGAGTAAAATTTCACTATACTCACAAAGGACATTGTTTCCCAATGTTAAGAAGACATACTTCTAATGGAGGTGTGGAGGTGAACACCTATTACATCAGCACCAGAAAGCAATGGCAGGATGATCCAGATTTCAAGGTCATCCTAGAATACCTAAAAGTGAGAGACCAGTCCGGGCTGCATGAAACCCTGACCCTGCCCGCCAAAACAGACTTCTAGGAAATATCCCCAAATTGCTGATCCCAGGTCCTGAACCTGGACAGTATATTTGAATCAATTTTTTAAATGAAACTGAACAAAATTGGACCTGGGAGGATCCCTGATTTTGAAAAAAAAATGGAGCAAATAGGGTAGATATGTGATGAGTTACATGTTCTATTGTCTTAAGGCCTGTAAATTCGGGGTTTCTTATAAGCCATTTTCTCTGACAAGCACAATTACCTGTTGCTTGACTGTCATAGAAATGGAGAGCAACAACTTATTTATGTAGAAAAATGGTTTCTTAGCGGTATAATTACTAGCACTTAATTTTAATTGGAGTGAAATGTACCTGGATGCTTTACTGTATACAGATTAAGATTACAGAGGTATTTTTAAACACTTATTTTAAAACAACTTTAGAATTTAGGAGTAAATATCTTCTATAATTTATTTGAGCTTTTTACATGTTCCCCTACATTAGTATTAAACAATTTTTAAGAATATAGAGGAAGCACTTGCCGGTACAGCATCCCTGGATGACCCTATAGTGTTCCCCAGGACCATATGCCTGAGAACTCTTGCTCTACATGTTGATTCATACAGTGTATCTAGATCATCTTTATCATCCTTGTCAACCTGTCTAGTGTCAGTCCTATAACGAAAACCAACTTTCCCTCTCCTGATAGTCATTGGTTACCAAGAGTTCCTCAGCCAAGGAACTTAGCCATCCTGACTTATGTGCTGGGTTTTCCTTTGCTTTGAGTTCGCGTGGGTCCTTACAGCATGCTGTGTGCCTTGCTGTAAGTTCATATGAGCAACTGGAAGACTGTGTCCTTGCGGTCATCCACCACCCCTGGTTCATAAAGTCTTTCCACCCCCTCTTCCGCAATGGTTCCTGAGTTCTGGATGGCAGAGGTTTGATATAGGTGTCCTACCCAGACACAAGCACTGTACAGTTTCCTATTCTTTAGTTGTTGCTTTCTGGCTCAATCACCACCTGTTGCATGAAGAAGCTTCACTGGTGAGAGTTGAGGGATGCAGCAATATTGTTTCTACCGCCTGTTCTGCTGTTTCCAGAAGAGAAGATGTAGAGGTGCCTCCAGGTGTCGCTAGGGATAGGCATCTGCGTATCCCCTGTGTTTGAACAGTTGGGGAACTCTTTAACAGCCTCCATCTGCTGCAAAATGAGGAGCTTTGATGAGGGTTGAGAGGTAAGTGGTCTGGAAACATAAATATTCATATTACCACACAGTAGGAGATTATGTTGATCTGGGGATGTGACAGAAGTAAGTTTTCTGACCTCTCCAACCATGTGCATTGGGCTATGTTACAGTACCAGTGTGAGCTTCCTCCACTGAGTGGACTTTAAGTCCAATTTCAACAGTTGTTGATTAGCCCCCAAATAAATGTCCTACTACTGCTCTGATAGAGGTAGTGTGTCAGGCCGATCGTTGTGTTTGTTAGGTTTTACAGCTGGGTAAGAGAGCCCGTGTTAATTATGGTGTCTCTTGGACTATCCTGATCAACAACTCAAAGTGAGATTTCTCCTTCCTATCAAGGTGTTTTTGTGATGCAGCATTTAACTATACAAATGCAGTAATCTTTACACATATATTACATATATACATATATAATATGTATAATTTTCAGTAGGCTTTTGAACTAATCCGGTTCTCTCTAGTTTGTTTTACCATCTAAGCATTAATTATCTCTCCTCTCCCCTTGCTCATGTAGCTCTACCTCCTTCCTCCCGATATCCATCATTTCCCACTCGATAACACCTGTTATCAGCCCCATCTCTTAAACTGCTTCTTCTCCTTTACCGCACAGTTCCTTTCCATTTTCTTTTCCCTTGCGATCACATCAGTATATATAGTCTTACTGTGAAGGATTTGGTGCTAATTTCCACAGATTTGAGAGAAAGTACCCAATTCACTTTTCACTTATAACAGCTTCTAGTTCCATCCACTCACCTGTGAATGTCATGATTTTGTTTTTTGGTATTGCTGAATTTTCTGTATCGCTCCATTGTGTAAATGAACCATTTTTTTTCATTATCCATTCATCAGTTGAAGGAAAGTTAGACTGTTTTCATTTCTAGATATTGTGAAAAGAGTAGCAACCAACATAGACATAATATCTCTGAAGTCAAATGAGTCCTGGTATAAGCCAAGGTGTGGTAAAAGCAGATGATATGGTAGATTTATTTTGAAGTTATTTGTTTGCTTGTTTAAGACTTCTCCACACTATTCTCCACATTTGCACCAGTTTGAAATCCCACTAGCAGTCTCAGCATCTACACCAGCCTTGCTGTTATTTGTTCTGATCTTAGCCATTCTGACTGGGGTAAGATGAAAACAGAAAGTCGTTTTGATTTGTATTTCCCTAATACTTAGGATGTTGCACACTTTTAAAGTTGTTTCTTAGCCATTTTTATTCCTTCTTTAGAGAGCTCTCTGTTGAGATCCATAGCCCATCTTTTTAATTGTGCTATTTAATTTCTTGATTCTTTGTTTATAGCTGATGAAAATTTTCTCCAACTCTGTGGGCTTCCTCTTCATTCAGTTAATTGTTTCCTTTGCTGTATGCAAACTTTTTAGTTAATGAGTTCCCATTTGTTAATTGTTACCTTAAATCCTGAGCAACTGCTCTCTTATTTGAAAAGATTTTTCTTGTACTTACATCACATAGGATACTGCTAGGTTTTCTTTTAATGCTGAAATGCCTCATGTTTCACCCTAAAAAGTTTGATCCATTTGAAGCCAACTTTTGTACAGGGTGATAGAAGATGTTGCCTTTCCTCCAGTATGTGTTCTTGACAACTTTGAAATATCAGGTGACTGAAATTGCATGCATTCAGTTTGGGTCTTCTTTTTTTTTTTTCTTGATCTATATAAGTCTGTTTCTGTACCAGTATTGTGATGTTTTATGACTATAGCTTTGGAATATAGTTTGAGAAATTGTATGATACTCACTATAGCCTTCTTCTTTGTGCTCAGAATTGCTTTGGCTATCTGCAGATTTTTGTGATGTCATTTGAATTTTAGGGTTGTTTTTCTATTTCTGCGAATAAAGTCATGGGGATTTTTACTGAGATTGCATTCAATCTATAAATTGCTTTTAGTGGGATGATCATTTTCAAAATACTAATTCCAATAATTCTTGAGCAGTGGAGGTCTTTCCATCTTGTGTTGTCCTCATTCTCTTTCTATAGAGGTCTTTAATATTTTTGGATAGGGTCATTTCTAGATATTTTACCTTTCTTTAGACTATTGTTAATGGGACTATTTCTATGATCACTTTGCCTGACTACTACTTGTTATTGGTTTATGGAAAGGCTAGTGACTTTTGTAACTTGATTTTGTATCCAACATATTTGTTGGAAGTATTGGCCATTTCTGGAAGTTTTTTGGTGCCATTTGTGGGTTGCATTGTCAGTAATACCGTATCATCTGCATATATGTTCATGATTATAATGACTTCTTGGTTGATTATTTCTATGATAAGAATGAAATTATCCTCTTTATCTCTTCTGATTAATTTTAATTTGAAAACTGTTTTGCCAGGTATTAGAATCAGAACATCTGCTGGCTGCTTAGTACCATTGGCTTTGATTTCCCACCCTTTCACCCTGCAGAGGTCTGAATGAGGTCCCCCACAGAATCTCAGTATTTGGACTTTTTGTCCCCCAGCTGTTGTCACTGCTCTGGAAGGTTTTAGGAGGTTCAGACTTGCTGGAGGAAGCATGTTATGGGTGTGAGTTTTGAGAGTTCTTCAGCCTTGCCAGGTTTTTAGTTGTTTTCTGCTTTGTGTGCCTGACTGAAGACGTGAGAGCCTTAGCTTTCTGCTCCAGCCACCTCTGCCACGATTCCTCCTCCATCACAGGGTCTCTTACCCATGGGATTGTAATCTGTTAACTCTCCCTTCCACAAATCATCTGGGTCATGTTGTTTATCAGAACTAAGCTATTAATAGAGAAGTTGGTACCTGGCGTGAGCTGTTGTTGTGAAGAACTTGACCATGTGGGTTTTGGGAGGTATGTGGAAGATTTTGGAAGTTTGAACTAGAAAATTGGTTGCATATTCTAAACATAGCTAAATGGGCCATTCTTGTAGAATTTGAAAGGGAGTCATGTAGAAAGCAAGGCAGCTATGTGTTTTAAAATACATTTAATGATTCAAGTCTTTCGTGGAATTTGTCTTATTCTTGTCCATACCTCCTCTTCCTGTATCTCCCACCCAAGTCTTCATATTCTGTGTTGTCTTCTTCCAAGGCCAGTCAACGCGAATCTGTGTTTTCCTAGTGCTCTTGGGTGTGAGTATGCTCCTAGGAGTCTGCTCAGCCTCGCAGGTGTCACAGATGTAAGAAAAGCTATTTTTCCCTCTCCCAGCACCGATTAGATGCCAGCAGACCCTCAGTGATGGCTGTGGCCTCCTGCTCACCTCCCGTGTATGTGCTGGGCCACTGTCTGGTTTGGGCTTTCACAGGTCTTATGCATGCTATCCCAAGAGCTGGGGGTTACATGTGGAACTACCCTGTATTGTTCAGACAACACAGTTTCCTTGAATTCATCGCCAACCTCTGGCTCTCACGGTCTTTCACCTCCTCTCTCACAATGAACCTTAAGCCTTGGGAAGACAGGGTCCAAATCTAGGGGTCTCATTTAGGTTGCATATATTTTATTACAACACCATATACATCATTATGTGCATGTGTGTATGTTTCAATCTATTTGTATTTGCTTGTAATAAGTATGTGCATAGTTATCCACTATACAAATTGTAACTGGTTTCATATTATGATCCATATGCCTTGCTTGGAAAGAAGAAACCATATACATGCTGATGCCCAAGGATTGATACTTTGAAAGTCTGAAAGCTGATAACAGACACATTGTTGCTTAAGGTCACACTCCTCATGATATTCAGTGCTATAAGCAACAGTAAATATAGAAGAGAAATAAATTTAAGATAAAAGGTTTTGGGCTGGCCATGGTGGTACATGCCTTCAATTTCTGTACTCAGGAGGCAGAGGCAAGAGCATCTCTGTGAGTTCAAGGCCAGCCTGGTCTACATAGCAAGTTCCAGGCCAGTTTGCATTATAGAAAGAGCTTGGCTCAAAAAGACAAGATAATTAATTAATTAATTAATTAATTAAATCTTTTAAGGGAAGTGGTCCTAGGAAAATGTTTCTGCTATTTGATCTCAATAGAAGCTCCCTGTCCTCCATCAGTGATGCTCCTCTGTAATGCTCTTCATGTCTGAGGACGCCCCAGTGTGAGTGGACACGGATTGGACCTAAATTATTTTTGTTTCTTCCTTCATTCTTTTCTCTGTCCTTTTTACTTTTCTTTCTTAAAATTTTCTTCCTTTCCTTAGTAGCTCCTCATTTTAATGGGAAATATTCTTATTTCAATCAGATATCTTGACAACATTTTGCTTTGTGAATTTGTGCCATTGGACTGCCCTTATGTGAGTTCTGTGAAATTTAGAGAGACACTTTGCCTTCACCATGTCTCTGGTCCTTGCTGCCCAGGAACATTTCTCTGGTAATTTTCTAGAATGGGGAGGATACCTTTCCTTTTGTCTTTTTCTAGGGTATTAAAATGACAAACTCATTTAAGAAAAAGATCTATGCTATAGATTTGCAAAGAAGACATTTGTTTCTCCATCAGAGAAAAATGAAAGCAAATTAGATTTCCCGAGTAACTTCTCACTGATAATGGGTATCTGAGCCCCGCCACTCCCCTTTTCCTGGTTTAGAGAAGCGTAATCCTTCCCTTTAATGAAGCTCTGGCTTCTTAATGCCCAGGACATGACCATGTAGATCCTAAGTACAGAGTCAGTTGCTCTTGAAATTCCTTTGTATTTTACTCCTTTACA
Source organism: Eospalax fontanierii (assembly GCA_035773235.1). Classification (NCBI taxonomy): domain Eukaryota; kingdom Metazoa; phylum Chordata; class Mammalia; order Rodentia; family Spalacidae; genus Eospalax; species Eospalax fontanierii. The sequence goes on from CM069543.1 coordinate 15,359,990, forward strand.
TGAGCTAATCTATTCATTTAAAAGTAACACGATATTCTACCTAGAAATTCTATGTACTGTGTCATAAGGAGGTAGATAGTCTGGTATGTAGACTGACAATATTTGTGTTTTGTTTTAAGACAGGGTCTTCAACTGTATAGACAGGTTGGTCTTGAACTCACTGAGATCCTCCTGCCTCTGCCTCCACACCCAGCTTGACAATATTTTTATATATTATTTTTATTTTGTATGTATGAGTCCATTGCCTATGTGTGTCTAAGTGCACCTGTGTTGTTCAGTGTCTGTGGAGTTCAGAAGAGGGTGGGATCCTCTGTAACCATGGTTAAAGACAGGGGGGTGCTGGGAATCAAACCCATCAGGATTCTCTGCAAGAGCAGTCAGTGGTCTTAACCACTTATCTATCTCTCTATCCACTTGACAATATTTTTAAGGAGTCCTGGTGCTTTTAGAAATAAAGTACAGGAGTGCAGATTTGGTTTTCTTTCTCTCAAGAACAGTTTATTATAGATGTGGTTAGATCAGGAGCTGAGGACTCCTTGTTTCAGAAATTAGAAATATCTGTAGAAGAGTAACTCTGCATAATGAGATGGCTCTATGATTCACAACTCATTGGTGAGTTCTGTGGCTTTGAATGAGCCCATTAATGACCTTTGATAATAGAGCATAATTAAATGAAGAAAATGTTCCAGGAGATGTGAATCAAGTCTCCTGTGACCAATGTGACTTGGCATTATACTTGTCTTGGAGCCAGTGGTCTTTGCCAAGGGCAGGTCTCTCCCTTTGGGAGGTAGGGACCCTAAAGATATCTAGAGGCTGGTTTTGGTTTCCAAAATTCAGGATGCTACTGGCACTTGGAATGTAGAAGCCAGAGGTTATACGAGATGCGTAACAGTGCCTAGAATACTCTAGGGCCCTTAACAAAGAATTAATCAGCCCAACATGTCAATATTGCTTAGGTCATGAAACCCCACTCCAGGTAGTGGTTGCTTATTGGAGTTTGAATAATGAGGTGACACATGGAAAGCACATTTTAAGCCAGGAAATTTCAATTGTCCATAGCAGAAAACACCGTAAGCAAAGCAGGAGGTTTTATTATTAGAATAGATGTCTGTCTTGGTTACCTAAAGAGCAGGAATTCAGACAAGGCTTAAGAAGAAGCAGGGACTACAAAAATAGAAACCTATCAAAGAAGTTTCCTTCTATTTTTCTTTCTGTCAAGCTGTCTTTATGGATTATCTTAAATCTGTTCCATGCAGATGACAGAATATAACTGCCTCATACATTTGAATGTGACATGTAACGCCACCACCCACCAAATAATGATTGTTTCTTACAGTTTTCATTGTACCCTCTCTTGATGTCCTTGGGAGTAAAGATTTTCAAAGCCTAATTTGTATCTAGATTAACACAAGTTCAGCTTCACAGGTTCTGTCTTTTCTTGTATAGACAGAAGTTTAAAAACCTATATTTCTTTCTTTAGCAGATAGAAAAGATGGAAAGGAAGACCACTAAGCATAATTTGTCAATCTGCAGAGTTACCAACCAAAAAGTTTTGTGTTACTCAACTGGGTGAATTGTTCAGTGTTTTCACTGTGAATTACTGCAGCCATTATATATCCAGAATTTGTCATTTTTATTTGATGTAGCATGAGAAGAATATCCATGCATTCAGAGGAAGCATCACATTAAATCCTTGACATGGGTTGGAGACATGGCTGTGGTAAAGAGTGAATGTCACACTTGCAGATGCCCTGAGTTTACATCCTAGAACCCAAGTCAGGTGGCTCACAACCACCTATAACTCCAGCTCCAGTGGGATCTGATCCTTCTAGCTGCTGTGGTCACATATACCCCTGTATAAAACACCTCCTCCCATATTTAATTTTTTTAAAAAAAATTTAAAATCCTTGTACATGATTTTTGAGAGTTTAAAACATACCCTTAAATCCTGAACTTTCATTTGTTGAACAAATATTCCTAGAACCAACATGTTAGTAAATCTTTGAAAAGCACATACGTACTCCATCACCTTTAAAAATGTAATTGGTGAGCTTATAGTTTCTGCAAATATGGTATCATGGAGATCTAAGAGGATGACTCTACTTGTATATAATGTGGAATTTAGTCCTATGTGTCCAGTGTTTTCTTTAGAAGAATAAATGTTGGATAAAAGCAGACTCAGAACCAAGAATTCCACTTTAAGACTGAGTAGATGCAAGATCATCATAGGTGGAAAAGTAGGATTATATTACTTCAGTTTAGCAATTCCTGGGACAATCTGAAGCCAGAAGCAGAGAAGGACCTTCCCTAAGGACTTGACATGGCACCACTGACCACCAAGGCTATGAGAAAATAGGACCTGCTCACCTTTTCTCTATTAAACAGTTATACAAGATTATACAACACATTTCTGTGCAAGTATATGATGTACTTTGAGCATATTTCCTCCTAGTTCTTGACTAAATACTAATTCAGTATGGTACTAATTTTGTACCAGCCCCCTTCACAAAGGGGTGTTTGAAAATCTTCATGTATGCCGATCTCAGACACTTCTCATTCATATTAGTGTACTCAGGATACTGTCTTCATTTCTTATTAAAGACAACAATTTTAAACTTGCTTCACTAATCTCTGGATACCATTTCATCATGAAACATTTTAAAGTCATATTTATATCCCAAAAGGTTTAATTCCTTGGGTTAGTCTTGAAAATTTATATTTCTGCTCATTTTATAAGTGAACAAAGTTGAGATTGAGAAATATGTATATGATGATTATCCAAATTACTCAGTTATATGCCAGCTTTTTTTTACAGAAATTTGAATTGAATAAAATAGTGAGGAACTGATTAATAAAAATAAGTATAAGAAAATCCCATTTACTTTTGAACAAATTATTAAAATTGCAGTCTTGAGATTATGTGATAAGCCAGTGGTTAAGAGCACTGACTGCTCTTGCAGAGGACCTGGGTTCAGTTCCCAGCACCTACATGGAGCCTAACAACTATGTGTAACTCCAGTTCCAGGAGCTCTGATGCCCTTTTCTGACCTCTGCTGGCATCACATGCACATGGTATACATACTTGCAAACAAAACACTCCTACCTCTCTCTTCTGGCCTCTGCCGGAATTCCATGCACATGATATACTTACATACATGCAGACAAAACACTCATACACATACAATTTTAAAATATGGTATTTTCTCTGTAAGTCTGTCTCATACATTGGTAGAAAACTCAGACACCCATAGATTATAATCTTTTGGTGATTTTTTTTATTTTTAAGCAATTATAAAAGCTTATGAAAAATTAACATATGCAAAACTCAGGTAATTTTTTAGATCTCATATTATTATCATATGTATTTTATATACACCATATATATATTGTATGATACATATAATAATAAAATTTTTATTTTATATTAATAAATGTTTGAGTGAAAATGTGAAATGTCCCCATAGACTCACACATTTGAACCTTTGGTCCCAGCAGGTGGTGGTGTTTAGGAAGTTTGTGGAACTGTTAGGAGGTGGAGCATTACTGAAGAAATTAAGTCACTGGGGTCTGGGCTTGAGGCTTTGCTGCCTAGCTCCACCTTCTGTTTACCCTAAGCTTCCTACTGCTGACGCACTGTGGTCAGCCAGATTGCTCCTCCTTCCCCACACCTTCCAAGCCTGCCTCACATCATCCCTGTCAGAGTGGTTGCCCACCCGCCCGGAACCCTGAGCCAAAATAAACCCTTTCTCCCATGAATTGTTTGGTAAGGGTATTTTATCACAGGAAAGAGAATGTAATTAAGATCCTACAAATGTCAAAATGTTTAATATTTAGAATCACTCTCATGTTGGAGAATTTGGGTGAATAATTATTAAATACTTAGCCAGTATCCAGAGTGTTATATGATTTTTAAACTGAAATAAGATTTAGTGAGCACTTCAGCAATTTTTTTATTCTTAAAATATGAAACAACTTAGCATAGTATTAATTGTTGGGGTCGCTCTGCTCGGTGCCTACCGAGTGGGTCACAGGGTCTCCGCCTGAGGGGGTGAGAGGGCACGGAATCAATACACAGACTGGGAGCTGAGCAAGAAACTTGCAGAGGGCAAGCAGCAGCAAAACTCGTTTATTCACGGAGGCGCAGGGGATTTTATGAATTTGGTTAGCCAACCCCCTATGGGATGGATCATCTTGGTGTAGGTTCTCTCCAGACACAGGGCAGAAGCTGTTGTCATCCCTGGCTGGTGTGGAGCACCCCGCCCACAGGAGCCACTCCCTTAATCCTCATAGCAGGTGACCTGGCTAAGGCCCATCCTGCCTATGCCCTAGAGTTAGTGATAAAGTTAATGGTAATCTACAGCAGTAGAGTAGATGACTGTTATTTATGTCAATTAAATTATAATAGCAAAGGACTATAATCTTACTTTCTAAGACATTATTACTACAACGGACTATATCATCGAGGAAGAACAACTCTAAAATGTCACATTTCATTGATTTTGTTCAAAAATACTCATTGAGAACATTTGGGAACACAAATTAGACTCTATAGGTCATATATATATATATATATATATATATATGAGAACATTAAATTGGGTGGGGCAGTAAGGGGAGGTGTGGATGGGGGATCTCAATGCCATCAAATTATATTGTGTGGAAATCTCAAAAATTTAATAACTTATGAATTATGCACTAAAATAATAGTACTGGGCTAAATAAAATGTATTATTAAAACAAAAAAAATCATTATTTCTATGATCACAGAGGTTGTGTTAATGCTAAGCCTCACATAATAAAAAAATTGAGTTTTCATTGATTAAGCAAAAAAGATTACCAAACTACTTTAAAAAAAAATTGATATTCTTCCCAGTAAATTTGTTCAGCCCACAGTAGGCTCTCCAGCCTAGCAAAGCTGCAAAGCTGATGTAAGTTACACTGAGAACCACACAACCATTTCAATTAAAATAAATGCAGATTACACCTGAGCCCCTTGCAAAAGTGAGTGGTACTCAACTTTAAAGTTTGCACAGCAATCTCAAGTTCCCTCCCAGCTAGTTGGGAGGAATTGTGCCTTCTCTGTGCCTGTTTGGTTCTCTTCCCTTTAAGAGGATGAGACCCATGCTGGACCTTCGCACCCTACTGGAGACACTTTCAACTGAATGTTTCATTAAATCTCAGACTAATGGACAAATGATTTCTGAGCTGTGATTCTCTTCCTCTCTTCTGTATTATTTAAACATCTGTTTTCTGGGGGGCATAGAGAGAAATACTTCCAATATAGAATGTGGAGAAAGTAGAATCCATACTGGATATACATTTGTTGGAGGAAATATTCATTGATCTAAATAGCACATCTATTGAAGAAACAATATATTAAGGTAAATATTGCTTTTACATTGTAGGCAAGGATGTGAAATGCAAAAATTGTTGTGTGAAGTGTTGAAGATCCATCAGGTTTCTACATATGTGCTCCAGTGATAGTCTCACTGTGCGGACTCTCTCAGGATCAGATCATCCTAACTGAATAGTCTGCAACTGAGACTTTCTAACTTGTAATTCTATTAAACTGAAGTGGTAGCTTCATAGCAGTTCCAAATGAAAGACTGATTGTCAACATCAGTGTCTTTCCAGACTTTATTGTGGAATCCCCCTCTTTCTTCGGCCGATTGCTCCTGTAAACATCTGTTTTAGAGTGGGATATGGCCATGTTGCTAGATTCTAAGAAATGATTAAAAAAATACATTCTTATCTCAGTCTCCCTTTATTTATTTATTTATTTATTTAATTAATTCTAATTATTTTGCCAATTTTATTGTCTGTTGAGACTGGCTTTGGACTCGGTAGGTGGTTGGGTCTGAGCTTATTCTGCTGATCTTCCTCTTCCTATCTCTCAAGCCTCTTCTAAACTTTTTGGAATGTCAGGGGAAATGTGATATTCAGTGTTCAAATACATCCCTCCCAATGTGTTGCCAGTGCTCCAATCAGATGATAACACTGTAGAAGGAATCTAGATAATCACTATGGGTTCCCCAGCAAACCTAGGCTGATGAACTTCACCCAGTTTCTGTGTGCAATAAAAGTGCATTTCCATAAGATTAAATTGCTTCACATATACAGCTGAATATAACATTTCTGCACTCTACAGTGTGATTTTCTCCTAAGACTTCCCATGTCTATAGTAAAGGCTCAGTAATATGACTACGTTTGTGTTTTATGAAAGAATTTTAAATATTATAGGCTATGATTTGTTTTCATAATTAAAAAATAAATGCTAGCAAACAGATGAAATTCAGAAAATTTATATTTTAAATTACAAAGTCTGAAGATTATTTGTATTTCATTAGTCAACTTCATCAGAGAATAATTTTGGAAAAATCCAATAGACATCACTGAAACTTTAACCCAACATTCTTTGAAACAACAAACAACTCCACGAATGTACACTTTTCTGTATCAATGATATGAAAATAGCATGATCCTCTCAACGATGCAGATATATATTTTACTTGATGAAATATTTAGGTTGTTGGTATATATTTTGATCTTGATAGTATTAATGATGTTTAAATGTGATATCCTGAATTACAGGTCAATGACTGGTTAATTAGTGGCGATTTAGAACATAATAGTAAAAAGTGCTGTAAGAGAATAGTGGACTAGATACGTGTAATTGGGCAATAAACACCTTCAAATGTTATTAGGCACAGTGATTTCAATTTGTTTAGTGGGCAAATTCAGTTGCCTGTGCACAGAAAGTAGAACTGTTGATAGTATTTGGAACTGACTCTCTGAAATTTGTTCCATGTGAGTGATTCCACATGATCTAGAACTTCAACTCTTCCAATATACAGATTGACACAAAGTGGTATTGAATGGATCCATGTATTATTTTCTATTTAGACAATGTTATGTCAATAAACTTATGATTAAATGACTTCTGAAACAGTGAAAAAAACTTATGAAAATGAATTTAGAATCTTAAATAGCATTTAGTTCTCTTTCAGGGAGGATTACCTTTACAGCATTTACAAAAATTAAAAATATTCAAAAAAATTGACTTAGATTGTATAAAAGCATAAGCCAAATGATTTTGTAACACTTTCAATGATTAAATAATAGCTAATTTTGTCAAAACAAACAGACATACCTGCAAGATAGAATTATCTTCATGGATTGGCACATGGATACATCTGTGATGGATTTTATTCATTGCTAATTTATGTAGAGGCCCAAACCACTGCTGGGAATGATGTCTCTGGGCAGGGACTGGGCTGTATAGGAAAGTCAGCTGAGCTTGCCAGGGAAAGCAGGCCAGTGAAGAGAGTTCCTCCAAGGACTCTGCATCCAGATTTCTGCCTTGACCTCCTGTCATGATGGACTGTAAGAGGTAAGCTAAATAACCCTTTTCATTCAGCTTACACTTGACCATGGTGCTGATGATGGGAACAGAAAACAAGCTAGAACAATATTGCTTCAAATTGATCATATTTATTGATTTATAAAATATCTGCTTATATTTATTATTTACTGGTAATATATACCAAATTTATCTTTTGATTAACCTGTTTATATAGGAGGGAAGCTTAGCTTTCTTAAAGTGCACTTTATATAACTCATAAGACCTCTTTTTGTATTGATATTAAACAGTAAGTATATCACTGGGTTCTTATACCCCAAATTTAAATATACCTAAAATTATATCTGTTGTGAAATGTAGTATGTAGGCTGTTTTAATACCTATGAAATTCAGTGTTATTTCTTTTAATGTGGTGTACTTGCTTGCTTTGTTACTGATATTTAATACAAAGAATATGTCTTTCCATCTGACTATAAGGTATTTTATATATTTAATGCGAAGCTGGCTCCACTTGAGCAATATACTGTAAGTATCTTTGTGTTTGCACCTGTAAAATCACTTCTTATAGCTATAATTATGTGGGTGTCTCCAATAAATCCTATTTTAGAAAGAATCCCACATTTAGTAGATCTCATAATGACTTCAATGAAATTTTTCTATTATACTTATGATCAGTTCAACACACTTTTGAGACACCAGCTTGGTGTTTTTCAGTCTTCAAATGACCATGGTAATTTCTGGGGCCATGGGAGCAGGGTATTTCCAAATGACTACAGTTTCCATTATACTAAAAGAATATCCTCTCCGGGGATTATAAAAGCTGTAATTTCTTCTCAGGGTTCCTATGACTAAACTGTTTGAGTTTGTTCCTACAATTTATGGCATTGCATGTACCCTCAAAGGAATTACAGACTTATAATACCCCTTAAGATATATTATTATTCTTTATGTTATTCGTGTTTATGTCTAAAATGATTCTGCTACTGGCAGTTGAAGGAAGAGCGGGTTGTATAGTAACCTCTCAGTGATTTTTAGCAATTTAAAAGACAACCGTATCTTAAAAAAAATGTCTTTCCACAGCAAGCAATTCATGCAGATGAAAGCACAAAAATTGCAGAATTCTTGCTTTTAAAAGGCACACCAGAATTCTTGAATTTGCTTTTCAAATACATATACCTAGCTGAAGATAATCAATAGGTAACCATTTTAAGAAAAACTGTGTACAGTATAATGTGTGCTGCAGATCAATGGTTGTATGTATAGAGATACAGACCTGAGTTTTAGATCTATTTTTTCTGACTCTAAAATGTCACATAATTTTCTTTCTAACGAATCATGAATCTGTGAGCTTGTTATTACTTTTAGAATTCTTTGCGCAGGCATTATGCAGCCCTTTATAAATCTTAAAATCAAGTAATATTAAAAAATTCCTAGGATTCTTAATTTCAACAATTTTGGCATTTGGGACTGGAACTTATTTGTTCTTGGGACAGTCTTATAAAGCACAGTGTATTTTGATCATCCTTGGTCCCTATCCGTTGACAAGAGTAATATAGTAGATATGTGACAAGCCAGAGTATCACCACACATTACTAAACACCCACTGATGGGCAAAACTGTCTACAGTGACAAACACTATAGAGATTATTCTACTTTATCGAACAGGATGGCACCAGCCATTTACTTTAACTCTGGAAATGAGTGTTCTCAGGATTCTTTGAGTTGATGAAATAGGTGGTGTCATCATAACATACAGCAATCAGGATCTGCTTGATATATTGGCAAACAGCAATGGAAGTTTTGGCTGTACACCGTAGGTGAACTAAGGATGGAAAGAAAGACTGACGACCTATTACAATATACTAATGATGTTGAATAAAATACATAAAACATGTGGACAAGAGTACAGAACCTAATTATGATAGTTAAATTATAACAAATATCTTAATTGCTTCCATTATCTTTGAAACAAATAAATACGTCTCTATGTCTAGATCTTTGCTGTGGTTCAGTTAAGATATCAGCAGAAGTTTTATAATTTTATCTACTTTTTTGACAGTTTATATTTGCAAATATATACTTTCATGAGTTATAACTTACAGAGCTTTAAATTTGCCAAACATGCCTCTATTTTTATATGTATATCAAGATAGGATAGGCACTGTTATAAACTCTCAAGTATCAAAAATGTTTATTTTGAGCAGTGATTGTCAAATGTTTTATTCCAGATAGCCCAAGTGAGATATTTCAACAGTCCTGTCCTCCCCAATCATTCTTAGCCAATGTATAATTTCAAATTTTGTAAGTTGGTTTATAAAGTTATGTGCTACCAAAATATATAGCTTTATATATTCATACCTATGCAAGTGACTATCTGCACATACGGATGCTTGCACACATGCACATCCTCATTCACAAAGTTAAAACAGCAAAGAACAATTGAATAAACACATAGGAATGTAAAATAGCAGATGGGTCTCTGAAGAAGAGTACAAATGGCCAAGGAAGCAGGAAAAATGTTCAGCAACTTTAGGCATTGTGGAAATATAAATCAAACCTGAAACTAATAAAAATGGATATCATTAAGGAAAAAAAAAAAACTCACATATGATGGTAAGGATCCAGTAAAAGGAAACCCTCATTGACTGCTAGGAATGCATATCACTCCAGCCACTACAGAAATAAGTATGAATGTTCTTGTGACAGCCGCACATAGAACAACTGCATGATTCAGTTGTAACTCTCTTGGTTATACATCTGAAAGAATCAAAATAAGCACACAGCAGAGATGCCCACACATCCATGTTTATTACTGCATTCTTCAAAATAGCTATGCTGGGGAGTCTACCTCCATACCTGTCAGAGGACAAATGTATAAGGACAATGTGGTACAAATTCACAGTAGAGTGTTATGCAGTCATAACGAGGAGAAAATCATGCTATGTCTAATGGAATCATCATGTTAAATGAAATGAGCCAGACTTGGAAATACAATGATCAGGCATTTGCTCCTGTATGTAGAAACTATATTTCTTGCAAGACAAAAGCAAGACAAAAAAGTGGAAGAGAAACATTTGGGAAGAAGAATGAAACCACTCTGAAAGGAAACCGAGAAAAGGGGAGTAAAGAAAGATGAATATGATCAAAGTAGTATGTAAATATGTTGCATTATGCACATGTATGGAAAGATCATAAGGAAACCCCATATTTTGTACAATTAATATCCACTAGCAAGAAGAAGAAAATAAAAATAGTTTTTCATGCAAGAAATACCTATTTTGTATAGAACAATTAATGAGCATAACTTTTACATAAGTGAAGTTATGAACTCATAAAATTCTATAATCAAGGCTTATACACAATATTGATGATATTTTATTCAGAGCTATGAGTATTCATAAATAATGGAAATAGAATTTCCTAAGCTAAGCATCACATTTCTAGACAATGATTTCTACCACCTTTTATTTCTCACCTGTTATGTCTCTATTACATATTTAAATTTATATTAGTGTTCATCTTTATCAATAGTTTGGGTAAGTATATAAATAATATCTTGCAAATTTTCCAGGACCAGCTGGAGTGTGTATTGACTCCTTAGACAGTCTTAGTTCACCAATCAAGGTCTCTTGAGAAGTCAGACTGTACATGACCATTTAAACCCTATCTACCTTCCACAGATTTCTAGGCTCTGGGCTTGCCTGCCATTCACTGATTGTGTTGTCTCAATCTAAGACATTTTGAGCTAAAAGAGGATATATATATATATATATATATATATATATATATATATATATCCACTATCTGCTGATAATACCAGATTTTTATATTTTTTGAGATAAGTAATTTAGAGTAGTCTGGCATAACCGGGAACTCCAGGTAGTCTGGCCTTAGCCTCCCAAGTACAGGTGGGGTAGGTAAATGCCACAGGTTTCTAAATTGGATTTCTTGAATATTAATGTTTTGACAATTCTGTCTAAATTCTAGTTAAAAAGAATAGGTCCAGTCCTAAACATCCTCTGCCTTTCCTGCTCCCTGTGTAGCATTATTCTTGTGCAGTTACAATAGATATATCTGTAATAGATATACAAAAAATACTGAGTTCAAACCATGACTAAATCATTGTAATATAACAGTTATATCCAAAATGCATACTGTCGGATCCTGTTGTCTGTGGAGAAACTGAATCACAAAGTACAGAAATGCCAAGAGGATGATGTGCATCACCATGTATAATTAGATGCTTCAGTACACAGTGGAGTACATTTTCACATATTAAAGGGCAAGTTACCTCTCACATCTCTTTAACTAAGCTCAGTAGAAATCTGAATTCATGAATTGGTTGTATTTTTCATCATCCATCCATTTGATACAATTGTAATCAGAGAGTACAAACAAAATTCTTTTCCTGAAACTTCTCCAAAATTATCTTGACTCTAGTAATAAAACCTCAGTTCTTTATGAAATCATTTTGGCTTTGCAATTTATTTCTGCCTCCACATAGTTGAATTTAAAAATGATATAAGTAATCTAAAGGTTTTGAAAACATGGCCTGTAAGTGTTGATTCATAACTGCATAACAAGTCTGTTCACATCCCTCTACCATCATTATTTCCCACCAAAGCAGAAATCTGTGAATGCATTGTACTAGATTTCTATTATTAACACACATAAAGACTCCCCTAAATCTTTCCTCAATGACATTTAAAGACCATCCTTAGTTTCTTCAATTAGATACTACATTAGAGCACCTGCTGTCTTTGTAGTAACTTTGCGGAAATACAGGAAGCCTAAGAATTTGAAGGTCACTTGACAAACTCCACTGAGCAATAATCTATGACGTTCTCTTGCACTCAGCCCTTGTTTTTGATACTTTGCTTTCATCCTTTACATGTTTCATGTAAATTAATATCCACTAGCAAAAAGAAGAAAATAAAAATAGTTTTTCATGCAAGAAATACCTATTTTGTATAGAACAATTAATGAGCATAACTTTTACCATATTTCTGACCCGTTTTTGTCAATGATCCTCAAGCCCTCGGTGAGTGGAGCTTATTATAGGAATCTGTCCAGGGACTCACATTCTTCAGAATTGTAAACTCTACTGTTTGGCTATTTGTGACCTTTTTTGTTACTAGCTTTTTATTTCATGGGGGAGCTTCATTAATGAGAGTTGAGAGATTCATTTTTGTCCTCTTTATCCCTTGTTCTATGTTGTGTGAGCCTTAGATGTAGAGGTGGTTTGTATATATGTCCCTTAGTTTTGGGCAATTCATAGACAATGTCTCTGTGTGACCAGTTGTGGTACTCTGTAGTAGTCTCTGTCTGATGGCAAAAGAAGCTGCTTTAATGAGTGATGACTGGGATACTTGACTTTAAATAAAAGCAAAAATATTTTGGACATAGAAGTTGCATTAGTCTAGGGATGTGACAGCCTTGGAGATTTCTCTAAGATCCATGGGCTCTTCAGCCATGTGTATTTTTCTATGATGACAGCACCAGGCATGAGTTTCCTCCCATTAAGTAGGCTTTATGAACAATTAGGTAGCTGTTGATTGCCCCAAGATAAAAGCTCCACTACTGCACTGACGTCATATGCTCTGTCCATAATGTGGTTATTTGTTCATGAAATTGGTGCTGGATGATTGATTGACGTCCTCTCTTAGCAGCTTGCATAGTACTCTCCAAAGGTATGAGAGCTCTAGTCCTCAAAGGAAGTGGCTTCTAGGTCACTTCCAGATCCATTGCTCTAAACTATCTGAAGTATGTTCTGTTTTCAGCAACAGGGTCTTACCTTCAAGATCATAAGCTGTGGCAATAGCCTGTGTAATTTTGGGAGTCTCTTGGATAACCCTGCCCAAAAATTCAGAGGAAGGTTTCTTCTATCTGTCACTGCTTCTTGTTATGTAGCCTTCAGCTATGCACGTGGGTTCATGTAGAGATATTGCATGTAGATTTTGCCATTAGGTTGTTAGAGTAATATAATCCTCTCTTGTGTTTCACACTAGCTAGGCATTATTTATTTCTCTTCTCTCTTTATCTCTCTCCCTGTCTAACCTTCCCTCCATGCCTTCCACACTTAAAATGTTCCCATTTCTCCCTTAATAAATACCAGTCTCTTATGGTCCTACCTCTCTTTGCTCCTTTTTTTACTGTATCCTTCCAGTTCTTCATATAAACCCCCTCCCATTTAATACTCCATTTTATCTATTTCTCCCTTAGAGATACCTGTCTGCTATTATTTTTCACTCTCAGGTTCCTTCTTTACCTCCTTGTTTCCTTTCATGTTCCTTGTTCCTACAGTTTCATCAGGATACATATTCACATATAAGGATTTGGTGCTAGGACCTACAAATGAGGGAGAGCATATATCATTTGTTTTATCTGAGTCTATGTGACTTCACTTAGCAGAACAGTTTCTAGTTCCATCCATTTACCTGTAAATTTCATGATTTCTTCTTTCTTTACTGCTGAGTAAAACTCTATTGTATAAATGTACCACACTTTCATTATCCACTCATCAGTTGAGGGACAGTTATGTTGCTTACATGCATTAGCTATTGTAGAAAGAGTAGCAAAAAAACATGGATGTGCATGTATCTCTGCAGTATGGTGAGTCCTTTGGGTATATATAAAGGAGTGGTGTAACTGGGTTAAATTGTAGGTTCATTTTTAGTTTTTAAAGAGTTACCACACTGTTTTCCATGGGGGGTTGCATATGTTTTACAATCCCACCAGCAGTAAATGAGTATTCCCCAATATATTTCTTATCCATTTTTAATTCTTCTTTTGAGAACCCTGTTCAGTTCACAAGTATTCCCCAATATATTTCTTACCCATTTTAATTCTTCTTTTGAGAACTCTGTTCAGTTCCTTAACCAATTTTAATTGGGTTATTTGTTTTCTTGATTCCTTGATTTTTGAGTTCATTATATATTTTGAATGTTGGGCCTCTGTCATGTGTGACAATGATGAAGATTCTCCCCACCCAAGACTACTCTTTAGAAGACATTCCCCTCTTCACTTATGAAACCTTGAAATATCTGGTTTCATGCATGTTTCTGATCATGAGAAATCATTTTCTATTTCTAATATTAGCTACTTCCCTGTCTATCAATACCATGTACATATGTCTTAAAAGTTATTACATATATGTGTTTTTGCTTTTTATGGTTGGTAATGTAGATCAGGCTTGCCTCCATTCCAAGTGTTAAGAACTATTCTGAACTTCCTGTCTCCACAGATGCTGAGACTATAGGTTTCCACTACCACATTCAGTTCTCTGCAGGGCTGTGTATCAAACACTGAACCTCCTGCCTGCTAGGCGAGCCCTATACCTCACTACATCATCAGTCTTGGCAAAATTTCTTTAAACTGTTTTATGTATTATTTTTACTTTATGTGCATGTGTGTTTTGTCAGCATGTATGGACGTGTATCTATATAGTGCAGTGCCTAGGAAAGACAGAAGAGTGTGCCAGGTACCCTGGAACTGGAGTAACAAACTGTTGTTAGCTGCCATGTGGGTGTTGGGAACAAAGCCTGGGTCCTCAACAAAAGTAGTCAGACACTGCCAAGTCACATCTCCTGTCCCTTAGCAAAACTTCTTAATCTGCTTGTTTTTCTTCAAAAATATTTCTCAAACCCATGTTCTTTGAATTGTTTCCCCTACCAAAGTAGGAAGCACGTTATTTTGCTTTGTCTGGAATAGTATAAATGACTTGTAAATAATATCCATTTTAATGTTATTTCCTTCTGAAACTAGCTTTCCACACAGTAGCCAATATTTAAGACAAAATTATATTAGTTGATTACTTAAATCTTCCAATCCCTTTACTTCATACTTGAAAGAGCAGTCTGAATTCTCTGTCCAAGTTCGTGTCCAAGGTATGTTCTTTCTTCAGAAATAGGGCCTTAACTTCAAGTTCCAGGAGGCAATCAAATCTGTGGCAATAGATTGTATAATTTTGGTAGTCTCTTGGACTACCTTGTGCAAAAACTTGAATGGTGATTTCTGTTGTCTGGAACTACTTGACGTACAGCCTTCAAGATATTCAAATGAATACATGTTATGATACTATATATGTCATTTTTGAGTACTTGTAGCAATGGAGCTGGAACTGACCTGGAAGTAAGCTCTTGAAAGGCTATCTCTCAGATTTAGAGGACACAGTGCAAGCTGCTAAGGGAGAAAATTAATCAGTGGTCCAAATTCAGCTTTAAGTCCTAATAACACAACAATAAGTGGCACAGCAGACTACATTGGTACAGTAGTGGCAATTTTGTCTTGGGGAGAATTAACAGCTACCTAGTTGGATTTAAAGTTGTTGCATAAATTCTTTTACAGTGGGACCTGGCATTAGCCTCGTCCCACCCCCAGTTTTGAACCGGCTGAACGAATAGAGAATGTTCTTTAGAGAGAGATTGATTTATTTCAGGTGACCCATAAAGTCAATGTTGCCAGCCGCCCGCCAGTCTAGAGCAGCCACAGTGCTGGCGCAAGTCTCTTTGTCCCCCGCGCAGGGCTCCTTGTCCATTCCCAGCCTGCATTTCGCTTCCACTCACATGATCCTTAGGACGGTGGGGACTTGGAACGCTGCCTCCTGGGTCTTGGCCTTCTGCATGGGCCCGGTCCCGGGCACTTTTCCTCCTGAGTAGCTTTGAGTATAACCCATGCCCTTCGCTGGCTCACTGCCATATTTTCTCTACCTTCTCCCCCTCTTCCTGCTCCCTATTGGTCAGAGGGGGGGACTTGCCACTGAATGAATCAATATTTAAAAAAAAATCCTCATTGAGAACCAATCTATTTACCATACAAAAGTAGTCTCAATGGGAGTGAACTCATGGATGGTACTGTAAACATAGCCAAATACACATGGCTGGAGACGTCATAGGTCCTAGAGAAAATCCTAAGGCTGCCACATTCATAGACACATGGAACTTCTTACTATGTACTAAATATGAATCCTTATATTTACAGAGCAGTGTGCCAATCATCAAAGAAGCTGCTTTTCCAACAGAGGGAGGCTATTTCAGAGTTCCACAACTGGACACACAGAAGGAAAAACTGTCTGTGATATGCCCAACCTTAAGTGATATATATATACAATGGAACCTCTACACCAAATGCTCATGGAACTTAATGGAAAAAGAGGTAGAGAGAATACTAATGCATCTCTCAACTCTCATCCATAAAAATCCCTCATGCAACAGAGGGCCACAAAGGGCCAAAGTGTAGAGACTATATCTACAGAGTGTGAGTCCTTGAACAGGACTCTCATTAAACTTCATCTACCCAGGACTCAGGGACCACTGAAGAAGAAAGGGTGGAAAAAAAAAAAAGGAAGGTGGTACATGACTGTGTAGAAACAGTCTTACAGGCTCCTGGGGCCTTGCCCATATGAATCCACAGCAATTGTGTCAGCATGCACAAGATCCATGCCATCTCAGACAAAAATGCAGCATAGTACTATGGGATTAGGCAGCAGACCCCAGTAATAGTGAATAATTATTGGCAGCTAATTACTTCTGGGTGAGGGAGAGCTGATCTTTAAGGAAGTGACTCTAGATAGACTGACCAGACTCCATCAGCTGGACTTGCACTGAGGCACATCTGGGTACACTAACTTTTGACATGACAGGCCTTGACATAAGTGATAGAATGCATGAGATCTGGTGGGGGAATTGGAGGTTATGGGAGGGTATGGATGGGGGAAGGGTTATACAAAAGATTGTGATGTTTTAAATGAAAAAGACAAAAATTCAATAAAATGACATCTCCAGGTACTTACAGGTTTCGAAACTGGCCCTATCTTTGATCTAGTTTTCTTTGTGTTAGCTCAGTATTCTAAAGTAGCTGAACCCTTTCCCTCAAACACATCTTAATAGTCCACTATAGGAATTTACACTGTATTCTTCTTTCTGTATTTGCTTTCCACTGATTCTAGTTTTGACTGACTTCATCATTATTTAGGTTTTAAGCTCTCCACTTAAATTGCTTTCCTAATCTCCTCAGGTAAACAAGAATATCTAGTCTACTATAACCCTGTACTTTTCCAGAACAACCCTTACCAAATAAAAATTAAATTTTTATTCATTTGTTTTAAAAATTCCCCTCTTGCAGTGAGGCCCAGTGTCCAGCCCCACCCTTCTAGTTCAGAATTGACTGAGCAAACAGAGAATGCTCTCCAATTAGAAGAATCAGACTTTACTGTTTTTACTTACAAAGGATTCATCCCCAAGGAGAGAGACAGCAATTTCATATGGGGTGGGCAGCATTTCAATCAGAAGCATGGCAGACCACCAGCATGCACCACCAAGATGGCGACTAGCTGCTCAAACACACGTCTCCTCCCCAGCTTTCATTTCTTTCCTCATAAACCCTCCCCGTCAAGTCACTGGTTGGTTGGAAAGTAGTTGATTCTATTAACTTCATCTCTGTCAATCACATTCTTAGAGGCGTGTCCCTCAAGGTAGAGGGAAACTCTATAAATTTACCCTTACACATTTAACAATGCTTTTCTTTTTTGATATATCAATGTAGCATCCTGTACATGCTAGGCAACTGTTTTTACCAGCAGTCTCCTGACTGATATCCTCTCTGTCATATACTATCAATATTCAATAGATAGACAAAATTTATTGGCATCTCTCCTACTTGCTTCACTATGAGTATAATCGAAAATAATATTACCTGAATCACAGTAGGAACTTTTAATGAAAGAGTCAATGTCATCTTTTAATACTTAGCCATTTTCTTCAGCAAAAGACAAGCTTCTTGAGAGTGGGAGTATGATATTTGCAGTTGTATCTGGCATATGGTACATCTTCACTGAAATTTGAAAGTAATATTATTAAAGAGAATCAAAGAAGTATTAAAGGTAAAAAATATTTGTGTTGTTTCTAAAAGGCTGTCTAAGAATGAGAGAGGAACCAGGAAAATCGGTTTCTAACTTAAAGGAATTAGAAATCGAGTGGAAAGGCTACGAGACCTGAAAGAGTGTAGCTTTGAGTTATAAAGCAAGGCATCTGGATTGTTCTTGAATTGTAATAAAAAGCTCACATTTCTCTTAGCTATGTCTATGTTTGCTGCCCACTGAATATTTTTGTTCCTCCACTGAAATCTTTATACCCACAATGATATAGTTAGATATGGGTTCTTGGAATTCAGTTAGATCACAGGTGTGGAGCCTTCATAGATGAGATGATTGTATTTTAAAGAGCTCTTTAACTCTCTCTTACTGATTCAAGAATATCTGACCTTGAAATTCCAACATCCAAAGCTGTGAGAATTAAATAAGTCAGCTAATCTGTGACACTTTATAGAAACCCAAACTTACTAAAACACGCTAGTTAATTCCATTCTTTTGAGTGTATGAAATTATTATTGTCTACTGTAGCTGACTAATGCCCACTTTAAACTATTTTCTTCTTTCAGTTTCTTTCTGCTGCATTATGAAATGTGATAGTGCCAGAACAATAATCCTAAAGCACAACTTTGACCAGGCATTTTCCCACCCACAACTGAAAACTCTGATTCTTTTATTGGTGGATATAAACATTTCCAACTCCTTTAATCTTCAATCCATTAATCACTCTCTACAGGTTTTTCTCAAGCTATTCCTTCAAGTTCAGCATCCACTCTTCCCCTTCTCCTCTATACTGAGTCCAAGTTACTCCTTCAAGTTTACCTCCCACTCCTTCCCTTCCTCTCTGTACTGTAGCCAAACTTGAGTATTTCCTGGCCCCCTGCATGTCTTGGTCTTTACAAACTTTACTTCTCTGTTGTGTGTTTCCTTGGAGTTTATGCCCCTGCCAACATCTCTGCAATCTGTTCAGATTCTCGGTTTCCTACACCAAGTTCAAGACACTGTTTCTAATCTTGACAGGCAGACATAACTCTTCAATTAACCATGCTACCTGGGCAAGAGCTTGTTTCAGGTTGACTGTGCAGTTTTAATAAATCATCCTTATTTCCACTTCGTCCAGGTATAGTTCCTTATTACTTTAAAAATTTTATTCTTCAAAATGACCTTCTTGTATTTCTCATAAGTACTAAATTGATACTTCAAAATAAAAACAAAAAATATAAGGGAATATAATAATATGCTACCACCTCTTGGCTAAATGTAAAGGAATATTATACATGCTCTATATGAATGCCAAAACCATATAATTTGGTCATATAGGCTGTGAGAGAGAAGAAACTAAATAGATAGGAAGAGAAAAAGTGGAAATTTCCCACAAAGTTTTGGCCACACTCTGTTGCCTCGGTCAACATTCATCTTCAGAGGGCCAGTGAGATGGCTTAGCAGTTAAAGCCATTTGCTACCAAGTCTGACAACCTGAGTTAAATCCCTGAGACCCACATTATAGAAGGAGAAAAACTGCTCCCAAACTATGTCCTCTGATCTCTACATATGCATTGGTACATGTGTGAAACCCACTGACATTCACAAAACAAATAAATAATAAATAATTTCATATAAAAATTAAGTCCATTTCTATAAAAATTTAAACCTGTGTATTTTGTCAAGCACTGAACATTTCAGGAGATTTCCTAGAGTTGGGAAATTAAAATAAACAAATATCAGATATTTTGAAAACATATTGTAATTACAGAAGAATCTTTAGCCCCAAGCACAGTGCAAGCATACAGTTCTGAGTTCCTTCAACATTAATGACTGACTGGGTTTTATATTCGCCATTGTTTTGTAAAATTACAATCAAGTGGAAGCTGTGTTCTTTATGACTAATGCAACAACATTCATTGACTAACTTACACCTCCAAAGAAAAGTAGTAGTCAGGAAAGTTTATTTTTCAATACTAGATTTTATTGTGTGGACAGATATTAAGTGTTCTGAACCACACTGTGACATACCTGTGTACTACTGAACAAACATTTGTTATGCTTTTGGCTTGAGCAATGACAGCTGATATTGAAAACATGTCAGCTTTCTTAACATTATCATCAGCAGAATTCTTAATGAGCCTGCAGAGGCCATCGGTTACATGGAATGTGTTTTCTTCAGGAATGAGAGCTGTCTGGACAACCTTAGATATTTTACTGTTGATAAAATTCTCATGTGTCATTCAAGAAATGACGGGACATTTAGAAAGAGCTACCAAAAGCAAACTGGTTCCACTGTGACAAGGGCGGTGTGGAGGTGGAGTGTCTCGACTTAGAGACAGTTTGTTTCTCTGCTTCTATTGCAGTCACTTCATCATCGAGTAGCTGCACCACAGGCTGCCCCGGCCTCTCAGCTTTCCTCCCTTCCCTCTATCTGCCTCTCTTTTTCACTCTCCCTCTCCATCTAGTTTCAGAAGTCTCTACAACAAAACTCATCTCTGTACTGATTATAAGAAAACCTGGACTTGGGGCAATGAGTCTGCTGGAGAGTGTCCATCTTTCATTCAATATTTACAATAGGCACTCCATTTACAGCAAAAGACAAACTCCAACAAAGTTTTCCAGATACGCTATTTATAAAATGGTGACAAGTAAACTCTTGACTCTTCATCCCTCAGCACCTTTCCTCTTAGACATCTATTTTCAAAACTGCCATTGAATTCTTGTCTCCTATGTATGATACAGTTCTCAACAGCAAGTGCTACAGGCAGATTGAAGCTTCTATTTCTTGAAAATATGCTGAAAACTTAAAAGTCTTCAATATCAAGGTGATTCCCACAGATATTTTGCAGTGGTGTCTTAAGGTAATCTTGTGTACCTTATTTTATGTAAGCCACACAAAATACCAAGGATTTACTCCCTTCGTTTTTGAATAGGAAGAGCTTGCATTTGAGTCAAGGTTCCAGGGTCATCTTATGTTAGAAACCTGGACGTCCATGAGGAGAAGTAATCTCAAATGAGGAATTAATTGCATCAGGGTGGTCTCGGGGCAGCTTTATGAGGCATTTTCATGATTGTTAATTGAAGCAAGAAGGCCCAGCAACCTGGCTGTAGTTTCAATCCAAGGCAGGTGGGCCTGGGCTATAACAAAATGTAGCATCCAAAGGCAGAGGAAGCAGGTCAGTAAGCATCATTCCTCCATGGTCTCTGCTTCACTGCTCCTGCTCCAGGTCCCTACCTTGACCTCCCTTGATGATGTGATGAACTGTGACAACTAAATGTAAGCCAGATAAACTGTTTCCTCCTCAGGTTTGTGGGTGATCAGTGTTTTATCACAACAACATGAAGCCACATTAGGATAGTAAGTAAACTGCCAGAGATCACTCAAGTAGGAGGTACAGTTGCAGCCAGTATTCAAATTTAATTCTACATGGCTTCAAAGCTGAAAAATCTCCTGAAACATAATCATATATGATAATTGCTTTTAGCAAGCTTCAGACACGCAAATAGGAGTGATACTTGGATTTATGTCAGGAATCCTCCTTCAGGCCTATCAGTTAAAGTGTTAACTACACATGCCCATACGAATGTGCTTTGTGTCCATCCCTTTTTCCTAGATATACTCGATCTAAAAAATAGAAAGGCAGCTATTCTCATTTAAAACCGCATTGTACACAGACAGTGAATAATTCTTCAGTAAAAATGTCCCAGATAAAATGGTTATAGGAGATTTCATATGAATTTTACTATGTATCATTTGATACATACGTATTCTAAAATGCTAGCCATTATTATCATAATCAAACATTAACAGGATGACTTATACAGTCTATCTTTTCTGTGCTGTTTAATATATGGACCAAGAATTCACTCTTTAGCAAAACTTATTTAACCATGGTTCCTTGCATAATCTCAAATCTTTTTTTTTTTCTTTTCTTGGGTTGTATTATTCTATCATTTGAAAACCATCCAGCATTGAAGGACTTGTGTTCTAATGAAATTTGGAGGAAAACTGTGTGAGTTCAGAGGGATGCCATTGTAAAGTATGGAGTGCTGTAAAACAATGACTTCACATCTGTTGTCCTAGGCTATACCCTTATCAGCATTCTGCTCCTGTCTTCCCTTGGGATACAGGTACCTGTTCACAAAGTGTTCAATATAAGATACTAGACAGTGAAATTCTTTAACTTATAACGAGTCTTTTTTCAGTCTTACAAAGTCCTGTCTGTCTCCTGCTACTTAATCTTCAAGGGAAATCATTTTTCTCTAGGTAAAAGTGTATAGAAAGAAAAAGCCTCTCATGAAATCAGTCTAAGAAATGCCATTTTTAATCTAATTTTACTCGGTAACATAGAATTTTAAAAGGTAATTGTGTGGAACAATCAAAGATGAATGATGATGTGGAGATATGTTTATGCAGGAAACCAGTAATAATTATTTAGAAGATTTTTGAACAAAGAAAAGAGCCAAAAGTTGGATAACTTCTGTTGTCAAAATTCTTAATTTTGCATCTCTCAAAGGAAGACCTTTGTAGGCTTAAGAAATGCAGTATGCTTGTTTCTGAGACAGTGTTCCTTGTTATGGAAGGAGTACATAAAATCACGTCAGTTTTCATTGGCTTGTCTAACCTACATCTCTTTTCTGTTTGTTACCACTTGCTAACATCACTTTAGATTTAAAAAAATACATACTTATTTAAACACATATTTAACAGTATTATAAGTCCATCATCAATATAATACATCCTCATTGTCTACTAAATACACTAAAAATGTAATTAAATTGGAAGCCTCTTCTTTAAATCTACTGTCCACATTTTAAATAATTTGTTGACAAACGTCATGACAACTCACAGGCTGCTATAATTTTACCATCTTCAAAAAGGGTTTACTGTCTCCCCATTTCTCAACTAGGAATTTTGTCTTAAATATGATACTTATATTTTGTGTAACTTTTGACAGAGCAGTTAACCTTTCTCTTCTTCAGTTCTTTTATCTATAACATGAGAATATTGAAAATCCATTGACTTATGATTATCTCTTCCTAGCCCAAATCAAGCTTACAACGTTTCTGTGATACATTGCAGATCACAGCCTGTAACAGCAAACATTTATCTTTATATTTAAAAGTAAATGATATTTCTTAGTTATTGGGCATTGTGCTCCTGTTCTTGAGCTGGGACATTCTATAGATATTCTTACTATATTTATCAGTTTTTTTTGGTTCCTTTAACAACACAGATTTATTATTTCAGAGCAACAGTCCAAACTGGATCTCAGTGAACTAAACTCTAGCTGTTAGAGAAAATCTCCTGGGGGTCAAAGTCACTTGTTCTTGTCTTTACCACCAACCACATGGTCTGCCTAGTCGTCTGAGTTATCTGAAGTCACAACTCCTCTGGCTTTCCTCTTCAGCCTCCCTTTTCCTTTTGTCTCCATGTATATATATGGACACACACACACACACACACACACACACACACACATATATGTATACACATGAGCATGTGATCATGTTTGAGCATGAATACACATGTACGTGAAAGCCAGGTCAAATTCATGTGTTTCTCAATTTCCATCTTACTTTTAATATAATGTTTTAATAATTCCGTAATTTCATACATGTATGCAACACATGGTGGTCAAACCCATTCTGCACCCCTCTCCCTAACTCTTCCCAAATCCATCCCAATTATTTTCTGAATGGGGTCTTACGTGCCCTTTACTCACTGCTTCAGCTGGAGTGGCTGGCCAGGAGTTTTAGGATGGTGCTAGGGATTGAACACAGGTCCACATGTGTGGACTCTGCTATTCCTCCAGCCTCCTCTTCCAGTCTTAAGAATCTAGGTTTACATTGAAAGCAACCAGATTACTCAGGATCATCACCTGGTTAAGGCCATCTAATCAGCAGTTTTTCCACTATCTGCAGCCTTAACTTTCTTTACTCATATAATCCAATATAGTTATAGCATATATGCATCTATGTTGCCCTTTGCTATACTCTTCTATGTTACTTACACCGGATGGTCCCACCACCTTCCAGAGAGTTTACTCTAATTACATTGTGTCTCAATTTCTTAAAGTCCTTGTTATTGGTTTAGATAACTGGCATTTGTAATTCTCTGTTGTTCACATCTTGAATAACTTATTCAAGAAAACTCTACAGTTACATTCGGACCTGACACCCTTTGACTCAGGCCACCATCTGTTTTGCGGAGAGCTCATCTTTCATATTTTTAAAAGAAAAAATCCATATTAGTCTAAATTTATGTGAGGGGTTGTGGAAAATATGCACATGAGTCAGTGCCCAGAGAGTACAGAGGTATCAGATCACCCTGGAGCTGGAGTTCCAAGGAGCTGTGAAACATCTCACCACTGTGCTGGGAACTGAACTCAGGTCCTGAGGAAGAGTAGTATAAGCTTTTAACTAATGAACCATTTCTCCAGCCCATTCATCCTTAAAAGTCATTTACAATCTCCTATGTTGGCTAGATTCTCTAATTCCCTTTTCCTGTGATGAGAACAGATGCGATTCTAATCTTGTAGCTCTCACAGGGTTTTAGAAGATTACGCATTTTCCTTGTGATGTCCCTGCTCAGGTTTGTATGTCCTTCTGCTCATCTACCTACTGTTAGTTCATTTCTCAGACTCAATCATTTTGACCTCAGAACATGGAGGGAATCGTTAATCTCTTCTGTACCATCAATCAAAAAGTATCTATTTATTTTCAACTTATTTGTATTGTTCTCAGTATTGAAAGGTAGGAAATTCATGCACGAATCTCAGCTTTATGGTATTTAAATTCAATTTCAGAAAAATAAAGACTATTTTGAAATTTTAATATTCTTTAAAAATATTTTATTTATCAGTTTTATTTTATGTATATAAGTCTGTTTCTTGCATATATGCAAAAGTGTCCATGTATTACAATGCCTGTGGTGGTTAGAGGAGGATGTCTGATCCTCTGAAACTGGACTTAGCCATTATGTGAAGTGAACCCATGTCCTTTGCAAGAGCAGCCAGTGCTCTTAACCACTGAGTCATTGCTCCAGCCCCAGTAGTTATTATGCTAAAAAAAAAAAAAAAACTAACATGGTGATTGCTGGCCTACTGTGATACTCAAGCCCTCAAGAGGGAGAGATTCAGGAATAACTTGAATGAATGTTTCCCTGTGAAGATTGAAGGGAAGCCTTCTAGGCAAGCTAGGAAGGGGGGAAAAGGCCAAGGTTGTTCAATAAAACAGGTACGTAATGGCTACTTTCTGTCAGCTTGACACAAACCTAGGCATTCGTAGGAAGAGGAATCCTAGCCAAGTAACTATCTCTGTCAAATTGACCTGTGAGCATGTATAACATATGCAAAGCTTCAGGTTTGATTTCCAGAACTTCATAAAGGGCATGTAGTGGTGTAATGCCTACATTTCCAGTACTCAAATAAGATTAGAGTTCCAGGCCATTCCTGGCTATACCATGAATGTAATGTAAGCCTAGACTACAAAAGGAAATGTCTCAATAATATTAAAAGTGAAAAAGAAAATCTTGATAGTTGAATATCGAGGAAAATTCCAACTCTACAAGATATCCCAAAGGATGAGTCCTTAAAAATGTGTCTACTGAAATAACATGATGGAGCTTCTTAAAAAACTTGTATTTTATGTGACTAGGTTAACATTGCAATTAGACTCTGTGTGTCGTAGCAAACAAGGGCAATGCCCACTAAATTAAGGCCATTGGAAGATTAAAATGCAAAATAAGGATTGTATGTGTCATTCCCTCTTCATTTTTATAAATTAATGTTGTTACTTGACAATTTCATCCTGTATATAATATAGTCTGACCACTCTCCCCCATTCTAGCAACCCCTCCTAATTTCTTAGCCTCTTTTCCCTGGTTCATGATAATCTGTTCTGTAACCCATCTGTTTAATCAGGGTTGTGTGTGAGCATGATAGAGGAACTGGCCTTTGAAATCTGGTGGGGTCATCAGTGGGTACACAACTGGGGGCAATGACCCCCCTCCCTGAACCTTAAGGTAATTCCTCTTTTTCTCTTAAGGTCTGTTTGTTAGGTTTAAATTGTCCTCATAAATTTTCCTGAATCTTTCAGCAGCAAATAGTTTAGCAGTAAGGGGCAAGAACCCTGGGCCCTTCCTTCATCAATGACTAACTGTTGATGGGCCTGATCTTGTCATCCACAGCTAGAGTGAGTTTGAGATTATCATGTCTATGTTTTACACAGAAGACAGCATTTGTAGGTCTGCATTCTCTGTCCTCTGTCTCTTACAATCTTTCTGTCCTCTTACCACAGTTTTCCCTGACCCTTAGAGGGGAGGGTGTAAATACCATGCTTGAAGATGAGCATTCATCTCTCACCTATTCTCAGCACTTTGATCAGCCACAGATCTGCATTCACCACTATTCACTAGAAGAGGGGCTTTTGTAGTTAAGGCCAAGAGTAGTGTATGGGTATAAATATAATATTTAGAATTCAGTTTGACATCATGTCAATTTAGATAAACAACAGAATTCACTTACCTGAGTAGAGCCTATGATCTTCCTCTGACTAGGTTTTGACCAAGTTTACAGTATGAGGCATGAATTCCCTTCTCCGGAATAGGCTTGAAGTCCAATCAGAGAACCCTTGATTAACCCTCTACAGTAACGCCATTGTTTCACAAGTGGGCCCATCGTCCCTTCCAGGTTGGTCTTTCTGTTCAACAGGTTCATTACAGGAGAGGACTGTTAATGTTTTTCCACCCCAACAGCCTGAATAATATCTTCCAGAACTGTGAAAGCTATCTAGCTGGGAGGAAGCTTCCAGTTCATCTCCAGTTTGATTCCTCTATATCATGTGTGATGTCCTCAGCAATACAGAATTATTGTCTGATTCTAGTGGACATCCAAGAGTAATCATAAGAGCCTGTATTGTTTTGTGGCCATTGCTGCCTCCCAAGTCAACAAATCCATAGATTATATCCCACCTCAGGCACTGGTTTTCTTTTCTGTTTAATAACCCACTGTTTCTAGGAATGGTATCTTTTTTTAGCTATCCAGGGTATGTGCATTCAAACACAGCCTTCTGGACCCTCCCATGTAATAATACTGAAGCTCTGCTTTACATTGCTGCCTGTGAGATTAGCTGTGGTAGAGTCTGAGTTTAATAACTCACCACTTAGTAGCTGTCTTCTTATACTATGAGCTTTCTCTTTTCTCTTGTTCATGTTATTGGAGCCTCTCAAATTAAAAAAAATGATCTAGAATGTTCACTACAGGAATTTTCCTTAGAAAAACTAAATCAGGATGTTCTTTTAACTATAACTTGCTGTGTTCTGTACAGCACAGCTTACAGTTTGACATCTATACCACTGTGGATACTTAAAAACTCAAGAATACTGTACATCTCTGAACTGTTGCACTTGTGAAATATCCTATAGGGCTCTAAATGTGTACTTACCTATTTACATATTTATTCCTATGATAGGGGGGCAAATGTACCATTGTACACACACACACACACACACACACACACACACACACACACACACAGAGCTCAAAGGACAGCTTGGTAGAATCAGTTCTTTCCTTTCACCTGTATGAGGGTTCCAGGGATCAAAGTCTCAATTCCATGTCAGGCACTTTATACCCAGAAAAATACTGGCTTTTAATAATTTTATGTTTCACGTCATTTCTTCGTTTCTAATACAAGGAAGAAAGGAGACAAATCTATTATTGATTTTGCATCAAGAAGTGAGGGACAAGTAGAAGGTAATGGCATTCTTTGTAAAGATCCTAGTTCTTAATGAGAAAAATGATCATTGTCTCAACAAGTTCAGAAGCAACTCAAGAATATGAAATGACATATCTCATGGATTTGCTCATCTCCCCGTTTGATATTCTCCTGAGCAGACAAGCCTATAATTTCTAAAATTGTTCTTGTTACTTATCTTTATACCCTGAGATCTTGCAGAGAGATAAACTCTTATTAAATGTTTAAAAACATTTGGTATATTTTCCTGTGACACAAGTGTCAATGGAATGAAACTTTAATCTAAGGGTTGTGAGTACCAATTCTTTCCTCCTCATCAATGACTCAATCTCTGAGTTATGTTGCTGTTCATAAACCAACAAGCTCTGCTGGTTTATGTCATCAGAAAACCTGAAAGTGAATTATAGCCTTGCAGTCAATCTCTGAGGTCTGTGCAGAAATAGCCAGTTTTTCAGAATGAGCAATTTAGAGACTTGGGAGTAAGAGACTTATAAAGTGTGTTTCTCGAAGCCTGTGCCAGAGTCAGCTACAAGAATTCAAAATAAAGATTGATATAAAGTCAGTTCAAGATACACCTGCAGTTTCATGGACAACAGGATATATTTGTATGGTAATACTCTGGAAATTTTAGACAAGAGTACATTCTACCTCTGTGAAATACACAATGATCTCCTAAAACCAAAAGTTAGTTCAAATTTGAATTTCTTCAAAATATAGTTTGCAGACAAGTAACTTATACTTGCTGATTCAAGGGCAGTAGACTGACCTTTTCCTTTAGTATTTGCTCATGCGAACCGGTTCAATATCAATCTTCCAAGATTTTTTTAATGTACAAAACTTTAGAGAAAACAAATCGGAGTATAAAAAATAATCTCCTACTTGAGAAGTTGCTATCTTTTAGAGATACGTGTTTTGTGCGGAATATTTAGGCTTTTTTAAGCAAGTTAATACTATTTGTATTATGTCACCTATTACAAAATATTTTTCACTGCACATACAGTATATTCCAGCATATGATGAAGTCTCCTTAAAAACAAGATGACTTTCAAAGTGCCTATATTAGCCAGATTGTCAATGTGTAAAGAAAAGAGCAAGTCCCAGATCAGACAGTCTATAGATGTGGGCTCTAATGAAGGCTTCGTGACAGAAGCACAGAATGAAAGATCACATGGAGGACAGGACACACAGAGCCCATCAGACTTACTCTTTACCCAGGAATTAAATGGAGTCCCATGAGCACTATCATACTACTTTCCAGAGTGTTAACTTTCCACTAAGCACCCCTGCTTTAATACTGTTACACTGAGAACCTTCCCCACGGTACATGAAACCTTGGAGGACAAATCACACCCATATCAAGGCAGTGAGTATTGTTGGGATGTGATAAAACATTCACAAGAAACCTCTTTATTTAAAAGATTATTGATTCATATCAGAATCTCAGCTTTATATGCAACAGCTTTTTTTTCTAACGAAAAGGTATAGTAGTTTTAGACAAGTGATCTGATTTAAACAGAAATGGAGAATTGTACTAATATTTTGAAATGATACAATACATCCTTCATCACTCTTTCAGTGTTAAATATGACAGCAATTTGTCATAGGTTATTTGGAGTGCTATTGTTGTGCTGAAAATATCATTGAAGAAAATACGCGTTTAACCCCAATAAACTTCCATTCAAGTGGAAGAAGTTGGACAATAAGTAAGATTTCTGAAATATTCCAGGTGATGATAGATGTTATTCCAAAAAATGATCTCAGTGTATTAAAGGAAGAATAAGAGATGGTGTTTTCTGTAGTTCTTTCAAGGAAGGCTCATCTTCCTGGTGTTACCTCTCACCTAAAAATTGGGTACTGCTTATATAACTTTGGGGGGTGCCTCACAAATCATAACTTATTTTCCCAAATCTTATTGTTTCATGAGCATCCCATGTCACATGAACCTCCCTCCTACATGTAGGAGAGAATGTTTCAATTTGGAAGCAAGAACTAAACAGCACAGGAATTCAGTTAAGGTAAAGAAGTGACCTGCTGAATGCAGGGTGTTTCCTTGAGAACATACTGTTTTGGAGACAAAAGTAGAAGCACTGAAATTAATGCATTTACTCCTGAAAGATGTCATGATATCTTATACGGGGTGTTATAGGTGAAGGCAGGGACTGGACTGTATTCTGTAAAGATCTCAAAAGTATCCAAACGATTTTGATGAACTTAATAAATACAATGCATTTTAGAGGAACCAAGATAATCCGGGGGGTGTGTTTGTTTCAGTCTAACTGGCAAGGTGAAAATATACACAAGTTTTTGAGAACATGGTGCACATGCCATAAATTGGGAAAATTTCATATTCAAAACTAGTATCTTTGTCAAGAATTAATAGTCAGGAAAATGATTGTCAATCCTATCTTACTAGAAACACATGTAGTCATCCCAAACCCATTTGGCAAATAGCATAAAGCTCAAGCAGCCTTGTTAGTAGAACTATAGTTGAATGATGTTCCATGTTGATATTGAAGAAAAATATGCTTTTAACCCTTGTTTTCTTCCTCTGTCTCTGTCAGCAAATTTCAGCTGACAGGTTTGTGGTAAGAGGGTTAACACTAGATCCACAGGCCTTGTGTCCCGATAAAATTCCTCAGGTCTATTTGTCTTGGATGGATGGAGACTTCTGCAATGATTTTCTGACAGAGGATTTTCTCTAACATTTGTTTTCTATCTAAATTTACACTAATTTTCCTAATTTTCAGACTGTATGTGAATGTCCCTGTCACTGTAACTCACTGCCTAAGCTATAAAAGATGAATGATTCCTCTTTTCTAGGTCCAGATCTTGAGACTTAATGACCCCTGGACCAGGGTACAACCTAAATAAACCTGCTTTCTGTGTCTCTGGAGTTGTCTTATCTGTCTTGCAACAATGTTATCGCCATAAAGATGCAGGAAGCATGACAGTGGATGTTTAATGGAAATGCTTAGAAATGTGAACCCTTTGGGTCATTTATTTATGGAATTCAATGTGCCAGCACCTTGCTTTTCAGCCCCAAGATAAAGTGCTATTTTCTCCTCAATGTGAGGGTCTAAAGGCAAGGACCCTGGTAGACAAATATAGTGCACATTTGTACTTGAGAATCTTGCCTTCTACAGAATATTAGAAGCACACCATAGGTGGTCATTTCGCTTTGCCTAAATTGAAATAAATATCTTACATTTCTAAGAAATTAGACATTGGAAAAGGACATTACATCGAGGTGTAAAATACTCTCCTTAAACCAGCAGTTTCACCGGGCGTTTTCTTCTGCCTCTCATATGGTACTGGAATGAATTGGGGTATTTTGGGTAACAAATTCATTTTTATTTATTTCTTTATTTTTGGAGTACTTTATACAAATATACAGTGAAAAAAATGTTATCCACTACCTGCTTTTTCCCTCTGACTCTCACATTTAGACCCCAGTATGCCCCTTTCCCAACCTCCCGTCTTTTCCTTTTCTTTTGATAATCCACTAAGTCTAGACCAGTTAGTGCTGCCCATCTGTACATGGGCATGGGGCCATCATTTGGAGCATGGGAATCTTACCAGCATTAAAAAAATAAATATTCCCCTTCCCCCTGTAACTATCTACTTCCTAAAGTGCCTGAGTAAGAAGGGCAAAAACACAGGATATGAAATGGCTGCTTGAAATTCTGTGGCATATTCAAAAACAGAATCGGCAACTTGTTTCTACTGACAGCATCACAAAAGTTTATCGGTAGCAACTTGCAGAACAAAACTGTGAATGTGTAAAAAAGTCATATAATTTTAGAATAAGGAGGTGTAGTGGTACACACCTTTAATCCTAGTACTCAAAAGGCAGAGTGGTGGGTCTCTAGGAGATTGAGGTTGGCCTGGTCTACATAGCGAGTGCCAGGCCAGCAGGGGCTAGGGGGAGACCCTGTCTCATAAAACAAAATAAATGCATTATAAATTATTATGAAATAAAATGACTATTCTCTCTCCACATTTCTTGATAACCTAAAGGAGATAAAATAGTAGTTCCAAATGTGTACCTAAAAAGCTGAAAGAATCCGTGTATAAAGATGTGATTTGATCCTGAGCTCTTGATCTTGAAATAAGGTTTTCAGAGATTTAAGTACAATCAAACAGTGGCTACTCTAGCCCATTTATATTAGGGCAAAGTCTAAGCCAGGATATTCAAAGGACAAAAATATATTTACTGCAAATGACCTTTTTACCATTTATTTATTTGTTTATTTTTGTATTATAATATTTTCATCTGGTGGTCTCATATGTTCCTCATAATTCAACCAAAATATCACTCCCTCTGAAGATTTCTCTTAATCTCTGAGGCAAAGAAGGTCATAAACATGTTAGTTCCTATACATCATGTTCTTGAAGTCATTTATTTTGCTATATTTAAAATTTATTTTAAAAAGTTTACCTATAAACTTTTGTGATGCTGTCAGTAGAAACAAATTGCCCATGGCCTGTGGATTGCGTGCTGCCTACACTGTTCAATAATGTGGTCCAGCACAGGTGGATAAACTTACAATGTTATGACAAATGAATGAGTGTTAAATTCTTTGGTGAATGAAAACACTCATAAAAACAGATGCTTTTAAACTCAGAGATAACCATTTTCCCACCTATAACTTAGATTTGAAGTATAAAAAAAGCAAAGCAAATCACAAGAAGATGAACTTCATTTATATGAACTAGATAGAAGGTAACTGGAAATAAGTCTGTGTTCAGGCTAGAAAACCGATATTGTTAATGCCTATACTGTGGTAAATTTGACTCCAGTCAAATTATAACACCTATAATATTAATTACAAACATGGTCTGTGTGATAAATATTGCCAGTTATTTCTGGATGTTGCAGAATTAAAAAGTATTATTAGCACAGCATCAAGATAATCCATATAAAAGCAAATGAAAAAATAGGCATTTTCTCTAAAAGTCAACCCATACAAATACAGAATTTGTTAAAGTAAAACAAGAAATAAGGAGAATTCAAGAGTAAAGTCAGCATGAGCTTAAAGGATAGAATGTAATGAACATTTGATAAAGGTTTGATAAAAATTCCAAGCTTCTGTTATTATGAGAATGAAGGCTTAACATTTCCATTATAGAACTTTTTTTTTTTTTCCTGCAGCTTTCTTCAGCAAATATTAAGCTTGTAAAGAACAAAAGCTTTCAGGAACCACATCTTTAAGAAAAGCAATAATAGCATTTGGAAAATTTATTAAAATACAAAAGGATCAAAAGTCTTTAGAGCACTAATCTGTGTAGTGATCTTGCATTCTCTTTGTACAACTAAATTGAGTCCATAGTATTAAACTTCAACTGTGGAACTGTAATTACACAAGTAACTAACCACCCGCAGTTCAGACAGTGTTGAGTGAACTGGGTCAGGCTGGAATGAAGTCACATACTTAAATGAGGAATAAAACACTTCCCTGATCCTGTGATTTGACTGCTAAGTGTGACAATGAACTAACTGAACTTCGAATAACAAAAATGTCAGTGTTTCACAAATTTGGCCACATGATATCTTCCGAAAGTCTTTAAAATATACAAAATTGAATGTGGTTCACTTGACAGGAAACATTCTATCTATGAGCGTCGAATGAATTAGTCATTCATTTTCTTATATAAGCGAAGTGAGAACAAGAAAGCAAATTTTCTAATTGTTTCCCACAAAATGTAGTAATCTCCATCATCCTGTGGTCTTATGTAATAACAGGATCTCTATAAGATCTTCCCAAGTGGTGTTTCATGAGCTCCATACCACTATCACTAAGGAAAGGATGACTCTGAAAACCGGGTGCTTCTAAGATTCGCTCTGTTACCAAAAGTAAAATCAGGACTTAAATTCAAATCTGCTAATTCAAATTCATAAGATTTAAAGAACTTTCTTCATTGTGTACTGATTATAAGGGCATTCTTCCATCAAAATCAATCAGTGTTTTTGAGAAATTAGAAATATGAATCATTAGTTAATGTAGGATTATGTGAGACAAGAAATGACCAGAAATACATTACAGAGTTCAAGTTCAAGAGGTTTTAAATATATTTCTTCATTAGTAAATTTAATAGATTTATGTGTTGAACATAAATAATTACTTAAACAAATATAGCATTTTAAGTACCGTAGTAAAGAAGTCATTAACTAATGATGATCATTAAATCAACCATTCTAGAAATTCAGAGGACATTGCCAGAAACCACATAGTTTGACCTGATTTCTTGTTTAGACTTCATTTCCATCGGATTTAGGCAGACATCCATGGTAAAACCTGTATAACTTAACAGTGGCTCTATGTATAGAAATTGAACTTTTCCATGCATCAGTTTCTGGAAAGATAAACCGTATTCCCTTGATCAAACGTAATAGTGCCAAATGAAGAAGAGTTTGTTAACATTCTGTTTATTGGCTCTGACACTGACATGAAACTTGGAGAACAGTAGCTTGTGACACTTGTCTGCAAATATAAGGATACGTATTTATAATACAGTATAAAATCATCTTGGCCTAAAGAAGTGACAAGGTAGGTTTTTCTGTAAGGTCTTTGGTCTCTCCAGACATGTGTACTTGGTAGTTTTAAGAAGTTCATGACCCACTAACAGAGCTCCTCCACATTTCCAGGAGCTTTTCTTCTATGAGGGAGTTCATGCTTCAGGCATATCTGTCCTGTCTTGTTGCAAATGAATTAGACTCTTCCCTGGGAGCAATAAACCTCTGTTTTGCTCTTGCAGTATGATTTCAATTCAAAACTAAATTTCAGTAGTCAAGAATATATTTAAGATACTTGCCAGTTTGTTCTGTGTAGGCTTAGTGAAAGGACATTCCAGTTGTGTAAGTGGTTGCACATAAATAGGGAAAACTCTTTCAGAGCACAGGTCCAGCGGCTGGATGTGTGGCTCAGCAGGTCATAGCCAGTGATGGTCTTATAGAGGACCAGAGTTCCCCTCATCTAAGTTAGTCAGCTCACAATTTCAAATGCCATCTGCAATTGCACTTCTGGGTGATTAGAGATACCCTCTTCTGGAATCCATGATCACTCATATGGAAACATAGCATGCATATACACATAATTAAAAGCAAATATTTTTTTGTTTTTAAGAATATAAGTCTAGCTTGCCATCTCAACTGTCCACAGAGGCAGATGTAGGTGGATCATGGGTTTAGGAGCAGCTCTGATCATATTTAGTTTGAGTCCAGCTTGGGCTATGTGTGATCTTACCGCAAACAAACAAACAAACAAACAAAGCCAAAACAAAAACCCAGACTGGGTCTGGAGGTCCCTTGCCTGTAGTTCTGGATCAGATTCCATCTGGTCCTGGGGCATGAAATGAACAAAGTGAATATAATGGTAGATGGACTCAATCTGGGGTGTGTGGGGTGGTGGAAAGTGAACACTAGGAACTGGGAAACTGGCCAAGTTCAGTGGCTGAGAAGTTTGCATAACCTGGCTCATTCTGAGAGTCTGGAAAGGGAAGACATGGACCCTCGAGGACTCGATATCCTACTACAGAGATACCTGCTCCTCTGGGTTCATTGCTGCCCTATTTAGCCAGAAAATGGGAACAGCCTAGATGTCTGTAAATTGATAAGAAAAAAATATGTACAGTAGCATAATAGAATATTATACAGCTATTAAAGTAAATGGAATTGCAAAATTCACAGGCAAATGGATGAAACCTGAAACATTCATTCTGACTGTGGTTAGCCAGACTCAGAAAGACAAACATCATGTATTCTCTCATATGTGAAGGTTAGCTTTAAGTTTTGAGATACCAGTAGTTCATTTGTAATATCCCTAGAGCTTAGAAAATTAGTAAGGGGCATGCAATGTGGGTTCTTTCAAACAGAGGAAGATCACATAATGGTATAAACGGGGAAAGGAGGATGATGGAGAAGGAAGGATGGAGTGTGATGGCTGAACACTGGGTTGGGTTAGGAGGGAGTGTGAGTGGGGACAGATATCACTGATGGCTTTTGTAAAACAGAAATAAAATCCACACTGCAGAAGCTTTCCAAAATATATACACACACACACATATACACATACATGAACTTATACTTTAAGAGGGGCCCAAAACCCCAACTAGATACTGCATCTTCAAAAATTAAGTGCCTTCGTAAGGA
The DNA here is from genome assembly GCA_035773235.1 of Eospalax fontanierii. Taxonomy (NCBI): domain Eukaryota; kingdom Metazoa; phylum Chordata; class Mammalia; order Rodentia; family Spalacidae; genus Eospalax; species Eospalax fontanierii. Next base: position 15,396,110 of record CM069543.1, read on the forward strand.
ATGCCTTCTCTCTTTTTGAGTTTTATGTAATGGGATCCTACAGATGCCAAACATTTCATGCTATTGCCATTGCTCTTGGTCACCCTCCAAATAGTGGCAGTAGAGCCCCACTGCAGACAACAACACATAGTTGAGTTATGAAACATGAAGAAATCAAATGGGTTCTGATATGAAGGTTCATCCCTATTGGCAAGCTTTCATAGTTCTGGAAGTTGCTCCATACTGCCAGTGGAGAAAACTAATCATCAATCTCAGTCAGCTATGAACCTCATGTGTAATAAAACTCATATTAGTTTCTGGTCAATATCAAGAGCTAACTCCCATACTTGACACAGTAAATAATCTGGGCCAACATCTGTGATCAAATATGCCTTGTGCTCTAAGGGTGCTCCTACTAATATTCTAAACAGACACAGTATTTTTTAATTCTTAATTAAAAAAAATAGTTTTATTGAATCATTGTGTGTTTCATACAGAACATCTCAGTCAATCTTAATCATCTTTATATCATTTTCCCAACTGGAAACCTCCTCATCGCCCCACAACTGGAATGTATACATTCTTTCATCTGTGTTAAGGTCTATTGTGTAAAGTTAGTGTTCCAAAGTGACCTCAGTGGAGGTTCATCCACTGTGGTCTACTCAGCCTACCCAGAGTCCCTTGCTTTACGAAGACTAACTCATCCTCACCCAGTAGTAATCAGTTGCTAATATTTTTTAAGCAAAGCTTAGGGTCTGCTACCCATTTCCACAGTGTGATTCTGGGTTTTTGTCTGCTTGAGTTTGTATGGTTCTTGAGCATGCTGAAACCATTGCTGTAGGTTCATATGATCAGGGTCCCAGGAGCTCGTAGGATTCTATTTCCATATGGTCATGCACCCCCCCTCACTGGCTTTCACCTCCTTTTCTGTAATGGTCCCTGGGCCCTGGGTGAATGAGACTTAATATGAGTCCTGTCCAAGATCCTATATTCTGCAGATTCCTAATCTCTATCCTTTAGTCATTTGTGATCTTTTGTGTTACTGGCCCTCTGTTATATGTGGGAGCTTCATTAATGAGAGTTGAGAGATTCATTAGTGTCTTCTTTACCCCTTGTTCTATATTGTGGGAGTCTTGGGTTTTTAGGCTGAATTGCAGATATGCCCCTTAGGTATGAGAAATTCACAGACAATGTCTTAACAGACATTGTATTGAAATGACTCCTAATGATTTACTGCTATACCCATAGATTAGTGTATCTCACAAACCTCATCTAAGAATGTCCTGCAGCAGATGGTGATTGAAAGAGAGAGTCACAAATTATCAAGGTGCAGAGAATATAAGAGATGGTGGAGTGCTCAGCCCTGAATAGGACACCTGCATCACATTATTCACCACAAAGCTCAGAGACAGTCAGAGACCAGAGGCAGAAAGGCCACACGAGTGAGGCAGTGATGACTACATGGAAGCAGTAGAAAGATGTACATTTGACCATATGAACTCACAGTTGATGTGAGAGCATTCCCAAGACCGGCTCAAGCTGTGATTAGATAAGATCTCAGCCTGCAGTAAGGGCAGGTGGTCAGGAACTCCCAGCCTTAGCAGAAGAGCTATTGGGATTTGATAGCTGCTAGGAGAGGTAGAGGCAACTTTCTTTAAAGGTGTGACCTTGGCTTGATCAAATATTACCCAAAAGCTCCACATCAAGAGTATTTGCACAATAGATATTGAAATCCATGGGAGGGAAGAGAAAGAACAGGTAATTAGATATGTTGGGAGTCTGGGAGGGGTCTGAGATGGGGGTGGGGAATGTGGTGATATATTCAAATTACTTTTAATGAAGTTCTCAAAGTCTTAATAAAATATGTTTTAAGAGAACAAACCAAGCCAAAACAACAATAAATGAGTATGTCTGCAAAAGGCCAGACATATGTTCCTTGATAATATGTACTCAAAATAGCATTTTAATAGACACAAGTAATAAATATTATCTCAAGTAGTCCCATCTTCACAATAGTACTTTGATTAATAAAACAATGAAAAACACATTTTCTAACAATGAAAGGAATGTGTTTGTGAAAGTACTTGACCTTTTGTAGGAACCATCAGGGTTACTACAGGAAATACTATGTAATCATAGAAAGTATCGGTGTGGATGTCATGTATGAATGGCTCAGGATTCATCTCATAACATGAGATTCCCATAATCAATGTATTCTAGGAAAAAGGAGCAGGATTTGCTGGATGGATAAAATATGAGGAAAACTTTACAGTGAACTAGAACAGCTTTAGAAAGAAAGAAACCTCAGAGACTGCTGAGGTTTCTGGATTGATTTATTGATTGAATAACCTTTACTGACACAATTTCATTCTTCTCTCTTCTCATTCAGGTATTGTGACTTTGGGGCCTTTCTGATCGATTATGTTTAGAAAAAAATTCTACAGAAATCTTGGCTTCCACAATTTTATGCCAAGTAAATTTCTCAGTCAGTAGTGGATTTGAAGTTTGACTCACATTTTCCTAATTTCTGAAACAGTAATTAGGTCATTGCACATAGTGTTGCGTACCTATATTTGTTAATTTATTGATATATTGATCTGAAATTACAGTTCAATCTGTATAAGACCAAATTCAGACACACGGTCAGATAAGTCATCTGTCAAGAAAAAGAGACATTTTCAGTTTTATTTGTTTCAATAACCCACGATAACAAGACCTTTCATTATTATTGTTTAACTGCAGTAACCAACCTTCAGGTGCTCTGATTAGCCTGAGTTGCAGAATGATTCTCCGAGTTCAACTAATCTAAGTTTTCTGAGAAAAAAAACGCTTTTCATGAAACTAAGAGGAATATTGTTGTAGAGTCTTAAGAGGTGATCAGAAAGGCATTCCCTTGAAGATCACCCCAAAAAAGCAGAAGGGGTGCTTGTGATAAGGACACACACTTCATATTCCACCCTCCTTGTTTTCATTTTTTCCCTGTTACGTAAGTTTGGGGGCATTCTTTAACTTCTACAACTGGGTTTCCTCACCATTTAAACAGGACAAAGACAGAACTTAACCCAAAGACTTGTTTTGAGTATTAAATGGATTGTTAAATTTATATAATATTTAGCATAGTGAAGTCAAAAGATCAGTTCTGTACCTGTGATTACCAACATTATTTAAATGCTTCCTTTATCTTTTATTGTTGGTTGGCAAAATAGTTAAGTGAAAAATATCATAGAGATTCCAGATGTGCCACAGTAACCAAAGTGAAGTATGAACACTGCTCTTGTCCTCTGGATTTTTACCTAAATGATCTACTCTTAATAATAGTCTCTTTGAGTGAAGTTATTGCTAAAGAATATAAGTGAAAGCTAGCATGTTAGGGTCTACCTGTAATCCCTGCAAACTGGGCACCTGAAGGCAGGAGGGTCATCAGTTCCAGCTTATCCTCAGCTGTGTAGTGAGTTGAGGCCAGCCTGACAAACATGACTCCCTGTCTCAAAATACCACCCCACCAACCAACCAATTTATCCTCCAAACTGGTATGTGTGTGAGCACACACTTTCCCTAAGCACAACTCTGACGACTGTTTTATTCATGTCTCTACATTCTTGACATATATTTCACATATTACTGTAAAGCTTTTCTCTTTTTCTGGGTCTGAATATCTCATCCAAGATTGCTGTAAAACTTCTCAAGCATACAGACATCGTGCCTTTCATGTATGTTCACAACACACAATGGTTTGTAGTGTACCTTTCATTGCTGTTACTAGACGAGGAACCTTTAATACATGATGAGGTCTAACGAATCTAGAACTCATGATGGCTAGCTACATTTAGGGATAGATTCAATGTTCAGCTGGATGCCATATCTTAAAATCCACCTCGGGTTTATCTAACACATGCTAACTCTAATGTCAAATCTAGTAGTAGTTTCTCATCCCTGTTTCTGGGAAATTTTTGTAGTCTTTCATGCCCTCCATTTTCAAAGCTGACCACCAGCAATATTTACATTATATTCAAGTTTTGTCAACCAATCTCAGTAAGTTCCTGAGTTTGTATCCCTATAAAAGCTTTTCTCCCTGACCCCTGGGCATCTTCTTGGAACTCTGCCTTTCTTCTTCAGACTGTGTCATACCTTGGACCTGTTTCGTAAGATGTCAGCCCAGACATTCAGATCTGTTTCCTCCTACATCTATTTCCTTTCCTCAGTTTCTATACATTGGTTCCTGCCTGCCACTCTCTCATTTACCTTAGTTTGATCTTCATTCAGCATAAATGTTTATTTCTTAGTCTATCCCAGATACTGTGCTGGGTACCATGACAGAGAACTATTTTAAAATTTAAAATAAATGAATTTATATATTATGGCAGGATTAGTTAATACGCTACTGCAGGTGGGGGTGTGGTAGAATACAAAGCGAAGAGGAATTTTAAGGAATAAAAGGGTAAATTGCTTTTCAGCTAATTTAACATACACATTTCAACATTTTATTATAATTTTTCTGCAGGGAAATGTCTTGTAGAGAAGGCCAAAAGACAGATTAGTTTCACATTTTTCATATGTAGTGTGATAAAAGAGATAGTTAGATAATCATTGTTGATTAGATAAAGAAAAAGAAAACATAGGTTTGGAAATTATTACATATTGCTTTCAAGACAACTAAACAGACCCTGCTCAGAATTGGTTCTATACTAAGGAGGTAGATGTTGCACTCTCTCAGAACCTGTCTCACTTCCATAAAAATATACTTGAAAATTAATTCAATCTTTCATCATTATGATAATTATTTTTCGAAAGGATTGATAAATTATAGCATGGAAAAATATCCTTTCCTTGAACATAGTTGGGTCAGTTTTTCTCTTTTTCCATTAATTTGTGACAGGTAGAAAGGGCTGAATAATGGTTTACTAATTGCTAGTTATACTGGGAGGAAGAAGGGTCAATACATTTCAATCAGAAATCATTACTCAAATAAAATCTGTTATCAGTAGTAGAGAAGGAGTCTCCATAACCTGGATTCTTGACAAACTGAAAGTAGTGAATGGGGCCAGTTGCTTACAGCTCAGATCAAGCTGAATGATGTAGTTCAACTGGGACTTGTGGGACAGATGCTGAGGACAGGAAATGGGTCCCAGAGAAATCACAACCTGCAAGGTCTCCATTCTCAGACACATCTGAGCTCCTCCTTTTTCTAAGCAAAGTGGGGCACACGCAATGGCAGGGATCTGTGTAAGAGTATGTACAAATGATTGGGGGGAGGCTGGAGGGAAGGTTCAGAGGTAAAGAGCACGGCTGTTCTTGCAGAAGACTCAGGTTTGATTCCCAGCACACACATGGAGCTAACAACAGTCCACTAACTCAAGTTTCAGGGTATCTGATGCCCTGTTCGGTTCTCTGTGAGCATTGCAGGACATGGATGCACTTATGTATATACAAGCTCAATCACAGAAAATAATAAACAAAACTATTTGTTTTTAAAAAAGAATATGTAGAAATGGAAATGTTAAAAATAATCATTTCTGGGGGAGGATCTCTCTACCTCAACCAATCTAAAACTGCCCTCATAGACATGCCTGGAGGGTCTTTTCTTCAGTGTTGCGTCTAGATCTCGTCAAGTTGAGAATTAATCACCAAGCATCACATCTATCACACTAGATTCATAGTGATACTATTTATAGAATAAATTGGGAGGCCCTGTAAATTTAATTTCTAAAAGGCAAACACACTTGTAGCTTTTGATGTAAAGAATGATAATTAAAGGATATTTATGCTTGCTTGCTTGTTAGCCTGTTAAGTGTAGTCTTTTATTAGCATGTCTTCTATACAAACCTTGAATTCTGAGTTCAAGTCCTTCTTCCACCACTCTGCTAATTACGGATAAATTACTCAGCCTTTTACATTTCATTTCTTGTAGTGGTGTAGACTCGTTTATTAAATATCTGAATCTGCCTCCAGTACATGTTAATCTTCTTTCTTTCAAATAATCACTTGGAAGATATAAGGAATAGGAAACTAACGTGATGGCGTAGATCACATTTTAGGCTCAAACACCAGGTTCCAGGAGTCTCAAAGAAGTTAAACATGACCACCTATTCCAATATGCTCATTAAATACATCTATATTGCTTAAAAGCAGAGAAGGAAATTTAAGCTAGGCACATTGGGAAGAGAGAGAGCTCCATTGACAGGGGTTAATGATCAAAAAGTTTATCTTTGGGTACTGAAATGAACCTTAAATTTAAATAGAGAAAAATGACTTACAGCAGAGATCACAGGAAGACTTTAGATAATTACTGGACTCCATCTACCAAACTCTGATGGGCAGTTTTGATTTTAGAAGGTTGTGTACCTTTGATTATTTCTGAATGTGGAGACCCTGTTACAATTGTGTGAGGATGGCAGCAGCAGCATCCCAAGCTGATAATGGAGCAAAAGGTTCTTATCCATAGAAATGCAGATGAAGTTTGGGCAGTGAGAATACAAATCTCTAAAACACATTCTCATTTGAGTCTATGGTAATATCTTTTCAGTTTCTTCACTAATTAACCAGGTAAATAAACCTTTGGATTGATATTCATTTTATATTTGATGAGAGTCATAATTTTGTAATTTGAAAATTATACATTTCCGGAACAGAGCTCTAGGTAAATCTGAGGTGCCAGTCACAAAGTTCAGCAAGGTCCTCTGTGCCAGCTCATAAAATATTCAAAACAGCTCCATGAGGCAGGAACACATCCTCTCAGAGCCCCTGCATACCACTGAAAAATCTGCGGAGGAAAAGGTGATCAAATAAACATTTATAAACAAGCTGATAGTCGGAGGCATGTGGAAATGACTTACTAGAAAAATACAAAATGCTTCGTTATCTATATTTTAGCACTAATTAGTGCTTTCATTATCATCTACATCACCGACAACTGTATTTATCATGTAGTGTATGTAGCATTCGAAATTTCATTGTGAATTCCTCTAAGGTGAGAAATCACATTTTCTAAAATATACTTTTATGATGCACTTCAGGAATCAATGACAAAGGCAAACCAAAATAAAATGAAATGACGTGCGTGAAAAGAAGGCTAAGGATGAAGTGTCTTCAAATTTATAAATAGTTTGCACAAGAATAAAGAATGCTATTGTTTTCTCTGCAGGAGGCAAGACCAGGGCATCACCTGGTAAAATGTTTCCTGACTCTCTCACCCTATTTACTTCTCTTCACATCTGCCATCTATAAAGCAAAATCTTGTTTGCACTACTCAGAAATGAATACTGGGCTTACTATATAAGAATAGCAAGCTTAATAAGAATATTATACCAGTTTTCCATCACTGTATAGAAATACCCCAGATAATGCACTTATAGGGATATAAGATTTTTATTTTGCCTTACAGTTTCAATTGTTTCAATCTGTGAGCAACTGACCCTCCTGTTTTGGCTCTATGTGTAGCCAGGTACCATATCCTGATGGGGCTGCGTGGCAGAGCACAACTGCTCATAACATGACAAGGAAGCAGAAGAGAGAAAGGAAGTCACTCAGGAAACGCACCTTAGGTGATCTGCCTTCCCTTTAACTTGTTGTCTATAAGGAATACTAAAGACCACAGAATAAGAAACAGTAATTACTCTTCCCAACTTCATGAAATAAGATTAGCTAGAGGTAAGTTCAAAGGTGCCTAGCCTTCTGCTCTTCCACATTTAAGGTTCCTTCAAGCTTCCGTGAACATGAGGCAGAACTAAAGTTCTTCAAGCACAGATTCTCTGATTCTCCATTATTATAGCTATCACAGAATATTTCTGAGACAGTGAAAGCATTTTAGTGTTAGTTGGATCTCGAATTCAGTTATGATCATGCCTTTTACCATCTTTCTTAATTTAGCCATTTTTCTAGTGTACCAGGGTCTTTCTCTTTAGCTTTAAGATTGGTAGGGTAGCTTTATCTGCACAGAGAAGTTAGGAGAGTGAAATTGCATGGTGCATATGTTGAGGTGCACATAGCATTGATCCTTTATTTTTAAAAATTAATCAAATCATTGTGCATTTCATATGAAACATCTCAGTCTTAATCATCTTTATACCCCCTTCTGCACAAACATCCCCTTATAACATCCCAACTGGAATTCATAATTCTTTTATTTCTGTTAATCTATTGTGTCAAGTTAGTGTCCCCAGATGTTCATCAATGCAAGTTCATCCACTGAGGTCTAGTCAGCCTATCCAGAGTCCCTCACTTAAAGAAAATTAAGTCATTCTCACCCAACTGTAATCAGTTGCCAATATTTCTTCAGCAAAGATTGGGGTCTGCTGCCCACTTTCCCAGTGCCATGCTGGGATTTTGTCTGCTTGAGTTTGCATGGGTCTGGAGCATTCTGACACCATGGCTTTAGGTTCATATGAGCAGGGTCCAAGGAACTTGTAGGATTCTGTTTCAATATAGTCACACACCTTCTTACTGACTCTTAAATTTTTCTTCCCCCATATTCTACAATGGTCCCTGAGCCCTGGGTGAGTAAAACTTAGTATAGGAGTCCTGTCCAGGGACCCACACTCCTCCAAATCCTAATCTCCATGCATTGGCCATTTGTGACCTTTTCTATTACTGGCCTTTTATTATATGTGGGAGAGTTGAGATACATTAGTGTACTCTTTAATCCTTGGTCTAATTTTCTTGAGATTTAAATGTCAAGGTTGCATTGTAGATGTGCCACTTAGGCATGGGCAATTCACAGACAATGTCTTTGTGTGACCAGTTGTGGTTCTCTGTAGTAGCCTCCATCTGGTGCAAAAGAAGCTTCTCTGATGAGTGGTGACCAGGATACTTGACTGTATAAATAAGAATATGAATTTTGCACTTAGTAAGAAATTACATCAGTCTAGGGATCTGACAGCCTTGGGGATTTCTCTAAGATCTATGACCTCTTCAGCCATTGTATTTGGCAATAATTATAGTACCACACATGAGTTTCCTCCCATTGAATGGGCTTTAGGACCAATTAGGTCACCATTAATTGGCCCCAAAATAAAAGTGCAGCTACTGGACCAAGGTCATATACCATGTCAGGCATTGATGTTGTATTGGGCCATTGATTAATGTTCTCCCTTGGTTATTTGTATAGACCTAAGACCTATGAATGTCAGCTTTCAGGGGAAGTGACTTCCAGGTCACTTCCAGCTCCATTGCTCTAAATGCAGTGTCTAAAGTACGCCCTGTTATCGGTAAGAGTCATACCTTCAGGTTCTTGTATCAATCAAGGGCTGCGGCAATAGCCTATGTAATTTTGGGAGTCTCATGGACCACCCTGGCCAAAAATCAAAGGAAGATTTCTGCTGCCTGACTCTATTTCTTGTTTTTTAGCCTTCAGCTATGCACATGGACTCAGGTAAACATATTGTATTTGGGATTTGTCATTAGTGTTAGACTAATATGATTCTCTCTGGTGCTTTAAAATAGCTAGGCATTACATATCTCTCTCCCCTCCCTCTGTTCCTGTCTAACCTTCCCTCCATGCCTTTCCTAGTGAATGTGTCCCCATTTCTCCATTGATAATGCCGGTCTCTTATGGCCCCACCTCTCTTGAGCTGCTCTTTCCCTTTATTCCCATAGTTCCTTGTATCACCCTCCCAGTTAAATACCCCCGCTTAGTAACATCTGTCTCCTATTATTCTCTCTTAAGTTCCTTTGTTCCATTTACCCACCTGATTCCTTTCCATTTTCCTGGTTCCTGCATTTACATCAGGATACATACTCACATATAAAGGTTTGGTGCTAGGATCCACAAATGAGGGAGGACATACATTTTTTTTTTCTGAGCCTGTGTTACTTCATTTAGCATAAAAGTCTCTAGTTCTGTCCATTTACCTGCAAATGTCATGACTTTGTCTTTCTTTACCTCTAAACCTCTTTCTTTACTTTCTAACAGAAAAGGTGACTGTTTCACCTTTTCATTATCCACTCATCAATTGAGGGACCCTTAGGTTGCTTCCATCCTTTGGTTATTTTGAAAAGAGCAGCAACAAACATGGATGTACAAGTATCACTGCAGCAGGATGAATCCTTTCTGTATATTCCAAGATCTGGTATAACTGGATCAAATGGTAAATTGTTTTTAATTTTTGAATAGTTCTTCACACTGCTTTCCATAGAGGTTGGATGAGTTTGCAGTCCCACCAGCAGTGAATGTGTTCCTCTTTCCCCACATCCTCTCCAGGATTTGGTATCATTTGTTTTCTTGATCATAGCCAGTCTGACTGGGGTAAAATGAAATCCAATTAAATTTCACTTTCCCTAATTATTAACGATGTTAAACACTTTTTAAGATGTTTCTCTGCCGTCTTTATTTCTTCCAAGAACTGTCTACTCAGCTCCCTACTCCATCTTTTAACTGGGTCACTTGCTTTCTTGATTCTTTGTCGTTTTAGTTCTTTATGTATTATGAATGTTAAACCTCTGGTAGATGTGCCGCTGGTGAAGATTTTCTCCCACTGTGTGTGATTTTTTTCTTCACTTCTTGGTTGTTTATTTTGCTGCACAGAAGCTTTTTGTAACGAGGTCCCACTTGTTGATTATTGACCTTAGTTTCTTAGCAACTGATATCTGATTTAGAAAGTCCTGCACCTATTGTCAGTGTTTTCTTCTAACAATTTTAGAGTTTCAGGTTTCACAATGAGGTCTTTGGTTCATTCGGAGTTGACCTTTGTGCAACATTAAAGGTAAGGGTACAATTTCATTCTTCTACAGGCAGAGAAACACAGTGGTGAGAGGCCAAGAAGTATGTAGTAGCAATGCCTTCATCATCTGCATGTTCTTAGGCCCAAGGACCCCTTACATCCTTGTCCAGGGGAGTGCTAACCTTCTCTCCTTTCATGCATCGCAGGATTGGTTCTTAATGTTGACAGTGATGCTTCTTTTCTACTGCAATTTGACATTCCCTAGAGTCACCTGGGGAGAGGGATCTGCCAGTGAGGATTTTCTCAGGTCAGGTTGTGAGCAATTTCGTGGAGTAAACTTGATATGGAAGGGCCACCCAGCCCACTCTGAATGCCACCATCCCTTGGCAGTCGGTCTGGCTGTACAAGGGAGCTGAGCGTGAGTTCAGTAAGAGAGAGAGCAGGTAAATAAGCAAAGTTCCAGCCTTGAGTCCCTGCACTGACTTCCCTCAGTGATGCAATGCAACTTGGAAGTGTAAGATGAAATAAGGACTCTTCCCCAAGTTCAAAGGATTTTATTATATAAAAAATGGAACTAAAGCAATAGTTATTAACAGATACAATATAAAAATCATGCATGATTTTGCAAGAAAAAGTTTTTCTAATATATTGTTTTGGTTTGGTACTGTGTGGATCTTGTCATGTGTAAAATATAGCTGGTTGTGGGTCATGTATACCTACAACTCAGTACCTGAGGTTGATGGGAGGCAAACATGAACCTTTATGAAGGCATATGCTAAGAAGCTAGAGGATATGTGTGTACATGTATGTATGTGTACATATATGTCTGTCTGTCTCTGTGTGTATGTGTATAAATAACTAGAGTTACTCAATGAAAAGAAAAGCCTTTCATTTTTAATTAGGTATACAACAGACACTTATGACAAAAGACAAATTAATATTTGAATACATATAAATTTATTTATTTGAAAGTCAACCAAGAGATTAGAATTGATGACACTACTACCTCCCCAAAGGGGGAAATCTGTACTTTGTGTTTTGATTAGCTGAAACTAGAATTTCTCAAAGAGTTCAAATTTCAGCCAACTAGAACATCGTTCTCTTTGGGGGGGATGCTTATGATAAAATAATTAATGGAAGCTAACAAACCCAGTTATCTCGATTCTTGTCACCTCTGCTTTAGGTACTTTCCATTGATGATTGCTGTGATACATTTTGTCCCAAAATAACTTAAGGAAGGGAGGGGTGTGTTTCGGCTTAGTGTTCCAGAGAGGTAGGGTCTGTTATGGTGGGGGAGGTAGGGGTGGGGGGAGAGAGAGAGAAGTGGGTCAAGGCTCAATCCTCCAGTCTAGCATCAGTGCTCTGCCCTCCCAGACCTGGTCCTACCCCTGAAGGCTCTGTTCCCTTTCCAAAGCACCAACCGAGAATCATTTTCATGAGCTTATGAGGGACATTTACCTTTATGTTATCACAGTATCTCCAACTTGGTGTTCTTTCTTTTTGTGTAGGCAAGCCACGTCTCAAATAAGGATCTTACCTTCTACTCACAAAGAGGCTGAGCAAATTATTTTTAGCTCCAAAAGTCCAAAGGAGGCTAATTTGTGAGACCATGAGATCTGATGAAACAGACCTCACCGAGAAGTTTCTTTGGTCCTATCAATTTATGAATACTTCTTTAAAACTGAGGTCATAATCTAGCCAACAGCTTAAGTGTACGACAAAGGCTTAGTTAGATAAACTAGGCCAGAGACATACCATATTCTCAAAGCTCTAATTTTGAGTTAATGTTACGAAGTTGTATATTGCAGAACACCAAGCCTGGAAAAGTTACAGGTTCATGCTGTCCAATTGCTATCACTGGAGGGCTGCCTCTCATGAGGCATATCCTAATGGGATATCAAGTGAATATCTTTAGGACCACTGCCTGACCATAAAGGTCAGACAATATGGGAAAATGTAGTGTGGAACATTCCATTTATGTCTTAAGAATTTTCAATGGAAGTGTAAACTGAATTTTGTAGTTGCCCTTAAGGAGGTCCAACAAACAAAAGGAATAAAGCAGAAAAACAAAATGCACATATGACTGATAAATAAATCAATCCACTGGTCTATTCTCAATAGCCAAGGCTAAGCCAAGACAACTTCTGTCGAGATGAGAAGCTGGTCATTCAGTTTTCCTTGGGTAGATGTGCATACAAACATACAAATACTGTAAAAGAAACTGAATAAGCTTTGAAATGGCCTTCCTCAAACCCAGACATATCTTGTACCTTCTAAGCTTTCTCTATATAATAATTTGTCTATTTGCACGTCATTTTTTTATTCTAATACTATGCCATTATCTATGTCATGTGTTGGTTTGATTTTCAGACTCACTGAACTCTTGACAATGAACAGGATGGTAAACAGATTGTCAGCTTTGTCCTCAGGTCAGGTAAATTGAACAACAGTGCATAGAATTTGATGATACTATCCCACCAGAAACTCATGGGGCCATTCAGGCAGATTAGAAAGAAGTAGTTCTGGATTCAGAAGATATTATTCTGTTGATTTCCACTGCTATGAAAGGGTCTTAAAAATCAGAGGTAGTTGAAATTATCAAGTACCTGTGAATACAAAACTTTTACACATGTAAAATCTAAATCTAGTCTGAAATTAAGGGTGCCAGCCTGACTGTGCATCAAGATATTGACGGAACATATAATTTAGTGAATTTAGGAGAACTTCTAACACAGCATTTTTGTCCTCAACATCACCATCTTTCAGGAATCAGTTACATGGGGCAGAGCATCAAGAAGACTTCACTGCTCAGTCCCATGAGACAACACAATTTAATGTAGCCTTGGATAGTCAAACAATCACTGTATGTGTGAAAGAGTGTGAGGACTGTGAGACTTATTCAAACTACCATAGCAACATGTTACATTGATAATTTGTAGTGTAATTAAGGTGTCAGTAAATGTTGTTTTTAGACTTGTATCTGGCTGACCTGAGGGGCCTGGGATGTAACACCAGTGTGGGAAGACACACCAGAGAAAGGAATGCAATGTCAATCTTTCATATTTTCACTGTCTTTGCATAGTTAGATGAATATTTGTTCTTAGTTTTTCATCCTTCCTATTCTGATTCATGATGACCTCTATAACCTGAAAGAAAATTACAGTGCTTATGAAAAACATTTTTAATGATCCTGAGGAAAGGTTAATTACCTTAACAACTGGAAGCTGCTCATTTCTTCCCTAAGCCCCTTTCTAATTCCCTTTGCCCGTGTACATTATTGTCAGAATTTCATCTCAAATGATCTTTTTTTAAAAAAGGGGTTTTTTTTTTGGTGTGTTTTAGATTCTGGCAAATACTTCCTTAATATTTTCATACAAAATAAAATCTTTGATATATACCAGGTATGTTAAAGTAAGTTTTGATTGTATTTATCTTCAACATAGAAGTGTATTTATATGTATAAAATGAAATATATTGCTGAGCTTCACTCATGGAATCACTTCTTCATCTGGCAGAGAAACAGATTAAGAAGAATCCATAGCATTTTTATTTCCTGTACCTAATTATTTAATTATCTAGTATTCATTATGTTTTTTAATGGTAAATGGATTTTTCTTTTAAAGTTTAGGAATTCCTGGTGGCAATATGATATGTAAAAGAAAGGACATTTCCTACTTATGCAGGTATACCAGCAAAAGGCATCTTCAGTGGTTTTACCAGAGAAAAATTAGATGGAACATTGTTCTGTCTCCATGAGCAAACCCATTTCCCAACATTTTTGATAGCTGAAATATAAAGATGGGTTCTGTTTTGAAATTCTTTTTGACTTGGTATTCATTTTAACTCTGTTGAATTATTTGTTTTACATTTTATTCCTTTCTTGAAGATACTACACAAAATTGCTTTAACTAAGTATCTGTGTGTTTCACCATGGACAATTCTGGACATAAACCTTTCCTCCATCACAGACATGTGAATTAGAGAGTGAGACTGAATCATTTTTTTCTGGGTTCTTTTTATTTTCAACCATGTATATCTTATTTTTGTAAAAATCTGGATTTTGGCATCCTAAGGACAAAATTTCTAGAGAATCTATCACAACTTTCAGGTTTAGTCCAATTTCAAGGACAGGCCAATTTAGCAGATAATTGCCATTAATCATGAATCCCAAAAAACCCATTAGCACAAATCATGTCCTGACAATATGTTGGAGATTAAGGCTACATACATTGGTATGAAAGTGGATATTTTCTAGGGATAGATGGATAGATAATTAGGTAGATAGATAGATGGTAGATAGATGATAGCTAGGTAGATAGTTGATAGACTGTAGGTAGATAGGTAGATGATAGATAAATGATAGGTAGATAGATGGTATAAAGATATAAATATAAAGATAGTTGATAGAAAAAATTAGAGTTTATTTTTACTTTAAATTATATGTCTCTGTGTTGTCAATGAAGGTCAGAAAAGGGCATTGGACCCCCTGGTGCTGAATTTACAAGTGACTGTGAATCTTCTGATGTGGATACTAAGAAATTAACTTTGGTATTCTGAAAGAGACTAACCACTGAGACATCGCTCCAGTCCAAAGTTGTTTATTTAATTTTGGGATGTTGAGTATCATTATAGAATTATAAATTCAAGATGACACAGGATGCACAACAGAAAATGCATTCTGTGAGAAATCAGAGTAGTGGAGTTTTAGGGGATGGCTCTTCAAGTTTTGCTATATTTCTTGACAATCAGTAGATTTCCAGAATATCACTGTGTTATTTATGTAATGAACGGGATAGAAGGTAGAGATATGTCTTGAGAGAAAAGGGCAGATTTGTCAGATGCCAAGTGAATTTCTGAGTTCTGATATTAACCTGCTGGGTGCGGAGCCTATACTAGGACCATGCCATTTTGAGCTGGAGTAATACTGGTATTCATTCTTTTTCTGTGCCTCACATTATAAGATGCTTTGTCTTTCAGCAGGAGTCTTATGCCTTCTTCTAGCATCTGAGAAACTTGGGAATAGTTACTGGCTGGATCAAAAATAGGGGAAAATTCCAGTCTTTCACAGTCTCTAATTGAATTTTTTTTTTTTAAAGAAAAGAGTAAAAATATCTTGATGATATATTTGGAAGTAAACATCTTAACAGTTCTGGAAAATCTCAGGGTGTTAGGATTTTATGAATTACCTGAGTGTAGATATATGTAGATGATGTCAGTATAAGATTAATTAGCTTTTTTTCTGAGAGTGGATACATAGTTGGGTACACATTGTTTATGTGAGTGTAACCCATGATGACAAAGTGCTTATTTCTAGCACCAAACATTTCAGAGATGGTAACTTTTCCACTGGAAATCTTTATTTTGAATTAGATTATTTCACCATATATTTTATGTCTTTTTGGCAGAGTGCTAGATCGCATCAAGTTGTTTCTGTACAGAAGCGTATATTGACCAGTTCCAAAACGATGGCAGCTAGTGTGGAAGAAAGCTGCCTGTAAAGTGATTTTATCAGGGGATGCTTATGTTCAATAAAAGTTATCAAAAGGCATTATCATAAGGAGGAACTTCAGTGCTCCTCAAGCACAGTCCCTCATGAATTATGCGGAGCTATTTTTGAACTACAATGCAGCTCTAAATTAGGTTCCTCTCTAGTTAAAAAAATTTAAAGCATAATCAGTTACTATTCTCTGAGTGTTTCTAATTTCTACAATGCTGCCTTGATTTTGTAAACCTACAGAAATCATGCCTTTACTCCTTTTTCTTTTTTTAATGTCACCTTACATCATTTCCCCCAACACCATTTTTTTTTTAAACTACCCTTAGGGCCAGCTTAAGAAACCAATGTGCACCTGTGATGATTCCTTGTTTTCAAATGCTGTGAATGCTCTTGTCATTTCTCTCAAGTCAGACTGGTCTAAAAACATGCTGCTTCCATTTAGTGAAAATAAAAGGGGTAGAAAAGAAAGAGGAGATCATGCGTATCTTAAAATAACAACAACCATATAACAGGCCCGGGGCCTGAGTGTGGAGACTTTGTGCACATATCCCATTGAAGCTGCCTGAGCTGCGCTTTCAAATTTTGATGATGCCAGTCAATTTGCAGAAGTCAATAATGTCTTTTTCTAAATGCAAGTTTTTTTAAAATTGCACCATCTAAACTGACAAGTGGCCCTTACAAAACAACAAGAAAGACAGGCATTTGTTTCAGGAAAGCATCAATATATTGAATTTTGTAGGCAGAATTACTCTGTTAATACTCTGCTGTTTTTGAACCATTAGCATCAAGTCAAGGTTTCAAATAATAAATTCAATTGGACCAGGAGTTGACTAAGTGATCCGAAGTGCGTGCATTAGCAGCAGTGCACCAGAATGGAGTTCATTAAATGGCAGTATCAACGTGATCACCTTTTAGTAACACAATCAATTTGATGGTCTTTGAATAGTAGTAGTGGTCAGACTAAATTAGATTCAATGTACATTGACCAAGTGATTTACAGTAACTAGATTTACAGTATCTTGGAATGAACGTGTTGACTTTAAGGCATTCCTGGAGTGAAAAGAAGAATAAATCATGAAAATCCAAACAAGATAAAAACCTCCCCTTCTGTTGAGCCCAAATAGTACAAGAGTTCTTTTCTTGAAGCGTGCAAAAATGTCAGATTAATGAGTTGTGTGAACCCCGTAGATACCACAGGCACGATTGCTACCTTGGCAAATTGGTGCTCCATTTACAGACCCATCAAATGCTTTAAGGTTTGGATTGTTGAAATCCCACTGACAGGTGCAGTGCCAGCAGCCCTATCACAAAATGCTGAATATAGTCATTGCAGCTTAATAATGTAAGCTTGAGGATTCAAAGATGGAACAGGCAAAGAGGCTTAAATGTATCACAGGTGCCTCAGAATGCTTCATCTTCCAAATCTTTCCTCAATGTATCGGATATTAGTAGAAGAATATTGGCAAAGTTCTTATCTGGATGGTGTCACATTTATGTAGAATTTTCAGCAGTATGCATTTGTCCCCCGGCCCCTTCAGAGAGAGTTTACCAATTTGTATAAAATTTGCCAGTAATCACCATCTACGCCCTACATTTTTATTTGCCCTCAGAATGTCTGTCTATCTTGTGACTTGAGGAGAAGAATTTAAAAGATGATTAGAAATCTGTTTGATACATTTATGCTCGATACCATTTTCTGGAAAAAGAAAAATAAACATTTTCCCACACTTCAATATCAGTTGGTAATAGTAAGAATCAGAAAAGTTTGCAGATCAAAAATTCTAATTTATGAACAGCAGTATACCAGTAGTGACCACGAAAAATACAATTTCTTTTTTCCAAAGGAAACTCTGTTTAAATTATTGTGGTGTTTTACATATATATATTTCACAGCCTCTCTAAACTGCCTTTGCTGGCAGAATTGATTGCTATTCTGTAAGGCAGGGCTAGGGGGTGCCAAAACCTAGCATCTGAATGAAAAGTAGACCAAATTAAAAGGAGGTGGATTTTATCAATGTCTCATTTGAAAAAGTGGGATGTGCATATGTACCTAGCGTCCACTTGATAAAGCCTGAAAGGAAGACATCTGAGAAAGAAGACTGCAGGTGCTGGTTTTGCACATAATGTACTGACGCAGCAGATTCGTCTCAATCTGTAACACACAGGCTCGGCATTTTTGTAAAACTACTGAAGAGTATGTTCTTCAACAAATATCTCCATTTTTCTCCAAATTTTAAGACAGGTAAAGAATAATTGAAATTCCAGACAGTTAAGCATGGAAATTAATACCTGCATGGTACAATGTTTTCTATTAAGCCAATTGTGCTTTTAAAATAATAGTTTTGTTGATTCTTTAAAAATTTCATTCAGTGTACTTGGTTCATCTGCAGAACCCTTCTTCAGAGTCCCTACCTTTTTACTCAACATAAGAATATTACACTTTAAGGGAGTTTAGAATTCAGCTTCACTATTTGATTTTTCTAATTTTTGCGCTTTGGGGGATAGTCACTATTTTGTTATCAGAAACATCAGCAAAAATACCGAGTCTCATCACTGATGCTTTTCCTCTACCTGCAGACATATTGACACTATTCAGAGATTTTTCTTCAATATTTAATAAGAATTTCTCTATCTTAGTATGTTACTGATGAAGAGAAATCCATCAAAGCCCACAGGGAGAAAAACATTTTTACATATAAGGTAATTTGCTAAACTCAGATTTAGAATTAATTAAGTATCTGAAGCAATTGTATTTCCATTACAATATGTCAGAAGTTCCTTAAAATCCTATTGCTCAGGGGAATTCTAAGTCATGAAGTCATCTTTGTGGTTGAACCCTCTGATCCTCCAGCTTTTTATGAAGCAGATTAGTGAGACAAAACGAATTCGTGAATTATTTAAAAAATAACTTTAGAAAATATGCTAAATTTCAGTAATAAATACAGTCCATGGGATAAGTGAAAACACATTTCTAATGTTCATATTATCTGCAAACTGGAATTTGGTCCAGAGTGGCTGAATTTCATAAACCTTAAGAAAACCATCTATACCTTTGGCCAGCAATAAGTTACATAGGGCTGAAATAATGTAGGAAATAAGTGGACCGACCTTTGATTGAAATGTTTAGTAATTCTGAGGTGAGTATTCTTTTGTGTAAAAATAACTTTTATGTGAGTTGAACTTCTCAAAACTCCTAAATCTAGAGGTAATTATCTTATGAATTAAGTTAGTAAATAGTTAAAGAGAATTTAAATATGCTACTCTGGGCATCAATCCACTAAATTAAACAAATGAAAAAAGACGGTGTGAAGACATTTCAAGGGAAAATTGTACAGTGGGTGAGTGCCACATGACTCAGGAGAGACCTATCCTGAGAGAAAGATGTTACAGTGTTACAGCTGTGCTGAGCACAACCACTGGAGAGGCCTTCAATCCACACTGAGGCCCCTCAGTGCTGGAAACATATGCTTTGACTTCATTTAGAAGTTTATTTATTCATTTATCTCTTGCAGTCTATTGGGTTTTTATTCCTTTCTTCTACTTAGTTTTTATCATTGTGATTTATTTTTGAGACTATCATGTGAACACCACTAAATGGGCTCCAAACATTGTATATGAATGTTAGTACCTATATGTAACAGTAACAATCAAAGAAGAGGATAGGAAATTGAGAGAGAATGGTAGAAGGATGTGGGATGAGTTGGAGGATGGAACTCTCACTTAGACACTTTTTGCCTGTTGTGAAACTGCTGAAACTTCTCATATACAGGAATGAAAATGCCTTTTAAACAATCTTTTTAAAGGAACTAATGGTAGGATATATTTTCCTGGTATACATTTAAAATTAGCTTCTTAAAAAAAAATCTCAAGCACATGAATCCCTAAGAAATCTTGTTTTTCTGAATTTAAGTTAAAAAAAAAATAGTTACTTGTACATGTTATTTGTGAATGAGTATATGTGTATTTGTTGAACTCTGAGTGTGAAAGTGATTTAGGGGGCCAGGAAGGGGGCCCTTTTCCCCATGCAGTCATTATAGCTCTTCACTCTCTGCTAGTTAGCACATGATGGATGAGTTCAGGAAGTGTACCGTGACCCTGCGTGACAGATCATGCCCCTGTCAGAAGACTCTCAAAAGATGCCCACTATGCTTTCATGTCAAAGGTTCTGAAAGTGACTTGTAACACTGCCTTAGGTAATGAAAATTTCCTTTTCAACTCAAAAGTTAGTAGCAGGATGATTTGTATTCCAAGTGTCCATTCATGACATAAAGGAACTCTATGACTGAGATAGCATTAAAGCATGGCCTACAGAACTAATTTCCACCCAGTTGATATCAATATAGTTGGCAAAATTTGCCTAATGAATACTATTTATTTGTAGTATTGAAAAAGTTTTGGAGAAGTAAAAGCAAGTTATGATTAAAATATTCTTGTTATTTTCATGCTGTGACTGCATGGTTTTCCAGTACATATATAGTAGCTATGTGCAATACATGAATATTTGAAAAATCTCAGGCACAAAGAGAAACATAAGCATAGTTAGTGTTCATATGAAATTAAGATGTTCTTCAAAAATAACTGTTTAATTATTTCAGGGACATGTGAGCACTGTGGTCGGCTGTAGTTGATTATGTTAAAGTAAGCCAAGGTAATTAATTTCATTCCCCACATATACCTTGGAGCCCACAAAGGTGTCTCTAAAATATGTGTTCAGTACAATGGATATGCCTCTTTCAAATGGACAGATTGATCAATGGAATTGTAAACAGAAGCAGAGAGTTATGTTAAAATTAGTCTTAGCATGATGCATAGTGGAATCTCTTGGTTCAGATACTTTTTTTTCAATGAGATGAGAAGTTCAACTAGGTTAAAACTGATGTCTTTCACTAAGGCGATGATGTGATGTTCAGTAACAAAACTAGCATTATTTCTTATTTCACAGAATATATCAGATATTAATGGTTACAACACTGTGTCTAGGTGACCTAATAATGACAGATTTATTTTTCTTATAAATGGCTTCCTAAAGATAAATATAAGCTATTAGGGAAAAGATTTATCATTTGAAAAATTTTTTAAAAGCTCTATAAGAAAAAAATGTTGGAGCTGAAATCAAAACTGAACTTAAATATTCAACATTCAACACAGTACAAAATGAAGTTAAGTCTCTACATACCAGAAAACAGAGAATTTTGGCCAAAAGAAATATTTATAACGATTGACAGGCAAGATAGGATAAATGTGTATATATTGCAAATTTAATCTCCAGAGCATGATTCAAGAAGGACTGAAATAATTGGACACTATTTCTGCAGATTGTTTTTCGTGTTTATCAAATCTTAAACATGAATTAATTCATTTAATTTGATGTTGCATTTCCAAATTATGACAAACGTGAAATGTCTGCTGTCACATTGCCAGTTGGTCATACTTCATATTTGTGTCCCTTAAGTTATGTCCTTCATGCAGCACAATTTCCAGAAGTGTTTTAGTGCCAATGAAGTATTCATTGTTATGCACTAGGATTGTATCTGAATTATTGGATACAGAATTTTCCATTTCAGGTAGAGTCAAGTGCTTCAGGCAGTGTGAGAATGATGGCTCTTGAAGCAGTTCTTGCAGATGATCCATGTTCTTATAGGAACACGCACTATATGGTAAAGCTTACATCCTAGCAGCTGCCAGAGAGCATCTCGTCTAATGAAGATCAGTATGCCTAACTGGAGAGCTTATCTATCATCTAAACTTACAATACCATTTCTTGTTATGTCATAAAATATAAACTGATGTGAGGATGACATTGTATGTGACCTCATGCATGTTAACTGGCATCTCTTCTCTTTAGGGCTCTGTTCTAGGCAGTCGCGAAGTGGGTAGATAATCTTTGTATTCTCATGTGACCAGTTGTGCACCTATCACATTGACCTAGCTCATTTCAATACTTCTAATTCTTCTTGGAAAATTTGAGAGAATAAAATTGGGGAGCCCAGGAAAGTTTGGGGTGAGCTCTTAAAAATAGGTCTTCTCCCTGACCTCCAATCTTATATACAAAATATACTCTAGATTTATGAAACTATCATCCTTATTATTTACATTATTATTATTATTATTAGTTGTAGTAGTAGTAGCAGTAGTATTTATTAAATAGAATAAGCCAAATTGTGTTCATTGTGTGTCTCCTCAGGAGACACACAAAAAATATGTAACTCTTTCTCTGAAATAAATTATACTGAAAATGTAGAAAATGATGCCTTCTACAAATGTTCTCTAAATTTTTTGCTGTTTTTAAGACAGGGTCTCTCTGTGTCCCAGTTCTCCTGGAACTCGTTATGTAGACCACACTGGCCTCCAGCTCACAGAGAGCTGCATGCTTCTGCCTCCTGACTAAAGGCTTGTGCCTTTATGCCCAGTATTCTAAATGCATTTCTCTCTAAAGTATGAGCAGAAGTGACAAGGATTTTTTTTTTCTTCTCAATAAATATGGAGTTTTCTGTTAGTGTCTCAAGAAGAGTAGGCAAATTATCATGAATTGGCCTAATTTAATATGTTTAGCTGAGGGATGAAAATGGAGATTGTAACTGATCTTGGAGATTTCTGTCCAGAGACACATAAGAGCTGTTGTCAAAAGCTCCTTTCCTGTGAGGAGTTCACAGAAGTTTCTAGACCGTTGAAAGAAAGAGACAGGTATGATTGCAAATCCAACTGTGCAGCCCCAGAACTCAGAGTGCCATTTAGTGCTTGCCTGAAAATATTGTGAGATTCTTAATGATATGTCAAGAGCCTTTCCTTTTGCATTCTGAATTAGGCAAATTGTATCCAGTCCTCTCTGTGGGTTGTATTGTATTATATCAAGATTGGTTCTCAGTATATTGAAAGAAGGAAAATTCCATCACCATCAAAGGACTGGGTCTTAAACAATGTCTTTAATAACTTAATGTGATGGGCATTGTTTCAGACAGAATGGAGCAGTACAGATGCCTGGCCATTCCCTGACTTTGAGCTTCTTGAATCACATCCCCATCCAGGTGAAATCAGCAGAATGAGATCTGACTGGAAGAAAGACTTTCATTTTTGACAGGTTTGAAAACAGCTTCTCTCACTGCTCCAGCTTTAGTGTGGCTGCTTTACTGTGGTTTCAGGGACAATATGTAAGCTTACAGAACTTACATCCTGCATCTCCTTTGGCCTTGGATGAAAACACACAGTTCTCTTCTCATCTTGTGGGCAGGACATTCTCTGCTCAGGAGCTTCTGCTCTGGAAACTGAATCTTTTGGTTAAAATGTCCTTTGAGATATTTATTGATTTATTTTTTTAATGGAACTTTGGGGTGTTTCTTACATAATCTCTCCCTGTGGTTTATTTCTTGGTCAAAAAAAAAGATATTGGCGTACAGGATATAGCTACTTTCTTTGCTGTGGTAATTAATTGGGATAATGTATATTAAATGATCGACAAGTTTCTGGCACATGTTAGGTTTTTAATATATTCATCCATGTTTTTCTTCCAAGTGTCACTCATCAGCACCACTGTTAGGTCAGTATACATGATACTCTCTGAAATAACAAAGCATGAAACTCTCAAACCATAATACAGCTATTTTTTATCAATCAGACTTTTTACATTTCACTACTAACAATATGTAGGGTGTCTCTTCTCTTATCCCTATGTATTAGAAGTATTTTAGGTAAATGAATTTCATAGTAACTGTTTTTGATGAACAAAACTTGATCTAGAAGTTTCCTTGAGAAGAAACATTTTCTTCTTTTGCTTTTCAAGTAAAACCTATAAAATGGAGCTAAAGGATGAAAAAATATGCTTTAATATTTTTGATAGCCATAGCTTGAAACTAAATATAGTATTAGCTTCCATATATTAAATCAATCTACTGGTTATTTCTATAAGTCTTAAAAATACCATTTCATGAATTTTACTTTAGATCACAAAGAATAGATAATATTTTCCTTGCAAAATGAGATTTATATCTACTTTCCTGGGAAGGTGAATATGGAAAATAGTGATGAAGAATGTGGTTGGCAGAGATTCATGGAGAGAAGCTACACAGCTTCATTCAGGGCCCAAAAGGGGAAATGTTAACAAGGAATGGTAAGGTAGCAGAGACATTCTAATGAAGTTCATTTCCCAACAGTCAAAGAGATGAACATTTTAGGAGACATAGCAATCTATCAGTGGGCTTATTAAATATTAAGATTTCTTTCTCACTTTCTTCATTAGAGTTTTCATAAGTAACTAAGAACATGATTGTGCCAAAGATTTGAAATATTTAAACACTAAGACAGGCATCAGCCAAGGTGGTAGGTGGAGACATAATTATAAAATACATTTCTATAATTCAGAAAGGTTATGACTATCTAAGTCAGAATGCCCTGTAGAGGAACTCTTATAATGACCCTTATCCCAAATCTTCCAGTGTACCCACATCATACCATACATACACACCCCCCACACGCATACACACAACACACACACACATCATACACACTCCCAAACACACATGTAGATACAGATCAATGCACATACACAGGGTAATGCACACAGACACAAATCTTCTGTTAGAACAGTGGTAGTTAAAATAAATGCTTGACAGATCAGAGATATATCACTGAATAAAGTTCCACAGCCAGTCTTGGAGTTTCACACTCTTGGATGTCTGACAAAACTGCTGCTCTTGGGGAAGTTATACACTTCCCTGATTTACCTGCCAAATATTTTAAGTGAGCCAGTTACCCAGTTCAGTAACCCAGTTTGGACAGAAACTTTACAATGCTTTTGAAGCCAGCTTTCTTTATGGCTTACAGAATTTCAGAATTTGTGATGGTCAACCTGACAGGGTCTAGATTCATCTAAAAGACAAACCTCTGGGCATGTTGGTAAAGAATTCTCTAGATCTACTTAATGGAGGTTGTGAGTGGAAATGACTTTTCCTTAACCTTGGAACCAAAGTTACTCTTAAGTTTTACAATATCTCAGCTTTAATTTCTCATAACACTTTCATGCCCTTGACCAAAACTGTGTGTGTGTGTGTGTGTGTGTGTGTGTTTTGAACACATTAAGCACTTCATGGAGTGCTTTTTGAAGGCGATGGATTATCCCATTTGTGTTGTAAGCACGAAGTAGGATTCAATCGACACCACATTTTATGGCTTTGAGCTTGCCATTCTGATAGTAGGGTCTGAAAGGGAAAATCTCTTGATCAGATAAATTCTGTGTGTCCTTCCCCAAAATTCATAAGGAACATAAGATTTCAATAAGAAAAAAAACAAGGCAGCCCTTTCTTTGAGTGCATCTCTCTGGGAGAAACCTGAGGGAATAAGTTCTCAGAACTGTTTTGACACCGTTGTTAGTTTAATGGAGGATGAGTCAGGATTTTGGCTTCCTTTTTTTTTTCTTCTCCTCCAATATTGCTCATCTGTCACAAGTCATCACCACTGAGGGCAGGCAGACATATCCTAACAGTGGGCCAAGAACCTGGGGCCTGGACTAAATAAACCAGAAAAAGCAACCCGAATTTATTTATTTATTTATTTATTTATTTATTTATTTATTTATTTATAATAAACAGCATTTATTCCTATCTGTTACTGTCTGTGCTGCCGTGTGACCAGCTGCCTCACATTCATGACACTATGCCTTCTCTGCCATGATGGACTCTGTCTTCAAACTGGAAATCAAATTAATCTTTTCTCCCTTAATTTGCTTTTGTTATAGAAATTAGGAAAATAATTCATATTACCCAGAACTCTGTGATAATGTTATGGCAAAAATCATTTTATATTTTAATTAAACAAATTTTTATCAAATATATCTTTTGAGAAGCATAAAATGTGTCTGTGAGGTTCCAGAATACCTCCTTAAATACTCAGATAAATTTTGTAACCCAAGTGCCCTTAATTTTCTTCGATAACTTTGAAATTGTTATCCACTTTTAAAATTCTGCATCCCTGCTTCCTCTATTTTGAGAACAATAATACCAAGGCTAAGTAAATAGGCTCATGAAATATTTGGGACTGTAAATAGGTCAGAAAAATTTACACAAACATATTGAGCTTCAGAAAACTGATATTATAGTAGACGTTCACATTAAAATAGCTTTGATCACTGGTCAGTGCTCAAAGATCATATCTGATTTTATGGACAGTTTTAAAATCTATTTCCCCACCTCATCTGTGGCTCCTCTGTCAAGCAAACTATCACATGTAATAGATTGTGAGTGTCTTTTGTGTTCTTTCTCCTCTGTTCCATAGATTAGCTAATTTCCTAGGCAGAGATTTACCTTCTTTATCCGTGGAAATTTAGTCTACCCTCATGAAATATCACTGGATGTCTATCACACATAAATCCCGTGTTTGGTGGTTCACCATGAATTCCCAAAATAAATCTCTGAAACAGGATTTACTTTAAAGCTTCAGAAACTAAGGTTCAGATATACTAAATGTCCTTCCTGAACCACAATACCTGGATTGGCGGAGACTGTATTTGATATTCAAATTCAGACTTTTGTGGTTTTTATTTCATAGTTGCTTTTCTGCCGGCTAAAATTTCACATCCTCTCAAAAGATGCCTCTTTCTGAAACTCAAGTAATTTCCAAACTCCTACAAAATTGTCTGTATAATCAACTTACAGTGTAACTTCTAACTCAGTGCTGTCTCTTCTAAAGTGAATGCTTCCTGAAATTCAGGGTGCTAAACTTCTTTAGATCCCATAATAAGTTGAGAATATGACTATTTTAATAGCAAATGGCCTAGTTTCAAGCTAAGGAAATTTTGGCATTACTTAGGCCCTACTCTGTTAAAATATAAGACAGAAGGATTTGCTTAGTCTCTGTGCGTGTTAATAAATATATAGCTCTACCTAAAAATGAAAAGAAGAGGCAGATATTGAGCCACTGAATAGACAGTACCTTTTCTCTTTATTATTTTTATTGTGTGTGTGTGTGTGTGTTTGTGTCTGTCTGTCTGTCTGTCTCTGTTTGTGATTAGGTTTCTGTATGTGAAAACAGGTGCCAGAAGCATCAGATCCCTGGAAGCTGGGCTTAGAAACAATCACGGGCACGCAACAGAGGTTCTAGGAACCAAACTTAGGTCCTCTGCAAAAGCAATTTGCATTTATAATCACTGAGTCATCTCTCTAACCCCATAGAGTCTCTTAAAATGTATTTGTTTGACCTTTTACTAGATTTACAAAATAAAATCTAGCCATTTCACCATCTCCTCTCTCTTTCTCTCTCTCTCTCTCTCTTTCTCTTTCTCTACCCTTTCTCACCTCTCTTGCCCTATCTCTCTGGATCTCTTCTTAACAAGTCTTTCTCCTGATTTCAGGTCTTCTTTTTGAATGTTCTACTGCATTTAACTAATGTTCTACTGCATTTAACTAGAGTTTGAATTTAGCTGGATCTCTCAACTTGTTTGTGGATAGTAGTCACTGTACACAAGAACTTTGGTAGGGCTAATCTTGGGAATTCATTGCATACACAAATACACAGACACACACACAACACACATACTCAGTGTTAAAATCATCTTTTGCCAATGGAAATCAGGTTGGGGTTAGCATTTAATGCCATAAACCGATTTAGAGAAATCGCACTGACTCTCTCATAGCATGGAATACAATCAAACCCCGGCACTGTGCTCTGGTTAGTATATCCTTATGTCATCTGTGTTAACTTTAGACGGAAGAAAAACACAAGAAATATGGAGATGATAAAAACCTAAGCCATTTTTGGAACTATGATTCACCACTATATATTTTTTTCAGTCACATAATTTTCTGGTTTATCATTCTGAAAACAGCATTCTTAAAATTTCACATTAATATTCAAATTCAGAGTTTTTGTTATTTTATTTCACAGTTGCCTTCCTGCCTGCTAAAATTTCATATCCTTTCAAAAGATGCCATTTCTCCTTTTCTGTGTGTAACAGCCCCTTGAAACAAATTCAACATCTAAGAACACATTTCTAAAGGATGCTTATGGAAAGTAGGGGATGAAGTGTAATAAATGCTTTCATAAACGGAGGGAGGAATGTCCACAGGATACACAATTATACTGGAATTCTGTATTTAAATGCTTAGAACTCATGGTAACTTTTAGAGACTTTTAAACTTCATTTTAATTCATTTCAGAAATGGTACCTTTCTGTTTGTAACTATAGTAATGAGAGATTTTCCAAATGGACCTTTGATGCCAGAGGCAACCCACCAGCTCTAAGCATAGTCAGATATCTAAGTTAAAATGCTGGAGCTAATTAAAGAATTGTCTTCAAACACAAGTTTAGAGGCAGGTAAAAGAGAAAAAAGATCGATTGTTCCTAGGTGAAATAGAGCCAAGGGAAAATAATTTCAGGATACGATACATGAGATTTGTTTGATTTTGGATTTGTTATATTTTCTTGGATTCAGAATTCCATCTTGATTAGAATAATTGTCAAATAAACTATCTCAACATGATTTGGAACTATCTGAAATATTTATGGGTGAATTATGAGTGCAATCATTATGAAACTAATAAAACAAAACAAAACAAAAAAAGTACAAATTCCATGCAAAAAAGGTAAATAGGACAATGGTAAGATCCAGAAACAATGCAAGCGCAGATGTGACACCAGTCCCTCACATGTATCAGAAGTAAGACACAGGCCAGAGGACCTGGGTGGAGTTCAAGATCCTGTCTTGTACAATCACTGTCCTCTGGACAATGCTTAGCTTTCTGAATTTGCAGTCCAATATTACATTGGGAAAAAATGCTAAGACCTAACTCAGAATTATTTCCAAATATTTTATTATGTTTTAAATTTATGCAATGATAATTATTGGAAGATGATCAAATTGAAACGCTAAAGGAAATAGTCCAATTTGTAGTAATGTACAAAAACCACATCTTTTTCAGTAGCATGAATAACCATACTGGGGAATGCAGCCGTAAGTAAATAAAAGAAGCAATTCCTAACAGAACCTAATTAGGAATTTTAAATTCTCACAAATGTTCAAGTGACAATTCAATCAATCACAGCTTTTTAGGTTTAAAGCATAGCACTGATTTGAGGAACTAATTGGAGCACCTGTGAAAGGTCAATAGCGTCTTAAAGTGCATGTAAGTGGTAATTGTGTGTCCCAAATGTCTGCTTCGTTTTGTGATCTGAAATAAAGGCACAGATTTAGATTTATGAAGTCTTCCTTGCATACTACCCATTTCTTTACAGTAGAGGATAAAAGTAAAAGGATTTCACAGTCAGAAATCCTGGGAACCTTCTCTGGCAAGAATGCCAAGTGTTAGTTAAATACTCACATTCAACACTACCCACTATTTCTGTCTTCCTCTGACACGAGGATGATTATAAATATTTGTAATGAAGTAATGTGTTATATTAAAGGCATATGAAGGTGAAAATGAAAGATGACAATAGTTTTGGGGATTAGATTTGATAATAATGGGTTGAAAGATTTAAAAAAAATGATATTTGAGGTACAGAGTACTTGAAGAAAAAGCCAAATAAAAGAGCTCTCCAGATACAAGAAGTCCCTTTGGAGTTTATCCTGTGGCCAAATAGTGTTACAAATTCTTTGATAGATCAAAGAGAAAGCTGAGTTTTCTCAGTTTGAAGGAGTTAAAAAGAGCTGAACAATCTGGAGAACCTAAGAACAGCTTGGCCAAAGCAGGAAATGTGTGAACTAAATAACCGAGAAAAGACTCCCAAATAAGAGAATGCGAAAAAAATTCACAGAACCTGGAGTCTAAAAGTCCCACCAAGAGGAAAACGCAGAGCAGAGTGCAGAGCCGGTGTCTAAAGCCTGTTTAAGGTTACCTCAAAGATCAAGGGTGAACTCCTTCTGGGAGGGAAGTCAGGAGACTATGTCAGCATGTGAGGAGAGAGATCAAAGTTTAAAGCTCAAAGCTCCCTGCAAAGCAACAAAGAGCAAGTGTGTTTCCCCTGTACCCTGACCTTGTTTACCTCGGGGCATCATAGAGGTCGGGGGTACTTAGTGGATCCTCAGAAAACTACTATTTTGAATATTTGCATTATTGTTTTAAATAAGGAGGAAAATAAACTGCACCATGACTATGCATTATGTGTGAAGGTACTTTCCACAGTGGAATGTTCACACTTTAAAATTTGCCTCTGTTTTTATTTTATGTGTATGAGTGCTACACCTGCATATATATACGTGCACCACTTGCATGGGTGCCTGTGGAAGAGGATGTTGGAGCTTCTGGAACTGGAGTGACAGAGGGTTATGAGATACCACATGGATGCTGGTGTCTTAAGAATTTCTTTCTGTGAGGCAGGAGCATAAGCAGTGTCCAGTCAGCCTCCTCTCTAGGTTCAGAACAACAAAGTGAACAAAGTTTGGTTTCACCAAATTACAGTTTGGGACACTGGAGTTTATTTGGGCTTACTCACAGAACACTTAGTGGGAAGGGGAAGATCCCTCTACTCAGGCTGTGCAGCAAATTCCACATTTCTACAGCGTCTCGGCGATCTCTGCCAGCTGCCCAAAACGGTGAAGGGACTAGTTCCATCCCAGCTTTCTCTGCTCACACCATAGTGCCGCACCCCATATGACTCAGGTCACTGGTTGGTTGGGAAGGTGTAACTGACTCTGTTGGCTTCTTCCGTTGTCAATCAAGTTTGTTTATACTGTGGTTGAGTGCACACAGTCGGTTTTGCCAGTCAGAGGGGAAAACTCATACAGCGGCTGGGAACTGAACTTGAGTACTCTGCAAGAGTAATCACCAGTCTTAACCACACAGTCATATCTCCGTCTCCTCCTAGTGAAAATTTCCAAAATCTTGTCCAGTGTGTATGTAGAATGACATATCTTCAATGTGTTGTTACATTCAATCCCCTTGGATTTCAGAGTTAAGATATGAAGAATTTTATGGTGACTTTTAATAAATACTTAGTTGAAAATACATGTGTGTAGAGGTGATTTAAAGGATATGTAGAGCATTGTGGTTCTAATGTGGATGAATTCATACTCTGCTCTCTCATGTACAACATCTCCCATTTATTTTATGCATGCATGGCTGGGATACATTTTTAAATTCAATTTTTTGGTTTCTAAATTTTCAACAAAATGGCAAATGCACTTTAATTTTTTTTCTCATATGTAATTCCCTATAAGTCTTGTAGAAATGGTTAGTGTTATGTGTAACAGCTCATTACATTTTGGGGGTACATACCAGTAGGATATGGAGAAGATGGGGAGGCAGTATGGTCACAGATTTAATGCCAAACAGCTATACTTTTAGGACTAGAGAGATGGCTCAGTGGTTAAGAACATTTGCTGTTCTTGCAGAGGACTTGGGTACAGTTCCTAGTATGCACATGGCAGGTATCAACTGTCTGTCAACCCAGTTCAGGGATCCAATGCCCTCTTCTGGTCTCTGCATACACCAGGTATACACAAAGTACACATACATAGGGACCAGCAAAACACTAATACATCTATATATAAAATTAAAATATTGAACAGAATTGTTGTTCTAATAGAAATGATAGAAATAGCATAAATATGCTGGTAACAAGTGGATGATCATCTCTTTCCAGTAATAAGAAAAACAATACTATAAAAGATTAGGTAGACTATATTAATTTGTTATACCACCAAGTGGTAACTCTGCTGCATATAAAGACAGACTATTTTTAGAATATTTTTAGAATATTAAGACATTGTACTTAATATTCCAGACCCAATACATTGCTTCCTATCCTTCCAGAGATAAGTGGAATATGACTTAAAATAAAGCAGTACAGGTAAGCTGATTTCAGATAGAATGACACATCTGTAGTCCACGAACCTTTTCTCTGTTACCAGCATTGTTTTCAGGATGCTTTCTATCTTATCTTCAGCTGACATGATTTCATGCACCATTGTTTGTGGGCCACTCTCCACTTTGGAAACCCTGCTCTGCTCTGGACTCCTGTCCCAAACTCAACTATCTCCTGAAAGGTCTGTATGGGTCTGAGCTTTCCTAATAAGCAGCTGAATGACCCTTCCTCTGCCTGTTTGAACCACACAGCTCACCCTTTCAAGACTGCCATTTTGATTTATATGTAATTCTTAGGCCATTCTGACCCTGTGCATAGCTGTAAGTTATCATATAAAACCATCGATTCTAAAACTCCATAAAGAATACCAGTCCTGCTCTTCAGTTCAGAACTGTATTTCTAACTATTTATATGAGAGCTCTATCTGGTGACCAGAATCAACAAACAAACCTAAAATCAATAATTTGAATATAGTTTTGACTGTTTTATATATATTCAATACTGCTTTCCCTGAAAATCATCACCACTAAGTCTACACCACAAGTTTTTAATGATGTAATTTTAATCTTTCTTTTTTTCCTAACCTTTAACCTAAGCATTTCACTGGCAATCAGTCTTGTTTTCTTTAGCTGTGTAATTTGAAGAATTTGGTTTTTCTGTCCAATCATGCAGTGCTTTTCTTGGGCACATCTCACATATCTCATGTCTTGCCTGGGCTTCTGTGAATGGCCCGCCTCCTCATTGCATCAAAGGTTTCCCCATGCTGCAGTGGAGGCTGTCTTTGTATAGATCATTCACCAGCCATCTCTTAGTGAAAAGATATTTGCTCTGCATTTATGCAGCAGATACAAATCAAAGTGTACTAAGTCTTCTCCAACTCAGCTTTCTCCATCTGTTTTTCATTCTCTCAATGGGTGAACTTTAGAGCCATCGACTAACTTTTATCTTTTCCTTAATATGTGTATTCATTATTGGATGTATTTTATATCTAGTCATATTTTCTTTGAAAATGTTCCCATTTCTTATTGAGAAAACACTAATTTATTCTTGAGATATTCTTCTTTCTATTATCATATTAAATTTCCCATGCTAGTTATTTTTTGTTTACTCTGATATCATAATTGATAAATCAGCTTTTGATTTATTTTTGAGTCATCATTAGAGCATATTGTCCATCAAGTAAAAGAAGCCATGGCAAGAGATAAATGTGAGACAGGAAGTCACATATCAGCCATTCTCTGCACACAACAAGGACAACTTCAAGAAACAGTTTCTCTGGTTCTGTCATGTGTGTCTCAGGCATCAGACTCATCTCTTTGGGACTGGAGACAAGTACCTTTAACCACTGAGCTATATCACCAGACTTGAATTCCTTCTTATGTGTGTTTTATCATTAGTAAGTTATGTGGTGGGTTGAATGAGAGCTGTTTCCCATAGGCTCTTGTATTGGAACGAGTGGTCCTGGCTGGAGGTGTTGCTTGGGGCGGTAATCAACCTTTATAAGGTGGAGCCTTGCTTTAGGAAGACCATCACTGGGGGAAGGTTTTGAATGTTTATCTCCTCTCCACTTCCAGCTCCCTCTCTGCTTGCTGTCTGTGGTGGAAGATGTGACCTCTCAGCTTCCTGCTCTGGTTGCCTCTCTTCTCCTCCTCTGCTACTGGGGACTCATGCCCTGGAACCATAGACAAAGTAAATTCTTTCCTCCATAAGTTACTTTTGGTCCAGATGTTTTATCCTAGCAACAAATATAAGTAAATACAACATATGACGTGAGTGTTCTCACAGCAACTGGAAATGCTGGACTTTCCTGTTGTCGAAGAGGAATGTGCAGATGTCCTGGGCGAGGGAGGGGGTATGAAGAGGAATGAGAAAGCACAGGTGCTTATATTACATTGGACACACTTTACTGGATTTACATCACTTGGGAGAGAGTATAGACTCACTTGGTGCTTTTGCTTTTTTTTAGTTCCTTTATTTCTTCAAATGTAAATCCAGCATCACCCATAGACTGTGGTATAAATGCACAGATCTAGATATATTTAGATTAAATTTATGGGAAAGTATACGCTGATATTATTAAGAAGATTTGAAGCATAGTGGGATTGAAACATATATTCCTTTAAAATAGAAGGAAGTAATGTCTCAGTCCACATACAAGACCTTCAGAAACTAGGAGGTTATATAATTGCATGAGACTTTCTGACCTGTGCTTAAGAGGGTGTCAGGTTAATGAAGGAATAGATACTTAAAAATGCAAAAATGGGGGCTGAATCCATGGCTCAGCAGTTAAGAGCACTGGCTGTTCTTGTAGTGGATCTGGGTTTGATTCCCAGCACCCCACATGGCTAACTCCAGTTCCACAGGATTGCTCACCTCCATGGGCATTGCACAACATTGGTGCACTTACACGCCTGCAGGAAATACATTCGTGCACATGACATAAAAATAATAAAACATTTTTAATGCACAAAGGACACACAGAATCACAGAGAAATGCTCATCTCTGTATAAAATGTATTCTATAATATGTAACATTAAATATGGAATATCTATCATGTAGAGAATATTTATAAGTACTTTGGGAATATATGCATATCTATGTGTAGTTACCATTTTACTATACACATCATAGAAATGTTTACAATATATACACTTAGTATCTTGAGGACCACTGACTGAATTTACATCTTTTAATATCACCATTAATTTTTCTTTTACCTAAAAAATGGTATTTAGCCAGGCATGGTGGCACAGGCCGTAATTCTAGGACTCAGGAGGCAAAGCCAGGCAGATCTCTATGAGATCGAGTCCAGCCTGGTCTATATATTGAGTTCCAGGTCAGCTGGGGTTACAGGGAGACCCTACATCAAAAAGACATCCCCTGCTGTTCCAGTGTCCTCATCTCTTTTATAATGGCAAGACTGGAGGAACTGGAGGATTATTTCCGGTAGTCCATTACTGTATGAGAAAATTAACAACCTCATCTAAAACAGTGAAAGGAAAAACTGCATACCTTTGTCGTTGAGAATTCTCTGTGACATTTCACCTTTTCAGCAAGGATTGTGTGTCTCAGGAAAATTTCAACTACAAGAAATGCAAATAATCAGATTTGTTTTGGCATGACATAGATTTCTTTTCACCAATTTTGACTATGGCTGATGTCTAGACCTTCAGAGTCTTCAACATTCATGTTCACTGCCCGAAGAATGTTCACTGGTAGAATGCAGGCCGGGGGGCGGGGCATGGCATTTAATTGTTAAATCAGTGCATGTGCCCGACTTGCAGAATCTTAGTACAGTTTAAATCTGCTTAAAGGAAGCCAATCATCCACTCTTCTAACTTCTGACAGTGTGCAATCAAACTTTTTATGTTGTTCACAGTTTCTTGAAGGCAAAAAAGGCCTAGTGTTTAACTAATTAGCTAGAAATAAAAAGCATTCCATTTGCATGGGACACATATATTTGACCCTTTTCTTTTGAACTTTTCAAATAGTATTGTAGTATAGCAGACACTTTTTTTTCCTCATAATCTTTCAGCTGTCTTAAAGATCTTAACATCACACAAGAAAGAGACTTATTTTTCCTTGTGCAGGAGTTATATTTGACACTTGTTTATGCTAGAGATTTGATTTTGTTATGATTACTTTTAGACAACATATAACTATGATTAAAGATGCTTCTTGTGATGTGAGTTCAAAATTAGGCAAGCGTGAGATCATGCGTTAGCTTATTTGATAATCACAAAGGTCCTAAGGAAGGACGTATCTTCTGGTTTTGAGGGTTACCCCTATTATTGTGTGTACGTGTTTGTGCGTATGTGTTTTGTGTCTCTCTGTGTAACAGTGGAGATGCATGAATAACAGCGCATGTGTGGTGGTCAGAGGACAATGGTGTGGCACTGGTCTGGTCCTCCTTTTACCTGATTCACAGAATTGAAGCCTCTTGTCAGTCTTGTGTGTTAAATGCTTTTACCCACCAAGCCATCTCACTGCACCAGAAATATGTACTATTACTGCATTATTTTGAGATATAGTTACATTTTTTTAGTTATATACTGTATCCACATTTTTGTTTGATATTGAATACAGAGTTCCTGGCCTCAAAACCCCACCTCATAGCCACACTTGCTCCAGAGTGGTCAATGTACACTCATGCATGGAGATCCTGTCCTCTTTTGTACGTTATTAAAAGGAAGGATCACACCTTCCAGTTGTAGTTGTGAAAGATAAAAGTGTTGTTTTTACCTATCACAGTAACATTAGTCAAATACAATGGTGATTAGATAACTGACCAGAAGTTCTTTAATGTGCCAGATTCACCATTCCATATATCCGATAGCTCATCCTCAGTCTGTCCTCTCTCTTAATGGCTGAATAGTGGAAAATCTGTGAGAATACTTTTCATTTCTAGTGAGGAGCTGAGGACTGAGCACGAGCTCTTGTTATTTAGAACATATCCACTCTTGATTTGCTCCAGATATTGAAGGAGTCCAGCCAAGTAGCCTGGCAGAGAAGAATTGTTGGTCATGATTTATGGCTTTACTGTCTTTTGCATGAGAAAAACTTGTTCTGCGATATGGAAAAATTTCAATTCAACCCACGTAATTGCTCAGAATGAAAGAAAAGAATTCCTGATTAATATGGTGTCTTTCTCTCTAAGGCAAATGAATAGTGGATTTGAGTTCATATAATGCAGACAATATACGGCACTTACATGCTGAGTGGCTTTCTCAAAGAATCCCCGAGGCCTTCACAAACATTAAAAATTCTTAAGAGCAGCATCAAACATCAGTGTCTTTGGTTCAGATTTTAACCCAGAAATTGATTTAGCATTTTAGATCTCCCATAAGGATTGCTTTTGCATTCATAAAGTGCTGTGAGGGGTGGATCTGCTGTTTGACCAACAGCTACTGACCAAGGTAAAGACTTTTATAGTTTTCAGGAAATCACAAAGAGGCTCCCATAACAACTGCAGGCATGGACAAAACCAATCTATGAGTATTGAAACAGGAATTTAAATATGTGGTTATTAGCACAGAGAGCAGTTGGCAGAGAACTGTCCTCGCCATTCCTCTTACTGTTATTACTATTTCTGTAAAGCCACAAGTGCCTAGCGTACCAGAAGATGATGGGAAATATAACAAAACGTAAGGTTACGATAATTCAACCTCCTAGCTGTGATTGCAAGTACCCCACCTGTTCTAATCACCTCATAGGCAGATGCATAGCCAGATAAAATAGGGGGGCAGTTTCTGTGTTCTAATCACCTCATAGGCAGATGCATAGCCAGATAGAATAGGGGGGCAGTTTCTGTGTTCTAATCACCTCATAGGCAGATGCATAGCCAGATAGAATAGGGGGGCAGTTTCTGTGTTCTCATTCTTACTAATAATAGTGGTGTTAGAAAAGGTGTGCAGCTTCTGTGATCATCAGAAGGGTTTAGAAAGAGTAAATAGAATACACTGTAGTTTTCAATACAAATCACTAAACTTAATAAAGAGTGGAAAGCACTTTAAAAAGAAGAGAGAAAATATGAAAACTGGAAAGCCTTTTATAAAAGTAGAAAAAATAAGAAAAAGACAGAAGTGTTCACATTTGGATTAAGCAAATATCTCAAAATTTTAGGAAGAAAAGTCATGACTATGGAGAATGTTAGTTATGAGTATTATCTTTAATACTTTGAACTGTGGGAGCTCAGGAGGAAAGAGGAGGAGGAGGAGGAGGAGGAGGAGGAGGAGGAGAAGGAAGAGATAGAGGAGGAAGAAGAGGAAAAGAGCAAACATAGAGCCAAAGTACTGATGTTGGTAACAAAAGACTTGAGACTTGACACCAACACAAATTCCAGAGGAGAGAAAAAGACAGTTTTATATGGTCTATGAAAAGTTCTCTTTTTTTGACTTAGCAATTCATGTAGGAACTAATTAAGTTATGATCACCTGGAGCAAAAGGACCCTAATAACTATTGGCACAAGGATCAATGCAAATTATGTAAAAGGGTTATTAGCTATTTCTTGTTGAATGAAATTATAATGATTATTCCATGCTCAAATCTCTATAAATCTTTATAGTAAAAGTTATCTTTACACTAAGATAATTTTTTCTTGGGAAAGAATAATATATCCACCAAATGATGTACGACAGGTATTTGCATTCAAGATAATGAAGTTGTGTAACCATTTCACATTATATGAAAATCTAAATGTTTGAACTAAAGCTATGACTCTTCTAAAAACAAGCAATGCAAGACTTCAGGATCTTGAATTAGGCAATAGCAGAGGCAAAATATCCGGAGAACAAAGAATTCAAGCAAAACCTGGTAACCAGACTTCATCAAAATTTAAGTGTTTATGCCTCAAAAGACAGTATCAGGAAAGTCAAAAGAGCCAGGCCTTGTGGTATACACATTTGATCCCAGAACTTGGGAAAAGAGTCAATCAGATCTCTGAGAGACCCCCCCCCCCATTTATATAGCTGAGTTCTAGACCAGATGTGGCTACAGGGAGATCCTGTCTCAAAAAAACAAAAAGCAAAGACCAAATCAAAACCAAAACAGAGTCAAATGAATACCCTTTGGAAGGGAGGTAAAATTTTCAAACACGAATCTAATAAGTCTTTGTATATAGAATATATAACCAATAATTTTCATACTATTAAGAGAAATAATGAAAATCGTATAAATAAAAACCATCTGAATAAATACTTTTCAAAGAAATATAATCTTAAAAAGTACATGTAATAAATACTTGAAAACACAATCCTTACTATGACCAATTAAGGAAATAAAAAATTGTAATGGAATAGTAATTAGAATAGTCAAAATTTAACACAAATAATAAAAATGCATTGCCTAAGATGGGGATCAACTCTCAGATGCTGGTATTTGGAATACAAAATGGTGCACTCACAGTGTAGAGTTGGCCAAAAGTCTTCATAATTATATGCATAGACTTACTATTTGATGCTTCAGTTATGCTTTTCCGCACTTCAAAGTAATGCTAACACCTACGTACATAAAAATATGGACGTTCTTGGTTGGGAGTGCATAATGGTAAATGAAGGGCAATGACAGGAAAGAGTGGGGGTGTAATAAATTAAAATGAAATATGCATGTCAAGCCCATGTAGAAACTCATCAATCTTTAATTAAACCAATAGCAACAGAAATAATAATAAAGAAAATAGGAAAATTAAGATAATTAAAATAAAATATTTAAAATATATTGTATAATTAACAATGGAAGGGAAGAAATACAGAAATATACTGCATATGTCAACAATGGGGGGTTATCAATGCTGAATCTTGAGATGATACATTTATTGAAAAAAAGTAAACACAAAAGACCAAGACAACCTAGTATATGATCATATAATAAATGTTCAAAGAAGTCCAATACTCATGGCTAAGAAGATCAGGGTGTGTCTAGTGTTGGGGACATGTGATGAATAACTGTTAAATAATATAGCATTTAAAAATAATAAATGTTTTAATTTAGTTATTTTGACTATGAATATACCCTATGAATATA
Source organism: Eospalax fontanierii (assembly GCA_035773235.1). NCBI lineage: Eukaryota > Metazoa > Chordata > Mammalia > Rodentia > Spalacidae > Eospalax > Eospalax fontanierii. Next base: position 15,435,554 of record CM069543.1, read on the forward strand.
TTAAAGTCCATGAAACTGGATATTTTAAGTATGTGAAGTCTTCAGCACATGCATTATATTAATATCTAATTTGTAATATTACAAAACCCAAAATATATGTTTCAAATATTTCATTGGTAGATGGGCTACATTCTATAAAGAAAATGAAATGCATGGGCAAGTCATATTAAGAGATATTATCCTAAAAATAAAAATGCCATTATAACTGAACAATCCCAGGATAAATATTTTTTTTTCTTAAGGAAAACTTGTGTAATCTATACTAACCTATAGGTTTAAAGTAAAAGTCAAAACAAAGCAAAACAAAGTTTCAATCTTTCTTGATCGAATTTTCATTAGCTATCAGTAGAGATGACCAAATTGATCAGAGACCTAAAAACATCTCCCTCCATTTGTTCAAAGACAATTCAAATGTCATAGTCATCGCTCCTAGATTGTGGAGTCACCTAAACTTGAAACATGCATCATGTTGACAAATGAGATGCAATTCAAAGGTCAGAGACCAGAATCAGTTAGAAGAGCTTGAGTGTAGACAAAGATACATGAATCTGAATCTAATGAAAGTACAAGAAAGAAGAAGAATCTTCACACAAGTTTTCTCTATAGCACCCAAGCCAATACTGAAAGAAAATCAAAATCTAGCCACTAGTGGCAAGCTACAAAATTCAGAAAAGAAACATTTTTTAGCATGTCATATTCAGTAAAGACAGTAACTCTGTCCATCTGTAGCATAGTGTATCACATTGCAGAATGAAGTTACTCTGGATTGGTGAGGTTTTCTTTAATAGATGCATCTCTAACCTGCCCTTAATGCATTCCATGCTGTTATTAAAATTTCTCTTTGGGAGAGGCAGACTAACTTAACCTGCCTCTCTCTCCCTGCTTGCAACCCAAAGGGTCCCCCTCCCCCAGGCCTCGCCACACACACACAAATTCCTCCACTCACAGTTAAACAGATTTTAGCTAGTTTACTTGGGCTTACTAACAGAGCAATGGGTGAGGGCTTACTTACAGAACACAGGCGCCCACCCTCCCCTTCGCAAGTTCCATTGGTAAGTCCACGTGGCTGGGGTCTTGCAACTTCCGGGTGAACAGATCCTAATGGCTCATGGGGGAGGGGAGAAAAAGGGCCGGCCTCCTGGCACCCCCAGTTTAAATACCTTTAGCCCCTCCCCTTCTCACATCCAAGGCCAATAGACCTGGCTGGTGGGGCATAGGATTTTCCCAGCTCATCTTCTGCTCAAGGTGGTCTTGGGTGATACCATTGAGAGGGGTGTTTGTCCACTTTTTCCCTCGGAGAAGCAGTTCACTCTACACATGCGTTACAAGCACATGGCAGCCCAGTTAATATTTTCTTCGATATCAGCCAGGTAGTGAAGAAGAAGTAAGACAGTAGAAACCAGAAAGGGACATGGCATCAGGTAAAAAGGACCATGCACATCCCAGTGCACATTTACGTACCCACTATATTATTTACTTTCAATTACCATGATAAGACACCAGACCAAGACAACTTATAGAATGAAGAGTTTATTTTGGTTCTGAATCCAGAGTTAGAGTTAGAGTCCATAATGGCTGGGGAGGCATGGTGGCAGAAGTGACCTAGCAGAAATCTGAGGGATTATATCTTCAAGCAGGAACAGGAAGTATAGAGGGTCTGGAAATCTGACAAGGCTTAAGAACTCTCAAAGCCCACCTTCAGTGACTTGCTTCCTTCAGCATGGCCATATCTCCTAAAGTTTCCATGACTCTCCCCAAACAACACCACTAACTGGGGACCAAGTGCTTAAATACTTGGAACCTATGGAGGACATTGTCATCCAAACTGGCACACCCATGAAATGACAGAATGCAATCTTATTTGTTTTAATTTGCTGATTGAATCTAACAGCTAACTGTAGATGCATTTATAGCTTTCAAAACATTTCCATCTGTGTCATTACACTCATCACAACCTTGAAATTTAGACATGTTACAAGCAAAACAAAGGTATGGGTCACAGAATTTTTTTTTTAATTGTACTGAAGTAGCCATACATAGTCCAAAGGGAGGATGTCAGTGGGAAAGCAAACATCCATGTGCAGAAGAGAGAATGATGAGTGTCACCCCAGGGTTCTAACTCAATGTCAGTACAAACGGGAATGCAAATGGAACCTTGTCTGAGTTCAAGGTATGTGCATTTTCTCTGAAGATTATTGTGGTTCATTGCATAGTAAGAAAACACACAAACAGGCATACATGAATATTGAGATCTCAGTTCTATCTTTATACATCCCCAGTTGCTCCAATGAGCTTCCAAATCCACATCAGCATTGCTGCTTAGCAGACTGGGCTGACCCTGGCATATCAGTTAACAATCAAGACAATCCCTCACAGACAGGCTCACAGACCTGTTCATTTCTTGAAAGGAAGGCTAGCTTTGTAGTTTTTGAATCCATGAACCAAATTTATATCAAGTTTCAGATACATGCCTATGTCTTACAGTTTCATGGGATACTTTTGTATTTTAAAATTCTGCTTCTAAAAACTGAAAAAAGATACCAATTTATTTACAGTATTATATAGCATGTGGTATATAGACATTTGTGAATGTTAGACTTACTAGATGACTAATATTTTATTTAGCATGTACAATGGGGTAAAGAGGAAATGATGTTTTCTCTCACACTTTTCCCCCTCGGTGAATTTGTTTTCTAAACTTTGTACTTAGCGCTGTGGGAAATACAGAGTTAAATAAAACATGTTCTTGTGGATACATATGAAATACAAAAGTAAATTGAATTCCTAGACATGGCATTTTGCCATTTCATATGTCTCTGAACATTTGAGATGTGGATATGGGAATCTTAACACCCCAGACTACAAACTAAAAAAAATGGAAACTTTAAGAAAATTTTCAGAGGTAAAATATTTTACATATAATCAGGTTAAAGCAGTTCATATTCACATTTGGAAGCAGCTTTCATTTTGTCACTTAGAAACTAAGGCTGCATTTTTTCCACATACACTTGTAACAAAGTTCCTCCCTCCCTCTCTCCCTCTCTTCCCCCCTCTTCCCCTCTGTTCCTTCCCTCCTCCCTTCCTTCCATCCCCCTTTCTTTCTTCTCTCTTCTCCTTTTCGTCTCTCTCCTTCCTTCCTTCCTTCCTTCCTTCCTTCCTTCCTTCCTTCCTTCCTTCCTTCCTTTCATTCTCCTTCCTCTTCCTTTTCCGTTTCTTTCCTTCCTTCTTTCCCTTCCTATCTTCCTCCTTCCCTCCCTCCTGTCCTCCTTTATCCCCTCTTTCTCTTTTCTGTCTCCTCCAATCCTGGTTTTTCATATTTAAGCATATTTAAGAGATAACCTTTAAAGGGAAGGGAATGAAGCTATATCAAATGGATACACCTTAGTGACCTATACAATCTGATACCCTCATAGTGACAGAACTTGGGAAACATGCAACAAGAACAATGAAACACTGGCACACTAACTAATATAAAAACTACAAAACATAGTTACCTTAAAACATAGACATATAGGCAAATATGCATACATCCCCTCTGTGCATTGGAAGTTAATAGTTAAAGCAATGCATTTTGCTGAGGTGGAATTTAACTGGGAAACGTCAATATTTGAAACTTTTAAATAAAATTCAATTATTTTTTGGACAAATATCAGGGAAATGTTAGAGATTTAAGGGAAAGAAAAGTACAAACATTTAATACCAAATTCAACTTTTCAATGAACTATTTTAAATGAAAAATAGTTTGTTATATGTAGTTTATAATGTATAGTACTACATTATAATTATTTAATATATTGCTTTTATTGCTTTTATTTTCATGTTTACTGGGTAACACTTTAAAATAATGGCTCAGTTAAGGTAATTAATGTTGAATTACAGTTGAAATCCAATTGAATTACTTGTGACATGCACATTAATACTAGATGAGTTCACTGTGATTAATGCTGTTAAATAGATACCAGAGGAATTAATATTGATCAGGCAATTATTTTAAAGTGTTACTGTTTATTGCAATTTATACCAACTTCTTTTATTTGAGGAAACCATTCTTTATTGGCAGTGTCCAGGGCAAACTCTGTAATTACCTTGGAAACCTGAGTGAGGAACACATGGATTTGTAGTACTTCTTGCGTTATAAATATGTTTATTGCATTAGAGAATCAAGGGGCTGGAGAGATGGCACACAGCTGATAAAATGCTTGTCATACAAGAGTGAAGACCAGTGCTCACATCTCCAGAAGCCAAGTAAAAGTGATTGGGAGGGAATGCATCCTACAAGCCCAGTTCTCAGAGGGCAGAGTCAGGGAAACCCTGGAGGCAACCTGCAGGCAGGACTGACTAAAATAGTGTAATCCAGCTCTAGAAAGAGTCCCTTTCTAGACAAATGAGAAAAACACCTAATATCAACTTCATGTCTTCACATACGTCCACGATGAGAGCACCCACAGAAACAAAAACCTGTCTACATGCTTAAACCCAAAAACACATACACATGTCTGAAGCAACTGTTCACATTTAGATATACACTTATCTGAACATATTAATCAAATATTTCAACAGCAGGCACATTTTTTTAAATGACATAGTATGCTATTATAAGTTGTTAAATATATTGTAATTATATGCAAAGTCAGAGAGAGGGGGGGGGTCACCTAGGATCTAAAACAATGATAATTCTTTCTTTCTCTTTATGTTCTAATCATGCATCTGTGTGATACTGTTATGTGAGACTGGAGAGAAAGACTATGGGATTAAATTCTATTTAATCCAGATTCAGAGCTGATCTTTGGTATATTTTGGAAATAGTAGTTGATAACCTTGGTAAGTTACATGAAAGTTTTGCAGATATTTTGAAATAATGAAATAAAATGATGGAATTAATAAGAATAAAAGTTCAGAAATGAGGTCATTTTTTATGTGGAAATAGTTAACGATCACTTGTTGGTAGAAATCTCCCTTTATTTATAAAGCTTTTGAACAAATTGTCCTCATTCTTGTGTTAATAGGAAAATTCAAAAACTGCAAAGGGAACATAGAAGGTCCTTTCTGACTTGTATCAGTCAGGGTTCAAATCAATTCACACATGTAAACACACATATATGACAATATACATAAAATATATACACATATACACATATAAATATAGATGCATTGCCTAGTGCATACTAAGCATAGTGTTTTAGGTTAGGATTTGTCTATGGTTTAGGAAGCAGAGTCCCAGAATTGGTACCTGAAGGACAGACTGATAAGCTTAAGTTGTGAGGCAGACTGTATTCTTTGAAGAGTTGTTTTAAGATCCAACATTCCATTGTTTGCATGGGGGACAGGTCCACATTATCAAAAGCTACTATCCATTACTTAAATGAATTTACTATTAATTTTTGCCACGTCTGAAATATCCCTTTACAGAATCATCCATATTAGTATTTGTATAATCCATAGCCTGTTGACACATACATCCAGCTGTAACACTAGAAATCCATGCTATGCTGGGTGATCATAGCAGGTCTCCCCTGTCTCTGTCTTTCTCTATTACCCCCATTCAAATTTTGTTAATATAATTAGAGAGGCATATTTTCATTTTTTAATCTTTCAAGTATCATTTATAAATATTAAGCACTTGGCAACTTGTCAACCAGAAATAGCTATGTATATTTTCTAAAGTGACTAACTTTTCACACCTTGATTTCTTTCTAGAGTCCTCAGTGCCTTCAAATTTTCCTTAAAGTGCTTAACTGCTCCATATTGAAAAGAATGTAGAAATGACTTTTTGACAAGTTCCTGTCATTAATACCTTGGGGATTCCTAATAATGGCAAGTACATGTAATAAATGATGAATAATCAGTACAAGACAGGAGAATAGGTTGAGGATACATAAAATGATTAATGCCAACAATTAATTGCTTTTCTTCATAATCGTATTTTTTAAATCTGGATACTTTCTTCTAAAATCCAGAGGGTGTGAACCCTTTCCTTATCAAAATACTTTCCCAGATCAAGTTTCCTATATAGATTGATTTGAATTTCTTATGATTCTTCTTTTCCCTAGGCTTTACAGATTTGTTGAATTAAATTTTTTTTCCAACTTCAGGGAGATGGTCTGGAAAATTTTCAAATACTCTTGTTGTTCCCAAAGGAAAAAAAAAAAACCAATCATTCACACAAACATTCTTTGTGTCCATGTGTAATTCTTCAATTTTGCTTCAAGAACGGTTTAATGTATTTCCATAGATACCATGGTTTAGTGCATCTTTCTAGCCAGGAGTCTATTTAAACTGAAAGTAGTTTGTCTTTGTGTCACAACAGAAAACAGTTATTTCCCTTGTCTTTGCGTGATCATGAGGCAGTGTATAAAAAGATTAGAAAAAGAGAGAGCTATAAGTGGTGAACCCCAGGAGAAAATGCCTCCTGGCCTTACACCATAATAAGGCAATCTAAAGAAAGAGGCCATTCAAAAGTCTACCCAATTTTCAGCTCATTGAAATAGCTAGCATTGAAAAGTAGAAAAGTTGTAGTTCTCTAAATTTTGGATTATGTTATAAACCATGGCTATAAAAAATCTATAAAATCAGTATCATTGTATTATACAAGAGAACAAAGTATTTACAACTTTTCAGGAAAAGAAAAAAATACACACACACAAAAAAAGAAAAACGAAGAACTTTGAAGCAAGTCAGCTTCCTGTGAGGGCAGGATTCTTATCTCCAAAGCATAACTGCTTCTGGTACAAATCTCAGAATACCTTCCACTACACATGTGCCGTAGCTGATTTTAAAAGATACATGGTACTATGGGGCTGACTATCTTGGGGGCAATTCCAACTCTTCAAGTGTAGTTTAAATTCATCAGGTGATATGAATTATGGCACATGTTATTAGAGAAGGAAATTATCCTGTCTTCCATCAACGATTAGTTCACCAGAATTGAAATGTTTATGTCTTAAAGGATTCGTTCTGTTATCATTGGATTTTTATTATTTAATCCCTTTCCTTTGGTGATGTGCAGACACGGACAGCTCACTAAGTGCTTGCACTAATGCTGTTACTCTATATCCCTCAGCAATTGCTTAGATTGGGAATTTTCCCAAAGGCTTTTGATAACTGAGTTCAGAAGGAATAGTTAGGAATCATTTCTTCTAAAGTAAGTTAATGATGATTTGCCACTTTGGTTTACATATTTTCTAGTTATGTTGTGATTTCCAAGCATATATTTTAGACTATATAACTCACATATGATGAATAATTATATCATTATCACGAAACAAAGGCAACGGACAGGACTTGGTGTAAGTCATTAGCCATTTTGAATTTCCTGAGTTCTAGCATATCTATTTTGTTCCTTAAATAAATGTGAGTTTTCTGTATGGAAATAGAGTTCCAGAAGCTCCTGGGATCTTTCTTATATGAGCTTACAGCAATGGTGACAGTAGGCACTCTAGATAGGCTGATTAGACCTCAGTGGATGAACTTGAGCTGGGAAATGTCTCAGGACAGTAACCTGACACAGTAGGCCTTGGCATGGATGACAGAATGCATGGATTCCATACATTGGACGAAGAATGTCTTGGATGCTTTGTTGTGTTTAAATACCTCATGTAGAGATCTGTTAAAAATACACGCCAGTCTTTAGAAGTCTACACTCAATGCTAGAGAGTTGGCTTAGCAGACAGTAAGGCTTGCTTTGCAAACAAATGCCCAGAGTTTGATCTCTGGAACCAGCAGAAAAGGCAGAAGGTTGTGGTGCTCACCTGTGACTGGAAGATGGGAAGTTGAGAAAGGAACGTCCTCAGGGCTTTGGAGGCCTTGATCAGAGCAGCTCCACTGGAGAGAAGCTGAGGAGACAGAAGAGAACTTATCTTAACAAAGTGAAAGGTAAAAATCAACTCCTGAACTTGTCCTCTGACCTCTACCCATGTATCGTCACACTCAAACACATGTACACTAAATACATACAGACAACCATACGTACATACATACATAGTTTATACCCCTTGACAGGATGCCACACACTTCTGTTTTACAGTGCCTTGTCATACACAGAGCTTAGGGGACCACTCACTAATCGCCTTCAGTGTCTGAGTGAACAAGGCTAAGCCCCATGGAATTTAGCCTCTATGCTCCTTCTCTGTATAACATTCCTCTTTCTATTCTCCTGGATAATACATTCCTTCTCATTTCTAGAAGGGATGTTGGAAGTAGCATCCTCAGAGCAGTGTTGTCCTCTGAGGAAAGGATTAATTGTTTCACCTTGTTTTACCCAAGGTCTTTACATCAAACATATTAGTCATTTTGTCCATGAAATATGCTTAGATAGTGTTACTCTGTGCTTTGTACAATAGCACATGGCTACAGATCTACATAAATAGTTGTTGGATGATGGAAGGGTGAATGACTGTTGCTTTGTAATGAGTGTGTAATTTTCACATGAGCAGGTAGCATCTTTTACTCTATCTGTAGTGCAAAAAGTCCTGCCTTGCACCTCCCAGTTCTTCCTCTACCACGATGTGACTATAGTGTTTTGAAGCTCTGACCATGGGAGGGCACTCTCTAGTCTGTACTGATCAAGGATTAAGAATAAATGGAATTAAATATGTCTGGAAACACATAATCATTATTTTTGGACAGTTTTTTTCTCTCTTTTGTTCAATTAATGAAGCATTTGTATCCATGGTTATGCCTGCTGTTAAGTGCCTCACTGTCTCCTTTAGCTTTAATTAAGTGAATTCAGTTAAAGAGGCTTTAAAAATATTTTAATCACAAACATGTAGAATGCCTTGATTCCCTTGAGAGATTTGCCCTAAGTTTTCTGATTGTATTTAAATAAAACAGGTTGGTAAAGATTCCCCCAATACACTGCACAACACACACACACACACACACACACACACACACACATACACACACATACACGCCGCGTGTCTGCACCCTGGATTTGACTTCCTGTGATACTTGCTGGAACAGTTAGTCACCGTTCCCCAGGAATTACTTGAGTGTAAACAGAGAGGATCAAAGCATTTATTACATGAAATGAAAATGCTGTGCACATTGAATTTAGTGAAAACACTGTTAGCAGACATGAATCTGCAAGAGAGGCACTTCTAATTAGAGACTGAGAGCACTCTACCGGGGATTTCCCAGACTATTTTGAGATTATCTTGCCTTGTGCTGCTCAGTTTTGCACATACTTCCTTCATTTTATGCATGGGAATTTTATATTCCCTTCTTCTAAAAAGAAAACAAAAATGGGAAGGGGGTCTAAATAAACACCACATCGTTATTGTCTTTTTGTTTATAAATCTGAGCTTCCGTAATTTTCTTTGTGGACACAAAGTAGTCACTGATTAAGCGAAAGTGTCCAGTACTGACTTAAGCATCTTATTTCTCCTTCTCTTTCTTTCCCCTCTGTGTGTGTATGTGTGTGGTATATGCATGTATGCACAGATGTGTGCAGATACACGTAGCCATACAGGGACCAAGGTCAATTCCCTACCTTAGTTATGAGTCACTGATTTTCACAGAATCAGAGCTCAGCATTTGGCATACTCCTGCTTGCCAACCGGTCCCTGGTGTCCACGCCCCAAAGCTGTCACTCCAGCGTGGGCTGCCACATTTGGATTTTTAAGTGGGTCCTGGGGATCTGTCCTCAGTTCACTATACAGTTTGTGAGCTGTCTCCCTATATCTATTCTGTGTCTTCATCCTCTCAGATACAAATGGGAAGCTTGAGCATGGTGTTTTAAGGCCTTGTAAAATTGTATGTGTTACTGATGAAATGAATCATGCTGTTTTATAAGAAATATAATTGTAAATGAATCCATAATCCAGTTTTAATTATGCATCTGCCCTGGTAGTACCCAGGACATATTCACAACTTGTGAAAGTATACAACAAAATGTCTAAGACAAATTTGGTTATAACTAAGTGAAAATAAATGACAACTACCCAGCTGTGGCTTCCAAAGAGGTCATGTGTTCTCACATCCCGCAGTAACAACATCTTTTAGGAATTTATAACAGCGCACTCCTTAAATGAAATATCACATGTTGCAAAATAGTTAATCTGAGATTCATCACTCTGCATTCGGATGTGGTTTGGGAGCATTTACAACTGATCTGCTGTTGATACTCCATGTCCTCTAGTATGTTTTTCAATATTCTGTTCCGTTGTCTGCTAACCTCCTTGAAATATTGGTTTATGTTTGTTTTCTTTGTCTCTTAAAGCTCACTTCTCTTTAGTAGATCCAAATTCTGATTTCAGTTCTTCATAATCTTTAACCTTCCTGAACCTTGTGACTTCATGGATGGGTCTTCTCCACCAACATTTCTTGTCTTGGGCTCACTAACATCAGACTCTCAGAACTGTCTTTTTCTACTTGACCAGTGTCCCTTCATATATTATTTTCTGAATCATAGGGACTCACACAGATTTCTTCCATTTGCTTTCCATGTGGATTAGCGGATCAGTTAATCACAGCAAAGGCAGAAAAAAAAGTCAGTTCACAGTAATGGTATCTTAAAAAGTGGTTCAGGTCTCAGTCACATTTCTGCATTCAGAATGCCATTACCATTTGAAATGAGAACTAGAATACTGAGCAGAGACTATTGAGGACAAGGCCACAGTAGCTGGCCAAAGCAAACAACATCAGTCAGCTGAACATGAAAGACACACCCTGACTTTGACAGCAATCTAAATGCACTAACACTAACATCAGATCCCAGACTAATATGTGGAGATTATGGCAGGCTGCTGCCATTGCCAACATTGACACAGAACTGACAAACCCAAATCTATGAGCTAAACATGCAAATTGATAGAGTGGTATTAAATTCAAGAACTTAGAAAGGATACTTGTCTAAAACATTCCATTTCTTAACCCTGCAACATCATTGAAACTGTTTAGTATCCAAAAAAAAAGTAACTGTTTCTTAACCTGTCATGCTTTGACTTGGATCAGTGGTATAGTTGTTATATTCCATCTGGTTTCAGGTAGAACTTATGTACCTGAAAACCCCATGGGTTGGAAATTAGCATTATAGTTACATAGAAATTATCATATTTCAGTGACGGTGTGATGACTCAGTAGGAAAAGGCCAGGTGTGGCAGTATGTTCCTGAGAAGTCAAAGACAGGAGGCTGTTGACAAGCTGCAAGGTTCCATGAAAAATCCTCTCTCAAATAAGGTATTGAGCAATAAAGAAGAAAGTTATACACTGGTATGCACAGCCCCACTCACTTCCACACATACAAGATAATCTATTTCAGGTATCAAAATATATAATTAAATTTCATCCTGGATTATAGATAATATGACATATATCATTCCAATTTATACCTTTTATATCTTATATCCGCAATATACCAGTTACATATACACAATATATTTGAAATATATATTCCAAGTTACTGTTTTAAATATCAGTATCAGCTTGCTTATCATCATTTATACTGAAAGTCCATCATACCTAACTTTGGGACAAAGCAGAAGTTATAAATGATATATATATATATATATATATATATATATATATATTCAAAATTTAAAGTAGCATGCATACCTCATTAACACGGATGCATGTGTATTTTATAAAAGCAAGATGCTTTTAATTGATGATCTTTTTAATGACTTAGCAGTATCAAGTGGTCTGATCAAGCTGTTATATAATTAATATTATATAATTTTAATCTGCTCTTAAATTAGGGAACTACTTTTTCATATAGTCATCTCAAGTCTTCACATCCTTATTATTTCTCCTCTTTTTCTTCTTTACTTTGGAATATAACATTCTCTATCACTTACTATGACAGATTAAATATGACTGTGCTTGTATCATTTCTTCCACTGAGTGGGAAGTTCTACCACCTGTCCCTTGAGCCTGGGCTAGCTCTTTAACTTGCTTATCATGGGAATGGAGTGGAAGTCACATTGTGTAATCCTGCACTGACACTCTCCACATGCCTCCTCTTGGAAACCAGCTTCTCATCATCACATAATCTCCTTTTCCAAAATTACAGAATTTCTCCAGCACTTCTACTTTTTATAAGATAAAAAAGCTTGATTGCAATTGGGGATAGCATCCATCACCTGTTAACAGAAGACACCTGTCATTCTAGAGACACACTGTTCTAATTTTTACTTTTATTGAATTTTTCCTGTTTTTCATATAATATAATTTGATGATATTAGATTTCCCCTACCTTCTCTCACTGCCTGCTGTCCAGTTTAACTTAGTCATACACACACAAACACACACACATGCACACACACACACACAATGTATGCATGCACAAGGACTTGTGCATACTGTCACCATTGCTCTGAGTTCATGTGAGTGACTGTCCAGCTGTCTGGAAGACTCAGTTTATTTTGCTCATGCTCCTATTTTCCATTTCACAGAAGTCTTGAAACATAATTGTTTTCTATTCACAAGAACATAGAATTTCAATCTGCATAATTTTGATACTGAAATGCTTTTGATTCAATTCTAGATTCTAGATGTTCTTCAACTTATGCCGTTTTAAAAAATGCTTTAAAATATCAAAAGATTTATTTTTTAAAAAATAGTGTGTTAGATTTTGAATGAAATCAAGATATTTAGTTAATTTTAACCTAATAGCTAGTCAAATATGTGAAAAGGAATTATTTGTACTGGTAAATTCAGTATGAAATATTTCTTTAAAATAACTAGGGATAAATCCCTGCTTTGTGCAATAGTTATGATTAATCAAGACGTTTTTGTGTCTAGATAAGCCTGGAGAATAAACTAGCTAATTATATGCATTCACCAATGTTGAAAGATTTTTTTTAAGTTGTACTCACATATGTACAAGAACGCCACAGATTTAAAGGTGTAGCTTTTTGTATAAAAGGAAGATACTATCTTATCTTTGAAAGAAGGGTAAACATTATATAAATGTATAGCTATACCAAATACATTAATAGTACCCTAAATGAGTAGCTATATTGAAAAATATAGTACTTTTACATGCGATTTTCATTTACAGACATATTTTACATGCACAGCTAGGTAGCTTTATTCATTCTTAGTCACTGTGAATATAATTCAGTGGGTAAGAGAACTGTTTCTTTTTTTTATTTGTAGTCTGAGATTTTAAATATAGGGCCTTTTACACGCTAGGCAAACAGTCTAACATTGAACTGTATCTCCTCTCCAGGAATATTCCTTGTACTTTGACTTAACATCATCCTGAGCATGTTCTACTTAGGTCAGAATTCACACAAGATATGTAATCTGTCTACAAAATCATTTTGATGTAATAATAGTCAGGGGTACCTCTGCCTCCATGTAAAACTCAACCTACTCTGACCACCTTGATGGCAAGTCACAGCACAGAAGATGAATTCCAACCTGATTTTGAGGATTATTCAGTTATTTTAGTGCTTTTCGTATGTAGCCCCAGCTAACATTTCATAGTGTCATGGAGAAAGAATCTTGTGCAGTGAGTTAAATAATTGAACAAACAATTTTATATCATTCTAGCTTCAGTGATGCTAAAATGTTTGAATTCATCTTTTTAAAAAATCATTAAACAATTATAATGACTTAGTTTTCCTAAATACAGTTTTTAATTGGTCCATAGGTTTCAGTTAATCTTGGTCAGTTTAAACTGAATTGAATTAGACTTGTGTGTGCAGGCATTTGCCCTGGGCAGTCTTAGAGAACTAGGAAAAAGATTTCAATCGGAAGATTTAGAACATTGTGTGTCTAGTAGGCAGTAGACAGAAGCCCTGATGTCTGTACCCATGAGATTTCACAGAAGACAAAAGACAGTCTATTCAGAGCTTTGAATGTACTGGCCATAACTGGAAGACTCACTGAGGAAGAATTTTGAGGAAGCAAATTGCCATCCGAATTAGGAAAGGGAAGAAAGATAGACAACTATTCAACTGTTCTATTCGATTAGTGAGTTAGTGACTAAGTCTCTGCCTGCAAGGTTCTCAAACCAAGTCTCATTAACACGGAGTAAACAATTTGCCTTTAGTACTTTACAGAGTTACCAAGCAGAGATCTTGTAGGTCTGAGACACTTAGATAAATTAGGAGCTAATGTATCTCTGTCCATTTAGATACCCTTGAACATTGCTTCCTGGATTCTGTGTGCTTCTCTGCTAAGAGCAGAAATCTGCACCCATCATTCTAAAGCTCTTCTATCCCTAAAGGAGGGCACCGGAGCTTAGATCATAGTGCAGGCGGTGACCAATGAAAGACTGGCACCACAGTTTAAAAGTTTCACTGTCTTGCCTACACATGGGGTCAACTGCATGTCATTTGTATTCTAGACCCTTTGCCGACCTGTGCAACTTTTTTGTTTCTTTGTTTTCATTTGCCATACCTTCACGTGGCATATATGCTTATTCTCTGATCCTATGTATATAAATTCTACTTTCAAGTTCCACTTCTGGGGAAACCAGACTAAAGACTCTGTAGTACCTTCAGGACTCCACCAGAAATTCATTAAAATTGCACTCTTCAGGTAAGCTCACCAAGCAGTCAGGGTCCCATTGGGTATAGGAAGGTGCCACTTAACATGCAATTCACAGTTGTTGCGAGGTTGTTGATGCTGACTGGATGATGGTTGGCCCTCAGGCTTTTATACCTTGACCCACCATCTCAATCAGTCACTGATGTGGGAATGGAAATCGGTGTCTTTAAAACACGCTGAGGTAACTTGTGCATAGAGAAGGTTAAACATACACTCACTATTCTAAGTCATAAAGGAGAAGAGATTTGTTTTCTAACTTCCAGATGTCTGGAGCTGCTATTTGTGGTGCATCCTGGGCAGGCTGTAGCAGGGAAACCAGACAGCTCTGATATTACCTGAGAGTATGCATGCTGTTTGCCAGGAATGAGTCAGTTTCTTAGAGATAATAGACTTATTTAAGACTGTTTTTGAGGATGAGAAACCCAAGAGCTATAGTGATTAAATGATTTGCCAAGTCCCTCAAAAAAGCTATCTTAATTTATCCTAATTGCCAAACCGTTTCTATTCATTCAACTTCTTCTTCATATTACAGATCTGAGACTAGAACAAAGTTACAATAAAGACCATCGCCACCTCAGTGTTCTTATATAGGCAGTAGTTATGCCTGTAAAGATTTGTCTACCAGAATATGAGCATATTTTGTTTCCATGAGAAATTTGACTGTTTTACATGTAGACTTTCTTGCTCCATTGTGCACAGTCTGTCCCATAGGGCTGATTAGGGTGACCAAGAGACTAGATAAGTTACACTGTAGTCTATCCCATATCTAGACATAACAGTGGGACTTTTAAAATGTGGTACCAACACCTCAGTGGTCACTGACTGGCTTCCCGTAGGCTCTAAGTATTTGGAAGTTTTGTTCCCACTCGTTCATGCTGTTTACGTGATCTCAGCAGGTTTTATTGAATCTCTGTGAAATTCATACAATACACTTTGAAAATATTTAATCCCTCCCATCTGCACCTTTCTCAGCATCACCCACCTAATTCCATGAGTCGGTTCTAGATATATATGCCTACTGAGTCAAACTCATGTCCCCAAATGCTTTTCCGTGTGGGTTTAACAATAGGATCTTGGTCAACCAACTCAGCATCACACTTGAGAAGAAAAATGGCCCTCTCTTTTCAATAGCCACTGCATGCCCAAACTTTCTCACCTGGTATGGTGAGAAACCCATCTTTTCACTTCCCTGATGGCATTCTGCCTGGATTGAGTTTACACGAGATGTTTGTATGTTTTCATCATTGCTGTGAATTCATATGACTGCCTAGCTCCTGCACAAGTCGATGGCTTCAAAACAGCATGTGTGTGTGTGTGTGTGTGTGTGTGTGTGTGTTTCAGAGATTTAAAGAGGACATGAATAGATACTTAGAGTTCAATGAAATAACTAAAACGATTCAAGTCATGAAATTAGAATCCAAAAAAGAGATAGAGTCTATGAAGAAAAGCCAACCTGAGTTATGAGTTTTTACTTAATTCATTATATACATGTGTGTATATGTTTGTGTAGATGACTGTGCGTATACAGGTAGGAATGCTCATGTGTATGCATATGGGTAGAGGCCGGAGGATCAACTCTGATGGACCAACTCCTCAGGCACCATGCATTTCTTCTAAATGAGAAAGGCTCTCTCACTGACCTGGAACTCAGCAACTAGGCTGGCCCAGCTGAGCAGGGTTATATGAAGTTCCCTGCTCCCTATCTCCACAAGCCCCATGCTCAGATACAAGCGTGTTGCCACTGTGCCGAACTCTGGTCATCTTGTACACAAAGCATACTTTCTGGTGAATGAGCTATTTCCTCAACCCTGTTTAGTGCGGTCTTAGAGGACTTTCTTGTATTAGGCATGATCTGTGTTCTTATGTTATTCTCCCCACCTCTTTTTTTAAAGGAAAGAGCAGAAAATCATAAAACAACTGAAAACACAGCTACTGGGTTTTCTACTTGTATGCCCAAGATACAGTCCAACAGTTTTAGTGTATGTTAAAAAATAACTGAGTTTCTTTGAAAAAGTAAAACTTAAATTGATACAAATTTATTCCCGACTTCATTATTGAGCATAAAACTGTCCAAAGAAATGTCAGAAATCACAGCAAAGCAGCCACAGTCCGCACACTCCCTTTGTATTCACGCCACTGCAACACTGCTTCTCCTACATTTTTAAGTAGTATTTGTCTTCCTTATGCTCCTATTTATTTATTTGTTTATTATTTACAAAATACATGCCAATTTTAACCTACTTGTTTAAAACACACGGAATACTTTGTTTTCTTTAAAACTCTTAGTTTTGTTTCTAAAACTACAAAAACCGCCTAAATATTACTTCAGAGGACTGTTTGAGCCTATTTTGTGAATGTATAATGAAATACCTGAGGCTTGGTGATGTATAAAATGCAGAAATCTATCTCTCTCGGTTCTAGACACCTATCATTGATCACGAAAGGCTTTGCTGTTACGATAGTTCATAACAGAAAGTGCTAGGGCAAGAAAGGAGGGAGAAAGAGAGAGAGAGAAAGAGAGAGAGAGAGAGAAGAAAGAAAGAAAGAAAGAAAGAAAGAAAGAAAGAAAGAAAGAAAGAAAGAAAGAAAAAAAGAAAGTGAGCACACAACTTATTTCTCTAATGACCTTGATCCAGTCTTTGAGAGCAGAATGCTTATGGCCTCATCACCAGTAGAAATCATTACTTTTAACACATTTTAAGTGGCAATTAAATTTCAACATCTGGAATTCAGGTCAGAAATGATAACGTAATATAGTTTCTGTCTTCAGTGTGCTGCTGTGATGATTTGAAAGATGTTGTCCCTTAAGAGATCCCAGTATCTGATTATTTAGTACATATTGGTGCCGCTGATTGTAGAGGTTTAGGAGGTATGGCTTTGCCAAAAGAAGCCTATCACTGGTGGTGGCTTTGAGAATCCATATCCCTAACCCCTTTCCAGCTTCTCTCTCAGGTTCCAGTGCCTGCTTGTGGTTTGTGAGCTTTCAGCTTTTGGTTTGGCTGACTGCTGCGTGCCTCCCCTGCCATGTTGACTCTTATCCCTCTGGAACTCAAGTTAACTTGGCCATGTGTTCATCCACAGCAGCAGAAAAATGACTAATAGAAATCAAACAAAAAGCAATAATACCCGCATGGCAGAGTGGCCAGTATTTTAGACACAAGCACATCAATCCCTGGAACCCAGGAAGATGCCATCTTTCTTGACTAAAGTTGTGGGTGTAATTAAGACTTTAAGTCTTAAATAGAAATATTATCCTATGTTATTTAAGTGAACACCAGCTAGGATTGAAGAATCTGAGAAGCCAGAGGTGAGAAAGACAAGCAAATATGCAGTATATGAGAGATCATTGTTAACTCCAATGCTGGCTTTGAAGATATAGGAAGGAAATAACATTTCAGTTTATTAAGATAGCCATAGACCCTAGGTATTTCTTAGTAATGCCTACTATTAAAATAGGAACTGAGTTTTTCTAGGAATCGATTGGCAAGAAGTAGATTCTCCCATAGAGATTCCAGAAATAAACAGCATGCTCATACCTTGAAAAATTACAAGATGCTAATTTTTATTGTGTTGAGATGCTAAACTTGTGCTGATATTTTCATGGCATTAATAAAAAACAATATCATTAGAGTAGATACTAACTGCATATGGATATATAATCCACATTTCAAAATATGAGTCAAGTCAATAAACATTTGTTAAAGCATCACTAGATATTATAATATATTCTGGGACTTTAAAGGAAGATAAGGTATGATCCCAGGGCTCCAAAAACCAATGCTTAATTTTGAAGAGTGTGAAAAAATAAACCAAGGCCATTTTGGATTGATTAGGTTGCTAGAAGTTACTGAGTTGGAACAGAGAAGGCGGGAATGAGGAAGCTGAGAAACCATAGCTACATATTGACTAGATTATGTAGTTATTATTTCGATGAACTAGATTTTTTTTCAGGAAGCAAAAGTAGATTTCTCTTTTTCTCTAAAGAGAGTATGTTTTTATTGTATATTGAGATGCTTTTCAGAACCGGAAGTACGGTTCAGCAAGTAGTGGCACTTGCTGCCAAGGCCAATGGCCTGAGTTTGCTCACGAGAACACTCCTGGAAGAAGAGAACACATGGGTGAAGCAGTCATTTGAGCTCCATATTAATGTCATAGCATGCAGCGAAAAGCACCATGACCAAGGCAACTTAAAGAGTGAAGATTTTATAGGGCTTTCAGTTCCAGAGGTTTTAAAGTCTGTAATAACAGAAGAGACGTGGCAGCAGGGGGCCCAGAAGGGGGCCAGGTGTTAGAGTTCACATCTTCAATCACACACAGGAAGTAGACAGCTAATGGGAAGTGGGGCAAAACTATGAACTCTGAAAGACATACTTTCTTTAACAAGGCTTCACATCTAAACCTTCACATGCAGTGACACAAACTTGAGATCAGGTGTTTAAATATGTGAGCCTTTGAGGGCCTTCTCAAACCACCACAAAATTTGATTAACATTCATCATACATTTTGAGTAAAGATGATTGATCCTCACAGTGTGGCTGAGCCTCATCCACTTCATTGAATACTTTAAGAGAGTAAGAGTGAGCTTTCCCAAGCAAGGAACAGTTCTCTCTCCAAAGTGGCTTTGAATCTGGACTATGATATCTGGCATTTTCCTTGGGTTTTCAGCCTCTGAGAGTGAAGACACATACACACACACACACACACACACACACACACACACATACATGCAAAAGCAAAGAAAAGCAGAGAGAGTGAGAGAGAACATGAGAGAAAGACAGAGAGAGTAAAATATACTTATTTTATAAATGAAACAAAATGCTCACATTCTTGAGAATGGTATAATCTACTTGTTCTACTTTGACGTCAATGTTTCTATGACTTGATTTTTGCCATATATATATATATATGTACATACACACATACATATATATATATATATAAAACATTGTTTATAAGTTGTTATCATGAGTATTATGCTGTAGATCTATTCTAGAAAACTGATTCTTAGAAGGACCCAGGTTTATATGCTAGTTCAGAGGATGGGGAAAAGCTTTTGATGTCACTAGAAGTGAAGAGTCTAGAAGTTTCTATTGTCACTTACTTGATTTACATTAAGAAACACTTTCGAGATCTAGTAGAGAAAAATCTAACACAGCTCAGAAGAGAGTCACAATATCTCTTTTGATTCCTGGATTGGAGCTACTTGGTCAATCTAGAATTCTGAATGAAGGGTCAGCCTGGTATATTTGACAAATAACTCTGACACTATCTAAACTTTTTGCTATAAATTCTACTTCCAAGCCTAAAGCTTTTTAACAGGGTCAATGTGTAACCAGTCCTTTGTGAGATTCTTGGGCATTGGTTCTGTAACAACAGAAATTTCTGGATACCCAGAGTGCACTTTGGCTAAAGTAGAGAAGTTATATCAGTATTTCAATGGTGGTTTCAGCTAAGGTCCATCTCACAGTGGGCTCCCTGGATAACTGTTCTCATCCAGTGATTATATAACTTCTTTTCTATTGAATGGCTGGAATATATGTGCTTAGCAACTTAGAGTACTGTAAAAGATACTGCAGGAAAGGTCAAGGGAAAGCTAGGAGAAACTTTTTATTTGGAAAAGTATTAAATGAAAGTACATTCATTTTGGAAAGACAAGAAAGCTTGGAAGGATACAGAGGTGGTGATTCCTTTCACATCCCCATTCAACTTGCTTATTCAGCTAATGCAGAAAGCAGATGTAGTTTGGAGAAGGACAGTGGGTTATCATAGGCTTAAACCAGGCAGTGACTCCAGTGGCAGCTGCTATACCAGCTGTGGCTTTACTGCTTGAGCAAATTAACACATCCCCTGGCATCTGGTACATAGCTATTGATCTGGTAAGTACCTTTCTCCAGCCCTTTCAATAAGGACTACTAGAATAGTTTGCTTTTAGAAGGTCACTAATACACCTTCCTTGTCCTACTGCAGGGATATAGGAACTCCCTAGTCCTTTGTATATTTTCGTTTGCAGAGATCTGAATGGCTTTTCTCCAATATGATCCCATAATATCCTCTTCTTTGAATATTTTGTCAATTAGAATTAATTATCAAGAAACAATGAGTACCATAGACTTATTTGTAAGAGAAGTACATGTAAGAGAGAATAACAACAACCAAATTTCACAAAAATCAAGTCTTTTTTTTAAATCTCAATGAAATTTCTGAGGTTTTAGTGATGTGTGTCCCACTGAGATATCCCTTCTGAAGTAAGGGATCAGTTGTGATAGTTTTGATCCTCCTACAAGCCAAAAAAGAAACATCCTTACTAATAGGTCTCTTTGGATTTCTCAGGCAACCTTTGGATATATAATTTAGCTTAGTCATGGAATGGTTCAAGGAGTTGCTATTTTGATTGATAGCAGGAGGAACATATACAGCACACATAAGTGCTCAACCACTTGGAGCTTATGATCCAATGCTTTTAAGTGTCAGATGAGGGTGTGGTTTATATCTTCGATTAGCTTCTGTAGACAAATCATCCACGACACATTCTACTTAGGTTTTCCAGCAAAACCATGGCACTTCATGCAAATAGTTCATAGGACTTTCTTTGAGAAATAGTTTTTGACTCACTGTTAGATCCAAGTAGAGACTTCATCCTTAAATTGGAGGCTACCATGTATTATCAACATGGGTATTCCATTATGAGCACTGTGCTATCTGACCTGCATTGTGATTAAATACCATATGCATGAGAGTGCCTCATTATCAAATGGGAAAGGTATATGCATAATCTGAGCATTTCCTGAAATCAAAATAAGATAGTAATGAAATCACCCAGCTTGTCATCAGCCACTTCCTTCAGTCTCCTTACCTACCTATGACTTCATGAACAGTTCCCAGTGATTTCTGAGCAAAGGGAAGGAAGGCGGGGCTTGATCCATACCCTGTTGTTCATGACATTCATGTGCCAGCTGAGATGGCACAGCTTGAGCATTTCAACCTTTGAGTAAGGCATCCTTCAAGAATATTGGGAAGCAACAGTCTCCCAGTGGGAATAACCTTAAATCATAAGTTGTGGGTATTGTCAGCTGTGTGATAATACATCTATTCATGAGCTGTGGCCAGTGATTTGGCTGAATGATTAAGAATTTGATCATGGTTGGAAATAACATAACAAGTAAATCTGGAGAAGAGGTATGTGGATATGCTGCTTTGAAAAAATATTAGTGATGAAGATCTGTGTGTCCTGAATAAATCCTCCCTGGTGTGTGAAATCAGATCAGGAAAGTTTAAAACTAAAGTGGAAATGATGACCTCTGATGGATGCTATTCATCTTTCCATACTCGTGACTGCTATCACCCAACATGTTCATCAAGAGGGCAGTCATGGTGGCAGAGGTACACCCTGTGGTATAGTTTTGTTCTTGAGGTCGACCTGAATATGGCCACTAAATGTCCAGCTTGCCTCTAGCAAAGACAACAGGAAGGCCCCACTCCAACTCTAGTTCCTGGATGATAGGGCAATGACTTAGAAACAGGCAGGTATATTCGCCTGTTTCTACCATGGGGGAGGAATTCTGTGCTCACCGGAACAGAAGAAATAGATATTTACTCTGGGTATGATTCCTTCCCCCATGCACCATGTTTCAACCAGAATTACTATTAACGTTTAGATCTTATTCACTGTCATGTTCCACATTACATTGCTCCTGGTCATGCGATTCATCTGACAGCTAATCAGTGAATCAAGGACTCAATCAATCAGTCGATCAGTCAATCAGTCAATCAATCAATCCGGTGTTGATCTCAGACTCATGGTATATACAATTCTTACCATCTGTTCAACATTATGATGCAGCTGGCTTAGAGGAAGTTAGAATGATCTTTTGAAGATGCTATACGATCAGATCATGGTCAGCACCATGTAGGCAGCAGGCAAGTCGTCTACCCGAGGCTGCATCTGCTCTAGAATTAGCATGCAACGTAAGACAGGAATAAAGCTTGGAAGTGGGTGATTTCACTTACAGGCATCTTTGTAACGTGGGAACAAAGTACTCCCCTGAAGGTTCCTGGCTAGAACCTCTATTGACTCTGTCCTCAGTGCTCACTGTACAATCAGACCCAACCCTCTAGACTGTTTTCTCTGGGAATTGTGTCTGGGCATTTGGTAAGATTATGTCTTACACTGATAGCGTTTTCTGCCTTCTCTTTTGCTTAGTTTGGTCTGTATTTTTTTTTCAGTTTTTTAATTTTTATCATGGATTCTACATAATAAAGACATGGACAATCAGAAAAACTTGGTAATATCTTTATGAATACTATACAAGCCTTCAGGAACGTATCATTTGATTTTGGTAGTTACTTGGGTAAATATGTAAATGTTGTGACGTTATAGCTACAGAAATGCTAGAAGTAATTTTGTGTTTGATTTCCTATGCCTGAATACTTGGTATTCAATATTCTAATTGAAGTAAACATGAAAACATATTACTGCCATAATACTGAATTTATTCAATGTTTGCCTAAAGTAAAATGTTTATGCATCCAGCTCATTCATCTAAGATCTTTTTTCACTCATCAGCATCACTTAGAATATGGCTTTACTCCCCCTTCTGTTTTTCTCCTTCTCTTCTCCTTTCCTAGGCTAGGACTAATAAAAGTTTACCTCTCAACTGTACATATTTCCTTGTACATAACTATGCAAATTCCTTAGTCCAAATTAAGAAATGTCTTGTTTCTGCTGTTTATCTGTTCACCATAAATAACATAAGATCACATTTATTTGCATTGTTGGTATTAATGACTGTCTCCCTAGCTTGATCTCTCAAATATGTCAATACCTGTGGATGCAAGGTCAAGAAAGTTTTGTCTGCCATTGTATTCCCAGTGCCTGGCATAAAGGCAGGTTCACAGAAGGACTACACCAAGTATTTGAGGAACAAAACTATGTTAAGTTTTCTATGTCCTAATCCTGGTTTTGCCTATGTTCTTTTGACTGGAAGCTACAAAAAATTTAACTCAGTAACGAGTAATCATACAAAAAGAACAGATTTAAAAGAGTAAATATTTAAAGTCCTTTTATTCCAGCTGTGTTCAATATCAGCAGAATATATTTAGAGACATGATTCTGCTTGGACTTTTAAAAAAATGTTATCTATTATTTTTATTTTATGTGTGTGAGGGTATTGCCTGTATGTATGTGAGTGCACCCATGTTGTGCAATCAATGCCTGCAGAGGTCAGAAGAGGGAGTGAGATACCCTGGAACTGGAGTTACAGACATTTGTTAGCTGTGATGTGGGTGCTGGGAACTGAACCTAAGTCCTCTGCAAGAGCGGGCAGTGCTCTTAACCACTGAGCCATCTTTTGTGTCCCAATTTTTGTTTGGTCTTACATGCATGGTTGATTTTTCAAATAGATGTAAACTTTTATGAGAATGACGATGCCTGGATTTTTGGATTTCTCAAAAGTAGTGCTCATTATCAGATGGAAACTATGTAAACACAGAATATTAAAAATCAGAAGAATTTATGCTGTCATTTAAATTTAGATCTACTTATTGAAGTATATAAAAATGAATGTGATCATATGATTCAGATATATTTATTCTGTTATTTATTTGAAAACATTCAATAGATGAAATTTACTATTTGGAGGTCAACTAGCATCAATCTAAAAATCATATTGATTTTTAGATCATAGTATAAAAGACCTGAGTTGAACATTGATTGGTTAGTAATTCTAAGACTGGTGAGTTTCTTGTGAATAGAAGGACTTGAAGATAATAATTTTGCAGAATAAATTATGAAACACCAATTGAGAACATATCATTTACCATGGTAAAGAAAAAGAACATCAGCAAACCTGGCATATTGAGTTCAGCACATAAAAATGTTTCAGAAATATAACAATTTTAGGTGGATGGGGGTAAAGCCATTTTGTAAAATTACCACTCATTGATAATGATGTCAGCTGACTCCTAAATGACCATAAAGCCAGATATGAATCCCATTTATTATTTACCTGAGATATGTTTCAGTTATGTGGGTTATTTAGCTTTGAATCTTTCTCCCTCCCCACTTGGAATGTGCTTTGGAGTATTTGTGTGCTAATATGTCAGAATGGCAATGTATCAAAAGAAAATTATCACTTTTAGAAACTTGTCTTTTAATCTACATTTACAGAGGAATATATAGGATGCTCAAGATATTTTAAGTATTAGAGCTCCAAGGAATTGTGGGACTGCAATCCAGAGGTTATTAGCATGATTTAGAAATCCTTACTTTCCACCCATTTTATAATTGTATTTGGCAGAGGCTCTTGTAGTTCAGGTCATGTCTGTAGATGCTAACTGAAGAAAATTGGCTATCTGAAAGAGAGACCGATGAGCACAGGCTCTTTCCTCTTAGTGTGGAAACATTAACAATGAAATGTCTTTCCTCATAAAGTCTCTCATTAAGATCTTAAAGTAAATGTTTTACTTTATGGCACAAAACTTGATTTTTGTTTTTATTAAAAATAAAGCTATATATTAAAGCCATAAAATCTACAATTTCGAATTAGATTAAGTGTGTTGAATAAAAATATAATTAAATAAAAGTTTACGATGATATTTTCAATAATGTCAAGAACATCGTAAGTTTGAAGGCTGAGCCGAAAATCATGTTGGAAAGCTTCTTCATCAGATGATAATAAAGAAAACCACTATTTTTCTCTTGCTCTGAAATACTCAAAGTAGTACTTAATTGCACAATTCTGTGTTACTGAATTTACAAAATTAAATTGCTAAAAAGTTTCAATTATATCTGAATTCTTTCATTTCTTTTGGCCTTTATCTTCCATTGAGATATATTTTCAAAGCGCTGAGATATACAGTATCCACTCTCCCAGGCTCCTCCAAGGATAACTAGTCCTGAAATGAGTCAATAATGTTTAGAAACTCATGTATCAGAATTTCACTTAGAGGCAGGAATTTATGAACAATAAATAAAAGTGAACAATAAAAACAGGTGTGCCTGGGAAATTTTTCAGTTTTGTTTTTTTAAGACTTATTTTTGCCGGGCATGGTTATTTTTATTTTATGTGTATGAGTATTTCCCTGCGTGTCAGTGGAAACTGGAGGTGTCAGTGGAGATCAGAAGAGGGCATCAAATCCACTGGAACTGGTTTTATAGAGGGTTGTGATCTGCCATATGGGATCTGGTCTTTCTGGGAACCAAACCTGGGTCCTCTGTAAGAGCTGTAAGCATTCTCGAAGGGGGTATTTTTGAGGCAGGGTCTCCCTGTACACCCGTCTGGCCTGGAACTCACTATGTAGGCCAGATTGGCTTTGGACTTACAATGATCCACCTGTCTCTGCCTCCTGAGTGCTGGGATTAAAAACATGTGTGCCACCATGCCTGAGCATAGTAAGCATTCTTAAACAATGGGTATCTCTCCTGTCCACAATTGTCAATTTATGATTCCTTTCTAAATGATCTCATTTGGAGGTTTAACATCCCATTCTTTGCTGCTTTCTGGACAGCTGGTATGGGATCAAAAGTCCACAGAAGTTTTGAATGTGGACATGACTCTTGTCCTTGAGGAGTTATATGAGGTCTCCTGTGGGGCACAGAATGAGGGAGAAAAACAAAGCAGTAACAGTATTGGACACTTTAGGATGCTGATTACGGAGAGATCTGTGCTGCAATGCATTGTTTACAGTCTTATGTTCACTGTCTTCGCAAAAGTGCATTAGAATTTTACAGTACTGACTTCTGTCCCTCACCACATTGTGAGTTCCCTCTTCTCCCCCTGATCATTGATCTCGTGCTTCCCTTCTGTTCAAACATGTTTGGAATAAACTCACTGCTAATCTCAAACATCAAGTTCACTGCAAAATCAAATCCCTATACACATTGAGACCACAAATAATGGAAACATTCCTATAATATAGACCCTCCTGGAGATTTACGTGAGTTCTGGAGACAAGGTTGTCAATGGAAGTTTGAGAGAAAATGTCTAAAAACTGGCTGAGCTTCATATGTCTAGAAATCTGCAGTAATATACAAATGATTCAGTAAATTGAGCTCCTAATTTTAAGTCTTCATAAAGCATTAATGTGTTTTGTGATTTTTTGTATTATGTTAATCTAGAACAAGTTACACACACACACATATATATTTATACTACATATATATATATATATATATACTACATATGAAATGCTAATTTGAGAGGCCTATTTTCATTGTAAGTTTTACACAAGGTTAAACTATCCTGTTTGGATGGATTCTGATGTTAGAAATCTGACAAAGATTATTACACTTATTCCAATTTAAGTTTTTTCCTCGTTTTTTCAATAATTGCACTTCAGAAGCATCAAATCATACTCTCAAACTTTAAGAACCTTGGGGAAATTAGCCAGTTTGTAGTAATAAATTAATGATAGTGCTGAAATAACCTTTTCCAAGGTAACATAAAAGGCTGTAGCAATGTTCTACTTTTGTAGTTAGTTGACCTGAAATAAAATCTGCACATTTCCTTTGCAGGAAAAGAATCATTAATTTAGATTTTGTGAATGACATTTCATTTAGTAATTGATTATAATAGATGATAACTTCTCATTCTTAATTCCCAAATTGCATGGTGAATAAGGATCAAGATATCATTAGTTTCTCTTTTGTGATTAGTGTATATTAAAGATGAACTGATGGAGTGTTATCAGTGGATTATTAGCAAATATAATTATTTAAAATCTGCAACTTAATCAGGCTGGAGAGATGGTTCATCGGTTACTAGCACTGGCTGCTCTTATAGAGGTCTGGGGTTTGAATCCCAACACTCACATGGAGACTAACAACTGTCCATGACTCCAGTTCTAGAGGATCTGACACCTCATCTGTTTTCCATGGACACTGCACTACACGGTTGCACTTACATATGTACAGACAATACAATCTACAAGCAAAATAAAAATGATAAATAAAATGTTTTAAAAAGTAAAAAATTAAAATTCTGCCATTTAAAACTACAATACCAGCTTTTATTTCCTGTACTTTCTATACTTTTCAAATAATTTCTTTCCATTTCCTCTCCTGCTCATCTACTCTTCCAGTGTGGAAACAAATGCTTTAGAAAATGTCTCTTCAAGAGACAGCCAGAGAGCTGTCTTCAAGGAGTGTCTCTTGAATTTATTAATTTTTAATAGAGAAGATATGCATACCAAATGAAATAATAAAAAGGATACTGTAGTTTGTATATATATATATATATTATATATATATATATTTAAAAGTTGAGGTAGTTATTTCTCCATACTTAAGGCTCAGGGACCATCTTGGAAAGGAAGTAGAAAGATTGTAAAAGCCAGAGAGTGAAGAAATCTTCTGGATAGTTTTCTAGACACAATGTGGAAACTTTAGTCAATGTCTAACCATAGGGGTGCCTAAACAAGATCTACATAATGCTAGCACCAGGCAATATGGACGGGGCAAATTTCACAAAGCCCCATTCCTAGATAAAGAGCTCGAGGCAGCCAATGACTGTGGAGAGAGTAAAAATTGGGAAGAACTACATGAAAAATTATCCAGTGCCCAATGCCAGGTCAGCCGTAAACACGTGCACATGAGCAATAGTAAATGCACCCAGTAGCGTAGCATGATATATCTGCATATACACATAGGTACCTATGTATGTAATAACTGTAGATTTGGCAGTCACAAACTGTGGAGGGAGTAGGAGTCATGGACACAGAAGGAGTAGGAGGGCAGTGGGGGAAAGTCCTCTGCCTGTAGCTTCTGATGATGTGATCTAGAAAAATACTGCTTTCAGAACTTGAGCTGCAATTGGCATCAGTGCCCAGTTAAATCACTAAAATGCCAAGGTTGTATTCCAGTTCAGGAATGGGCTGAAAAGCAATGAAAGAGGAGCATGGTGGGGTGAGAATGGAAGAGGAGCACTGTGGGGTGAGAATGGAAGAGGAACACTGTGGGGTGAGAATGGAAGAGGAGCACTGTGGGGTGAGAATGGAAGAGGAGCATTGTGGGGTGAGAATGGAAGAGGAGCACGGTGGGGTGAGAATGGAAGAGGAGCACTGTGGGGTGAGAATCACTGTGCTGCATCTTCCAAGTATCCCAAAGAAGCACCAGTGTCTAAACTATTACTCAAGGGATGAAGTGATTTTTTGGTTAATAGTTTTGATGCCAGAGCTGAAGGAGGTTGGAAGTGGCCGGTGCCCACGCAGTGAGTGTGCAGCCCAGTTAGTTCTCTGTTACTTACTCTTAGCTTGTCAGTGCTTTTCGTGTACCAGTTCTCGGCAAAAAACATAGGGCTGCAAAGCCTACTACAACAGTGTGTAAAGATTTCTCTCTAGGACATCTGCCAGGCCAGAGGAAGGAAGAATGCAGATATATAGGGTCAAAGGAAGGATATCCAACATGCAGGAGAATAGTATCACGCATAATTAGAAATGTCATATTGAACTTCAATATGCACATGAGACAGCAAGTCATTTAAACCCATGGTGACAAGTAATTGCATATTGTCTTGCCTGGTGAGTTATTGGTAAGTTTTGTTTCCAATATTCTTTGCAAGATTCCTGAGGATGACAAGCACTTTCACTTTATTTATTTTCCTATTGACCAAGAAGTTTTGATTTACTTTCATCTCGTTAAGGCTTAGGAAAGGGAACGAAGGAATGCCTCCTAACTGCCTGTGCCTTGTACGGACAGTGATGTTTTATTTACGTTTTCTTATCAAATTCTCACAATAACTGGTAACAGTTATCATTGTTATTTCCATTTAATAAATAAAATTATGAGAAGTTATTTTAAAAGCAATTATCAACTGTTGTTACAAATAAATAGGACCTCAATCCCAGCATCGCGTTTAAGCTCATCTGTGTAGCATGTTTGCTCCCATGGAGGTATTCAGTACCCGTGTTCTTACTTCCAAATGTGTTACTGAAAACAAAAGGATGAGTCCATGGACATTAGATCTGGTGGTAAAGGAGACAAAGTACCATGTAGCTGAATCTCTGAACAACCGCATGAGATTAGTAGAGCTCTTCAAGCAAGGATTAAGAAAATAAAGTAAGAAGCTGTGCACTTAGTAAGACTCTAGGGGAAAGTAAGACTCCATCTAGACTTAAATAAATCCATCATATCATTTGAAACCTAATCCAATCATATTTTGTGAAGTAAATAATATACTCATTCTTTAATATAAATGAGGAAAGGTGGCTCAGGGAAAGCTCAGTGGGTAAACTGTTTGTTGCACAATTATGAGGACCTGAGTTTGAATCCACATTAAAGGTATAAAAGCTGAGCATGGGGTACACACCTGTAACCTCAGTCCTGAGTAGAGGCAAGGAAGGCTTTTTGTCCAGCCAGAAAACTGTGAGCTCCAGGTTCAGAAAGAGGCTCTGGCTCAAAGTAAGTTGTAGAGCCATGAAGAAGACACCCAATCTTGACCTCTCGCCTCCACATTGGCATTTTGGCCAACTTCACCTCTACCTCAATACATAACACACACACACACACACACACACACACACACACACAGGACCAAACATGAAGTTGAAGTGATCGGGAGATATTTTTAAAACTCTCTAAGTGGTAGACTTTAAAAATTATACTGACTCTTAACAATTTAATTGTAATTACTCCCACTTTCTATTTTTCAACAAAGTAAACAGAACTCAGTAATCACAAAACACAATGTGCTTGTCAATTCATCCGCTATTTTCTTTCAGATCTTTTATTTCTGTTGGATCTGATAAAAGCCTTTAAGCCAAAATCAGAACTAGAATTAAATGTGCAGTGGCAATCTCTATAGTTTCTCAGATTTGCGAGTTTTGTTCAACATACGTTACAAATTTATACCTGCTGCTTCATGGGTCTCCAGGTCATTTTTAGCAGATCTTCATACCCAGTCCCTTTCCCTGGTCACAATGCCTTTAGCCCTTTCTCTCCTGATGAGACTGCAGTTTCTTTCCAGGGCTGCACTCTCAGAGCACTGTGCAAACATTTTGTCTGTGAATCTTCCTGAGGAAATCACCGCTGAGTCACAGGACCTCATGATATTTTTTACAGTAAGTGAGGAATTTATAATTTATGTCATTGTAGCCTATACTAGATGTGATTTTTAGGTGGAGATATAGAGTAATTCTACTTTGCAAATGATTCTTACTTTACTTTATATAATGAACCTTGGATTTATCTTTTTATACTTACATTTTGTGTTTCTAAGGCAAAATTAAAGTTCAATAATATAGAGCAAACAATACATTCATGATTGAACATATAAACCAGTTGGAAAAACCACAGATGTAAATTCACAGGCCCACCCTTCATTTATTCCCTTACTTTATTCATCTCACTGATTCCAGCCATTCTTCCTACTGTTTATGCCATTCCATTCTTATTGTAGGAGTATTGCAGTGGAGCAATAAGTAAGAATACACAAAAGCTCCTGACTTCACAGACATAAATGGCCACAACAGGTGCATGGTGTAAATCCAGTGTGCAACATTTCATATTAAGTTAAATACTACGAACAGAGATTTGCAGGGGCAGTGTGGTAGTTTGAATAAGAAATGTCTTCCATTGGCTTAAATATTTGAACTCTTCATCCCTAGTTAGAGGTGCTGTTTGAGAGGACATGGAGTCTTTAGGAGCTATGGCCTTGCTAGAGGAAGCGTGCTTCTGGGACAGGCTTCCAAAATCCCTAGCTTTTATCTGCCTCTAGTTCATTCTCTCTAGTTCATGTTTGTGGTTGGAGAGAGATATGATCTTCTAGCTTCCTGCTCTAATCACCATGTGCCACAAACTTTTCCTTCCATAAGTTGCTTTTGCTTATGATGTTTTATCCCAGAAAAGGAAAATGTAACTATTGTACATGATAGGAAATGTTGGTTGGCTAAAATTTTATTTGGGAAAAAAAGCAAAAAAGAAAGCTCTATCTGAGAGCTGTTTGCTATGATGGAGACACTTCAGTATAACAGTCAAAGAATGCATTGGGTGAGCATATGTTGGAGAAAAAAAAACCTTTTGAAGGGAGATCAAGTGTAGCACACCTGAAGAAAATGTATAACAACTGTCAGGGTGATTAGCTTCTCCATGAAATACTGTGTCACTTGAACAATGAATATGTGTTTAGTTACTGAAGGACAGGTCCAAGCGTATAAATGATTTCTCAGGAGAACTGGAACCTTCTAGTCACAAGTAGACAAATTCTTATTCTGTTGAAATAACATGTTGTTCGAGATAGGAATTCAATTGAAATGGCTTTTGACAAGAACAGAAAGGTAAAGGGAAACATCTTCATGTTGGTCTATACCTCATCTTCTTGTTTTCTATGGCTTCTGTAGTAAATCTCCACACTATATTGGTCTAGGCACTGAGTTTTTGTCCACAGGAATAGAGGTGAGGAGATTGAAATCTGTGTCAATGGCCTGATTTTGAGGTGTGTGTGGGGGCTGTTACCAGTGTATAAAAGACAAAATTCTGGCCGCCCCAACACCTGGTGTCTTCTGACTGTCTGCTCTGACTCCACACCCCCACAGCACCATTTTCCAACCTTTCTCTGCTTCTGTTTGAATCATTCTTTCCCAGCTTTCTCTTCCTATTCCAAAGTATCCTTTTTCTTTTTCTTCGACATTTAGGATTTATCCTAATTGCTAGTCCAAGATAACATAGTATAATCATGTCTGCAAATAGCATGTGTCCACTGATGGATGCGTGGAGAGGCTGCAGACTGCAGGGATCTGCTCTGTTTATGAGAAGCTTGCTCAGTCACAGAGGACAAAACAACGTTTGCCTCATTTCTGCTCTATTGTCTCTGGTAGAAAAAAATGATAAATTAGTGTTCTTGCTGCAGAAGTTGAGAAATTTTATATAACGTTTAAGTCATTGCTTTTTATAAATTATTCCCCAGTATTGGGAATTGAACTTGGGACCTCACACATACTATGAAAGCACTCTAAACTTGAGCTACATTGCAGCCCAAATCTTTTCCATAGAATTTTGCAAATAAATCCAGAATTTTTCCAAGGTCCTGAGATTCAAAATATTTTATTATCAATAATAATGTGATAAAGTTATTTTGAGTTTATATTTGAGTAATCTAAATGGTGACAAACAAGCCCTGTATATATCTAGGCGGTGGTCAATGACAAGAATGGATTTGGAGCTACAATATGCAAATACTTTGTAAATTGAAGAGATATAATTTGCCTCATATATTTGATGAATGACAACTCTCAAGTAATTGTAAAAAGGAGATAAATTATGAGTTATGAATAGTAACAGATATCATATTACTTAAATCAATTTCAAAACAGAAATGTACTCTTTTGGTATCAAAATGTTTACAAAAGTTGATAGAATTTCAAAGAAAAATAGAGATGCTAGGAATTTGTAATAGGAATTTATAATTTTAATCTTATAGGGTCATGTTATAGTCATGCATTTATAATATTAAACATCATAAATTTATCATGTATCTATGTGTAAGTTGTGCATTATATTGCCATGCAAATTTCTTGTTTGAGAAATTTTTAGATTTGGATGATTGGGTGAAAACAACAGTAGGTATTTTTTCACTTCAGCACTTAGCCACACACCCAGAAAAAGCTGCAAAGTCCTGTACGAATGCACCGCATCTATGTCAGACAGGGACAGTAATTATAGAACACTAACAAAGAAGATGACGGTAGAAAAAGTAGAGGTTCTCAAAATGTGCATTATTCTCACTAATCATGTTTCTTAACAACAGATTTTACAGGAATGTTCTGAAAAGACAATTCTCTTCAGTTTTGAATTTGTAGAGGCTGAAAATTTAAACAACTGTTGACATGATTATTCCAGGCTGACATGCATTTTTGTATTGGAGACAATGGATTCTTGAAGATTTTCAAGCTATGAGTCCTAGTTATAAAATTATTTCTAAGTTGCTAGTTATTGGAATGATGCTTTTTATAAGTTAAAATATTTAAAGTGGGGCAGGAACTTGTGGTATAGCTCAGTGTTAGAGTGCTTACATAGCATATACAAGTACCTTAAAAATTTTCCTTTTTGGTGGTGAGGAGACTGGAGAGACAACTCAGTAGGTAAAACTCTTGTGGTATAAATGTGAAGGCCAGAGGTCAGATTTGTAACACCCATGTAAAAGGCCTGTGGGCAGGTCAGCTGCCATGAATGCTAGAGCACCCTGAGTAGCTCTGTTTGTTTGAGAGAGAGGCTCTGCCTCAACATATACCGTAGAGAGAGATTCAGAAGTCCCAAACCTCAGCCTCAGGCTTTCATGTGTGTGTCACTTGTTCACACACGTGAGCACACATATACACAAAAATGAATAACATTATTTGTCCTGCACAGTGCAATGTTTATGTGTGTTAGACTGCTAAATAAATGATCATCCCACTCTCTCATGGTGATTCTATTTTCTCAGCACACAGGCTCATTTTAATGCCACTAGGAAAGATGAGGTAGACAAGAAATCACATTTGGTTTGTGCCTAAGTGCTGACATATCTTCAGTAAATGTCAGCTTGTCATAATCTCCTGTTTGTCTGTGATATATTTATCAACACTTTCACCTCTGATTCTCTTCTCTGATTCCTTCATTCCGCTTTGATTCCATCACCAAACCAGTCCTCCTGGTTTACCAGTGACTTCTTTCTTCCAATCCAAATGTCAGTGTTCTGTCTTCTTGAATATCAGTACTTGATTCACCTATTTCAATCTTCGGGAATCATTCCCCCTTGGAATCCCATGCTTACTCGTTCTCCCTAACTCTTCTAATAATTCTGTTTGCTAGTTTTTTGACATTCAGTTCTAAGAGGTTAATTGTGGGTTAAGTCCAGATGTTGTCTTCCAACCTGATTGTTACTGTTATTGTCTCCTCTCCAGCACCAGCAGACTCAATGATTTGCCAGTCATTTGACTCTGCAGGATTCTTGTTCATCTATTCAGATTAACTCCCCTAAAATGCAATATTATTTCACTCTGCTGGCTGTCAGCATGCTCTCCAACTATCACGGGTCAGTACATGATACTATCAGTAAAATTACTCGAAATGCTTATGTGTGTTTTTTTGTGCCTGTATGCATGTATCAGTGTGTGTGCACATGTACATGAGCAAGCACAGTTACATGTCCATGCATGTGTGTAGTGTTGAGGTCTGAGGACAGTGTCAGCTGCCATTCTTTGGGTACCTTCTACCTTTTGTTGGATGCAGGAACTCTGATTGACCTGGAGACCTCCAAGTAGGCTAGGTGAATCATTCTGCCTCTGCCTCCTCTTTAGCACTGAGAAAACAGTATAAAACATAACTCCCCATTTTCCTACATGGGTTTTGGGGATCTCATCCAGATCCTTATGCTTGTAAAGCCAGTTCTTTACCTACTAAAACATATTCCCAGTCCCCGAAGACAGAAATTCATGGTGTTCTTGAAACTTTTATTATACCATCATCCTGAACAACGAGTCAGCTCCTTCTAAACATGAAATGCTCTTTGTATAATTTGTGTGTATCTGCTTTCCCCAACTACTTTTAATTTAGCCCACTATCATCATTTATATGGAGGATTTTCAGACAATTCTACACATAGCAGTCAAGGTGTTCATTGTAGAAAGCAAATCAAAGTTTCGTTGGTTTCCTTCTCACTAGAAATGGACAAAAAGATCATACATGAAGATCCTCAGAAGCAAAGTGTGATACGGGAGAAGGGCATGACCAAACTAATGAAGAGAGGACAGAATGCTGTCAATAAAGAATGTGTCCTCCTTGGCTCATGAAAGCGTAACCCTCTGACGATGCTGAACACTGACTCCATGGAATATCCCACCAGAACTATGCAGCAACAGGGGTGTTACTGCCTCTGGGATGCCTCAGGAGAGTAAATTCTCTACTTGTATGAGGGCAAACCAGGCTTTCAAGGCTTCAGAGAGAGCCCCAGGCAATCAGACACAGATACTAGCATTCGGAAGTCAGTTGAAGAATACTTAAGTGGTCAGCGGCAATGGATGTGAGCAGGACAGTCAAGCTATTATGCTTCTTCCTTGAAATACAGCAAAATGCTTCTTATTTATTTTAAAGAATAGCTGAAGCTCCTGGTCACAGTCGTGGGCTCATTCTAGGACTTGACTGAATCAGACTTTCTGTACCTGCTCTTCTCCGTGTCTTCATGTAAATGCTCCTCTCTCATTCTTAGCTCAATCCCTAAGGCATTCTATTGGAAAAGCATATCTCTCCACCCCTAATGAACCACCACACAGTCATACTCATTTAAAAGAATAAATTAAATTTGTTCTTATGTATGGTACATATGTGTGTGTGCCTGTATGGATGTTGGGACACTCCCTGATCAGGCATGTGTAGAGTAATTAGACTGACACTTAGTGTCCATTTCTACTACTTTTCACCATATCTTCTAAAGCGCAGTCTCCCACTGAACCTGAGGTTTTCTAGACAAGCTGATCAGTGAGCCTCAGGGGTCCTCCTGTCTCTGTCTCCTGTTTCCTGCTGCTCTTATTACAGACATAGCCTGCAAAGCTCGATATTTTACATGTATTCAGGGGATCGAACTCAGATTCTCAGCCTTTAATAACAAGCACTTTATTGACTGAACCCAGGACCTACCTCCATGTGCAGTTTTCATTCTAATTACCTCTTTAGATTGCTTCTTTTTAAACTTCCTGTCTTACTCAAAAAACATGGATTTTGTGAGAAAAAAAATAATATACTTTATATAATTCAAAATTATATCCCTAGCATTTTGAACAATGTCTAGTGTTACCAGGTGCTGTAAAGGATTACAACTTAGTTACTTTGGTTATTTACTTGAGCACATGAATTAACATTTTTTAATTAATATTTTTTTTCTTCATTGTTACACTAGACTATGCTGTATTTGGAATTTTCTCACAGGATATTTGGTTTGAGAAAGAAGGGCTATTTATACTTAACTCTAAAAATTAATTTACTGATTATGCATTTACTTATTGTGTATATGTCTGTATGAGCACATGCTTGTGGGCAAGAATGGAACTCAGAGGACATCTTACAGGACACAGTTCTCTCCTTCCACCACATGGATCTCAGCTATTGAACACTGGTCACCAGGCTTGTTGGCAAATGTCTCGGCTTGCTAATTCTCCTTTCTGGCCCTGAATATAACAATTTTTGAGCAAACTGTTTTCCTTATTAGGACTTTTTTCTTAAGTTAAAGTGTAGCTAATAATGCTTGATGTTTAGAGCTATGCGGAGGATTCTGCCATTGTGTGAGCCGTTACAAAACTCACCTCAAGATCACACAAAATAGTCAGTGTTTGCCAAACGACACAAAAAAGGACATTGTTCACACTCTATCTTTGAGTTCATAAAGTATCATTTCACTTTTGATGTTGTCAAGATCACATGATGGGTCACAACATGAGCAATTCTGTAAGTGATCTGCAAAGCAACACAAAAAGTAAAGTCATGTCTTCATCTTTCCATAGCAAAGTTGAATTATAAATGAAGTTAAAACATTCAGAATTACAGAGATAAAAAGTCAAATGAGCTACGATTTATTTTTCTACAGAGATTATTTACCCTGCCACCAGTCTCTGAGGGGCATGCAAGTCCCCGTATCACGTCTTCTATAAAGATTAATTCAACTTAGACAGCAAATCTTGGCAAATTTGCTATGTTCCACTTTATATTAAAAACATCATAATTAAATGCCTCTTGCAATGCATCAAGAAATGTTTGGCTTGCCAACATATTGCAGAAATTAGAAAGAAGATTCCTACATAAGAAGAGATACTTTAGAAAGAAACAAACAAAATGGAGTTGAATTTTAATTCACTGAGTCTTAAATTTAAGCATACATCCATCCTCATAGAAACATAATCTCATCTGCTATTGAACAGCTCCATGACTTTACTTCTTGGTAGGTTTATAATCTTGAACATCTCATTGGCACATTTTTTTATGACCAGACGTTTTGGAACTGATGGTGAGATACAGCACGCTCTTAAGAAGAGTTTGGTAGTTCTCCCAAAGCTAACCCAGCCTGCTTTTCATGAAGCTCCTATAACTTCCCTATTAGTAATTCTCCTTTTTCACTTAATCTACTTAAAACCTTTTCCTTGGTCCTTCTCAGAATCTCCTGTTATGTGCTGCATTCCCCCTTCTGTTACTGTGTAAAGACTCTGATGATAGGATGCGCTTGTAGGTACTTCCTAAGAATTCCATTCTCAGTCCATCACTGCTTCTTAAAAGAAGTAGTATCCAGTAAACACATGTAGCAGTGGAATCTCAGGGGACTGGGATGGATAAGAATGTGGATAGGGAAAGATGGCTTGTGGACATTTGAGTTTGGGAGGGATACAGGGCCCTGTGATAAAAAAGTGTCCTGTGGAATTGAATGCTCTGTTGATACTGCTTGAAATATTAATTAAATAAATATATACTTAATTATAGTTATGTGCTTATACTTCTGCACATGTGTGTGTATCTGTATCTGCAGGTGGAGGCCTGAGACCAGTGTTGTGTGTCTTCCTGTAAGGTTTTCTATCTTAATTTTTGGGACAGGGTCTCTCACTGAACCTGTAGTTTACTAAATTCAGCTGGGCTGGCCGGCCAGTGAGCTGCAGGAATCCTCCTGTGTCCTCTTCTTGAGCACTAGGGTTACAGGTTAGTACCCCAGGCCAAGCATTGTTATGTGAGCCCTGGAATCGCACTTTGCTTCTCATGCTTGAATATCAAGCATTACACTGACCAAACCATCTACTCAGCCTCTGAAATGTCTAGTAGTTTGATCTTTGAACTCCTATAAAGTGAATTGATGGAACAATGCATTTTAGAACAGGAGTCACATGCTTTTTACTCACTATTTTTCTGCCTCCACTTGAATGCAGTGGTCTGGTATCCACGAGTGTCATTGTTCTGGTGACCCATGATACACAGGAATTCAGCAAGTCTAAAACAAGTAAATGTGAAATATGTCCATCTATGAGTGAGTAACTAGAGAAAATGTCACTGACAGAGGTCAGAAATGTCTTTGGAAGAACTTTTTTTTTTAATGTAGAAAGAAGTTAGTGGTGTTTGGATAATCCCTTATGGGCAACAAACACAATGTTTTCCTTTTATGTTCTTGTCAATAACATATTAAACATTATATTAGCATTAATAACAGAGAGACAGATAAAGCAACTATTTCTTTTCCTCACAGCACTTCTCTACTCAATAGTAGGACACTCATGGTAGAGGATTCTGTGACAAGATGGATGCACTGATATGTGAACAGAAACAGGAGAAGATGCTTGTGATGTGTTTCCAGGACCATGGTTAGCATAAGATTTGTACACACTCGAGGCTCAACATAAAAGCCACACATTTGAGGATGTGCTTACAAGTTAAATGTTTTCATATTAATGTTTCCAAGTGGTATTGCTTAAAATTCATACTGATAATTTTTAAAACCTAAATGCTATTTTCTTAGGATACTAAATATCAAATGAGAAAAATCAGTTACACAAAAGTTATTTTATTTGTTCTTATAATTTATTGACTTTCTGATTAATAACATGAAACTCAATGTTTGTAAACAGAATAAAACCAATTATTCCGAACAACATGATCGCAGAATTTAATTTTTCTGTTTCTCTAAGGGATAAATAGTAACTTGTTATATTTTTAACTACTTGAAATGACCTCTGTCATGCTATGAAATAATTTCAATGTGCAGTGATATTCATGATCACTTTATTCCACTATTGTGGAATAAGAATAAGAGCAGAACAGCTCACATGTCAGGCCTAGTTTACCCCAAAGCAGTGGGATTGTGTTCAGAGTTCTCCTTTCCCAGCATCTGTTCTAGAGAAATGCAGGCAGAGCATTCTTTAAGGAAATGTATGGGGACAGAGTTTATTATTGCATCAATTTATTTTTATTTATATTTTGAAAATTTTAAACTAAAATTTTGTGTATTTCATACAGAACATCTAGATCATCTGTACACCTCTTCCCATTGCCACCCTCCTGCCACCCCCTCCTGCCCACTGGGATTCATGTTTTCTCTGATTTAGTCCAAAAATTTGTAGATTGATATATACTTCAACAATATGGAAATTATGTTTTAAACATATAGATTCTCTACATATGCATTTAAAAATATTGTATTTTTTAAATTTTATGTAAGTGTACTAAGGGTTCCCCTGGAACTGGATTTATGGATGGTTGTTAGCCATTCTATGGGAGATGGGACTCAGACCAGGGTCCTATGCAAGAGCAGCCAGAACTTTTAATTACTGAGCCATCACTCCAGTCCCACATCTGCATTTTATATATAGTTTATATATGGTAAAATACATGCTGTATATACAATTGCATAGAAAGAATATAATTTAAACTTATGAAAATTATATAGAGGACATGAATAATATATAAAAGTCCAAACTTTATGTTTTAAGTGCAAAGGGGCATATAGTAATGATATAATACTATAGATGTTTAATAGCAACTATGGTATATCTTATCTTTAGGGATAACATAT
Organism: Eospalax fontanierii; assembly: GCA_035773235.1. Classification (NCBI taxonomy): domain Eukaryota; kingdom Metazoa; phylum Chordata; class Mammalia; order Rodentia; family Spalacidae; genus Eospalax; species Eospalax fontanierii. Next base: position 15,475,558 of record CM069543.1, read on the forward strand.
GTGACAAAATTCAATGTTTGCAGCTGGAACTTGTATGTCTCAGTGTTTTGTATGCTACTAAGTCTATATATTTGAAGACTTTTGCAAATACATAAATAAATCTGTATTATCTAACTATATGCAATTAGATATCTAAAGTTAGACATATTATTTTTATACTCTCCTTATCTTTTACTGCCCTAGGGTTAGGGAAGAGATTATAAAATTTATATTTGAGAAAATAGTTTTTTAAACTTAACAAAGACTTTAACAGAATTCAATTAAACGGTATCCTCAACTAGTGAAATATTATATGTCTTATTTTAAACTCTAGAAAATGTAATAAAATAAGGTGATGTGTGTGTGTGTGTGTGTGTGAGAGAGAGAGAGAGAGAGAGAGAGAGAGAGAGAGAGAGAGAGGAAAGGATTCATGGCAGTTTTAAGCTTCCTTGCTCAACTTGTAGTGAATCAAAATTGTGTTAATTTTTACATCTCCCTCTTCAAAACAGAATATTCTTGAAAATTTTGCTTCAAAATGAGATCTGCCCCAGGAATCATGGGATATTCAATTATCAATTATCAGAGAACTTCAATTACTTTCATCTATGTATCACTTATTAAGGTAGTAAATGAACTAATACATTTGAGGAAAAAATAATTTTGACAACACTTCTAAAGAAGGGAATTCATTTACAATGTAATTATTTAAAGATGCAATTAAGCAGAACAAATTCTGGTTAATCAGGGTGTTACTATAATAGTATTAAATTCCAATATGTCTAAACTGATTTATTTCTCCATGAAACAAGCTTTTGGAATTTTTGATCCAGAGTCTTCATGAAACATAGGACATGGATTTGAGATAATTTTTTGTAGAGTAAAATGATACTGTGTGATAGTAAAATGGTATGTTCTAAGAATTTTCTTATACAGTGAAGAAAGGTATTCAAAAGGACGGATGGGCCTACAGGTATTTGAATGGGGTGGGGCTGTTGAGTCTCCTATTTAAAGGGGATTAAAACACACTCAACTGATTTTGAAATCTGGCTATAAGAATTATTTTTAGGGAAGAGAAGCGGCTAGAGAAATGGTATAGCTGTTACAAACACCGACTGCTCTTTCAGAGGACGCAGGTTCAATTCCCAGCATCCACATGGCCGCTATCTACCTTCTGAATCTCCAGTTTCAGGGGATCTGACACCTTCTTCTGACCTCCAAAGACACTGCAGGCCATGGAGCACTAACATATATGCAGACAATATACTCATACACAAAAAAATATGGATTTTAAATAGATTTTTGTTGGTTTATGTAAAAGACAGACTTCTAGGTGGGTTTGTGTGTGTGTGTGTGTGTGTGTGTGTGTGTGTGTGTGTGTTTGAACATTTCTGATACCATTTTATTAGGGAAAATTCCATTAACTTTGCACTCAGAGCTCACCTCCTTCCAAAATCTCACTGTAGAGATGAACTCTGGACTAAGCCTAGAAATCTATACTAAAAACTATTGCTTAATCACTAAATTTTCACTTCGTGTCAGTATGTAGACTAGATTCTCTAGTTAAGAATATGATATTTTGATTCTATTGAATTCTCTTTTCATTTTCATGTGGAAAGTAAAATGTTTAGAGGAAAATAAATATTCCAGATCAATGAAACAGCAAAGGACAGTGTTCCTCCATTCCCTCTCATCTCTTCATTGTACACCTGTTTGCCAGGCTCTGTGGACACTGTGGCATATTTTCTTAGCAGCATAGAGAACAGCAGATTAAAAGCACGCTCCTTGCTGCAGACCTATTACGGTGAGTTAGCATAGCAGAATCATGTTAATTAATGCTTTTTATTCCTTCTGTGCAAAAGTGTAGAATAATACTCAGAGGAAACAAACCTTCAAAAACTGATACTCTGCAGCTGTGATATGGCATAGTTGCAAGGACATTATGTTAGCATGTGGAGGCTCTGAGTTCAATTCTCAAGACCACAAAAACAAAACTTCCCAGCCAAACAAAGGAAGGATATTTGACATGAAATCACCAATTGTTGAGCTGAAGTTACAAAAGGATTTTTGATTAAATTAAGTTGTGTAATAAGTCGTTATAAACTACAGATGAAATAAAACTAAGCCATAATAAACTACATTGTATTAAGCAGGCCTAGACTTGTATTGTTTGAGACAATTACCACAGATCTGATGGCTAAAAGCTACAGGTAGGAAATAATATGATTTAGTATGTTTTCAAAAAAGTCAATTTAAGACATATTTAACATGAACTTTTAATGAATTTTTGTGGTTTTGGTATGATAGTTTGTTTCCTTTGGAGTTTCACACTAATAAGTTCTTAAATAGGCTCATATTTTACTTTTTTATTTAGTTTAAAGTTTTTATGTTTAATTGTAAACTGACAAATTATAGTTGTATGTGTTTATATGACTCAAAGTGATGTTATGATTTATGAATACACTGAGAAATAATTAAGTTAAGTAAATTAGCAAATCCATCAACAGAAGTACTTATTTTCCTGTGGTGAAAACATTTGGAATTTACTCTCAGTGATTTCAAGATGTGCAATTTATTCTTATTCCCTCCAATTCTCACACTGAAATTGAAGCAGCCCTTACCTCAGTTTACCCAGGCTGTGTTCCTCAGCAAGCCTGTCCTGTTTCTTCAAACACTTTAACCTCTGAAACCTCTATAGGGCTCTTTTCTTCTTTGAGTTCAATTATTGTAGATTTCAAATATTAGAAAGAACATCTGATATTACTATGTGTTTCACTCAGACCTCTGTGATGGATAGAGTTAATTACCAATCCAACACATTCTGGAATCATCTGGTAAGAGTTCCAGTCAAAGATAGTCCAAACAAAGTTGTCCTGTGGCCTGCAGGCTTGTCTCGGGATTTTATTACTTAATGGAAGTGGGAAGACCTGCCAACATTGGGTTGTTATGGTGTTGTTTTCTTAGATCTGTTTAGGTTTATGGTTCTGGAGTTCTTTATTTCTTGTCCTCTCTTGTATGTTGTCTTTTCTGACTGAAGTTTTTGTCTGTAGAGCTGGCTTAGTGGAGATAAATCCCCTTAAACATGCTTTTACCATGGAAAAAATTTCTTTATCCTTAAATTACAACTGATAGGTTTGATGGGTAGAGTAGTTTGACTGGAATCTGTGTTCTCTCATGACTTTATGATATTGGCTTGTGCCATTCTGGTTTTCATACTCTCCATGGAAAAGTCAACGGTTATTCTGACTGGCCTGCCTTGTCTTCAAGGTCTAATATACTCTATTCCTCTTGATCAAGTCTGCTGAGGCTTTCTTTAGAGCCTTGTGCTTGTTTTTCTGAGTTTTTCACTGAGTTTTTTTCCAGGTTGTTTTTTGGGGGTGCCATTGTTTCTCAAGTTCTGTAGTTCTTTGGGTCGCATTGGTTGTTCCACGGTTGTGAAAGCAATCACCTTTCCAGGCCCTCACAGATGTCCCTGGCATGACAGATCCTTAGCATTCTGTTCATGATACTGAATAAGCAAAGCTTGCTTTCAGATTCCAACATGTGCTGGCTGTTGCATTTTCTATGGGATTGTCTGGGGCAGGCGCTGGTTTTGTAAGTAGAATTCAGCCATGTCATATTAAACTTAGTCACTGTCCAGATAGTCTTAGTATTTGAATTTAAGAGCTGGACAATGTTCCAGTCTGGAGCGATGACTTAGTACTGAAGAGTACTTGCTGCTCGTGCAGAGGACATGGGTTCTGTCACCCACACGGCAGCTAACACTGGTCTGTACCGCCAGCTCCGGGGAGTCCAGTGCCCTCTTTTGACCTCCCGGGTCACCAGGCACCCACTTGGTACACTTATGTACATGCAGGCCAAACACTCATACATGTAAAAATAAATAAAACTTAAAAAGAGAAGCAGACAGTGTTTCGAGAGGAGCCGAGGGCGAGAAGTTGCTCGCGGCGGATCTTGCGAGCTGCGCCAGGGCTTCCTCTTCCTAAGCCGCTTCCTTTTGGCTTGGCCACATATGGTGCAGTTCCGCCACGTTTCCTCTTCATAACTTGAGGTGAGATTCGGGTGGGCTTCCTGAAGCTATCTCGGAAAGTCGGAAGCTGAGCACCCAGCGTCAGCTCTCCTTTTTCTCTTGGAAACTGTGTCCCCTGAGAAGTCCTTCCAGAGTAGTGTGGAATTGGTGTAAGATATGCACAGGATTGTGTGGTCAAGGGCCATGAGTCTTCTGACTCCTTTCTTGAGGATGTCTACTTCATTCTGTTGGCCACAGCGATGAGTCAGCTATCTTGTTGACTGTCGGAGTACTTACATTGTCTGTTTCTTTCCTGTAGAAACAAACAGTTCCTAATAGAACTATGTCTCCAGAGTGCTGAAGCCAGGGGCTATTTATTCAGACATTTGTTTAGTTATAGTTTTTTATGAGGTTTTTGTATTTGTTTGTTTTTGCATGGTGAATAGTTATTGAAAAGGAAAAATATTGATATTTTCAAACATGTTTCATTTTAATTAAACACGGAAGCCCCTATTTTAAAATACTCCAAAAGAATTAGCCATAGCTAAAGCTTGACAATGAATTTAGAATCTTTGTAAGTATAAACAAAAGTGTTGCAGCGAGGAAAATAAAAGACATAACCAAAATCAAGTATTGTCTTCTTTAAGAATCAGGACATGTGCTGAGATCAGCTTTATAATCTGAATATCAAAATGTATGATCTCTACTTTTTATTCATCTTCTTTTTTGACATCTCTGATCCGCCCTTGGAGTCCACTTGAGGGCAAACTTGTACCTCTTGATACCTTTGCACACCAAGGATAAAAAGTGTAGATCTGATTTACCTCATATTAAAGATGCATCACCTTTTGAAATGGATTAATCTCTCAATAAAAAGACTAATCAATTTCAGAGCAGATATAGTTCACTCTATTAAAGCAGACACATTATTCATCTGTTAATATCTATAGCCTGTTAATTAGGACACTACATTTATACCCTGAGTTTGGATCAAATACATCATCTATTAAATATATCAATATTGAATAAAACAAAATGTATATTGAATGAATATTTCAATAAATGAATCTTCAGATAAAATATTAACAGTTTTTATAATTTTCAGCTTTAGTTTTCTTATGGAAAGTTACATTTAACTTTCTTGATAGCCTACCTGTGTTTGATTTATTTGCTTAATGGTTTATTTTCTGATGATGGTAAATAATACTACAAACTATGAATTTCCAGCAAATTCCAGTAAGTAGGATTCTTCATTGTTATTTTTCTAACAAATTATGCTTTTTTACAAGTGGAGTTTACTTGACACAATTATATTTTTTTCATAGTGGAAGTTGAAGATATTGCCATGTAATAAACAGAGCAATCACAAACAAGCAAACAAAAAATAGCTGCTATTTTTTAATAACACATTTTTCAAGTTTGATAGTTACACAGAAATTTTCCTTTACGTTCTCTTTCTATAACAGCAATCTTGTGTCACACAATAAATGGCCAACATATCCTGTTCCAAATATAAAATGTCACACTACCCAGTGAAACTTTACTGAAGGTTTTGCAGTTTCTGCTCGTTTCTTTCTTTTAGCATTCATTTGTTCTTTTTTTTTCCCACTGTGCCCCACCTCAATTCCTTGTCTGAGAACTTCACTTCAAAGATTTGAATGGATTTCAAAGATACACACTCAAATATTCCACTAGTGTTCAAACAGAAGTGAACTCAAAGGCACAAATGTCTGGAATTTTTTTTATGGGTTTTCATTGCTGAGATAGTGAGAAAACAATCATGTTCCATACACAGCTAAGTCATTTTGTATAGAGGTCCGAGAAGTGCACTTCATGCTTGTGCATCTACATTCGTGTGCCTGTTTACACACTGACCCACCACCAACAAGTTCTTTTTAACACACCTGGAAATGTTTCTCTAACTGAGGTTTCTTTGTCCAACTTTGGAAACTATCATTGCTCATAGAGCTCTGAAATCTGTCCTTGTTGTTCACTCCTTCTTAGCAATAGAAATTCATTTTACATAAGACTCTTCTTCCTTAGCTGCTTCTGTATTTCATATTAAACACTGCTTTCATCATTTCCCCCAAATTCTGCTTTCTGCCTTTTTAGAGCCGTTTCATGTTACATACTCTCTCTCTCTCTCTCTCTCTCTCCCCTCTCTCTCTCCTTCTCACTCATTTCTCTGTAATTTACTTTGTAACTTTCTGAAGAGTTTCCAAGTTTCCATCTGTTTGACACTCATTTGTATCTATGTTTTTCATTTGTAAATTTTAAAGTTGTTAGGAAAAATTTTGCTTTTCTCTCATTCCTCTTGTAATATAAAAAGAGTAATTTCCTATTTCTCTCTAACATTTTATTCTCAACTTATTTTCAGACATAGATAGTCCCTTTGATATTATGGGGGGAAAAACTAAGAGTTTTCCCCCAAATAATAGTAAATACTCACATTTAGAATATATGCAAAAATAAATTATACAAAATTGGGTTTTAATTGAGGAAGTGATAACTGAGTACAGCTACTGAAGGTGGCTTTGTGATGTCACAGTACCATTAAGGTCAGGAGTAGATACGGAATTATAAAGTCACTATTTAGTATTCTGTGAGGAATTAAATTTTAAAAAGTCAGTGGTTATCAAGATAGATTTCTCTATGTCCTGCACCAGGTTTTTATCCGTAGATTTGGTGGCTCTCTACCTTGGGCAAAAAAGTTTTTACTGTGGGTCATTGTTAGTGCGGATTCATAAATACTCAAACGTCTATGAACAAGCACGGTGAGTGTCCGTCTTAGCTGGGCATCTGCATGGATTCTCTCAAGGCCCAGAGAACATTGTGGAAGAGGGGAGGAAAGGATTCAGAACCTGGGAACGGGAGTGAGTGCTGTGAACTGTCCTCCTGACAGGATGTACAGATGACCTCACGCAAACTGTGCTAACCTCCACAGGACCCGAACAGCACCAAACCAATTAAAAACTCCACCACAGTGGAGGAAGGAGATCCCGAGGCCCCACCCCAGCACAAGAGCTGCTCTGGTTGAGGACTGGTAGAGGAGGGAAGGCCACTCCTCTTAGAAGAGTGGCCACTTGCTGGTACTCCTTGACCAGTCAGTAACCCTGCCGTGGAATAGTATTCTGAATGTGTGCAAGGGCATGTACGCACAAACATGATATACATAGGTTCACCTTAGTGGCAATTTCATGAGCAAGTGTTTAAAATCTAGAAAGAGGGCTGGAGGCCTGGCTCAGCGGTTAAGAACCCAGGCTGCCCTTGCAGAAGGCCAGAGTACTCTTTCTAGCACACAGGTCAGGAAGCCTATTACTGTTGTAACTCCAGTTCTAGGTGATCTGTTGCCCTCTTCCGGCCTCTAAGAACAACTGCACACACATGTGCTTACACAGAGACAAACATATTTGTACATATAAATAAAAAGTCAAAGACAATAACTTAATTAAAAATATGAATGGTTCAATTTTACCATTTTAAAAGTAGGTGCATTTGAAGAAACTTGATAATTAGAAGTGCTTTGCACATTCTTTAGGGGGAATAAAAATCAAGATTTTTAGCAACAGGGAAATAAAGAATCATCAGAACTTAGAGGAGCCTCAAAGAAAATGATTTACTTTAATTTCTCAGCAGCTAGAAGTATCTGCTTAGCATATTAAAAAACACACTCCATGTCAAGGAAACAGCAAAATGACTTGTTATGTCAGTGGATCTCAGAATACTCTGTTGACTCTAGCAATGTACATCTTAGAAATCTGTTCTCTCTCTCTCCAGTGGAATACCATTAAATTTAATTACAAAGAGAAACTTATTTTTGTTATACAAATAATATCCCCACGTAGCCTAATTTAAACTAATTGCCTACACAGTTTTCATGCCAAGGGGAAAACAGTAAAGTAAGTGCTGACTTGTTGAAAATGTCTTTAATTATATTATCACACTGAATTCTGCTTTGACCCTTCTTTAAAAGTTACTTTCAAAATCAGAAACAGTGATGCAAATCATGGCATACCTGCAGTTTGTGAATCTTCCCTCCCACCTGACCTACTTTGCTGGGCATTTTGTTTCTTTTCTCACATGGAAAATATCCCTTTTCTGCAGAAAAATCTCAGCTTTTACATGAACATGAATTGCTGTACTATTTTTCTTCATTTTCATTTCTTGCCATCTTATTGTTTGTTAGGAGGAGACAAACCTATCTATAAATAACCCATATCTGGCCTCAGGGATTGAGAGGCTTTTGTGTGCAAGCAAGCTCCAGGACTAGACTGTGTCAAACATACTTTAGGCAGAACTCTGTGGTCTAGCAACAACACTTAACAAAGGACTGGCCTCCTGATTTTTCTCCCAGCATGGAAGAAATAAGACTTTTAATTGGATTCAATGATGGTCTCACCAGAGCCTTGTCACTGACTCTTTGGGGGCAATAAACTTTTCAAAGACACTAGTCAAGCTAGCTGCAGGGCCTCCCAACCCATCAGTAACTCAAATCTTAAGTGCCCATAATAGAAGCCCTGGGACACTAAGGGAGGATTGAGCAGTGTGCTGTGCACAGGCAGGATGCCACACATTCCGTGGTCTTTTTTTTTTTTTTTTTTTTTTTCTCTTCCATTTTGATTGTGAGTGGAGAAAGGAGCCCTAAATCATCTCACTCACAATCTTGGTGCAGATGATTCAGCTTCCTTGAATAGTAACTGTTTAAAGACTTACATATTTCCACACCTCCTGAATTTTTCTTTCTTCAGCCCACCAGCCCCTTGATGAAATTGCACATGGCAATGCAGTCTTAGATTTTCAGGAGGGTTTGGTTATTACATTGTGAGCTCTGCTTGGCAAAGTTCCACCAAAATTTCCTTTAAAAAAGTAAGCTTTTTATTTTTAATAATTTTTTAAATTTTTATTAATATTTTTATTAATCTTTTGAGAGTTTCTTATAATGTACTATGCTAATGTTTTTGCCCTCTCCCAACTTTCTCTCATCTATCCCCTATCTTCTATCCACACCACTTCCTATTCTTGTTTGTTTCCCCCATCAAGTCCAATTTGTGTCACCCAAAATCGTCTTGGCGTATGGAATCCATCCTGGAGCTCAACTTGCCAAAGGTCATGCCCTTAAAGGAAACTGACTCTTCCTCATCTCACCAAGAAGCCATGAAATATAGAATAATTGAAGATTTTTATCTCCCTCCACGATTTAGTGATCTGTATTCTAAAAGTCTAGAGTATGTATTAGGTGGTACTGGTGATAAGTTTGGATCTGACATGACTAACATGGCTTTACATCTTCAACAACTACCTGCATACTAGGTCTCCTCATTGTTTGCATGTCAGGAAGCTTGATGGCTCTCTTACCTTCTCCTTCTACTGGATCTTTGCAACACTCTTTGGTATTATACGGCCAAAAGTAACCCCTGGGGCAAATGTGCTTCTGTTTGAGAACCATAGCAATAGATAAAAATCTAGATTTTTGAAATGAATCGATTTCCTCTCTGCTTTCTTTCAAACACTTAGCTCTAGCATCTGGAAAGGCCAGATAATTCAATTTAAAGCAAAATGTTTTTAAATATTCTCAATGAACACATTCTCCATAGGTGAAAAAAGGAAATAAGTTAACTGAGTGAATAATTTTCTGTGGTAGATTCTATATAAAGAGAGGAAAGATAATCTAATCACATAGAAGATGATCAGAGGGTAATGCTAACTATGGTATTAATGGGTAGTTTGTCAGTTCATTTGAAAAACCCTGAGTCACTAGCAGAGATCTACAGAGATAATTTGACATCACACAGAAATCATGATTTCTACCAGTCACTCGTGGTGGTGGAAACACTCAAGCATCAACCACAAAAAAATGGATGTCTATGTTACACTTGAAGAGTCACTTCAATTTTGCATTTGAGGGTTTCAGTTAGGACTCTGTGAATGGAGAACAGATTAGAGACAGGAAAAATTTAAGGAGAAAAAATAAGGCCAATATTGTTTGTTCAAGTGATAATGTTATCATGTATCTTTGAAGAGATAACTGAGAAACAGAGGGAAAAGCTAAACAACGACATCAAATAAAGAGCTTACTAAGTAAATGAATAAATAAATAATAAAGAGTTTAAATAAAGAGCTGGGCAGATGGCTCAGTGGTTATAAGCCAGTACCACATTTCAGAGGACCCCAGCTCTGCCCCCAGGACTCACATCAGGAGGCTCATATGTGCCTCCTGAAGATCTGACCCTCAGCCACTGCTGACATATGCATGTGCTTGCACATAGAACATGCAAGCACACACCCATGCATATAATTTTAAAATGCAATAAATCCAAAACATTGCAATTGAGGTGCTAGAACAAGATGTCACAGTACTTAAGAGCACTGGGTGCTCTTGCAGAGGACCCTGGTTTAATTCCCAGCACCCGCACGGCCACTAACAACCATCTGTAACTCTAGTTCCAGGGAATTTGACACCTTCTTCTGACCTCTGTGGGCACTGTACAACACTGATGTGTTTACATACATGTAGGTAATACATTCATACACATCAAACAAAAATAAGAACTAAAATATTTTTTTAAATCTTAATTGAAATTTGTTTTAAAATTTTTACTTCTAAAGATACAATTGTACTGGCCCCCAAAACAGAAAACTAGGCTTTTTCAATGTCTTATTAAGGCCTGGTTTGAACAAAAATTAAAGAATGATGCTATAGAGTGTGTGTGTGTGTGTGTGTGTGTGTGTGTGTGAGTGTGTGTGAGGGGGGGTATGCATGTACCATAGTGTAGGACACAATGCAGGATAGACCTTAACCAGGCCACCTGCTATGAGGATTAAGGGAGTGGCTTCTGTGGGCGTGGTGTTCCACTCCAGCCAGGGGTGACACCAACCTGGGCCCTGTGTCTGGAGAGAGCCTGCACCAAGATGAACCACCCCATAGGGGGCTGGCTAACCAAACATAAAACCCCCTGCACCTCCTTAAATAAACGAGTTTGCTGCTGCTTGCCTACAGCATGCTTCTCATTCAGCTCCTGGAATCTGTGTGTTGATTCCTTGCCCACCCACCCCTTTCCGGCAGAGGACATGGAGCAGAGGGACCCCAGCACCAGAGTATCCGTGTTGGGGTCACAGGACATCCTTTGGTTCCTGTCCCCCACCCTTGTGCCTTGCCTGAGAAGAGCTTTCTTCTCTGCTGTGTGCACAAGGCTAACTGGTCCACAAGATTGTCCTAGATCAGCCTTCCACTTTTATGTAGAGGAGCGTAGGGGTAGAGATGCTTGCACCACTCTGTCCTGCTTTGGTACGGTTTCTAGAGATCTGAACATAGCACATGAGTCTTGTAGAGTCGGTGCTTGCCCACTGACCCAGCCTTCATAGCACACGATTCAATAGTTTTAACTGAAAAGTAAAAATGAGGGCTGGGCGTCCTGACAGTCCTTCTTTCAAAATTATTCTGTTACAATTCGTTCTTTAAAGAAGCAGCTGCCTTTTGCCTTTCCTTTATGTTTATGTATTTATTTCCCCGATGAACTGTGATGATACTGTCAAAAATTTTATCATTATACAGAAATTTTGAAATGTAATTGATTAGACAAATATGTACTGTATGAACTAGCTTTTACATTCTTTCCTATTCTTTGTCAAAAATACACAGAAATAATTCACAGGGAAATATTCATAAACATAAAGAAAATTTTACTTTCATTCACATCTAGAAAGTGTGTGATTTGCTGTTAAAATTCTTACAGATGATCTTTTTTCTGTCTTCTGGGCTTTATTTTGTAACAATGTCTGTTATTTTCTGTTTCTATTCTGTTTGGAGGGAGTCAAGTTCCAAAATTTTCATGTCATTATTTAATATTTCATAAGAAAACTGAGGAGCGTATTCTAATACAACATCAGTATCTCGTTCCCATGTATTCTGGGACTAAAATACACGGAGTGATTTATCAGTGAGAATTCAGTGGAATAAAATGTGACCATTTATACAAGGAGCCAGTTGACTATTATACTCCTAATTTTTAATTTTATTTAAGAAACTTAGAGGGACTCTCTGGTCATGGGTGTTAAATACAGTGTATCAATTTGGTCATGCCTGTCACCTGGGGTGTTTGGAAAGGCAATGGGTAAAGTTCTGCTACATTGTGTGAAAGGAAGGGGAAAGTCTTACATCCCAATTTGAGGAATGACAGACCTGCAGATTGGTATTTAGTGCATATCTACAGAAGTAGGTGAGAGATTGTGGAACTACTGCTTAGCATGGCCCCTGCCTACTGCAGCCAACTTGCATGGACTCTGAACCTGAGTAACTACTTAGATAAGGAGTCATATTGAAATGATTGTCTTGATTCCAAGAGTGCTCTATTGAGATGCAGTCCTATAAATGGTGCTTCTGAGCCTTGTTTTATAGACAACACTGCTTGGCACCAAAGAGAAGAAAATTCTAGTCATCAACCCATTTAGATGTTCCCCTGAATAAACTCAAATATTAACTCATTTAGCTACTGGGTACACTGACTACTTTATGCCACTAATGGACACAAAGAAACAAAATTAAAAGGTTTGAATATCCCACCCAAACACTAACAGATAACAAACTAATGAATCTATCTGAGATGGGTCTCACTGAGGTACACTGTTAACATAGTCTTTAGAAGACTGACTGGAACAACAATTACGCTTTTTTTATTATTTCATCTGTTGGTATTTTCTAATGATATGTCCAAAGCCCCAAAGAAGGCAACTTAAGGGAGGAATTACTTTGTTCATGACTTTTGTTTATCTGTTCTCTATGAGTTGGAGGGAGGACAGAGACTGGTAGGACTCAGGAAACTAAAGAAATGTATAAGACTAGCACATAAACTCTAGCACAGACTCTTCTCAAGAAGCTTCAGAAAGGTACAAGGTGCCCAACATCTGTTCCAAACACTGCAACAGCACTAATAGAAGAGACTTTCAGACTGATCAGGCTGCCTCTAATGTGGGCAAGGAGCTCCAGGTATTGAGCTTTTTGTGAGTGGTAGTCAATGCTGGATCAGATCTTAGTAATGAGCTACATTTGAGTCCTCCATGTCTCAGTATGGAACCCTGCACCTATACTCCTATAAGTAACCCCAGTGAAATCACCTGCTCATAGTTAGACTAGACTTAGATCAAATCATTTCTTGATCTGATCTTAGTGACTTGTCTGGGGCTAATCCATATCTGTTGATGTCACTTCAGGAAAAGTCATACAACAGTTTGAGGCACCTTAATCCATGTTTACTTGGATTCATGGGTTGGCACAGAACTCATGGCAGTTGGAGTATGGGGTAGGGGAGAGCTGATCTCTCCATGATTTAGGAGGAGGCAAGAAGAGAGGAGAGGAGAGCAAGGGGAGCAGAGGGGAGGGGAGGAGATGAGAGCAGAGGAAGAAGAGAAAAATATGAGCCTGTGAGGGACATTTCCTATTCAGACATAACACTCAGCCATCCCATGTCTGGTTTCCTCATGTCTCTGTATATTAGGTAGAAAGCTGAGGATGTGCTTGTTGTCTGAATAGTTAAAATCACCATAACTCCCCTTAGAAAGCTTTTAGTGACCCAGAGAAGGAGAGCTTTTAAATTGGAGCATTTAAAGTATTGTGCGGAATTTGCCCTCACCTTCCAAAGCTGTTAAATTGTTTTGTTATAATGGATATTTACTATGATGAATCTTCTTCTTGAAGTATATTCCAATTCCAATGGAAATAAAACATCTGATGTGCAATTCATCTATTTTGCATTAGCAACGATGAGAGGATCTGGCAGGCATTCATCACCCAGTCACTTTGTGATATGGCTCCTCAGGGATCTTATTTTCATGATTTTCTTTGATGAGGTATTTAATAATTATGAGGAGAATAAGTATATTTAGGAACATTTGAAGAATTTGTATTGAGGAATATGAAACCCTCATGAGACTCTGTGGTTTGCTTGAAAACTTAGCATTGAAGACGGAAGATATGCTTGGAGGTCAGTTCTGACACAGCTCCTGTCCTGTAATTAAAGTTATAAATATGTATCTTTTTATGAGACAGGGCTTCCCTGTAGCCCCAGCTGGCCTAGAACTCCCAAAGTACGCCAGGGTGGCCTTGATCTCACAGAGATTCACCTGCCTTTGCCTCTTAATTGATTGGAATGAAGGTGTGTGCAACAATGACCTGGGTGTAGACATGTATCTTAATTAAACATTTTCGATGGATTGGTTGACAAAGAGTGCCCACCCACTGGATAACATGGGGCTTTGGGGCCTGCAGTCTACAAGGAATGAATCTTTTAATTATCTTTCCTGTTATTCTAATATTAGCTACAATATAAAAAGTTTCTGATAGTAAATCATTTGTATAAGGAGGCTGTGATGACTCATATGCCTCATGGGGATTTTTTCAATGCTCTGTTAACTGAGGCTGGTTTCAATTTTTGGCCCTCTAAAGTTTCTTGTTAGCACAATACCCAAAAATATCCCTTTGAATGTAAATCATATCATGTCACTACTCTGCTCAAAGTTTTAGAATCCTTCCCTATTTCACCTGTATGTAAAGTCCAAGTTCTCTTTTCATAGAGACACAAATGTCTATTATGGGCAGTCACTGTGGTAAACAGTATAGTAGATGTGTACCACATAAAATGTAGAATTAGCACACAACAATATGGCTATTCCTCTTCTAAATACTTATATCATAGAACTGAAATTAGGAAAGAAAGTTGGTATTCCATACTGACTCCATCATTATTCATAATAGTAAAGATGTTTAAACAGCCAAAATACACACTGCCTGGGAAATGGGTTATTTAAAAATAGCGTACACCTACAATGCAATGCTATTGAATATTTAAAAAGAAACTATGATATGAAGCAGCATTGAAAGCTGAAGATACAACAAGTTAGTTTTGGCAGAATCATCTGCATGCTTCAAGGTGGAAGTCATGGAAACAAAGAATAAAAAGCCAGTTTCTAATTCCCGTGATGTAGAGTGCTTAATCGGCGGGTATAAATTTAAGATGGATAAATTCAGGGCATGCTCAGACCTATTCATTGTAGTACCAGCGATCAAATCACATGGTGTGCTTCAGCCATAGTAAATTCAAGGATAGGTTACTTTCCCCTAAAGAAGATTTTACAGCACCTAGCAGATGATGGCTGGACCCACTGATGCTGCCACGTCTATGACCGTGCATCTCCTCAGCATTCTCCTCACTGACTTCGCTTTCTGCAGATTCTCTTCTCTGTTCTCTAATCTGGGAGTGGGAATCACACTTTATCACATGCTCTAAATGTGTGATTCTCCCTAATCACTTCCTGTTTGTAGGGACATTCTGCTCCAAACGTTCTAGTTATTTATGACCACCTTGCCTGAATGATCTGCTCACATGGTACTTTTGTGTGTATGTGTGCTCCCACAAGGGCCTCCGTTAGGGGATTGTACACTTATGTGCATCGTATTCCGGAGCCATATTTATGTTCCTTTCTTTTTTGGAGACAGGATCTTTCACTGGAACCTGGGCTTATGGATCAGGTTAACTCAGCAGGCCTGCAGGCTCCAGGAATTCATGTTTGCACTTCTCCACTGGAGGGATTACAAGTTCATATAGCAAGCCTGTCATTCATGGGGGGCTGGGGATTGAACTCAGGTCCTCATGCTTGTACAGGAGGTGCTTTATCAACTCATTGCTTCAGACCCCCAAATTCCACTTTCTTAAGGCCGACTTTAAACTCAGAGCCCTGTCACCATTATCCTAGGACATTCCTGAGATCTAAATACAACATTGTATTTTTCCAGTAGAGCATAGCATAAACCATATTACTGTTGTGCTTGACAACCCATCTTCTGATGACCCTACGTTAAAATAAAACCTATAGTCACGATTCTTAATGTAGGGAGAATGGATACTCGGTTGGCCAAATAGACACATTTTTTTCAAGCACTAATTCTTTTGTATATTTTACTGAATTTTTGTGTATTTCATACACTGAATTTCATACATTCTGCCTTTCACATTAAGGCCTATGGAGTCAAGATTGAGTATCCAGAAGTCCCTCGGTATAATTTCATCCACTGGAGTCTAGTCAGCCTATCTAGAGTCACCCCCTTTAAGAAGAGCAGCCCTTCCTCGCCCAGCAGTAATCACCTGCCAATAGTTCTGCAGCTAAGATTGGGGCCTGTTGCCTATTTCCCCAGATCTATGCTGTGCTTTTTCTCTGCTTGTGTATGCGTGGAACTTGTGCCTGACCATTGCTGTAGGTTCATATGAGCAAGGTCCCAGGAACCTGTAAGACTCTGTTTCTATGTGGTCATGCACAACCTACAACCTTCCCTGACTCTTCCAGTCTTTCTCCCCTCTTCTGCAGTAGTCCCTGAGCCCTGGGTGGGTGAAATTTAATATAGGAGTTCTGGTCCACAGTTCCACACTCTGCATGTTCTTATTCTCTTTGGCCATTGTGATCTTTTGTGTTCATTGCCCTCTTTTGCATGGGAGAGCTTTGTTGAGGACAGTGGAGTGATGCATTAGAATTTTCTCCACCCTTTGTTCCACTGTGTTCCATGAACCTTGGGTGTAGAGATTCCATTGTAGATGGGTCACTTAAGGTTGGGCACTTCACAGACATTTCATCTCTGTGTGACCAGTTGTGGGACTCTGTAATTCTCTCCATCAGTTGCAAGAGATGATTTTTGATGAGAGGTGGTTGGATATTTGTGTGTAAATATAAGGATCCATATTTAGCACATAAATAAGAAATTATATTTGTCTGGGGATATGACAGACTGAGTGTTTTATCTAAGATCTATGCCCTCTACATCTCTGTGTATTTGTCCATGTTTACAGCTCCACACACGAGTTCTCTTCTCTGAGTTGACTTGATGCCCAATTAGGTAGCTGTTGATTACCCCAAGATAAAAACTCCACTACTGTCTAAATAATTTGCTGTGCCCATCATTTTTGTCATTATTAGGCCTTAAAGCTGGAGTTAGACTGTTGATTAGCGTTTTCCCTTAGAAGTATGCAGTGTCTGCCAAAGCTATGAGAGCTAGCCTTCAGGGATGCGACTTCCAGGTCAGTTTCAGATCCATTGCTCCATGTCCTATGACCAAAGTATGTCTTATCTTCAGAAATAGGGTCTGACCTTCTAGTCCTGGGAAGCAATCTGGAAGTTTCTTGGACTACCCTGGTCAGCAACTATAAGGAAAATTTCTTCTGTCTGGCACTGTTTCATGGTATGTAGTCTTTAACTATACACGTGGACTCATGTTCAGATATTTTATGTGTAAGTTTTCAGTACACTTTTGAATGAATGAATTTCCCTGTGTTTTTGTTCACATCAGTTAATCAGTATTAATCTCTCTCCTCTCTCTCCTTGTTTAATCCTTCTTCCTTCCTCCTCAAAGTACACCCATTTCACCTACATCCTGCCTCTCGAGACCATTCTCCCACTTTACCTCCAGTTCCTTGGACAACCCTTTCCCTTCCTGTGTAGAGCTCCCATCATATCCATCTCCCCCTTGATAACACTGGTTTCCTACTGTTCTCTTCCAGGCTCCTTTTTTCTCTTTACCTCCCTGTTTTCTTTTCATTTTCCTGGCCCCTACAGTTACATCAGGATATATACTCACATACAAGGATTTGGTGCTCACATCTGTGAATGAGGAAGAACATACATCATTTGTCTGAGGCTGCGCTATTTCACTTAACATAACAACTTCTAGTTCCATCTATTTACCAGTAAATTTCGTGATTTCATCTTTCTCTACTTCTGAATAAAACTCCATTGTGTAAATGTACCACATTTTCATTATCCACTTGTCAGTTGAGGGACACTTAGGTTGCTTTCGTCTCTTCGATATTGTGAAAAGAGTAGCAACAAACATGGATGCACAAGTATCTCTGTGATATGTTGAGTTCTTTGGGTATATGCAAGGAGTGGTAGAACTGGATCAATGGTAGGTTCACTTTTAATTGTTAAGAGTTCTCCTCACTGCTCTCCATAGCAATGACACGAGTTTGCAATCCCACCAGCTACGAATGAGCGTGCACCTCTTTCCTCATGTCCTCTCCAGCATTTGGTGTCATTTGTTCTTTTGTGTCAGCCTGACTGTGATAAGATGAAATCATAAAGTGGTTTTAATTTGGGTTTCCCTGATACTAAGGATTTTGAAAGCATTTAAAGGTGTTTTTTAGCCATTTTTATTTCTTCTTTTGAGAACTCTGTTCAGATCCATAGCCCATCTTTTAAATGGGTCATTTGTCTTCTTGGTTACTTCCTGCATTCTTTATTCCAGATGTTAAACTTCCATCAGATGTGTCACTGGTGAGGCTTTTGCTCACTCTGTGTGCTTTCTCTTCACTTCCTTGGTTGTTTCTTTCACTATACAGAAGTTTTTTTTAGTTTAATGAGGTCCCACTTGTTGATTTTTGACCTTCATTCCTGAGCTTTGAAATAGGGTCCAAGGTACTCTGTAGCTCACTCTGGATTGGAACTCACGATGTAGGTCAGAGTCTTTTCCAACAATCAATAATCCTCCTGCCTCAACCTCCAGAGTGCTAAGACTCCAGGTGTGAATCACCCTGCCCAGCCTAGATGTGTTTTGTAATGTTTTTAATTGATCTCATGGTCTTAGAAAAAATTCCTTAGAGCAGACCTGATCTGTTCTTCAAAGCCTGGCAGATGTTTTAATTAGTTTCTATATTCTGTATACCTAATCCATTTCCTTTTAGATAATAGTACGATCAAACTGATATATAAAATAGATGAGTGCATGCTCTATATGTACTTAAAACCAAGAGAACCAATTCTTACTATATTTCTATTCTTAAATTATGTGCTGTGCTTAACCTGGGCACTTGAACGCTTAGTGTGTACATATATAGAGAGCCACATGACACAGAGAAAGAAGCAACTGAAGGGGTGTGTGTGTGTGTGTGTGTGTGTGTGTGTGTGTGTGTGTGTTGCTATAGAAATTTTTTACTACAGTAGTTTAATGACATCTCTTAGGAAAGTTCTAAAATTTTAAACAGTGAACCTAGCATATTAACCATCTCTGAAACCCTTGCAATTAAACCATTACCAAAGAAAGATAATAGGCACAGCATCCCATGATAAAAATATTTGCCAGAATGGAAATAATACAACTAACTAATGAAATAGCATTGCATTGGAAATGATAGAATCCTTTGGGCCCGCATAGATTGGACTACTGGTTAATCTCAGCCATTTAGGGCATTGAGTCTCTGACCCTCAGTAACGTGACCTGGAACTTAAAAACTATGTTAATCTTTCCTATCAGTCATACCTTTCAAAGGACGTCAAGCATTAATTTACTTAATTTAAAATTCAACAGAGCTAGTGATTGATTCTATACAGTTTTTGTTAATTGAGAACTTTTGTTCCCTCAAAGGAATTCGATATAATCAAAGGTATTTTTCACATTAAGCTAAGACTTTTCTCATTGACTCTGACTCAGCCTGCTGTGTGTTATAGTCAAATATCAAATATTAACTTCTGGGACTTCCAAAATTTAGGAAATTCTACTTTGTATCAAGGATTACCTAGTAGAGGAATGAGCTGCGAATACCTAACATCCAGGATCCTCTGAGCTGCACCACCAATTACAGGGATTGTGTGTGACTTTGAGCAAGCCTTTGAGCCATGGTCTATACCAGGATGATGAAAACCACATTGTCAGAACAGCCTGTGTGGAATCTGTGTTGCCTTAATGACCAATTTGGCTTATTGTAGAGAATCTCATTATCCTTACTGTGTGACATGGAAATAAATCCAGAGATGGCCAGTTTGCTAAGCAAAACCAGTCTTTACAACATAACAGAAAGGGACTATACATAATCTAGGAAGCTTTAGAAAAATCTTTACCAGTTTAAAAATGTTAAGGAATTCAACTACTGGCAAAACAATTGCTTTGTAACCACACTGAGCACAAAGCCCCAGTGGCTTCCTGGATCCTGCTTCTAAGCTTAGACCAGCTCTGGTGGACTTGGGAACCATGAATTCAAACTACGTTCAGTCCCTGCATGCACATGTCAGTCTCACTTCAGACCCAGGCTATAGACCTGCCCACATAGCAATAACACCACTATTATACAGAGGTGAATTCACAGAAATGTGCAACAATATAAAAGCAATTTTCAACAAATTATTTGGCTGGGAGGAAGACTAATAGGTAAAGTGCTTGCCATGAAGCGTGAGTATGTGAGTTTGAATCGCCAGGACCCATTTAGGAGTATCTATAACCTCAGCATTTTCAAGGGTACAGGAGCAAGAGGATCAGTAGAAATTACTGTCCAGGTACATCCATGTGGCTGAATCACTGAGGTCCAGGTTCAATGAAAAACACGGTCTTATAAGCTGAAAATGATAGAAGAGACCTGAGGTCATAGGTACATGTGTTTATATGTATAGAACACACACATACACACACACACACATACAAATAAACTAAAAATATATACTGGAACTCATATGCATCTATAACATAGAAGGTAACTGTGGCTAATACAGACAGAAAATCAAATCCATAAAGTTTATCAGAATATAGCTATTTTAATGAGTACAATTATTTAAACAGAAAATTCAAAGAAGAAATCTGAATCCGCACTAGTTCAAAAGCTTTAAGAGAATACATGTTCGTTTAATGTTTCTAGTCAGTGTGTTAAAAGAAGCAAAGGAAATAGGTTACTTTAATTGCAGCATTAAATTTTATTTAATCCAATATATACAACATATTATAATTTCAACAAAGACTCAATATGAAATACTATTCCCACAATTCCAGCATATTTTTTACGTGAATGAAGAAAATCAATCATTTAAAGGCAGCTAGTCAAGAAATCAACATCTTATCTAAATAAAGATTGGGAAATAATGGGATAAAGAGGAGCATTTTGAGCCAGAAACTAAAATTTTCATTGCATAACTTTGTGTGTGAAGATGTGAGTGGTGCACACAGATTTTCAGTCTATTAAAATTAGGGTTAAATTTGTAGAATATTCTTGAAGCAGCCATTAAACCACAAAGACCTGTGTCTACATCCTGTCATGACCAGGGTGTGAGAGAACAGTCTACCAGGAGGATGATCAGATTCGGTGTGCCCTAAGAAAAGGGCCTTCTCTCAACTGGAGAGAAGGTAGGAGACCTTTCTGATAAGGTTGAGAAAATGATATGTTTGCCTAATCACTCAGTGTTCCAACAGCCAGTGTGGAATGAAAAGAGGAAAAGCAGAGATGGGAGGAAGTTGGGAAGCCGGGGAACCTGCTCCTCTGAGGGAAGAAGTCAGCGTGGAAGACACAAGCAGGACGCTTGGCGGAGGGCTTCTCCCATCTTTTTCTGTTGCTTTGCCCTCTGCTTCACATACTTGATCTTTATGATAATCTAACAGTTTGCTCATCCTCAGCACAGCCTTTGCTGTCCTTTCTAGTACCTTCCTCTCCCTTCAACAGGCTGTCTGCGTTGTCATGAGAACAGGGACTGAGATTAAAAGCAGCTTTTAATCTCAGGGCTGCCAGTGTCAGCGCCAGGATAGGATTTTACAGTGTTTGTTTTGGGAAAAATTTCTCCTGGAATCCATTTATCTATGGAAATGAGTGCCCTCCTCATCTCTAAGGACTGCAGGTGATCAGCTGAAAGCAAAAGCTCAGCTCTCTTCCTTCTAGAGCATGAGTTTGTCCAAGACGCCCTCTGGACCTCTCCAGCTGGGGATGTTATGACTTATAATGACTGATCCTTTCATTTGTTCAAATGGTTTACCAGTGAATCCAAGTTTCTACTTTCTCAGATAGGATGTCTAGGTTACCTTTCAGAATTTTTGATGTTGATCTCTGTTTTGGGAATGTTCCATGTCAAGTATGATATAAGTTCTTTTGAAACTTTCAGAAGTATAAAGTTAGCTTTGAGTTTGACATCCTTAGAGAAAACATGAATGTCTGTGAACCACAGTGTTTGAAATATTACGTCCTGAGTCTTTCAAGCCCAGGAGCTCATACAATGTTGAATTTTCAGTCATTCATAAATGCTTTAAATGCATTATTCCTTTTG
The DNA here is from genome assembly GCA_035773235.1 of Eospalax fontanierii. Lineage (NCBI taxonomy): Eukaryota > Metazoa > Chordata > Mammalia > Rodentia > Spalacidae > Eospalax > Eospalax fontanierii. The sequence continues at coordinate 15,497,591 of CM069543.1, forward strand.
TGTTTAATAACAGTAAATCACTACAGGACTATAAAATAAATATCTATAGCAGTATGTCCCTGGAATGGATTTAAGACAATCCAGAGTGCTGTGGACATAGTTCTGTGAGTCCAGTGCTTGATACACAAGCATGAGGACCTGTGTTCAGGTTCCCAAGCCTGGATACAGAGCAACACACACACATGAGACATTGCCTCAGACAAGGCTGAAATTGAAACAGATGCCATAGGCTGTCCTCTGAACTCCACACACACACACACAAACTTTGACACACCTCCAGGTTCACATTCACAAACACAGGAACATGGCACATAACCAAAGATTTTTAAAATAGAAAATCCCTGTGAAGCATTGTGAAGATCATTTACACTGATTACAAAGAGTGTGCCATAATCACAGATATATTATGGGATAATAGGCAAGGATTATAATAAATTTAGTTGGTGCTGGGGAAATGGCTCAGCAGTTAAAAGCACTGGGTGTTGTTGTATAGGACCCAGGTTCAATTCCCAGCACCCACATGAGAACTCACAACCATCCATAATTCCAGTTACAGAAGATTCAATGCCTTCTTCTGACCTCCACAGACATTGCACGACCTGAGTGCACATCCATGCATGCAGACAATACATTCTACATATAAAATAAATTACAAATAATAAAATTAAATACTCAAAAATAAAATAAACATATGCTCTGTAAGATAAAATTCAGAAGGCCAATCTCAACAGCAGTGATCTTGTTGAGTAAAATTTTCTCCTCTGTGCTTTCATTATGTTTGCTTAATCTTTTAGCTGTGTTTCCTTCTTCCTGAATGCTAGACCCAAGAAGCCATCTTGAAGGGCATTGGATTACACTGGAAATATTTGCTTCACCATTTAACAGAAATTTTGAAAACAATAATACAGTGTACTTGAATTGTTTAGGATAGGAAGATGTCCACATATTCACCTGTAGATAGAATTGCAAATGAATGAAAATAGGAATGTAGCATTTTGAAAGCATGGAGCAATGATGCAGAGGAGATAAGGAATTCAGCTCCTGCTTCTCAGTTCTAATTAACTCACTGTTGTTCAGGAAAAATCAATACCCTGAACACAAGGGTGCATGATAGCAGCCTCTGCCCCACTCATGTTGATCAGCGTGCTCTTCAACAACTTTTTAACACTTAAGTTTCCCGCTCCTATCTCTTTATTCACCTGCTGCACAGTATTTGATGCAGAAATAATCAAAGCGGATGTAAAAAGCCTGGATCAAGGCATTATTTCCTGCAGTATTCTCTTGGGCTCACTGAGTCTGCAGACATTTGCTGAGTCCCCCAAAGTTGAGATACCCCTGAAACAAAGCATTCCTTGCATCCATACCATGTGTTTTTATGTGCAAATGTGTCCACCCAGCATTCAAAGGAAAATTTGAGTACAGCAGATTGCAGTTAATGTTCTTTTGTATCACATGAAGGACCAGAATACCCGGAATTCCACCTTGCTCCTTGACTCATACCTCCACACTGTCGCTAGCTTGTATTGGAGCCCCTCACTGTCTCCACTGGTTTAGTAACTTTTAACATTGGAAAATCTTCAGCAGGGAAATTTGAACCAGTTTTTTCTCACCAAGGATCAGCTGCAATACACAAAATACATCTTATGAGTGAGTGTAAAATCTTATTGCCGCTCTTCTGGGCCTTTCTTTAGAATCAGTGCCTTCCGGTGACATTGCAGTGTCTCTACACCCTTGTTACAATGTCATCAAGAAAAGGCCTGACTCTTAAAGTTAGTTTTTGAGAGCAGCCTGGACTCAGGGCACACCGAGTCTCTCGCATGACACTTATAAACCTCTGTGTCCTGGAACTGTGCTGACGGGGCCATCTTTCTGGACCTCTGTCCTTGCAACTCTGTACTTGAGCCCGACCCCACAAAGGATTTTATTCAACATAGTTTCTGTAACTTCAACTGGTGAAGTGCAAGTTTGGCTCCCCTTGTCTTAACAGACAATCCTGCCTTTAATTCGCTCATTCTTGAATATTCCGTTCACTCAAGGTCATGCAACTCTCCCAGGCTTCTCTACGTGCAATGAGGTTGTGTGCACACTCTCTCAGCACTTTGATGTGCTATTTCTCAGCATGCCAATAGTCATGCATTATCCTTGTAGTGGAGTACCAAATTGAAGTTGTCAATGAAACAAGATCAGCTGCCCCAATCACAAGACACAAGACCACATGGTTTCGCTGTGGTTAATTAAATGTCACTAGTCCACATTATGTCCATTTTATAAAAGTCATCCCTACGTGCCATGACGACATTCCAGCTTTTTAAGAGCTATTTTCATTAAATCTTTATTTGTAGGTGTTTTAGGGCTGAGATAATGAATCGCCATAATATTGGTGACTTTGAGCAACAAACCATTGTTTTCTCATAGTTTTGAAGACCAACATTGTGAAAATAAGGTATTGCCAAAGACATGCTCCTTCCAGAGGCTTAGGAATAGTTTGTCTTGCCTCTTTAGCTTCAGGCCGCTCCAAGGTTTCCGTGCCTCATGGCCAACTGTCTCTTGCCAAACTGGCTCTTGCCACCCTCCTTGTTGTCATAATTAATGTTTCATGTTAACACACACACACACACACACACATATATATATATATATATATATATATATATATATATATATATATATATGCAGTTTGGAAAATCAAGGATCAAAGTCAAAATCTTCATCATTCTTAATTTTTGCCATTTGAAGCAATATTCATCAGTTTTAGGGATTAGGGGTCCAGCATATCCTTCTGCGTTGGAGGCCACCTTTTACTCTGCTATAATAACACATCCTGTATTTGATATAACTCAAATAACTTCCTAGGACTTGGTTGGAGAGACAGATCAGTGGTTAAGAGAACTGGCTGCTCATGCAGAGGACTTTCATTTCCTGACCCCTACATACTATTTAACAACCACCGCATAACTGGTGTCTCAGGGGATCTGTCACCCTCTTCTGGGCTCTGTGTGCACTGCATAGACATTGTGCAGCCAAAATACTCATACACAGAAAATGCAAAGAAACAATTAAATTTTTTAAACTAGAATAAAATTAAGTTGCTAGGTCTTGCCTATGAAGGAGAAGTACAAGGATGAAAAGTTGAAACACTTGCCATCCACTAGACTTTTCATGCAAATGCTTTAGAAACCAATGGTTTTATGTCCAGTTGTTTCAGTTTACAATGCAGTTCTCTGCCTTCTAGCACTGTGTTCAGAAAACAAAGGAAAGATCATTGTTCCGGAAACATCAGAAAGTATCCCAGAAATTGCTTTACCCTTGAACTTACAAAATTCACTCTGCCAAAACAAGAGAAAAATGGTAGGGGACAAACAGGTTGCTCGTGTAAAACACGATAGCTACATGTCACATCTCCATGTTCTTAGGGAGAGGATTCAGAGTCTACCTACCCGTTCTGCCCTAGGGAAAATATGTTGCCAGTTTCACAGCAAAGTGTTTTTTTTTGTTTGTTTGTTTGTTTTATTATTTTTTTTATAGTGAAATCACAGTCTTCTTCAACAGAAAACCTGAATTAGCTTCTGAGAGGAAAGTGCAGTAAAAATGTCAGTCATAAAATACATCATGTTTTGAACATCTGAACATGTTTTTTACTGACCTGAAAGAAAAATGTCCTCAAGTTACCAATGAATCCGGCAGGGATTTGATGGCTGAAGGACAGGCTGGGGTGAGGGGGAAAACTGGGAAGGAGGCAAGAAAGCGATTACCTCCGAGACAGGTGCAGAGCTGAAGTGCAGGATGAAAGCTGTAAGATAATAATGGATACAGTTCTCTTCTTGAGCAGTACTGTGTTAAATAATTTGAAAGAGCTGTTTAAGTTTATAAGGCAGATCTAATTTTGCAGTACTGATATGAATATCAATAAATGAAATTTCCTCCCTCCCTCCTTCCCTCCCTCCCTCCCTTCCTTCCCTCCTTCCTTGGTTCTTTTATTCATTTATTGTGAGACAGAGTTTCCCTGTGTCCCCAGCTGGTCTGGCACTTACTACATAGCCTAGTCTGGCCTCCTTGACACAGAGGTTTGCCTGCTTCGTCCTCTGCTCTGCCTGCCTCTGCCTCTGCTCTGGAGTGCTGTGGTTAAAGATTTATAGGCATGTGCCACCACACATAGCTCTATTGTTTATTTTTAACCTCCTTCTCTTCTTTTCTCCATCCTTTCCATTTTCGTTCTTCTTCCTTTGCTCTCTTTCTAACACTTTGTGTTTATTCCTCCTCATTTCCTCCCATTATGTCTTCACCAATATTCTCTGCATTCCTGGCTCTTAGGTATTTCTTCTATTGTATGATCTAACAACACACAAAGCATATTTTTATTTATTTATTTTTACGTGTGTGCGTGTGTGTGTGTGTGTGTGTGTGTGTGTGTGTTAATATCAGCACATACTTGTGGGTACCTACAGAGAGCAGAAGAAAATGGCATATCTTGGTACTAGAGTTATAGGTGATTGTGAGCCCCCTGATGTGGGTTCTGTGAACTCAGTTCTTTCTAAGAGTAGCAAGTGCTCTTAACTGATGAGCCATCTCTCCAGACACCAAAGTATAATTTAGATCAAATGTTTTCATTTAAATGACCTTAAAAATAGTCCCGTGTTCTAACCTGCTTACCTATTGTGGACTGCAGAGTGACTGAACATGCTTCAGAGACATTATTTGAGTTATTGAAAAGAGTAGACATAGCTATTAAAATGTATTTAGTAAATTTGTGTAACAGTAAAAAAAAGATTTTTGAGAAAGCTAGTGATATATGCTCTTGTTTGAAGGTTCCCAAAACTTGATTTTTATCTTAAATCTCATAAAGTAGCTATGAAGATGTTAAAACATAATTCCATTTTCATGAATGTTAATGGTGAATGCATTCTCATTTAAAACACAGAGCCTTTATGCCTTCTATAAGTTTTGAAGTTTTGCCTGTGAAGTATGCTGATTTGCATTGCTTACTTTCTCTGGGAATTGTAATTCAAGTTGAGTTTCTCTACTGAAAATATCCAAGCACCATGGGCTGGTAACGTAACTCAGTTGGTAGAAAGCCTTTCTAGAATTAATGAGCTTCTGGTTTCCATGCCCAATTCCTCATAAAACATGGCATGTTTGTGCATACCTACAGTTCCCGGACATGGGAGGTAGAGGCAGGAGGATCAGAAGTTACTGAGATCGAGGCCAGTCTGCCATTCTTAACTCAGGATTTCTGCTGTTAGCAAGAAAATTAACATTTTTTTTCATCTTTGATTTTAGCAGAGGTGAAAATCATGTTTACCTGAAGCTAGAGTTTGGAGAAGAGAGGAAAGATCATTTTGTATTTTATAACAGACATTCTAATGAGTCTGTAGCTTGCCACCCACAGATTGAAATGGGTTTCATGAAGCTGTTTGTGATTTGTCACAGGTATCTTACTTTATCATTAATAGTTTTCTTAAAAGATGTAAACTGAGGGTTGGTACATTATTGTATAGTACCATTGATGCAAGTGAAAATGTATCCAATCATGATTTTTCTTTGGCTAACTATCACATTTTCTAAAGCACAGAAGAGATATATCTCAGGAATGTGCCAAGCAGCTATCATCAAGCTTAATGGTGGTAAAGAACATTATGCTCAGACACTGGAAAAATAAGACAAGGACATTGATGTGAGAACAGATTTGGGGCCAGCGGTAATCAATTGCATATAACATTAAAAACAGAAGTAGAGGTTTTGCAGCAGGCTATAAAGCATCCATAAATGATGTTGAATATATATGCAAATTGAAGACCATAAATGATTGGATCAGCCAAAGAAGAGGGAAATCTTTGGGTAAGAAAATTAAGCTCCATGTTTCCATGTGGGTGTTTGGAAGTACAGAGGCACAGATTTATTTTCACCGTATATTTGCCTGATGAATTATTTATTTTTCTAATAAAATAACATCACTTTACAATTAAAAAATCAGAGACAATTTCATAGGATGAAGACGTCGCTCTTTGGATTGCATTTGATTTTCATGAGATTTTGATTTTGATTTGAATGTTAGCTAGCCAGCTAGGGTCTGACAAATACGGAAATATATTTAATTCATCACTTAATGTGGAGCTGCTTCAACTTTTGACGGATGTGTTCTATTTGTACACACATGAATTAGTACTTTTAACTTAAGAATTAATAATATGTCTAAGTCAAAACTTATTTGAAATATTGATCTACATCTATTGCATATACACACATGCATTAATAAAAGACTCTAAATAAAAGACCAGCATGGAGTCTACATGGTACACTTTTGCTCCTAATAATGTTAGTTTGAGATGGTGTCTTGATATTAGTCTCAATCATTGTATCCAGTATTATTACTGATGATCTCAGTATTCATTAAATTATGTCTTCCTATTTAATAATATTCTGAATAAGTTCTGTAGTACTTGGAAGACATAGATTTCTATATTTATGGCAGACAGGTACTCCATTTTTATAGAAGTACCGCATTGTCTCTGTTCTTGCACTGATGCATACTTACCTGGTTTGATACTATAACTTGGATATTATGAATGATGTAGTAATAAACACAAGTGTATTGATATTTTCATAATAAAACACCTTTGAATCTTTGCTGAAATAAATCCAAAAATGTTTTACTTGAACCATAAAATATTTTTTTAATTAGTGGATAAAAAGGTAGAAGTGCTTCATGATGCAGCTGATAGTTAATCTTCACTGTCACCTTAACTGGGTTTAGAATAACCCAGAGGAAAATCCACCAGGTATGCTTATGTGAGCTTCTTTCCAGAAAGATTAAACTAAGAGAGGAAGACCCACTCTGGCCATGGGTGGCATTGCAGGGATGTGATCCAGGAAGGAGAGTGGACAGCAACATCTACCATTCTCTAGCCCTTGACCACAGAGACAGTGTGACCCAGAATCACACAGTTTTTATTTTGCCTTCCATGCTGTGGACCGTACTTCCAAACTCAAGACAAATAAAACCTTCCTGCCTTACATGACTTTTTTGGGTGCTTTGTCATAGCCATGCCAGGCATTTCTTATGAAGTCAGATAAGGTCAGGAAAAGCTTTAATAATGTTGCTAATAATCTTACCATCAAATGATAGTCAGATTGATCATTACAATTCAGAATCAATTTGTCCATGCAAATTTCACACAGGCTGTTGTGTGACTTTATTTTTTTGGCGGTAGGGGGTCACATCATATGCTGGCCCTGTGCAATTGTTAAAGCTTAAACTGCTTTCCTCGGTTATTTTACTGTTTGTTCTTTGTTGTTAATATTTCAAGCCCATTTTCCTTTGTCATTTCCAAGTGTGTTAGTGTTAACTCCACATAAACTCTCACTGGTTGATATTTCTTTGCTAAACAGTTTTGTTTCTCCTTCCCAATCTGTAAAACCATGACATTCTGGCTTTGCATCCTTTGATTAAATAGATACATTGATTTACATTGATGTAAATTGTCATAGTCGGGATCAGGGCACTAGGCACACAGTATGGCAAATAGAACAGAAGGAGTACCAGATGTTATGTTTGTTATACCAGAAGAGGTCTCAGTCCAGGTCCTCTTCAAAATCGGCTCTGGAGAAAAAGACTATTTTCTCTTGGAACTGAGTTCCTCCTCATCCTCGACCTTTTAGGGTAGATGTAATCTTTGAGGAATAAAATTTCTGAGTTTCATAGAGAAACACGTAACTTTATGTAAACTTTGTAAGCAGACAAGCCATCAATATTAACTGATGTGCGGCAGATGAGAATTTTATCTAAATGCTGACATAGAAAATAGCTCATTAGGAGCACGAAAAATTTAACAACTTTGTTTAGTTTTGCTTTGTTCTGTTTTGAGACAGAGTTCCATGTATTCAGGCTGACCTCAGACTTGCCATGTGTGAAGCTCAGTCTGACCTTAAACTCCTGATACCCCAAGCCTCTACCTCCAAATGTTGAGATTGCATGAGACTGTCTCCACACTGTGTTTATGTGGTGCTAGGGATGAAATCCGGAGCCTCATTCATACTAGGCATCACTCTACCAACTGAACTACCTTCCCAGCTTTCCACCATGCTTTGATAGACGTTGAATGTAATTGGTATGCAGACACTCTAGGTTTATTATGTCAAAAATCAATAATGAATGAGAATCTCAAATTAGACAACAGCAAAGCAACACAAAGCTGTTAAGAAGGAAATGTCTGGCTCATTATGAAGACCTTTTATTTCCTGTTGTTGCTGTCTTGAAATTCCACAGATAATGAGAACAATAGCACTTTTATGCTGTTATGGAAATCACAGTGAAACTTTCATACAGTTTGAGACAAGAAATGGCACAGTCTTGCTTCGTAACAGGAGTCCAGAGGAGAGTTTGAATAGTCACTAATGCTCTTCTTCTATAGAAGTGTAATTGAGGCATAGATGGCAGAGATATTTGAAAATGTCTTTTAAAATAATCTATAGTTCCTCCTAGGCTTTTCTAAATTGAAAACAACATGGCAACCACTTCATATTTGCCGCTGAGTATTAAGGTCTTGTCTCTCTGAAAATGAGATAGCAGTTCAATGATCGTAAATCAGAACGCATCTGCTCTGAAACAAGTTATAATATCTTGGTGAAGGAGCTTAAGAGTGCAGAGCAGTCCATTTGAAATTTGAGAACTGGGGCTGGGGAGAGACTACAATTGGTAAAATGCTTGCCTTGAAAGCAAGAGGATCCAAATTTGATCCATAGGAAACACTCAAAAATAAACCAGGATAGTAGTATACTTGCAATCCCATGGCCAAAAAGGGAGTGACAGGTAGACCCCTGAGGGCTCCCAGGTCATCCAGCCTAGTTTACATGAGTTACAGGAGACACTGCCTCAGAAGATAAGGTGGGTGAGGAACAATACCAGATTTTGTCCTCTGATCTCAGCACATTTATGTGGATGCATGTTCTTTGCAGCTCCATACACATACCTGCACCAAAACCCAAATGCAGGAGCACACAACACACACACACACACACACACACATGCACACACACACACACACCATACATATTAAATTTAGGAACACCTGTGGCTTGCACATTTCCAACATGGCATTTTCTGTGGCTCAGTAAATAGCCTGTCATGCACTGTTATGTTCTCTGAAGAGCTCTCTGCTTATTACGCTGTGAACCACTCTACACATAGTCTCCCTGTTGGAGGCACTTCACCTTTCCAGATTGTTACTTGGATCCCATGTTCTTTCTACCTCTATGACTCCAAAAGTTCACACGTTATCTACTGAAGAAGCATCCATTTAAATAACTTGTCATCCAAAGAGACTATGGGGTTTTCCCTAGCTATATCTCTTTACTATTTATTATGCCTTGCTATGGACTGTTTTATTCTGTTTAGGTATGAATCCTGTGCTGTGCCAGTCTTGAATTTCAGGGAACATATATGTTGCTTGTTAGGAGTCTGATTTGAGACTTCTTCGTGCAGATGGATCAGTTTGTGTTTATTTTTCCTTTGATTGTAGTATGAATGAGCCCAGAGAACAGTTTGTAATGAATTCAGAAAGAGAAGGGCAGCATCTTTGATGTGGCATATTATGATTGTTCAAGACAAGCAGAGGATATACTGTTTCAACTTGCATGGAATACTGTGGCATTGAAGAGGCAGATTCTTGGGCATGTGACCTGTGCTGCCAAACAGGGCCATGTGCTCAAATATGTTTCTGCTCAGCCTACTGTTCTAGTGTTTGAAATTTGTCTCTGCCATTTTCCCTGGAGACAATTTACCTTTGAACTCTGGTTTTATGATTGAGATTAGAATCTGCACACATGCATGTCCACTATCCCTAGATGACTGGTCGTCCTTAGTAGTATCCACATGGCATGCAATTAGAAGTGGATATAGGGACTCACATCACCACATGATAAAACTGCACCATCTGACTGGGTCAGAATGGATGTTGAGGATGGAGACACCCCCCCTTCCCTCTGAACTAGGTAATGCTTCAAATGCAGAAGAGGGTAATGATGATCAAAGAAACAGAGGCTGGTGTCCCATCACACACTTTCCTCTGTAGTCTAATCTATTAACCAAACACTTGCTCTGAAAATTATAATATGCAAGGAGAACAGTAGAAGGACCTGCAGATTATTTTTCCCTTCAGCACCACCTTAATCCTCATCAGGGAGAAGATGCTGGAAGGTGACAACTATAAGGGAAAACTAAATAAAACCACTAAGATAACATTATGCAACATTCTCATTTTTGTCTAGCGAGAAATGCAAGTGAACTCACAAAGTATATTTATAGGGATTTCTGTGCAATTCACATGCCCTGATACCTGCATTTTATACTGGTAGTGTGCTATTTAACTATGTGTAGTAAAATGAATACTGATAATTTAAAATTTAAGCTCGCACTGACACAAAGAAGCAAGTTAACTCCATGAGAAGCTAAGAAAAAGGTTTATAACTCTGACCTAGTGGACTTTTCCCAGGCTTTTGTACAAAGCCTCTACAATGGAGCTCACAATTATATTGTTGGCCCTAATTGACAACTAATAAAATTTTTAAACAATTTAAAAGTATAAGAATTAAAAATCAGATCATAACTGATATTTTCATACTCTGTGGGAATATTCTTCTAAAATATATACAGCTGTTCTCTTCCCATTCTTCTCCTCCTTCTATTTTTAAGAAAAAACATAGAATCATTCATTGTGAAACAGGAAGTTATTATTTCTACCTAGAAAGTTTTTTTCTAACTATCCAAATACTTTATTGATTTAAATGAACATTTATTAGATGTTCATTTAAATATGACCTCAGGCAGACCTGGCCTTCACCACACTCTGTGACCTGCACAACCTCATCTTTATACAAACATAAAAGCCATATGATATGCTATCTAAATATTGATTTACTATTACTTTATTATTTTTCACATGGAGCTTCTTGTAAGCTACAAAATGATGGGATTATTATCCCTTGGTTAAAAATATGTACTCAATTATTAAGCCTCAAGTGGTGTAGTCACCACCATTTTGAGAATGGAGAGATGGAACAGCAGTTCAAAGGGTTTTCTGGTCTCTCAGAAGACCTGGGTTCATTTCCAGTACATTCATAACTGTTCACAACTACAGGTAACTGCATTCCTCAGGGATCAATTGACCGCATCTCTTCTTGGAGGGTTCCTGTACCCACAGGATACACATGTACTAAGACAGTCACACACACACACATATGAAAAAATAATAAAATAATCTTTGAAAAATTAATGAACTCTGGGGAGATGATTCAGTTTGTAAAGTGCCTGCCATATTAGCACTAGGATTTAAGTGTGGATCCTTAGAACCTAGACAAAAGTGGACACAGTAGTATACATCTGTCTACAACTCAAGTTCTCCTAAGTTGAGATGTGAGGGACAGAAAGAAGAATAGCCACTTCTCCAGGGCCAGCTAGTCTAATGAACACTGGAGAAAACAGAAAAAAATTCCTGTCTCAAACAAGGTAGAAAGTGAAGACAAACACCCAGTTTATACTCCAACTTCCACAGACTCACAAATATTTCTATTTAATGTTGCCGAAGATTTTATGTGATTTTTATGATATATTATGCATCACCTCAAACACCATTTTGTTGTTTGTTCATTAAGATCTGAATTGGAAGCAGTGTACAAATTCCCTCATCCACCATGAAGCATCGGGATAGCACACTAGGCCACTAGGCCACTCCACATGAAACACAACTTCTTTTTGTGGTAGAGACCAGGAGATTATTTGCATCAGTTTGAAGAAAGCCTTTTAGAGGAATCTCAACATGAAATATGGGATATACACCTGTTATGACATCTAGATTTAACATCAAATTTTATACTTTTAAATGTTTTGAAATGTAGTACTAAGTCATTAAGTGATTGAGGAAGGTGCTTCCTTTGATGTACAAGATCAACAAGAATGGTAACCTTAATAGCTATTAATACACAGATCCATCTTACACATGCTTCTGTTAGCAATGTATAAATAATCAAATAGTATTTTTTTACTATCTTTGATCCCCAAATGTGATTCACTGTTGGATACAGGAATTAAACTTGTGCTGTGGTCAGTGTTGTCACATTTTCACACATGCTGTTACTTGTGAGCCATCTTGCAGCCTCCTCCCACCTTCCCCATCCTTAATAAATTGGTTGACATTGAGCTTCTTATGCAAGTATGAGGAGAAGGTAGATGCAATATATGCGCAATCAGACTACAGACACATCTCTTTACAGTGACCCAAACCATTAGGATGGACACAATGATTCTTCAGAATGGAATGAAAAACTGGATGGGAATTTGTTGTTGTTCTCTGTTGGGGTCCCTCTGCTCAGGGATGGCCTGAGCAGGATGCAGGTCTCTGCAGAGAGGGGGTGAGAGGCATGGAGTCAAAACACAGACACCAGGTGCTGGGTGAAAACATGCAGAGGGCAGGCTGCGGCAAACTCGTTTATTAAAGGAATTGCAAAGGGTTTATGGGTTTGGTTAGCTGATTGCCCTATGGGGGTTCCTGACTAGGGCTACTGATGTTCTGTGTCTTAGGCAGATCATCCAGGCATGGGGCAGGAGCTGGTGTCATGCCTGGCCACAGTGGAACACCATGTCCACAGAAGCCATTCCCTTATTCCTCATGGCAGGTGGTCTGGCTAAGGCCCACACGGCATTACACCATCCATATCCTCCTTTTTTTTTTTATTATTATTAATTGAGCGACCCTGGGAGGCATGAATCTTTGCCAAGCCATTGTTGACTCCAGGCCCCTAGGGATCACCTGAGGTGCAATGCCTGTCTTAGGTTGCCCCGTTCATTGGGGTCTTACCCGTCATTGACTACCCGCCATCCTGGTGAAAGAACCCATGGGGTAATTCTTGTTGCTTAGAAGGTTTATTAGGATGGCATGGGAGATTCATGCAGGAAGGCTCCTGTGGCATGCATGAGGGTCCTTGTCAAAGAATGCTTTTGTGCCCTGTAGAAGACTTAAGACTAAGTGAGATGGGTTAAGTGTCACAAAGAAGTGGTGTTATTAAGTGGCCTGTTATACAGGATTGTCCTATATTGCTGATATTTGGTATTTGGAAGGAGGTCGGAGGTCTGGATGGAGGCCTGGAGAATTTGAAGCATCAATGTCTGAGAAGCTCTGCTTTGATACAGTGCTTTCCAAAGGCAATGAAATATCAGCAGAGCTATCAAGAAGGCCACAGCAAAAAATACCAAATTGAGGGGAAAAAAATGCCTGAGATCCTATTTTGTCTCTGCAGATGGTGCTAAAGTCCCTTGTGTTAAAGGGACCAGTGTGTCCACATTGTTCCGGCAGCAAAGTTTGAAAAATCAGTCTTTTTCAAAGCTATGAATGAGGGCGAAAGTCTGCTGAGGGCAAAGCAGAGGGAACCATGGAGGAGCCAGGTCCCATTAATTCCCTGTACTGAAGGGATAGCCATGAAGGGAGAAACTGTGGCAGGGTTGGATGAATACATAGCCGGGAAAATGGAGCTATCCTGAGACACAGGCATGGGGTGGCTGGATAGGCTCTCTTTGCCCACAAATCACCAGCTCTAGAGAGGAAGGGGAGTGGAAGCATGAGCAGTAGAAGGAGGGTGTGTAGTTGCGGATTCAGTGATTCCGCAGTGGCGGGGGCATCCACTGTGCTGACAGGTGCATCTATGGCAGGCTTAACATTTCTGGTGGGTATCCAGATGGGGGAGAATGAGGTTTCTGGAAAGATACAAGTATATCCTCCACCCTGTGTTAAGAGTGGGTGAAGTCTCTTCCATTCATTTGTGAGAGGGTCTCTCTATCAGACAAGAGGCAAGGTGGTAGTGGCCACTTGAGATCTCCAATGTTTATAGGCTGGAGAAAGTCCCACTTCATCAAAGCTAAGAAAATTGGGGGTGAAAAGAGCTTCCATGAAGGCCAAATGGGGATCCCCTGGGTGTCACTGCAGTTTTCTGCTTCATATGAGTTCCTTGAGTGTTCTATTAGTCCTCTCCACTATGGCTTGGCCCTGAATGCTATAAGGGATATCTGTGGAATGTTTAATCCCCCAGGATTCTATGAAAGACTTGAATTGGGCAGATGTATATATGCCAGGCCATTATCTGTCTTACTCACCCAGGGTACATCCATGACCAGCATACTTGTTTTTGTTGCCTTAGAGTGCCTTCTCATCTGAAAAGGCAATAGCAAAAGCATATTTGGAGTAGGTGTCCACGATGACATGGACATATTTAAGGTTGCCAAAAGAGGGCATGTCCATTTGCCAGATGGTATTTGGCATAAGGCCTCTAGGGTTAATTCCCTGCGACTGCAGTGGGCCCAAAGGGGTCAAAGGGGCAGAGGCTTTACATGTATGGATTAGGTTCTTGCATTGGCTAAGAGAAAGCTCAGGGTAGAGGGCCTGTAAGTTATAGGTCGAGAGATGAAATCTTTGGTGTAAGCGTCTAGTTTGTTCTAGGAGCAGCAGGGAATTGACAGTAATAACTTTATCTACCTGAGCATTCCTGTCAGCAATGAAGCCAGGCAGACCAGTGTGTGAGCGTACATGCTCAATGAACCAGGGATGCTGTCTATTTTCCATCAGTATTTTTATGGCACTTATGGCAATATCTATTGGTTTATGAGAGAGCCTGGGTTGTCCAAGGGAAGTGTCCTTGCCATTTGCGCAACGTTACTTCTTTTGGAGAAAATATTGACAGGTTCTTGTTGATAGAGCTTCAGGACTCTGAGGATAGCATAACATTCACCTAATTGAACTGAATGAGGGTTAGCAAACTTAAGGGCCTTTTCTGGCTGGTTGGCTTTCTTAATAATTAGTCCATAAGAATGCTTACTGGCATCTGTAAAAGCTGAGGCTGCTAGTGGAATAGGCTGGCTGGAGGCCATAGAATGGAGATTGGCCCTCAGGGGCAGGACAGTGATAAATTGTAGTAATTTGTGAGCAGGAAGTGTTTGTTGCCCAAAGCAATGGAGGGCAGGCAGTTGGTGGGGCATGCCCAGGGCGGGGCCGGAGGAGTGAGTGGCAGGGCGTGCCCAGGACAGGGTGGGCTGAGCAGTTGAAGCTCCAAGAGTTAAGAAAAGCCTGAGCACCAACTCTCCAGCCCACATTGGGGGAGGGGTGTGTGTTGTTTTATCCTTTTGTTTCAGTCTCAAGCTACACTGCAGGAGAAGAGCCTTAAGAGCCTGCAATTTTGGCACTTCCTGGTGTGTGTGGGGTTTGCTCATTATGGTGGAGTGACAGGGGGGCTAGATTAAGGTCCCTCTGGGAGTAAAGGTCAATGAAATGGAAACTCAAAGCCACAATGATCATTACACAAACCAAGATGCCTAATATTGGGGCCAACTGAGACATACAGACAGAATGTTTAGGACCCAAATGTCTCATGCTTAGTGGGAGACTTCTGTGGGCCATGGCCGTTTGCTCACATGGTGTCACCAGAAAGCCTTGGCCGATAGCCTCACCTCGGTTTCAAAATTGGGGGGCGGTCAGGCCCTCATTGATTTTACTGGGACAAATCAAGAGGGGAGGGGCCAGCATGGGCTTCAGCAAATTGTGACGAGGTGTGCTTTCTAAGGGTTAGGGAAGGAGGAACAGAGGAAAGGAGAGAAGGAGAGGGTCACCCGCTCACCCTCGGGCATCCGTCAGCACACAGGACAAAGAGGGGCCTACTCACCAACCACCAGGGTGGGGGCATCTCGCCAACATCAGGGGGCAGAGTCCCTGTTCAGGTGTCAGATGTTGGGGTCCCTCTGCTTGGGGCCAGCCGGAGCAGAACACAGGGTCTCCGCCAAGAGGGGGTGAGAGGTCTGGAGTCAAAACACAGACACCAGAAACTGAATGAAAGCATGCAGAGGGCGAGCCACAGCAAAGTCAGATTATTCAAGAAAGTGAAAAGGGTTTTATGGGTTTGGTTAGCTAATCGCCTTATGGGGTGGTTCCCGACTATGGCCACTAGTGGTCCGTCTCTTAGGCAGATCATCCAGGCACAGGGCGGAAGCTGGTGTCACACCTGGCCAGAGTGGAATGCACATCCACAGAAGCCATTCCCTTATTCCTCATGGCAGGTGGCCTGGCTAAGGCCCACACTGCTTTACACCATACAGTTCTCCCCTTGGTAGCACAGATTATGGACTGTGATATATACCTACATCTCTAGTGAAATCCCATATATTTATGTTTGGATATAAAACAGATCTTAGATTGGTGAGATAAAACAGTAAGACAGGATCATAGATTATTGAAATAATAGTTTTGTATTAAGCATGTTGGACAAAGAAATAGTATAATACTCAAATATATAAGAAGATCTTCTTTAAAGGAGTGACTCCAGATAGGGTAACTAGACCCCAGTGATTGAACTCGTACTGAGGAATGTCTGTGGACAACAAATTGACTCAGTAGGCCTTAACACAAATGACAGAAGGCATGAAGTAATGATTAAGATGTTGTGTATTGAAATACACAAAAATTCAAGAAAAATATAACAAAAAGAGGAAAAAAGATATTGCAAATTATAGAATAATATGTCTTTCTGAAGCAAGGAAGTCAGAGAGATAGACAGGTTTAACCAGTGAAGTGAGTTGCTTGTGGGCGATCACAGTTTTTCTGAAACAAGGAAGATAGATGATTGTTACATGATGATAGATAGATAGACAGATAAATGACAGATGATATATAGATATAGATAGATAGATTTAACCAGTGTAATGATTTGTATGGGGCACTGTACACTCACGGTTTTTAAAATCCATTTGATTAGTTTATGTATAGAAAATACATAAACTTAATTTAAGTCAGATTATTATTGATAGGTATACATTTTCTGCTTCCAAATTATAATATATATATATATATATATATTTATATATATTTCCCTGTAATCCACCTCATTTGGAACTTGTTATGTGAACCAGGCTGGCCTTGATCTCACAGAGACCACGGCCTCTGCCTGCCCCTGCTCTCCCAGTGCTGGGCTTAAAGACATGCTCCACCATGTCTTATATTTTTGGTTCCTTTCTAATTATATTATTTTGTGATTTAGATGATTTCTGTCATGTGAAATTACGCTGCCCTTTCTTTTCTGTGTATGTATGTTCTGTAGTAGATTTGTGCATCTGTTATCCTTCTGTTTCTGGGGCGGCACTCCACTGAGTATTTCCTAGAGTGCTGGCCCAGTGATGAGGAATTTCCTGTCTTTGCTTGTCCAGGACAGACTTTAATACTCCTTCATTTCTGAATAGGCCACTCCTAGCTGGCAGTACTTTTCTGGAGCGACCGAATCATGCAGTCTATTGGAGCTCGTAAGGTCTCTACCAGCAAATGTGCAGTAAGTGAAGAATGTCCCCTTACGTGTGATTCTGCTCTTACCTGTTTTACAGTTCGCTCTTTACTTTGTACCTTGAACATTTTGAACACAATAAGCATCCATGATGAAGATGTTTTATTTAAATCTTCTTGGTGTCCTTCAAGTTTGTATCTGTAAATCAACAACTCACTGGGATCTGAAAAGTTTTCAGCTGCCGTTTTCATGCGCATGTTTCAGTGTTTTTCTTCTTTTCTGATGAAATCCTCTTACTGTGTACATTTGTTTACTTAAATATTCCACAAGTTGCAAAAGTTTTATTATTTTAATTCCTTTTTTTCTTTTCTTATCTGTTTAAATAAACAATTTGTTCTAATATTTAGCTGTTTTCCTTTTACTTGTTGTAGTCTTTTATTTGACATTTCCATTGTACTTTTTGTTTCAAATGAATTTTTTAGCTCTAAGATTTCTGAGTGTTCACCTTTTATTTCTAATAAAATTAGGTCTTATTGATTAATCAGACATACTCTTTGGTTTTGGTTAGAAAGGGAACTTAAAATCATAATACCTGTGTGATTTCTTTCATTTTGATCTAGGCAATGGTCTCTATAGAGTGTCAGTAGTCTACACTGGTGTGCCTTGTAAAATTGTTCAATTTTGCAGTGAAGTAGACTTGCAAAGATATAAGGCTTCAACCTTCAGAGAGTAGAGACTAAGAGGCCTCATGACTTATGAAGTTATCTGGTATAGTATGAAGAACATGAAATGAAGAGAGATCCTTCAGAACAGGGGAAAGTAAAAAAAGGCTTGTAATGCCAGAATTCATTCATGACATGACACATACATAATACAGAACTTTCTCAAGAACTTCACAGTAAATTTAAGCAAAATAAATATCTGGGTCTGTGGCATCAGGAGCCACAGTCCTAGAACCATGGTGCCAAATGGGGCCATCCCAGAGCACACAGGATTAGTACAAGTGACAAATGAGTTCCCATCAAGAATCATCAGAGGACCTCAGAGATACTGAGTATAATGTGGGACCCACACATTATAGGTGATTCCAGTGGTATTTTTTGCTGGAGGAACACACCTTTGCTGAACTTGTTGTTCATCTACTACTAGATTCTGTCCAGAATTTATGAAGGTTAGTATTTAAATTGAATGTTGCTGAGGAAAGAAACACGTGATTTCTATCTGGTAGGAAGATAATCACAAAATTCATGGTTTTATTGACCTCTGGAACATTAAGCAATTCTGCTTTTAACTTAGCAGATTTATTTCAGCAAGTCTTTTACAATTGCCTATAAAAATCACTGTGGCCCAAATGTACTGAATCAACGATAGCATCCCACTGGGATTTCTACTAACCAGGCAAATACCTCTAGAAAAGTATTAATTGTATATTTATGAGACTTGATTTTGACAATGAAAATTGCTCATGGAGAGTTTTGAAAGATGCCAATGAAGTGTTCATGGAGATACTTCTGCTTTAGGCAATTAAACTCTATGTCTGATGAAAGGCAGCATGTCCCTAAATTCTAAAATCCCCACTCCACCTCTTCTGGGCAACAGATTCATTGTCAAGGTAAAATGGAACTTTACCTGTGTTGAATCCTCTTCCTTCATCTCTCCTCCAAGCTTTCTCTTTCTAGCCTCATTTTACACTCACACCTTTTGCTTTTCTACTGGCTGAAATTCTGTTTTGTTTATGTTCAAACAGTGTGCCCCATGGGAAACAGCAATGGTTGAGAATCAGATTTTATGATCTGATTTCTGTTGGGATATTGGGAATCCCTCTAAGTGTGGAAATGAGAGGTATTGTCTTGTTAGGCCCTTTCAATGTTTACTACTCTGTTGACAATGAATTTCACCTAATGAGAAAAATGTTTCATGATTACTGGAAAAGAGAAAAGCCTAGAAATCTGAAGTTGGAAGCTTTTATGCCCTGTTTAGATTTGACCTTCTTTACTGCACAATCCTATGTACTAGTACCTGTAATACAGTGAAGGCTTCATTATCTGTGGTATAACATATTTCTGAACCTTATGAATGTTCACAAATTAGGTTTCATCTTTAAATTAAAGGCATTCTACTTTTAATGAAAATAAGGCAGGCGTTAATTTTAAAAAGGTATATAAGATTTATAGGGACAAGAATGAAGAAAACTTTTATTATTTTGTATGTGATGCTATTAAATAAAAAGCACCAAAACAATGTATTTTCAAATCTGCTAACATAGACCAATATGTAGTTCAAGTTTATGTAATCAAGGTGATTCTCTGCAAAAACAAAAAGGCTTTACAGATCTGCTTAAACATTCTGAATTATTTTCTCTGATTTTTCTTATTTGACATATGACCCAAGCAGGTATCAGATGGTTTAAAAATACTTAGATTTCTTTCTCTAAAATGATTAGGATTACAACCTTTTCTAAACTTCTTATTCTGATCTAGACAAACATGTTTATGGTATTCCAGTATTGATGGTTATATTAACAAAGCAAACATGATCTATCTATGCTCTTGCAGCTTCCCCCCCAGGCTAGGAGGTAGAGCACTACACATTCTGGGAAAAGGGAGATGCTAAAGTGTCAACAGCTCTAATCATAACAGAACCCAGCAATCTTCATGTTGAATTGTTAAATTTTTTTTAGAGAAGTTTTAGTTGTGTGTGTGTGTGTGTGTGTGTGTGTGTGCATGCTTGTTCTTGCTGTATGTACAATGTGTGTACGTAATGTTCACAGAGGTTCAGAGAGGGCATCAGATCTCCTGGAGCCTAAGGTATAGGTAGTTGTAAGCTGCCAGATGTAGTTACTGGGGACCGAACATGGGTCATGAGAGCAAGTGCTCTTAACAATTGAGCCATATTTCCAGAGCCCTGGATTGTTTGCCTTAAAAGATCTTTGGGACTTACTATAGAAATAACTTGGAATATTTTTTTCCTTTTAACTGAAATTAATAATTCAAACGTAGGCATTTTCCTTAAAATATAAAAGAATTATAGAGACTTAGGTAAAGGGGAAAGCTTGAATTATAGAGACTTAGGTAAAGGGGAAAGCTTAATTTGTATCTATGTACTATTCATGCTTCCTATTGTGTACTTTCAGGAGTACCATTTTTCTTTAATGGGTGTATATCTTATGTCACAGCTGATTATGTATCTAAATGACACTCCATGACATAAAAGTGGCATAAGAGATTAATATTAGGAAATCTAAATTTAATATATGCCTTTAGTTTAGTTTTGAAAAGTGGCAATACTGAAGATATGTTATTAATATTGTAAACTCATTTTGAAGCAACATGAACAAAGTAAGGATTTTATTCTCAAAGACCAAATCATGGATAGAAACTTTTGAAGTATACTTTATGCCACAGCAAAGTATTCAATGAAAAATGACTACTTCGAACTTCTGTTTCCTATGAATTGAATAGGTAGGTGCAAATTGATTCTTCACATCATACAACTGTGGTATGTAGAAGATTACTCCTAGAGCACAGAAATGAAATAAGGCAGATCATATGCATGTTCTATCACCACTTCTTGAGTCACATGAAGGTGTTTTCTGTTTTATGTATCTTCACATTTTTAGGCATCAACCTGAATTTTAATTCCACCAAGAGGGGATAAACGCTGTGCCATTTAATTAATTCCAATTTTTATTCCATCAAGTTTTTAATAACACAGATATATCATCATATCTATTTAGTAATTGTGCAAAAATCTCTGAAGAAAACCAGGATATGATTTTTGACCAGAGAAGCACAGGAAGTTATCTATGCTCATATCTGCTAGGAGAAAGATCTAGAATAAATGCTTTGGCATTATTGAGTTAGACTATTATTAATCTTCTTTCTAAGGTGTATGATGACAATTTCATGAAATCAGAAATTATTTCGTGCTGGGTCCCAAGATGCCAGAATGAGAGCGTTCTGTGTCTAATACATTTCTACTTGTGTCCAGTGTATTTTGAAATGATGAAATTTCCATTTTTTTCTAAATGTTAAGTCAACAGTATAACGGATTGCTGCCACCATGACGGTGACACTTACATTATTTTCTGGCTTTGACATATATTAATAAATCTTCCATTTTTGACTTCTCTTTTTAAAAAATGTATATTTTTATTAGAACTTTGAATTTTTGGAAATTTTATACAATATAATTTAATCATATTTAGAATCCTTTGTGTGTCTCCCACATAATACCCCTGTATTTGTCATATTTTATTATTCACATACACACACATATCTGTGTGTATTAACCCCTGTGCCATTAAGTACTAGTCCATCCACTGGGACCCAATTAACCTATATAAACTCAAACCATTACAGAAGACTAACATTTTACCTCCCCATACCTATCAGCTAACAATAGTTCCTCAATGAAGGTTGGGGTTTCCTATCCACCATGTAATTCTATAGATCTTTGCTCGGGTTTAGTCCGTTTTGAGCTTACCTGAGACTTGTGCATGCTGTCACAGTTGCTGAGAGTTCATAGAGTAAATAACCAGTCTGGAAAACTTTATTTGTGGTCATCCACCACCTTTGGCTCTTACAAACTTTTTGACCCCCTGTTTTATATGATACATGAATATTTACTCGTTGGGTAATGCAAATTAAAAACACTTTGAGATTTTTATCTTACTACAGTCAAAATGGCTAAGATCCACAAGTAAAACAATAAATGCTGGGGGAATTTGGAGAAACGGGAACATTTTTTCATTGTTTGTGGAAGTGCATATGGATCTAGCTGCCTTAGAAATCAGTGTGGAGATTTCCGCAAAGCTAGAAAAAGATTTATCACATGATCCAGTCTAACTACTCTTGGGTAAACAACCAAAGGACTCTATATCCTACTATAGAGTTAACAGTTCATCCATGTTCACATCCATGTTCACTGGTGCTCTGTTCACAATAGTCAGAATATGGAAACCAGCCATTTGTCCATCAACTCATAAATCAATGAGATTAAGTTCAAATCACACAATGGAATATTATTCAGTTATTAAGGAATACCAAATTATGAAATTGGCAGGTAAATGGGTGGAGCTGGAAACAATCCTCCTGACAGAGGAAACCAAGACCCAAAAAGACAAGCAGTACATGTTCTCTGTCAGAAGTGAATGCTAGCTTTGAATCCCTAGATGGGGTGTGTTTCAACTAAAAAATGGGATTGATATTAACTGGCCTAGGAATCTGTGACTGAACAGGAACCAGGTCATACTGGAGAGTCTACTCTTATCTGCTAAGTAGGCATTGTATTCAAATAATTCCCAATGACTTATTTTTTATGCCTGTTATGCCCAAGTTAATGCTTCTCAGAAGTCTCACCAGAGCTGCTTCCTCAGGCTCCAGATGATGGTTAATATAGAGAGCCACAGCTGGCCAGTGTTCAGAGAATAAGATACCCTGGCGTTTATCCCTGCTTTCACATCTTAAAATTCTTTCTTATTACACTCCTTCTTCTTACTGTCTTGAATGTCTTTATGTGTTTCCAACATGTTTGTGCAACTCTTTAGTACCATAGAGTGATTCTAATGTGCAGCCATTAACTTGATCATTTTGCTCCCTGCCCAGATGTTTAGACTCAGTTACAAAACTATGATTCTTATTAGATATTTCTGGTTTTCATGCCATTTATCTCAATATCAAATGTGATCCGTTAATAAAAAATCAGATCAAAAGATAGAAATGGATGGGGAATCCTCAGAAGGTTTCTACTCTTTGAGGTAAAACTTGATCCTGACTTCTGGTTTCTTCCCTTTTTGCAATATTATCTTTGTGTGCAGTCTTGGCAGAAACTGTGTGACAGCTCCATGGATCTCTACTTCATTCATCCCTCAGTCCCTCACTAATGCATTTGTTTGTCCATCTCTAATCTTGGTTATATTCTCCGTATGCAGCTATTTAGTGCTTCACAACCTCCTTTCTTCCGTCTTAGATCATCTTTTGATTAGTTTTTCCTCTAGCACATACATGGTGTTTGTGTAACTACAATATTCCAGACATATTAATGTGAAGTTGTACTGAAAAATGATTTGTGCAGTTATACAGAAAAAGTCTTCAATCATAAATATGGCTGTAGAGAATCCTGTATGCCAAGTACTTGAAGATTGCTTCCAGTCCAGCAGCCATCATTGTCTTCCTTTTGCAATCGCTTCAAAGACATTTTTTCCATAGCTTTTACAGTAATTCCCCTTCTTTCTACATAAAGACATCCATATTCTAATGAAGCTGTTTGCATTTGGTAGATCTTAATATCTCCGTTATAGAAGCAAAGTCAGACAGCTCAATTCACATCATTTACATAACCCTGGCACAAAGATGAACTTCACTGTGTTGCACTGGAGGAGGAACTCAGTCTTGCTTGGAGAGAGCTGGTAGAGCCAAAGCAGGTGCCTGGCAGAGCAATCTGTCTGCTGGGTGTCTCTAGGTTACCTGTGGAGCGTGCAGTCTGGATCACTCTCTCTGCCTTGTGCACGTATTTTACAGATGCTGCTTCACATGCCTCTGGAGTCCTCAGGAGCATTTGAGATTCAGAGACTTGGCAATGGCATGGCCGGGTGGGTCCTTCTTATATAGTCTTGCCAAAAGCATTGATTCTTTGAAAGTGTGAAGATACCTCAGCAAGCTGCATCAACAGATGTGTAGCAACTATAACGCATTCTCAATGCCTAAGGGGTTCATTCTCCTGGCATACATTTAACTCCCATTATGATTAATACAAGTATTATTTGATTTACAGAACACACTTGTCTTTAGATGGCTAATGTCTGCAGAAAGAAGAGTCATCATCAAAATTATAACTTTATTCACTGTTCAACTAGTGTTGAAAATAATTCTGAGCTGTAACTTAGACCTCATTGCATGTTTATAAGGATCATTATATCCACCCATATTGACAGAACCTCAGGTATATTTTACTGCACTAAATTTAGAATTTTTTCTAAACTAATTAGGAATTTTCAACACAAGATTATTCACTGTCAAGTACTAATGACTTCAATAAAGGAAGAAAATTTAAGCTAGAACAAACAAATGATTAGACTCAGAAACACAATTAATGGCTTGACTAATCTGTCTTCCTTCCATGTTAACTTTAATTTGAACTCTACCAGGGATGTAGCTGTCTAATTTCTTATAGGAATAACATGCACAGCTTTTTAGCATTTATTAAAATATATCTTATGTTAAATTTTCAGGTACCAGGAACTCATTCAGGAAGCATTATTTATGATCATGATGATACCACTCAACTATATATTAATGTCTTGCCATAGTTATCTAATTTTGCATGGTAATCCATCATTCATTCATTCATTCATTCATTCATTCATTTTAGGTGTATGAGTGTATTGCCTGTGTGTATTTAAGTGCACCTTGTCATACAATGCCCATAGAGGTCAGAAGAGGCCCTCATGTTGACCTGGAACTAGAGTTACAGATGATTTTTAGCCACTATATGGCTGCTGGGAAATAAATCTTGGTCCTCTACAAGTGCAGCCAGTCCTGTTTACCACTGAGCTATCTCTCCAGAACTTATTATTTTATTCTTTAAAATTTCTATTCCTGTTGCCATGGAATATAACAAGTTGCTAACTTGTTATATTTATAAACAGGACAAATGTAATAGAAGGTTTTATTAACAATTCAAGTTTATCTAATTTTCTTTGATTTTTAAATTATGTGTATGTGTCTATATGAGTGCATGTGCCCATGTCCCTCAGAGACCAGGAAACTCCTGGACCTAGAGTTACAGGTAACTCTGATGTGGGGTCTGGGAATAGAACTGTAATCCTCTGCAAGAGCAGCACACACTGTTAACCACTGAGCCATGTCTAGACTGGTTTATGTAACTTTAAAGGCATTCTTCCTAAACAAAGTCCAGAGAAATGCCCTTTAAATTCCTTAGCATTTTTCTTCTTTTTATTTTAATGTTTTTTTCCTATAATATTGGCTAGAAACTTGACAAAATGTTAAATTTAATATGTGGTTTATTCTGACAAATGGTTGTCAAGGCAAGGATGATGGTCCCAAAATATTTTGTTTGTCATAATCAGGTGATCTTTACACTCAACCCTTAATGTACTGACTTAAACAACATGAAGTCAAGATTCACTTTGTCCCCACTATGTGTGATTCCAGTACGTTAGTTTCATGGTATTTTCATGTAGTTGTATAAGTTCGGCTCCTACTAGAGACACAGGTATCGATACTATAGGTTGCATAACAAAGCAGAAACAAAACTCTTTCTTTTTGAAGATAATGCCCCCCAAACAGTAAATTAGAAATGGGTTTTCATGAGGGACTTGGTATAATTACCAGGAATGGTTGTGTATATTCTCTTAATCCAAAGAGAGGGTCAACATTCGTATGGTACTCAGTGTAACTTGTCTACTTATGACTTGTAAAGCACATATCGTTTGTGCCTTTGGGAAAATTATTATTTTAGCTCTACACTAAAAAAGCAGAAAGCTTTCAGATACTTTTCACAATTTTCTTATGAATACAAATACAGATATAAGTGATTTTAAAAGTGAAGTAATTTCTTCCATTGCTAAATATACAAAAAATGTATGGTAATTTACTTTTATTTTATTTCCTGTTTTCTCAGATGCACAAATGACTTACCTTATCTAGTTTCTTTTCCCAGTGATGTTTGTTCAAAAAGAAGCATAAAAGTACAAAGACTGGAAACAGAGACCCTAGAAACATATACCAGATATTTTGAATGAAGCACTTCTCCATTTCTTAAATTTTTTTTAACTGATAATCAACAAACATTTTCAGCAGATGTCAATTCATGTACATTTGAAATATTTGGTGTTTTATACTAATGAGCTCCTATTTTTAAATGTGACTAGGCACAAAGCAAGAAAATCAACTACATCAATTTACCATATGAATCAATATAAAGTTTATGAGCCGGGGGAAGACATTTTTCATTACACATCTTGGTGAGGCTTAAAATTTTATATATGACTTATTTTTAAAGCTTCCTGCCCTCAGTAAGTCACTTGTCATCATTAAAGGAGTAGTCATCATCATGCATAATAAAATCTATACATGTTTTCTCAGATTAGTAAGTACAATTTTTAAAGTTGAAAGTTCTGTAGCAATTAAAACTGGGCGTATTCAGAGTGGAACGTGATCCGCTGGCTCCACTGATGACAGAAGCTAATTGATTCTGAACTCATTTTCCCCGGTTACTGCTGTTTCTGCTACTTCTGTGAGAGGATGCCTCTGCTTAGGGCAACCTCCTGGTGACCTCACACCAAGCACTGACTCATGCCTGTGTTCTAGAGGATCTTAGTGCTGCAGCTCCTACCTGTTTGTCTTCTTGTTTTCTAACTGCAATTTTCCTGGGAAGAAAATATGATCATTTTTCTTTAGATAATGAATATAATTTTCTTTTCTTTGCATATCTAACCTTATCTAATTAATGGGAGTCATGAGGATGAGAATTTGGGCTACAAAGCACAGCCAATGAAATCTATGATTTCTGCAGGCAGTATGAAATTGGAGCAATTCCAAGGAGATGATCATTTTATTGGCAAGAACACAGACATTGAAAATTTTCATTTTTGTTAGGAGGGTGACGACATTAGTAGACTCTCTTGTCTGACTTTTCGGTGGGTTTAGGCAAGAGAATGATCTACCAGATGATGGAAGAACTACTCAGAATGGATTTCAAAATTCTATTTTCTCTGGTAAACTTAACTTGAACAGAGGCTTGGAATTTGGAATTGAGAGTCCTAGGAATTGAAGAATAAAGAAGTAGAAGAAACAACAAATCTTGAATGTTTTGAAGTTTGGCTGGAAAATGAGGATAGAATCATATTAAGGCATGGAAATGCACAGAGTTGAGATTGGCTTTTTTCAGTCCTCGGTTAGAAATTGAAGAGTTTGGAAATATAATTATTTCAGAATTAATGATCTAGCAGAAAGTAGACAGAACACAATTACATAGCAAAAATGCTGTGAAAAAAAGTTAAGAATATGTCTTCAAAATTTTAGATGGATTGAATGAGAATGTCCCCTACAAGCTCCAAGTATTTGGATATTTTGTCCCCACTTGGTATCACTGTTTTGGGAGGTGTAGAAGGTGTGGTCTCGCAGGAGGAAGTCACTGAGGGCAGGCTTTGAGAGTTAAGCCTTGTCAGATTTGCAGTCTCTACATGCGGTGCCTGCTTGAAGATGTGATGTCTCCTTTCTCTGGTGCTACCTCCTGATACTTCGCCTCTCTTGCCCTTATGGACTCTACTCTTTTAGAACCATTAGTCTAATAAAGCCTTCTATAAATTGCTTTGGTAATGGTGAGTTATCACACCAACAAAAAAGTAACTAATATGGGATTCTACTTGTCTAGGAAAATGCCTCATTAACTTCATCCACAAAGGGAATAAATTCAGGATGATTTTGTTTAAATCGAGATTGAAATTAATTGTTTACTAAATTGAGTGTACTCTTTAGTTTTACCCAAAGGAAATTTGAATGAACTAAAAAATGGTTCCAATCTCACAAATCTGAACTTTATGAATGACTTGTTTGTTACATACTCATTTAAATAACAGATAAGGACAGTCATGGAATTTTGAACCTTGCTAAAGTGAGCACTCCTTCTTAACCTGCAAGCTGTGTTGTTATAACCAATCCAGGAATATGTGTGGAAGTGTCAGGGATGAACGGTCAAGATCCACTTATGTGCAAGGATGGAGTTTCATGTGGGAGGCAACTCGCTTTAAGAAAATTAGCCAACCAAAATGCACTTGATCAAATATGCATGTCTACCGTATTGCTCAGTATCACATGCTATGTTTAATATCCTGGCTCACACACAGATGAAGAAAGGTGGGAGGCACTGTTTCTGTATGCCTCAAAGGAACACCACAGCAAGCACTGACTCATGCCTGTTTTCTAGAGGATCTCAGTGCGGCAGCTCCTACCTGTCTGGCTTCTTGTTTCCTAACTGCAGTTTTCCTGGGAAGAAAATATGATCGCTTTTCTTTAGATAATGAATATAATTTTCTTTTCTTTGCACATCTAACCTTATCTAATTAACTAGAGTCATGAGGGTGAGAGTTTGGCTCAAAGCACAGCCAACTAAATCTATGATTTCTGCAGGCATTATAAAACGGAGCAACTCCAAGGAATCAGACATCAGTAGATAGGCTTGTGATTTTTTTTTTTTAATCGACTAGAGCATTGTAGTTTGCAGTCTTGCCTTTTTGTACTAATGAAGCCTCCACCAATAATTTTTTCCTGTTACTATTTTAAAAAATACAGACCTTGGGAATAGACACAACTGTATGATATATTGAATTCAACATGGATTCTTAGATGCCTAAATATCACACTCTGTGATATTTTCCTCTGATATCACAAGTCCCTGATCAGGTATATATATTGTAATTCTCTATAAAATGTCACACCTTCAGTTCATCAGGAGATTTCTAGAAGGACGTAGTGTAGAAGTGGTGAGGCCTGGAAGGTGGAACCTTGTCAGAAAGGTAAAACCTTGTGCAAAGAATACAGAATGGATATTCCCTGGGAGGACTGGTTTATCAGAGCTTCTAGAAGAGAGCCTTAGGTACTGCAGGCTTCACACAAAGTAGAAGTATAATCCAGAACATTATAGAGCACTAGAAAAACTTGTCAGAGTAGCACAAGTCACTGGGCACATATAAGATGTGTCCTCAGAATTTTCAGAAATAATTCTAGAAAAATTTCATAGAAGGTTAAAGAATCGAAATGTAAAATGGCTGAAGGAGTAATCAAGTACAACAAAGTAAGAAATGTTCACATAAAGGTCCTTCCAGACCTGAGAATGCTTTAATCATAACAAAGTGCTTTGTCATCAGAATGTGAACAGATATTTCTGCTAAAAATTTATGGAATGCATACAAGCAGATCAAGACCTATTCACTGGGACAGAAAATGCTGAGCTCTCAGAAACTCTCCAAGGAATCAGACATCAGTAGACAAGCTTGTGATTTTTATTTTTGAATCGACTTGGGCATTATAGTTTGCAGTCTTGCCTTTTAGCACTAATGAAGGCACCACCAATAACTTCTTCCTGTTACTATTTTTAAAATACACACCTTGGGCATAGACACAACTGTATGATATGCTGAATTCTACATGGATTCTTAGATACCTAAATCTACTTAAATAGCACGCAGTATCTAAATTGCTTTAAATCAATACTGAGAAGTTACTTTTGAAAACGATAATGAATGTCCTGTTCACTCTCAAGTTTTTTTTTTGTTTTTTTTTTTCGGTAGAGTTTTTAGGAGACCCTGCTTTTTACAATCAATGCAGTTAATTAAAATCCTATTATATTCATCATTATTTTTTTTCCATGCTTCTAGTTGCTGCTTCTTGCTTAGTTCGGTACTGAGGCATTTTTGCTGTACTATAGTCCTACTCAGTGCAGCATAGGAATGAGACCTCGTGGGATTGTCTGACGGGAGTAATAAAGGCTGTAATGAGCCATTCAGGTGTTGCTTACATGGCAGTCGAACTCTGTGTAGTGTTGAAACGAACTCATGCTAAGGTAAGCTCCCAGAGGAGTAAACATTTATTAGGGCTTAGTGCAGAAGGAAGAACACGAAGCTCCGTATTTCTAGGGGGCACAGTGAGACTTCTGCTCTAGTCTTTGTTCTAGTCCATGCCTGTGATAAGGAATTGCCACAGTGATGAAGATCATTTCTGTTAAGACCCTGAAATATTCAAGCTAATTATGTCTTCCATTTCCTGGAGGATAGTGAAATTCCTGAACTATACCACTCTCCAATTCCTCAATGAATCCTGCGGTGCCTCACTCTTCCAGAAATAAACTTTGTACAATCCACAAGCAAAATCCCATTGTTTTTTCCCGTAGTACTTACACAAAAATCCTAACTAAAAATGTGGTGCCAGAATACTGAGAACAAGGGTAAGAAAACAGCATCACAACTGAACTTTAGAAATGCTAGAATTGTATGAGATCAGAGCATTCTCCATAAATTGCTTACTTTTGTTACTGGAACTTTGTGATCCCATCTGGGGTGCCAGATGATGCAGAGAAAAATGGGGTACCCTTTTAGAATTTCTATGACTCATTAATGCCAGAATTTAAGAATGGCCTCCGATAGAAACTTTAGGACTTTAAGAAAAATAATGGGCCAGGTAAGGTGTAAATCTTAGCTTCTGCCCTAAAGAAAATAGAAGAAAGAAAAAATAAACCCAACCCTGTTTAGAACTGGCATGGGGTCAGGTGCCTGGCAAACCAGTAGCCTCATGACGGGGAGCACAGCTTTAGAAAAAGAATGAGAAAGTCCAAATTTGGGGGGAAGCACGAAGTGTTTAGGAATGCATGCTTAGACAAGAGTTAGAAAAACAAAGTTACAGGTTTCTGAATAATTCAGAAAAGCGGACAGACTTAGGAAACTGTATGTTTGTGGCCACCCAACAAGGTCCTGCAGGTGGGGAGGATTTGGAAAGGATGCAGTATCTCTGTTATTCTGCCATATTCTTTAGCATGACATGAAATGAACCATTCTTCTTAAGGGTGGTCCTGTGGCCAGGTCATTGAAATGGCAAAGCAGGCTTGTTAGGTCAGGCTATTAGGGGTCCTTTCTTGCTACTATAACACTTTGACTTAAAGGGTGTGTGTGTGTGTGTGTGTGTGTGTGTGTGTGTGTGTATGTATGTATGTATGTATATGTATGTGTGCTTGCCTGGAAAGAGACAAGGGAATCTGGGAGATGAGGGTCAGCCTGGTCTAGTAAGTTCTAGGTAAGCTCAGGCTACAGGTAGAAACTGTCTCAAAAACAAACACACAAAATTATTCTTTACTTCTACAAATGAACAGGTCTCAGACCATTTATCCTTTTGTAAAAAAAAAAAAAAAAGAAAAAAAGCAATTATGATGCCTTTGGAAATAAGAAAAGTTTCCATCTTTATTTAGCAAAACTGCTTCTTAGCCTGAGTAAAAGAATACATCCAGCAGCCCCTGGAACCTCGGTGTGATTCCTTCAGTCTTCTGGCCACAAGGACTTGGGTGGTTTCCCTTATTTTGCTGTGGAGTCCCTGCTCAGTAGGTCAGTTTCATGTGTAAACTGATATGTTATGGTAGCAAAGACGATTTCAATGTTTCATGTTCCTAACCCACAGAGTGATCATAAAGAAACTGACTCTGTTCAGACAGACCACACTGTACTGTGAGGTGTGCTCTACTCACAACTTGCTCAGTGCAGTCCTCATTCTGAATCTGACCCTGAGACATATAAGAGTACTTGAGTTCACATCTCGGTCTTCCTGTGCAGCCTGGTTCCTCATCAATGTTTCTCATGTAAAAATGGAGTCCACTAAATGGCAGACTGGCACTGAGGAGGAAAACAAGGATGCTATATTCCTTCAGCATGTTGCATCTAGGACGATTAGTCAAGTCTCATAGCTCTCATGGTATCCTGTCTCTCTCTGTACACACAAAATTGAGTTAATATTCCTAAAATTCAATCATCTTTTGTTCGTGAAGGAGACTGAAACATTTAGCTCTAGAAACATGATTTCATCATCCAGCTTGAAGATGTAAAATGGTAGTACATTCTGCCGGTAATGTCATCTTTTGTCCCCGATATTCCGATTGTCCTCTATTCTTTCATTTGTGATTAAGAAACATTTTATTTTTAATAAGACAATTCTACATGTATAGCATGATTTTTTGTTTTTCTTCTGATTACTGTAAGACTTTCTTTCACAATCTAAATGTTTTCTTATCTAGCTATTTTTTTTGTTTGTTTGCTGTTTTGTTTTGTTGAGGAAACAGTGCAGGATTTAATTCTAGTTATTTTAGCAAAACTGCCCACTTTCATGAATCCACTATTACCTGTATTAATTTCCACTGCTGAAAAAAGGATGGCAGTTTTGATCACTGGCCCAGAGGTTGGCAGGTGCAAAGCTAAGTTGTCATGATGGAACATTAACAGAGCTTGTGAATATTTATCACTGAAACATCCAAGGTGGCCACAGGAAACTGTTGTTCCCACGTTATCTGGCAGCATATGGAAGGTTCACATTTGCATCTTAACCTAATCAAATATCAAATATTAATACAATCAGGAGAGTTTTGGAGGTTTTGAGAGCACAATGACTTTTTAAATTATAAGTATGAATAATAGACTTGGCTAACTTTCAAAACTTAAATAAGATCACAGATTTGGAGGTGTTTTTTTTTTTTTTTCCTGGCAAGTATAGTTCTCCTTTATGTTGTCTGACCTTAAATAGATTAAGATGTTTTAATCACGGTGTGCATAAAATAGAGAAGAGAACAGTCCTTGCATACTAGGCTACATCAAAGTCATTACATACATTGACAAGTGCCAAATTTAAGAGCTGGAGAGATGGCTCAGCAATTAAAAGCACAGACTGCTCTTGCAAAAGACCTGGGTTTGATTCCCAACATCCACAATATGGCAAACTACTGTCTATAAATCCAGTTCCAGGGGTTTCAACACTGTCTGGTCTCATTAGGCACTAAATGACACAGGTG
Organism: Eospalax fontanierii; assembly: GCA_035773235.1. Lineage (NCBI taxonomy): Eukaryota > Metazoa > Chordata > Mammalia > Rodentia > Spalacidae > Eospalax > Eospalax fontanierii. The sequence continues at coordinate 15,530,456 of CM069543.1, forward strand.
TACTTACTACATGTAGGCATAACATTCCTACATATAAAATTAGATTAATAAATAAGTAAAATGAAAAATAGAGAATTTAGACATCTATAGAGAAGAACTTGAGGAAATATTTTAGATCTGTTCATATCATTAATATATTCATACAGATATATTTCCATTATAACTTAAAATTTAATATCAACTTATGTGAGTGATTTTTCTTAACATAGAATATTGACTACTGAATCAGAAACTTAAAAAACAATACATGGTATCTCATAAACAATCATATCATTACATTTTTGGTATCATAATGTAAAATAAAACAACTAATGAACAGTGCATCCCATTAAGGATCCCAAACGTTTATGGTAGTGAGGTCTTTCGTGAAGACTAATATTGGTCAACTCTTGACAGAGTGTAAGTTCATGTTTAACTACAAAGTGGCATCCAGGAGGAAATGCCATAAAAAGACATGAAGACTGTGGCACCTGTGAAGAAATGAGGAAAAATATCAGCATGTTTGAATGTTGAATCTAAAATATATGTTAGAGTTTTAAAAATATGGTTTTGCTTTGGGTCAACAGAGTGAGAAAATTAAGAAAAATAAGTAGTTTACAGTATGTTCCTCACATAGCTGCTGAGATAGAGGGTGGCTGTGAGGGCATCTCATTATGGTGTGAACACTCTTGGTATGCTAGAATGCACTGATTTGGGAAACCAAAACTTCCCACTCAGTGATGGTATAATTGTGGACCCAAATATTTCTTCAGTTTGTTCTAATAATTGTCTGCATGAGAGACAAAGCTACATTGCCGTAATTAAATGTAAGATGTGGGATTTCCATATTACCTAGTGTAGAAATCAAAACAGACTTTACAGAATGAGAAAGGTTAAAAGACTAGTAGGGAAAGGAAAAAAAAAAGCAGTCAAGTCTCCTGAATACGACTGAATATGACTCTGTGCGAAAGGCAACAGAGGTCTCCTGCCACATTCAGGACATCCTCAGTAAATTTCTTGGACTTCAGTTTCCATGTCTTTTAAGCAGATGTTAAATTAGTGTGAATCTCACAGAGCTTTGCAAACACCACAAACACTAAATGTAACAGTCAGTACTTCTAGGGACAGGAATATGAAAAAAGTTTCAGTGTTTGCTAGTAGCCTTTGTAGCATAATAGCTAGACTAGAATTCTATTTTTACTTTCTTTCTGTATACCTAGAAAATAAAGAACACTTGGTTTGTGATTACCATTATTTTATCTGGGGCTCCAGAGAGTTGGCTCAGAAGTTAAGAGTGCTTACTGTCCTTACAGAACACCTGAATTCAGCTCCTAGCACACATTTCAGTTGGTACACAACCACCTCTAAGCCCTGTTCATGAGGATCCATATTCTATGGCCACCTGTACTCAAGTACTCAAATGTGTGTGCACACTAAGACACACACACACACAATTAAAAATATTAAAAATATTTTTGATGTCTATTTTTATTGAATATTTGTGCATTTGATACAATTAATCTTAATCATATATAGACCCCCTGACCCTCTGCCCCCAATAGCCCCAATTCTGTCATATATGCTAAGGACTATAGTATCAAGGTTGTGTCCCCAGATGTCCATTGGTGTGAGTCCAGTGGAGCCTGGATGAACTTGCCTAGCATCACTTACTTAAAGAAATCAACTTTCCCTCACCCAGTGGTGATCAACTGTCAGTAGTATTTCCCCATGAATGAACAGTGGACGGGGGAACTGGAGCAGATTTTAAAGCCTCAGGAGCACGAGCAAAAACTAAGTCTTTAATCTGCCTAATTTCCCTAATTTTAATGGTAAATCTGTAGAATGCTAAATGATTCTTTAAAATATAAACATAATTAAACAACAACCCACTTTTTTCTAAATGTGAAGAATCAGTGAATTCAAGTTCGTTCTCATCCCATGTCTTACAAATGATATATAAAATACTCTTTAGTTCAAATCACAAAAAATTATTTCTGTCCAGTCTTCTTGTCGATGTAGACTGTGCTGAAGTTCCCTCTCAACAAGCAAGCCTCTTGATTGGTATGTGAAAGTCAATTTTGAAATAGAAGTAGCTACTTTTCAAAATGCATACTTAGGCTCAAGAAAACAGACAGTGGCATTCTATGATGTTAAGATTGTATGATAATATGTAGCAAGTCCGTTGAAGATACAGAAAGCAGACTAGAATTAATTTGGTTTCTAAATTAGTTATAGTTAAGAAACCTCAAAAACGTTCTAACTTATTCTTATTTTTAATAATAACAATTTCCAAATTAAATATTCTTGGAAACAACTATTTTCAAACTTTCACATCTTCTGCTTCTTTGCTGGCATTAAGGTTAGTTTCTATGCAATTCATCTGGGAGTTCACACAGTATTGAGTAGTAAAGAATCCTATTGTCTATATAAAATGGCACTGATGTACTGTTACTTAATAAATCTACCTAGAAGGGTAAATGACAAGTTCCAAAATGTATGCAAGTATTTTTGATATCCTTCATTATAACCAAGTAATTGTGTAATTTTAAAATAAAGACATAGGTATGCTAAACACACATGTGTGGACATACACACACACACACATACATGCACACATATGCTGAGGCAAGAATCAAAGTCTTTATTGGCACTGAGTTCATTCTACTCTGTTTTTCATTTGCATGGCTTGAAAGGCATTCATTTTATTTATCTTTTATTTTATCTGTAAAGTGTATTGCCTGCATTTAGCTGAGTGCATGCATGTTATGCAATATCCATCTCATGCAGTGTCCATGGAGGTCAGAAGAGAGCATCAGATGCCCTGAATTGTAGTTAGGAATGGTTGTCAGCTGCCATGTGGTTGCTGGTAATCGAACCTGGGTTCTCTGGAAGAGTAGCCAGTGCTCTTAATGGCTGAGCCATTATCTCTCCAGCCTGAAGACATTGGTTTTATAAAGGAATCGTATATAGTTTTACTATTTTATTCAAAATTGTGGAAACTAAATGACAAAACTAAATTACAAAAATTTATATGATTCCATCATTTTTCTCTATCCAAATACAATCAATTTTTATCCATTCAAGTTTGGATAACAGAAATACTGTTAACCGTAAGTGCTAAATACTTTTCAAATTCATTCACAGAAAAGCATGAAGGAAATAATGTGCTTAGGTCTCCTTTAGGTGAACAGAGCTAAAACTAAACCCTAGTGTATATTTATGCACTGTTAGTGGTTGCAATAATATTAACCATTTGAAATCACATATAGTGCCAAATAGAATACAACAATTTTACAGTATTTAGTCCCTCACTTCTTGTGACCTCTCTCATTGGAAGTGGAATGTGAGTTGTTGTCTTTGGGGCTGGCCTAATTCCAAAAATCTGTGATTCACTGTCTGAGCTCATTTAAGGAACGTGGAGTGCCAAGCCCAGTCCTTTGAAGTTGATGCTAAAGTTTGTCTTTATTTGCTTTCAGATGCAAGGCAAATGAACCTTAGCTTGAAGAAATCCTAAGGGAAGTTCAGTACTGCTGCGTCCTTGGTGATTTGCAAGCATATCTAATTTCTGATGTTAGACATGTCTAAGAAAACAGGGTATCAGAGGGAGGCTCACAGTAGAATACTCATTTTCTCAAAAAAGGAGACTATGATCACAACATTTTGATCCTTCATTTACTAAACAAGCTGTTTCTTATTGATATATTAAGGAAGTCATTAGAGTTCAGTCCTCTGTATTTTAAATATAAGTTCAAAATTAGTAATGTACTTCCCAAAAGGGAATACAACAAGCTTACCCTCCAACATCTGCTCTCCCTGCCAGCATCCCTAAAGACAAAGCCTCTGCACCTACTGTTTTTAGACAGAGACAGACCATGGATAATAATCTGGTTTCTAAAACTTAAAACAAAACCCCACTGTTTTTGGAATTTGACTCTCATAATTGTCTTATCAGTTAAATGCAACAGTTTTTTTTTTTAATCAAGGTAAACAATATGTTTAGTAGTCTATTGCTTGAACATATTTGAAGTTTTCTTATACATGTAATTATAAGGATGATGCCCTGATTAACATCTTATCATTTCAGAACTCAGAAAGTTTAAGTAAGGCAAAATTCTAAATGTTTAAGGATAAAGTATTTTCATACAGGTAACTGTCTTGCAAAGACTCCGTTTGTCATTTTTCAAATGTATGATGCTATAAAAGTGATATTATTCAATAGAAACAATGCCATAGTATTTTTACTGTGGAATTTTATCTTTTCCTGAGCTAGGGACATATGGAAGGTGCCGTCTTGTAAGGCTGGGCAATCTGACTAGCTCCCAGTTATCAAGTGAGTAATATAGATACTCTACTCTATTTTGGGTTGAAAGTTCTTTTAGACATGGTATTCAGTAAATTATAGAACACTTTCAACCTTTTACCTTAGAATACAGTAGTTTAACTTTGCACTAGAATTGCTTAACAAATCTGTGTATGCTTAAGGCAAGATAGGCTAAGTCCTGGGGAAAAGTTTTATTTTTTCAATCAAGGTATAAATTAGCTAATTTAGGTTCAGTGTAATTCAAATTATCCTATCAGTGTACGTATCAGTGTTTGATTAAAACTTTATATAAACATAACAAAGATACAGGCTATGTCTAGGCCTACACATGCCCGATATATGAAATGGCACAGAATGATCTGAGCTTCTTTTTGATTTGACTAAATTAATACCATAAGTATATGAGTTGTTTGTCAATTAATGAAATTTGAACTCTTTTTTATGTTTAGAAATATTAAAAAATTAACCATAGAGCATATTTAATTGACATGGCATAGGAAATCATAGCCTGTTCAACTTGGGCTTTTTTTACACATTTTTCATGGTGATGCACATTATATAATTCACATGTTCTTTAACTTATGGGGTACTTATTATAAAATAAGTTAATAAAAAGAAAAGTGCAGACTTCATTAATTGCCAAATGAGCAATAATCTTACGACAGACATGCCATTATGGAAATCAGGATGTGAGGTGAACACTGTAGTCTTTAGATGAATATTTAGATTCTGTGTGTGCACAGCCTAGGTCATTGCTGTGTGGATCAAGCTTTCACAAGAACTCCCCTATAAACAACTGTAGCATAAGTTGAATCATATTGGGCCCAATCTTAAGGAGACTAATTTCCCCCTTGAAAGGGGCGGGTGGGGAAGAAGTTTCCCTAACACCTTAGGCAAATTAACTACCTAGGGTTAATTTAGGGTTAAATTTATTCATTTAATTTACATGTGAAATACCTTAGAAAATGTATTCATTTGCTTAAATAATTGAGGCCTCAAGCTCCAGTTTTCAGTCACCATTCAGATAATTTAGGCAATGATTTTTTTTTTCTTTTTGAATTCTGTTCACATTTACTTCTTCACTTGGTTTTGTGGGGGAAACATTGCTGAAAAACTTCCTTCTCTCCCAAGTAAATTTTCTCACCTATTGCTTTTACCTCCAGTCATTTGGGAAAATATCTCTACAATCTGATAAATCATATTGTTACCTGCTTCAGATGCACAGATTTTATCATAGGTCTGTGATGACTACAGATACCATAGGAACTGTGTGCTGTGTGTGTTTACATGTATCTCCATCTGTGTTTATACATGTATGCATATGTTTGCGTATGTATATATAGCATATACATTTGTATTGTCCATATATAAAAACATACATATCTGTTCACATACACGCACATATTTGTCATTTGGCAGAATTTTGTCTTGATTTGATTAGACATTCCTAATAATATTCCTATTTGATATATTACTAGCTATTCAGTTTACCATCATTAACTACATAACCTCTACTCCTTGACTTACCGTTGAGCTCTTTTGGAAGGTGGTACCGTATAGTCCTATCCATATTGCTATGTATGCAAGTAGCTTGGAGGATAGTGATGATGCAGCAGTCATTAGGGAGGGATCTGGGTTGCGTGAATAAGGAACACTTGGCCATGCCCTGACACTCACCACAGCTCTTCAGAATCTCCTAAGGAAGCTTCTACTGCTCTTTCTCTATTAAAGAACCTGAAATGACATGTTTCAGTCTTTATTTGACATCTGTTTTCTCTTCCTCCCATCTATCTGAAGTCACTTCAAGGTTTGTAAAACAATAATGCTTTAGTTTATGCTTCTGTGAGTCTCAGTGTGGGTTTCTGTCTTCTCAGAAGACTCTGGACTCCCTCTCTTTGCCAAGAGTTACTCTTATGTCCTTCTTTCCTCTTGAAGTGTCCTACCTTTGACATTTTTACAATAATTCCGTTTTCCTTATACATCTCAGTTACTGTCCTTGTTTTAAGAATCCTCTTCTTGCAGTGAGGCCCTGAATTCACCCCTTCCCACCCCAGATTTGAGCCAATTGAGTGAATAGAGAATGCTCTCCAATTAGAGAAACCAGTTTATTCGGGGTTACTTACAGAGGATTCATCCCTGGGGAGAGACAGAAATTTCATATGGGGGAGCCAGCATTTTGATCAGAAATGCAGTGGACCTACAGCACACATCCCAAAGATGGAGACCAGCCCCACCCTCTCCTACCCAGCTTTCACTGCTTTCCTTCTTAAGTCACTTTTCCCCTTAAGTCACTGGTTGGTTGGAAAGTAGTTTACTCTATTGGCTTTGTCTCTGTCAATCACATTTTTGGAGGCATGAGAGAAACTGTAAATTTACCCCTACAGTCATCTATATCAAGGTTTTAACTCAATTTCCTCTCTCTCTCTCTCTCTCTGTCTCTCTCTCTTTCTCTCATAAAATCACATGTGAGTTTTTGTCCCCCTTTTAAAAATTCAGTCAGCATAATAACTTCTTGTTCTTTTTTCCTTCTAATATATAATCCTTCATTCCCAAGATGGCAATGTGGACAGGACTCCCAGTACTTTGGAGTACACATCTTTCTTCTTTGTTATCCAGGAAAATAATCACTATCCACATGCATTTGAATCATTTCTGGTAACACCGAAGAACTATATCTGCAATTCCACTTACTTTTAATAAATTATATTCTAAATAAAACATCCAAATTGGCAGATGAATGTTATATATGGCAGGGTGACTTTGAAACTTGTTGTCGAAATTAAGTGTGCAGGAGGCAACACCATGCTCTCATGCTGTTACTGCAGTCCCACAGTAGCCAGCTCCCATACCTCATACTTGACTGTGAACATTTGTTCAGGCTCACCAAGCACTCTAGGTCCAGGGCCTGTTCTGCTCCATATGGTTGCTCCTCCCTCATCTAGTTTTGCATTTCTTCATTCCTTAATAAAATCAATGTCCTTCCCCATTCTTCTGGAAGCAAAGCCAACTGAAAACTCTTCAGTTCTGAAAGAAACTGATTGGTAGCTTCTTACTAGACAGGAACTACTTAAAAAGCCCATAGGAGGAAAAAGAAAACATAAACCACTGGTGTACTGGCTTCCCTCACTTTAGATTTAACATCATGTATTACTTCATTCTGCCAAAATTTAATGTTCATGATCCAAATTCACTTAGTGACCAGTTCATATACCAACTTCTGCTGTTTTCACCTTCTGGGATACTTAGTAACATCACCTACTATTTTATTTGTGGAAATTAATGAGATAACTTCAGCAAATTGCAGCAGTTCATTTTTTGTTCCATGGTGAAGGAAAGTATCTTACAACAAAATGCATCTCCTTCCTACATTAACCTTCAATATTCTTAGAGACTTTGAAATTATTTAGTTATTATGTCTTTCTTCTACAAATTATCCTGAGTTTGAATCCTTCCTGTCATCAGAGTTATGTTGAACTGAGGTCTTCCTTTATGGGATTGTATCTCCTCCTTTCCATGAAGACTCTGGTATTGACCACAATCCTCATTCAGCCTAAGTCTGAAACCTCTGTTCTGGACCAGTACCTAACTTCTGGGTGAAGTTTCTTATACTTCACTGGAGCAGTCACAGAGTGTGTCTTATTTTTCATTATGCTGTTTGGACCATTTAAAAACATTATATCCAATTATGTAACTTCAGGCCTTCAGAAAACTATTCAAGGACTTATTATTATTCCTTTTGCAAACACCTGTTCTTGGCTGGGTAATTTGACACTTCCCAGGACTGCAGAATTGAGTCACTCCTTATTGCTTTTAACTTAACCCCATAACTCCCCTTGCTAACTCCAATCTTTACCCATCTGGTGAATTTATTTGGAGCCTGACCTTTATTCCTGACCCCTAAATTCTTATTTCTCTTTCACGTTTAGATCTAAGAGTACAATATTATTTTATAAAGTTGAATATACATTCTAAAGTCAATTTTTATATACTGGTATCTTTATGACCCAGTGAGTACCTGTATCAGGGTATATACAATTGAAGCTTACAGATTACAATGGTAAATCTTTCAAAGAATTTATTCTCTAATGCATTTCCTATGTACGGTATCTTTAAAGGCTTATAACCAGGTACAAACTTTCTGGTTTTGGCCTTGAATGACTGAGTTGAGCAGTCTAAACATTCCTACTACAGAAGGGAGGAAACATCATCACACAGCACAGTATGGAGTGTTAATAACCTGTGTTCTGGTCCTTAATCCAACATCATTTTTTAGGGCTCTTTTAGTTATGATTTTGCTGCAATCATAATTTTTATCAAAGCGTATACATTTTTGTCAGATCTCAACTTGACATAAAAATATTAAATCTTGTCATTTATTGTATTACGTTGTTCACAGATTCATGTAGCTAAATGCTTATTTAACCTAACTCTACATGATACTTTCTTTATTGTTTTCTACACCTTTTATTAAAGAGAAGTCGATATACTTTTTAGAACTCAGGTTTATGCTGTGGCATGAACAAATTATTCTATTCTTAAAATTTATAGTGTAAAGATAAATATTTTTAAAAGAAAAAAAATATACATCTTCCCAAGAAAGGGCAGTCTTTTCCTAGAACATTATGAGCAATGAATCAGGAATAAATTCTCTCTTCATCATAGAAGGCACCTTCTTTGCCCCATTAATGAATGTAATAAACACAAAGAAAATCAAGAGAGTTAATCCTTTTGGCAATCTTGTCATGCAGTTTCTGCAAAAACATTCCCCACTGTGCAGGATTGTTCAAAGCTTGACGTGCTGAGTCTTGCTGTGCCCCTCCCAGACCCAAAACTCCTGTTTTTGAGAGAGATTTTCTTCCTGTTGTTGAGAGAGATTTTCTAAAGAGGAAAGGGAGCTGAGTGTCTCCTGACCCTGCATGGCTTCAGGTCTGGGGCAACTGTGGATCTGACCTTCAAGGTCCATTGCCTTTCTTTGTCATCTTATGCCCAGACTGGCTGAACTGATCAGGTTTGGGGAGCACCCTATTGGCACTGGTTGGTTTGCTCTCATGTATCCTTTGTGTCCCGGGTGCCATCTTTTCCTACATACATCTTTTATTTTTCACTTTGTATTCTCACTGTCCTTTCTTGCTTAATTCCATATGGACTTCATGGCAAAAGCATGTCAAATTAGAATAGAACAAAGGCACAAGAGTTCTTTGCATTATGATTTCACTGAAACACACATATCAAAGATTATGTAATATAGTTTCTATCTTGAAGAATTTTCTAAACTTGTTGAACTTGATTAAAAAGTTCACATATCTTGGAGGAAATCTTACATGTGGCGATTAACTATTCCTAGTGTTGCCATTTAATGTTTTAAATGTCTGGAGTGATGTGAAAAGTCATTTAGAAGAAGATGCCCCATAAAGAAGAAAAAAGTCTTGCTATAACAGGTATGAAAATAAGTTGCTTGGCAGAATGTTTTAGGTTCTTTTAATTAATATAGTGTTTAGCATATTTCAGTAGTATAGTACAATATTAGCAGAGTGATTTATTAGTATAGCATTTGGCCAAAACTATTCCACACTAATGTGAAAATTAAATGAAGTTATTTTTATGAGAAATATTTGCAAAGAATACATAGCCTCTTGGTATTATTAATAAATATAAACTCCAGATCTCTACTTTCTTATACATCATCTTTTCCTTAGTCAGTGCTCAGCACTGCAAATTTCCCTAAGACAATGCTGAAGGGGACCTGGTGTCATTTCACACTCGTTATCTTATAGAATAGTATATCACATTGAGTTACTGAGTCCCATATTTAGTATGTAAAATTTCAAAATATCATGTCCTCAAATCAAAGCCATAGAAATACAAAAGCAATAAGATGAAAGTGTCTTCAGATTTAACTTTCAATAAAAAGACTTCAGTTTCCATGGTTGGAATTATTCCTACAGCTGTGAACCAACAAAGAGTTCCAAAAAGTTTCATGAAATAAGAGTTTGCTGGTTAATAGTTCATTTCTGTATTATTTTTATTTTTTGTGCTCAAAGAATGAAGACAAACTATAAATTAGTAACTGATGAGACGTGATTTCTATTTGATGATATACTAACTATATTTAGCAATTTTGGAGTTGTGTTATAATTTTTAAGTTTACTTTTGATATATTGTATGCATATTTGTGTTTTCCCTTCATGTATTTAGGAGCACCATGTGTGTGCAGCACCCAGAGAGATCAGAAAAGGGTGGTAGGTTCCCTGAACCTGAAATTATAGATAGTTCTTAACGGCCATGTGGGTGCTAGGAACTGACTGCTGGTCTTCCTCAAGAGCAACCAAAACTTTTAGTCTCTGAGCCAATTCCCCAGCCTCCAAATGTACTATATTTTAAAAATGAGAGATTTGTGGAACCCAAACCCCGCTCATTTTTTGGATGACATTCAGTATTCTGAATATACTCCTTCAGCAAACAATAGAAAACTATTTTCATTATAATTATATAAAATTATTTTCATAAATAATTTCTTTCTGCAAAAATGTTGCTGCTTTTGAAGTAATTGATTTTAATATTAATTTTATTTTTACAGTAACTATCTTTTTAAATATACCGTTATGGTTATAGGATAATTGAGATGGAGCAAAGGAATGTTCCACAAAGTCACCATCACATTGTCACCTGCCACTAATACCTTTTATGACATGGTGCATTTTTCAAAACAAAGAACCTAGCATTGTTAGGTTACTACTAACTTCTTCCTCATCTGTTTTATATGAGAGTTATTTTCTGTTAAAGGATCTCATGTAGGAGACTATGCTGAGCTTGGTCTGGATGGCTCCCTTTGGGTCTGTAGGAATTCTTCTGTTTTCACTTATTTATTTTTAATAAATCTTGACCACTTTGAAGAGAAATCAGGAATGATGCAGATTGTTCCTGTATGTTCATGTGAACTGCTTTTTTTGTGTGTGTATCAACTGGAATTGTGGGGTTTGAGGAAGGACACTACGGAATAGGTGTGAATGTTCTTTGCCTTCATCTCAGAAATGACATGGTCTGAGAACACCATGTGCCTGGTGAGACCTGTCCCTGGGAATTGAGTATATATGCCCACTGTTGACACTATAAAGTTCCTTTTCCATCCCTTTCCCTTTGGAAATTAGATATTCCCAGTTACCATCCAAGGAAAGAAGCAGTGGCCTGAGAGATGTGGAAGAAGCATTGTCTATGTACATTCTGTAGGATTTTTCTGAGAGATATATTTGCTTCATTTTATCTCTTAAATCAAAATGTCACAATAGCACTCTTATATGTAATTTAAACTTCATTTCATGGTTTTAGCATTTTAAATTTAAATCTAATTGACATATCCACAATGCTTTCTTTGAGAACCCAGAGTGAATGCTTGAAAATAAGACAAACAGCTTGTATTGTTTGGAAACTTATCTTCATATACTGACCAAGAAAATAAGATGAAAATTCCAGCAGCTGTCTCATTACTGCAATAGGAAATCATGGGAGGAATCATTTTTATCTCCTTAGGCAAATCTAGAGAATGATCAGTTTAACACCAACAAATTAGATAGAGCATAAATATCTATATACCTTATTAAATATGTATGTTACTGAATAAAAACAGAGATATGAAAACTAAAAATGATATTTTGAGTTGTAACTAAATACTGTTTCTTTTGCTTGAAGACAGATGGCACCCAATGAATCAAAATTGCTATGACATATCACAATCAGCAAACATGTTTTCTAAAAGCCTCAGCTTCAAGGGATTTAGGTTTATACTTTGGAAGGACTAAATAGCCTGCTCATTGTGACCTCAATGGGAAACAAGGGACATCTAGAGACAATAGTTTTGGCACACATACAGCTCTATGGCCATTAAGCACTTTTTAAGTAAGTAGCAAAACTTTAAAATCAATACAGATTTTTATGAGAGGGCAAGGCAGAGATTTTCAAATAAAGGGTAATATGCTCCAACATATGACCACCCATAGGGACATGGCTGAGCTGGAAGGAGCCTGATTGTACTTTCCTAGAAGCAAGAAATCTAGCTGAGCCTAACTTTTACACATAAACTGAGAATACCACATAGAATGTACTATGCCACAGAAAAGTTTGTCATGATGAGATAACGGATTGACAAATATTGTTCACAAGGGGACATCCCACCACTAATGATGAAAGTTACTAAATAATGTTTATGTATGTGTTACTTAGAAAAAGTGTCAGTTTCATGACAATTAATTTGCCCACGGAAACAGTGATCACACATAACTTTAACATTAAGTGAAATGTTTGACGATGAGTAAGTTCAAAGCTTATTTTCTTCTTTCAGTACAACCTGTCTAAAGGAGAATATTATTTTCCAACAATAAAATTATTCTTAGCTAATCTAACTTTTAACCTCTCGGGATACAGTTTGGAAGGACAGCACAATCTAGTTATTTTCCTTTATTTTATATTTGTTTCTGATGGATGTGGCACAGCGATAGCAATGGTAAAGCGATTACACCAAGGTTTGCTTTTTGCCCTCCTGCACATGCATAACTTCAACAAGAGATGGAAATGAGGACACTGACATGACAGAGACTATGGAGGTGAATTTGTTTTTAAAAGCAGGGTCTCACTGTGTCATCCCCAGTGGCTTCAAGCTCATGGAAATCTTCCATCCTCTGGCTTCTGCATAGTGGTATTGCAGAATGAGCCCCCAAAGCCAGATGGAATCCAGCTTCACTATATATAACTTAAAAAAATAAAAGGATGCTTTGACAATTCCATAGATGTATACAATGAAATGTGATCATATCTACTCCCGCAAGTGCCCCGAATCATCCCAAATCCTGATCCCAACTTCCTGCTGCTTCTTCCTCCTCCGCTTGATCTTCCTCCTCCTCTTGCTCTTCCTCCTCCTCTTCTTCTTCCTCCTCTTGCTTTTCCTCCTCCTCCTTCTATCACTTCCTCTCTTCCTATTCCTCCTTCTCCTCCTCTTCTTCCTTCTTCTCTTCCTCTTTTTAATAACCCAATAACTTCAATTAGTGCTATACCTAAGGGCATGCATTTGAGGCCATCCTCTGGGGCGTGGATACCTTAGCAGTGTTAGCACCCTCAAGAATAGTTATTCTCCCTCCCCTCATAGCTATCAATTGCAATAGGTCCTCAGTAGGGAATAGCGTCTCAGGAGCTCCTTTCCCATCCGTGCTGGAATTCTGGCTGACTTGGTCTTACGCAGGTAAACACAGGTGCTGAGGTCATCAGTATGCCTATATGCTTTCTCTGGGAATTGCTCAGGCTGTTGGTGTCCTTTCTGTGTCCCAGACAACATAAGACTCGGTTCTTTTATGATCTCTATCCCATTGGAGCAGTTCCTTCTTTCCAATGTGACCCTCTAAGCACTGTTCCTCACCCTACACTGGATCCATCTTTCTGAAATAGAATCTGAACCTGCTGCCCTTATCCTTAAATTCCCATAATGCTTTCTGTATTTCTCATGACAAGCTCAAGCTAGATTAGAATGGTGTCAGTGTCCTTCTTGGTCTGGACTGCCCTCATCATTCCTGCTTCCTGGATTCTTTGCCTAGGAGGCTGCTGCTGCTACTTACTAAGTTTTGTTGTCTCAGTTCCCAGTTCTTTCATTTGTTGGCCTTCTGCCTCTTCGTCCTTCAGTCAGGGGCATTTCATAAACTCGCTGTTTTCCTTTGTTTGACTTCCTAGTTATTTATGAATGAAGACAACCTGCACCTGACTGCGGCGCATTCCTACTGTTTTCTTTCATTCTTCCAAGTATAAAAATTTCCTGGTTAAGATTTTTTTCAAACTGTTAATTAGCTCCTCACTGTGTAGTTCAGTAGACAGTCACTGCAAATTTGCTAGACTCACACTGAAGAAACCTTTGAAGCTCATTCCCCAGTTAAATAATGCATTAACATTAGATAGACGTATGCATTTGAAAAAGGAACATTTCTAAATTATATCAACTTAATGATATATTGAGCATTACAGAACAAATTACTCTACTGTTGATATTTAGAATAAGACTGTAGACCAGATAGCATTTGAATTTTAATTTCTTTATAAATTTTGAGATGTTATTTTCAAAATTATTCTTCAGATCAATAATTTTGTAACCACAGTGTAAAAACCCAATTAAGCTTTCATTAATTTTTATCAACATCTGCTGTGTGATCTTACAGATATGAACATGTAAGTATAATTAAGTATTCATTAAAAATTATGTTGGAACTTCACAAATGTATATATTTCAAAGTGAATGACACAATGCATATCATATTTCTATAAATGAAGCAGAGCTGTTAAAAAGTCAAACTCAGTCATGCATTGGCTTCATTTTAGATGGAAGAAAGCACAGATCCCAGCTGGCCTGAATCCTGCTCGTGGGCAGTGAAGCCTTAGGGGACCCCACTAAGAGAACCTGTAATTGGATAATCAGTGTGGTGTTGATGGGAAAACCTTTCTGTGTAAACCAACATTGTAATAATTGATGACATTTAGGAACTAAATCTCTAAATGTGGCTCTTTGCCCAAACTCTGCCTTGAGTCACTCCTCTGAGTTTGGGGACTTGCTCCAGCTTGGGAATCACTGGGCAGTTGGTTCACTTCCCATCCACTATCTCTGAAAGCTAAGTTTATGAAACAAGTATCTTTTGTTCTCAATAACACTGCATTTGAATAACAATTATTTAATGGACACTGAGTTAACTATTAATACATTTAGAGACAAATAGTGTCACTTTTGAAATTCACAGCTATCATCACATTGGCTAATACAGCTAAAAACTGGCAGGACAAGAATTTAAATTCCCTTTTGTCTTCATAGAGCAAGATCATGGCTCTGGAGAGCATGGCATTATATCAGAAAAGGAAAGTGTTACTTTTTAATTTTATTTTGAAATGAAAAACATTGCTCTCATGATTCTTTTGCCACTGTAAGCATTTATACTTCAAAATATTTTTATTTATTAATTTAATTTTATGTGTATGAATATATTGCCTGCATGTATGTAAGTGCGTTCATGTCATATGAAGTCTGTGGAGGTCATAAGAGGGTGTTAGATCTCCTGGAAATGGAGTTAACAGATGCTTGTTAGCCACCATGTCGGTGTTTGGAATTGAACCCAGGTCCCCTGCAAGAGCAACCAGTGCTCTTAACTACTGAGCCATCTCTCCAGCCCCTACTTTTACTTCTTGTCAGATTCATGAGTTTGGGCCCTTCCATTGCCTAATTAGGTCATGTGTCAAAGTAAAGTACATATGTTGTTTTGACATTGAACATCAAATAAAGTGAATACAAAATTTAGATAGGACACCAATAGTAAAAATATATTGTATAATTTAATCTCCTTTTCTGAGAATTTTACTTATCGTATTCAGTACTTTTGCTCAGACTTTAAAGAAATAAATATATACATAGAATTTTGGCACGAGATATGCTTTACAGTGTGGGGATCAGAGAAAAAGGTGGAGAGTCATTTCTTTCTTTCCACCATGCTTTTTAAGGTATCAAACTCCTCAGGTCATTAGACTGGAGAATAAGCATCTTTGTGCACTGAGCTATCTCACCAGGCACAGACTTAAACAACAACAACAACAAAAAACTATGTTTGCTTAAGTTGGCACTGTGCTTCAAATAAATTATTGTAAATTATAATTTATAATCCTGGGGAAATAACAGGTGTTGATTAAAAACAATAGGCACATACCCAAATCTGCAAATACACCCTGCACACCTCTTGCACACTCACATGAAAACCATATGCATATGCTACTATGCCTTTCCCCCGCTGGACCCACACGGGGATATACACTGATACTGAAGAGGCTGCAGTCAGTTGGAAGCAGTGTTCTTTCATTTAAATTGATCTTTCCTAATTGTGTACATTTTATTTTTATTTTTATGTGTATGGGTGTATTACTTGCATGTACTTAAGTGCACCCATGCTATGCAATGTCTGTGGAGATCAAAAGAGCATCAAATTCCTCCGGAACTGGAATTACAGATGGTTGTTAGGTGCCATGTGGGTGCTGAGAATTAAACCTGGGTACTCTGCAAGAGCAGCTAGTTTTCTTAACAACTGTTGGCAGAATGAAAGCATGTTTGTTTTAACAGTTTTTTTTTACTTCTTTGGAATTCTATAAGGTCTATAAGTTTCAATTTTTAATTAATGTTTGTATTTCTTGAAAATTTTATGCTGTGCATTTTGATCATATGCAGACCCATCCTCATGCCTTCTAAAACCTCCCACTCCCTCCATCACCTCACGTACTCTATTTTTTAAAGGTCGATGGAGACTAAATATGTGTTCTTCAAACAATCCCGGGTTTGAATTGAGATCCTAGAGCCTGGCCAGCCTAGCCAGCATCACACACTTAATGAAGCTGACTCCATTTTTCCAGAAGTTATCATCTGCAATAGTTTGTCTGCCAGGGCTAGGGATTCCTGCCCACCTCCTGCCCCATTGCTGGATGTTTGTCTGGTTTGGCTTTATCCAGTTCATGTACACGTGGTCACAAATGTGGTGGGTTCATATGTGCAACTGCACCTTTGTGTGAGTAAAACAGTCTCTTGTAATCATCCACCCCCACTCACTCTGGATTCCAAAATACGTTTACATATGAAGTGGCTCATTTGCAGTTTTAAAGGGGATTGTCTATCCTTGAGCACATTTATGTAAGACACTGAAAGCATTTCAAAAGAATAAGTGTTGAGTTTCTCAATGACAGATCACTTGGAGTTTAATAGGTTATATTCACCAAGAGTGAACCAGAGCTTTGAGGGAGGATCAACTGATCAAACATAGAATGAGTAAAAGGAAAAAACAAAACAAAACAAAACAAAACACCAAGTTCAACAGCAGCAGCAGCAAAATTAAGAGGAATACACTCCATCTGTATGAATAACTGACAGTTTCTATCAAAGATACAGAAATGTTGAAATTTCTAAGACTACTTCTGAACCCAAAGAGACAGTCATGGGGCTATGTCTGTGCCTGTCTATGTGGTGAATTACATTTATTGATTTATACGTCACGAATCATCCCTGAATTACTAGGATGAAGCCACCTTGATTATGGAGGATGAATTTTTTGATATGTTCTTGAATTTGTTTGAAATTATTCATTCAGGAAGTTAAATCTATTTCCATTGGGGAGGCTGGTGTATACTTTGTTGCCGGTATGTCATTACCAGGTTTAGATATCAGTGCAATGCTGGATTTTTAGAAAACATTTGAAAGCATAATTTAATCTTCTATTTGCTGGATTGATTTGGAACATATTATTTTAGTTACTTTTTAATATCTGGTAGAATTCTGTGGTAAATCCATGGGATTTTGTGGTTGAGAGTTATTTTCATTGATATTTCAATCTCTTTACTTCTGATGGCTGTTTGAGTTTTTTTTTTTTAATCTCATTTTAGTATAACTTTGGTACATCATGGGTTAATTTTTATAATATAATATTATTCAGATAGAATAAAATTCTATATCATGAAATTCACAGGTAAGTGGGTGGAACTGGAAACAATCATCTTGTGGGAGGTAACCCAGACATAGAAAGACAAAAATCATCTGTTCTCTGTCACATGTTAATGCTAGCTCTGAATCTTTGGGTATGTGTTTTCCAAAAGGAAAATCCACAGGGGTTTGAAAATGGAGGGAAGGGTACATACCAGGAAGGGAGATAGAATGAAGTGAGATAATGGAAAATAATGGAATTCGAAGGGTTCAATAGGATGCAAATGAAAGAAGAAGGCACAGATGGCAAGATGGGGAGATGACTAGCACCAGAGTCCTTTTGAAAAAGTCACATAGACACCTACTACTGTAGCAGTAGTGAAAAGAGTTTAAATGCAGTTACCCTCTAACAGGGACAATGCCTCTACCAGATGCCATAGGACAAGAATTAAAAACCCCAATGCCAGGCATGGTTTCCCTTTTTGAAACTGTTGAGAGGGAGGTCCCATAGACCTTCAAATAATACTGGCTGTTGTCCTTGCTCTTAGCTTTCCTGTAGACAGTAAGACCCTGTTGCTGACGACACTACATATGTGAGTTGTAGAAAAATATGAGGCACTCAAGCTGGCACTGACCTCAAAGCTTCATCGGTACTGCTAAGATTGTTTTTATAATGCCAGAAAGTTCTGTTTTACTCATGGCACTGAAAGAGAAAAGTAATAATCAGTTTTACCCAAATTTTGGTTCTGTGAGCTACAATAAATACCGGTCTGGCCAAAGAGGAACCTGTGTGCATTAATGACAAATATTATGGGAGTAACCATGTTCTGATTATAATAAAGGACTGTTCCACAAGATGGAATCCACGTCTGGTACTAAATATTACTAGAAGCAAGAACCTGTGGCTAGACAGGTCACAGATCATGGAGAGAACACACTACTATTATTCTGCTAAGTAGACCTAATGCTTTACCTATAGATTAATGCATCTCTCATCTCTGACCACAGAAGTTTCTTGCAGCAGATGGTGATTAAACGCTGGTCACTGCACAGAAAATATGACTCTGGAGTGCTTGACCGTAAATAGGGCATCTATCTCACATCCTCTTGTCCCATGTCGCAGATATCACTGTGGAAGAAGGGTGGAGACTGAAAGAGGAAGATGTGGCGGGTAAATCCATGGAGAACATGTTTTCAGGACCCAAGAAGAAAGTTGTTCATATGAATCCACAGTTCTTGTGACCACATGCACAAGACCCGTGTGAGCCTCAGCCAGCAGGGAAGGAGCAGGCAGGCCAGATCCCCTGCCATGTTTGAGCAAGTATTGACAGTTGGTAGCTCTTCGGAGAGGGAGAGGAGAGGGAGAGTCGCTTTCTTTACAAGGCCAGGTACAATGATCAGACTCCAGTGTCTGGACCTACACCCAAGAACATCTGGGGAATATTTAGACTTGATGAACTTTTGAAAGAATCAGTGATGAAGGAAATGAACTGAGGAATGAAGAAAGATGAGAATGGATCTGAGGGGAGGTGATGGAGGGTGTCTGATGCATCAGATCTCTTTAGATGACAGTCCTCAAGAATCCAGAACAGCAGACTAGAGAACAACCTCATCTGTTTCTTTTGGATTTTCCTGTCTGGTGGAGTAATGACATTGGGAGAATATCTTTACAATCCTCTAAGTTTGCTTTATCACCTGTTGTATCACTACAGAACAGGGGACATATCAGCATACTGAAGGCATTACACAACAAACTCATGGCCAATAACATCCTTAGCAGACAAAAATTCAAAGCATTTCCATTAAGATCAAGAACAGGACAAGGTACCCTACTCCCTGCCCTCCTGTTCCATTGAAATCTTTGCTGGAAGAATAAGGAAAATAAAGGTGATAAGTGGATAGTAACAGGAAAGGAATAAGTCAAGGCACCTTAATTTGTAGAATATCTGATTCTATGCATTGAAGATCTTAAAGATTTAGCCAGAATACTCCTACACCTGATAAACACATTCAGCAAAGTAGCAGGATACAACATTAGCACAGAAAAATTCAATACTTTTACTACATACCATGCACAAACATACTGAGAGAGAGAGGAAGGAAATAGATTCCATTCATGGTCACTTCAAAAGAATATCTTGGGGGTCGGGCGTGGTGGTGTATGCCTTTAATCCCAGGACTTGAGACTCAAAGGCAAATGTGCTTCTGTGAATTCAAGACCAGTCCAGTCTCCATGGCGTGTTTCAGGACAGGTGAGGTTATAGGGAGACCCTGTCTCAAAAAGACAAAATGAATTATCTGGAATAAATATAATCAAGTAAGTGAAAGACTTGTCCAATGAAAACTTTCGTACATTGAAGAAAGAAATGAAGAAGATGGAGAGTCTTCCCACATGCATGGATTGGAAGGATTCATATTGTAATAATGGTCATTCTACCAAGAGTTATCTACAACTGCAGTGTAATTCTCATTAAAATTCCTATGTGATTCTCAACAGAAATTGAAGAAAATAATCTTTAAATTCATATGAAAACACAAAAGATCCTGGATAACCTAAAAACTAGAATCACCTTTAGAGGTATCATCAACCCTGAGTTCAATTTACAGTACAAAGGTTAATAATAAAACCAAAGTAGTACTGCATAAAAATGGACACACTCATCAATGGAATAGAATTGAGTTCTCAGATAGAAGCCCATGTGCCTACAACCACATGATTTTTTGACAAAGAGAAAAAAAATGTACATGTTGGAGAAAAGACAAACTCTTCTACAAGTGATTCTGGTCAACATGGATAGGAACATGTGGAATAAAACTAGATCATTTCTTCTCACTCTAAACAAAATTTGACCCCAAATGAATGTAGATTCTCTGCATCAGGCCAGGCTCCTGAATCTGAGAGAGGAGAAAGTAAGAAGTATACTACAATTTATAGTCAAAGGAAAAGTTGCAGCCTACAGAACAGGAATGTATTTATTAACTGTACATCTGTCAGAGGGTTTCTGTCTAGGAAATACAAAGAATCCCCCAACATTACACATCATGTAAAGTACAATTTAATTAAACGTTGGCACTTGGAATAAACAAAGTTCTCCAAAGCCCAAAACACAAATGGTAGAGAATTTTTTTTTTTTTTTAATATTCAACATCCTTGGCACTCAAGGAAATGCAAATTGTAACTACTTTAAGCTTTCAAATTACCAGTCAGAACGGCTGTGATCCAAAAACATAATTGATAGCAAATCCTGGTCTAGATGTGGGGGAAGGAGAACACGACTACTGGAGGGAGGGTGAGCTCATGCAGACCCCTTAGAAGTGTCGGAATTTTCCTCAAGGAGTAGAAATGAAATCTCTCACATGATCCAGTTATACAGCTTCTAGGCATAGTCCAAAAGGACTCTAAATCCCACTACAGAGATACTTGGTCATCCATGTTCATTGTTCTATACACTAAAGCCAAGAAACATAATATTATTCAGCTGTAATTAGAAATGAATTTATGAAATTTGGAGTAAATGCATCGAGATGGGAGTATTCAATGTGAGCAACCTAACCCTAAAGCAGAAATGGAAATGTCACGTTTTTTCTTATATGTGAATGTTAGATTTGAATCTTTAGGTATGTATGTTTAGGGACATGTATGTTTAAGTTGGAGTTAATACATCAAAGGGGTAGGAAGGAGCCGGTCTGATGAGCTATTGTCACCCACTGTGTGTCGACCTTCCCAGCAGCTGGGCCTGGGCTCTGTAAGAACAGAAGCTGAGCTAGCCAGGGGAAGCAGGCCAGTAGCCCGCTTTCTTTGGTTGTTTCTGCTCAG
The DNA here is from genome assembly GCA_035773235.1 of Eospalax fontanierii. Classification (NCBI taxonomy): domain Eukaryota; kingdom Metazoa; phylum Chordata; class Mammalia; order Rodentia; family Spalacidae; genus Eospalax; species Eospalax fontanierii. The sequence goes on from CM069543.1 coordinate 15,552,041, forward strand.
GCTCCTATCCTGGATTCCTTCAGTGATGGACAGTGATGAGGAAGTCTAAACCAAACAAGCCTTTGAGTCCCCAAGTTGGTTTTGGCTGGTGTTTTGTTATAGGAACAAAAAGCAAACTAGAGTACCAAGCAAGAAAGGAAGAAATTCAAGACTGAGGAAAGCGCAGGGTCACTTCACGATTAAAACTGCAGGACCAGCTTAACAACTGGAATTGTGTTTGTGAGAAATGAATGTCGTAATTCTTGTTTAGTGAAGGTGAAAAGATGTATTTATCACAATACACACAAACATAAATATAAAATATGAGTGTTTCTCAAATGTTCATAGTATTCAGATATGGTCATTGTACCTAGATTTCTTCAATTATAACATGTTTATAAATGTTTTGTTCTCATGAGCAATTAGCATTTCATGTTGTTTGGCAGGGTCTTAAATCTTCTCCAGTCCTCTGTTTTATGAGTATTCGAGGTGGTTTCCTTAAAGTAACTGTGCTATTTAGAATATGTAAAATATTTATCTCTTTTTGTTCCTAGGAAGTTAATAATTAGCCTTCTCTTCCAGCCCTTGTTCATTGTCCTTCATTATCAGTGACATCACTCCATCCTTTCTGCTACATTATCCACTTCAGCTTTCAGAACAGTTTGAATCAAGTTCACATAGTACAATGTTGGCACACCAATGGCAGTAGTAGGACTTCTGGTTTAAAATTTGCATCAGTCTGGTGTTTCTCCCTCCCTCCTCTCTCTCTCTCTCTCTCTCTCTCTCTCTCACACACACACACACACACACCATGTTTATGCATAGAATTTTACTTTTGCTGCTCATATTATAATATTTATTGTAGAGTTGGTAAACTGTTTTTTCTCATTGCTCATGGACTCTGTGTTTGCAAATTTCTGCATAATTCTAGCTTCCATCCAAAAGTCAGCACCAAATAATTGACAGGGAGTTGTCAGCCCGTACCACAGAACAGGGTAAGATTTGAGTCTCTCAGTGTGCACAGGCTGGTCTGGGCTTTTAGGAATACCTCACTCCCTCCATGTTAGCATTCCATAAACAAATGTCCATGTCCTTGTCTAGGTAGTGCCTTTAGTGTTTTTTTAAATTGTTGTTCTTTACTTTTGATTTTCCTATCTAAATAGTTCACAAACATCACTCAAATTCTGTCTCGAATTCCCAGTGTCAGGAGAGGTTACGTGTTCCAGAGAAAATATGTGGTCTGGAAATGCTTCATTCAAGCATGAGTTATGAAGCAGTTGGTTGAGGTCAGTATTAAAGAAGCAGCAATATACTGGCAACATTGTGTTTTCAGAAATATGATCATGAATAAGGGTCAGATAATTTTTAATTAATGATCAGAGGATCAGAGGCCCACAAGAATCTAACTTTGTATTTACCTCAGAACAAAGAATTGGTATTCAGTAATTCAGTGTGCACGAAGACTTTAGAGATCCTGATATCCATGAATGGTAAAATCTCACTAAATACTTTTTAGTGAAGAAAGAAAGAAAGACTTCTGAATGTAGTTCAGATATTACTTAACTACCCACTATTTGATTTTCATCATGCCTATGTAGTGGAAACCCATGTCATAGCCTGTGATTGATGAAGGCATAAAATGTTGAATAGCTGGACATTCGAGTACAAGCGGAATAAAAAATGTCTTGTAAGCAATAACATGTTTCAGAACTGCTGCTGCAGTAAGACAGAAATGAGGCTGAATGTAGACTCCTTCCAGCCTCCTCCCCTGAGGTGGTCCCAGTCTGCTAATAGCTGTGGCTTTTCCTTTGTGTTGGAGTTATCCTGGAGACAGGGGAAGTTTCTTTTATTTGGAGATTCTAATCTCCGGAAGACTGATTCCATAGAATGAATCTCCCACCCCCCTTGACAGCCAGATGTGGACCGGATCCTACACCAGATCCTGGTTCATCGGCCTTGATATTAGACCTTTCCCATTCTCAGGCACCAAGAGATTTTCACATCTATTACTCTTCCACAGCCCCAGTTTACCTTCTTCTGTTGCTTACAGAAAATGTAAAACACTAAATTGAACTTCAGATAAAAAACTGCAGTCTGGGAAATTTAAAAAGGAAGACTTCAGTAAAAAACAAACAACAAAACCTTCAACACAGTTTGCTTCTCCTTTCATCTTCCCAAAGCTCTGCTTCTCCATCTTTTCTCTCGAATTACATATTCCTTCAGGTATTCCTTCATTTTTGTTGTTAAAAGCTATGTTTGTGGATATATTATTGCTGCATTAATGTTTTACTCTTTCCATTTAAATTTTATGTAAGATATTCTTCATTCTCATAAGCTTAAATTTGGCATTTGCCTTTATCAGTGCCCTCCCTACTGTGCTCAGTCAGTCAGGGACTGGTGTGAAGATAATAATTTAATTGGTAGGACACTTTCTAACATGTAGCTTTCCTCTTGTCTTGGTCTTTAGGACACACAATTCCTTTGTGGGGCTTGGTGTTGTATGTATATATGTCTTGTAAGCACTATTCATGTGAGTTGTGGGAACTGTTAATGAATTATGATATCATTTACCTGTCTATAAAGTCACTGCATCCTGACAGTTAACCTGGATATCCTACTGCCTGTTTCAGGACTAAAAATCTAAATCTGGTCAGCCCACCTTCTTCTGTTCCACTTTAGAGAGCACAGGGGATGTCAGAGTACTCTGTATCTTAAATGAGCATGAGAAATTATGAAAGTTGATTGCATTCCTTACTGAACTGGATCCTAGGAATCTGACATAAGTTTGTAAAGTTCCTTTGAGTTTGGGATAATTTCCAATGCATTTTTACTACACTGATTACCTTTTGCACTGACTTCCTTGTGTAAACCAAGGAAGACTCGTAGGGGTGCTTCTATATATTCTACGTACCTTACATCAATGGGTCCTTCGTACTGGTTGCTATTACCCTCTACTTGAGTGAAGGATCTTGTCCTTTACATCAGTCATGGTTTCTTTTCCAACCAATATTGACTGATTCTGCTGTAGAAGAACTTCTAGGAGAAAGTAGGTGTCTAGAGATGAAATTGCTTAAAAGAAGTAACATAGGCAGAATAACTATCATAATGAAAACTATTAATTTACTACTTTAGATAATAATGTAGCACAATAGGAGCATAGCCATCAGCTTCCAGATATTTCTACATGACATCTTAATCTGTCCAGATGTACAATTGGAATATTTTCTGCAGATATCCATTGTCTATCCCTCCAAAGCTAGAGCTATAAAAAGATCTTCATCGTTCAATAGTTATTATTTACTTAATATCTCACCTATATTTTGGTCCTTCTTTTTGTTTTGTTATGTTGTTGCTGAAACTGGGTCTGCCTATAGCATGAGCTTTCCTTGAACTGTCTATGTAGACCAGGCTACAGTCATAGTCTCAGAGATTAGCCTGCTGATGCCTCCAAGTACTAGGATTAAAGACATGTGCCAACAAGTCCAGCTTGTCCTTCTTTCTTACTCAGCAATATTACAATATCATGTTATTTGTAAGAGACAGGAAAGACAACCTTGACTATTAAAAAAAAAAAAAACTCCAGTGATATTTTAGATTCATTTTTAAGCAACATGTTTGGTCCAACCTTTAAAGGAAAAAATGGCAAGGAAACAAAATGTTTTTACCTTTAAATAGTGACACTTAGCCAATTATTGAAGATAAACTATTCTTAATAACTCTTAGAAAACATCAAAAAAATTAAAATGAATTATCAATAAATGAAATTTGCTCCGAATAAATGAGGAGGGTACTGTCAATAGAGGAAAGCCAAATGAAACCATCCTGCAGCACTAGGAGATGTGGCTGTGATGAAGGTCGCCTCCAGGTGAAGGTGAAGGCCAGCCCCTGTGTGTAGGACTGTGAAAGCCCAGTGCTCGAGGTTCCCCACTCTAGAAACTTCCAGTTGTCAGGCCACCCATGCTTTGCTACTCATCAGGACAACGACTCCATCCCTGCAACCGGACTCTTACACTGTTATTAAGCTCAGTTTGCCCAAGAAGATTCTAAACTTGTGTTTGGATTCATTAACGAGTTGGAAATGTAAAGGAAGTTATGTTAAAAGTGTATGTCATATTAATTTTTTATTGGGGCTTTTGTTTTGGAAGTAGACTCTCGTATACCCCAGACTGGCTTCCCACTTGCTATGCTGCTGAAAATGACCTTGAATTCTTGATCTTCCAGTTGCCACCTCCTAAGATCTAGGATGATAGGCATGCATCACCCTGCCTGACTCATGTGATATGCATGCAAATAAATGGCTGATGCCTCCAAGTACTAGGATTAAAGGCATGTGCCACCAAGTCCAGCTTGTCCTTCTTTCTTATTCAGCAATATTACAATATCATGTTATTTGTAAGAGACAGGAAAGACAACCTTGACTACTGAAAAAAAAAAACTCCAGTGATATTTTAGATTCATTTTTAAGCAACATGTTTGGTCCAACCTTTAAAGGAAAAAATGGCAAGGAAACAAAATGTTTTTACCTTTAATAGTGACACTTAGTGAGTAATATCACTTCTCAGATGAAGGTCTAGATAGACAGGATGTCTTGGGGAGGTCTTCAGTGGGACTGACTTTCAGCAATACTGTGTTTTAAGAGGTGCTTTTTTGCACACCCTCCTCTGCTGTCACTACAAAATGAGGTGGAGAGCAGCACTACCTAATGGTCATAAAGATGCATATTTAGGGGCTAGAGGAGGAGGAGACATGCTCATCAGTGGCATGCTCAGTAGTTAGTTGTCCAGACTCCAGTAAAACACCCTTCCCTCTCTATGTTCATGCAAGTCCCCCTAATTGAACCTACTGGGTCACTAAATGGAGGATAAAGGACAGGGAATTAGAAGGAGACCCAGGATAAAAGGAGCTGTTCCTTGGGAAGGGGAGAAGGGCTGGAGAAGGTAGTTGATGAACAGGAGTATAATGCATTACATGTATGTATAAAATTTTCAATAAGTAAACAAAATGTTTATTTCTCTTGGTATTTACTATCTCTTTACAATGTTTCTTACCCAGTATTACTGACACTAATGTAGTTTAACTTAAGATAATGAATGTTTAAAAAGACACAGCAATACAAATCATGCCATGATTAAAGAGAAATGGGTAAATATTTCCAAACTTTCTAAAGATTTTAGGTTATTTGTTACCATCATAAGTGGTAACAACTATTATAATTTAAATGTAAGCTTCCTTGGAGGAAAAAAAACAACCTTCAGGAAGAATAAAAAGTAATTTCATAAACTGTAAAAACAATTAGAATTAGAGAAGTTAAAAAAGTCTCAAAAGGATATCAGTAGACTACCCTACTGTAGAGATTCCACTGATGCCACTTCCCTGCCATTCTAGAATACATTAACAGTCTGTTTCTTTCCCTGCTGGTTTTGCAGTCGTTCCTCCCTTTCTTCTATCATGTTCTCTCAGCTTGGAGTGTAGGGGTTGCATTGTAGATGTGTCTCTTAAGTGTGGGCAAATTGTTTTCTGCATTTGATCACTTGTGTAACTCTGTAATAATCACCATCTCTTGTAAAAGAAGTTTCTCTCAAGAATGATGAGAGGTGAACCGTATTTGAGTATTTGGACCTAGAATCTACAAGTTTGGAAGAACAAGCTTCGTTTGTTTGTGTCTGGGTTATCTCACTTAGATTACGAGTTTCTAGTTTCATCTACTTACAGATGTCATGGTTTGATTTTCTCTTATTTTTGTGTAGATCTCTACAGTGTAACTGTACCATGTTTTCATTTTTCATTCTTCAGTTGAGGGACACAGGTTGTTTCCATTCTGTAGCTATTGTGAAAAGAATAGCAACAAACATGACTGTGCGAGGATCTCTGTAATAGGACACTGAGTCCTTTGTGTCTATGCCAAGGAGTGGTATAACAGGGTCATACCATAGACTATTCTTAGTGTTTTAAAGAGTTGTCCATACTGATTTCTACAGTGGTTTTACCAGTTTTTAATGCCAGTGGGTGTCAGTGAGAGTGCTGACCAGCATTTGTTGTCCTTTGTTTTCTTGATCTTATCTGATCTGACTGGGATAAGACATAATCTTAAAGTAGTTTTAATTTTCATTTCCTTAATTGCTAAGGATCTTGAGAACTTTTCAGGTATTTCTTAGCCATTTTTGTTTCTTCTTCTGAGAACAATTTGTTCAGTCCTGTAACTCCCTTTAAGTTGATTATTATGTTTTCTTGATTCTTTGTTCTATGAGTTCTTCATATATTCTGGAAATTTATCCTTTATCAAATGTATAAAGGGAAAATATCATCTTCCACTCTCCAGGCTTTCTCTTCACTTGTTTGTTTGTTTGTTTCCTTTGCTATCCAGAAGCTTTTTAATTTAATGAGGACCCATTTGTTGACCTTTTTATCTTAATTCCTAAATGAGCAAAGTTCAATTTAGAAAGTCATTTACTATACCTATATCTTGTAGGCTACTAACTCAGCTTTCTTCTAAGAGTTTCAAGGTTTTAAGTTTAATATTGAGGTTTCTGATCAATTTGGAGCTGACTGTTTTGAAGAGTTATAGGTACGGGTCTAATTTCATTCTTCTAAACTTGGGATCCAGTTGTGCCAACACCATTTATTGAAGATGTTGTCTTTAGTCTGGTGTGTTTTCTTGAAATCTTTACCAAATATCAGTTGATTGTAATTGCATTACTCATACATGGCAGCTCAAAAACACCTAATTCCAGTTCCAGTGATCAGATGAACTCACTGGCCTATACCACACATGCACACACACACACATGCACACACACAGAGTGGTGGTAAGGAGGGAAGGAGAGAGGGAGGGAGGGAGGGAAAGAGAGAGAAGATCTTGAAATAAGCAATATTCATACAATTATTATATCTAGTAGCATAGAGCTATTTACCATTATGAACATTGTAATTAAAGCCAAACACTTCTGGAGAGATTGCTGTGCTTCATGTTAACTGTGGATCTTTCTAGTATTCAAATATTGAGTGAAAAAATAAATATCCGTGCTGAGAAACGGAACCTCAGCATTTTTGTGTCACAGTGATACATAAAGCAGTCTAATAGGAATAGACAATTATTCATTCATTAGTCATGGATAAGGTTGTAAACGTCCCTCAGTAACATATATGTTGAAGGCTTGATTGCCAGGATACAGTGTTATTAGGAGATAGAAACTAAGAGGTGCTGCCTGGTGAAAGGAAGCTAACTGAACAGAGTATGCCACTCAGGGTGGTATTGGGACCTGGAGTATTTCCTCTATATTTGCTTCCTGACTGACTGAGGAAAGAAGCCCTCTGCAAAATACACTGCTGTTACAATGTGCTTCTCTGCCACAGACCAAGCAACAGTGCCACACAATCTGGGTTGAAACCAAGAATAATAAATCCCTCCTTCACTTTCTTCCCTTTAAGTGGCCTTATCTCAGAGGAGCAAGAGAAAGCTGACTAATAGCCATTCACACATATTCTCGGCAGCACCGGACCCAGTGAATCCCAACATGTTTCTTAGGCAAAACAAATTGCAATGATCCATAAATAATTTGCTATTAAAAGTGTAGACATTTCATGGATCACTGGAACCTTTTTAAATGAAGTAATCTAATTCCTTTACGTGGTACCTCAGTGGTAGAGCTGTTTAAATTGCGTTTTCTGAGCATTTAGCAGAGGTATTTAAGGACTTTAATAGGAATCATGTTACATTAGGAAAAGATCTTGAGTTTGAAATTCTAACTATTAAATCTTTGCTTTTTAAATTTCGTTTCTATCTGTGTAAATTGTGACTAGCTAAATTAATTTATCTTCACAAATTTTAGTTTTTTTCTATTTGATACTACAGTGTGTTCTATCATCCCCATATATACTTAAAAAACTAATATAGAGTTATGTTGATGTATGACACACAAATATACACAATATACCAAGTTTGTTGGTTATTACTATACCTTACAACTGTAGTGTCAGTGATAATTATTATTTGTGAAGTGTGGTTTACAGTGATATTACTTTATAAATCCCAATGTATCTGAGACTCATCAGTTAGCACTTAGGTAAAAACTGCTGTGAAATCGGGAAAACAGAAATTCAAATCCCAGCACCAGAGCAATACCTAGGTCTCCCATGTGTGTCTATAGTTCCAGTTAAGTGTGGGGGTAGAAAGTGGATATTCACTGGAAATTGCTGGCTTCCAGATTAGTTGAGACAAAATCAATTCCTAGGTTCAGAGAGAAACCTACCTCACTTGAATAGGTAAAGTGATAGAGAATGACATTCATGAGGCTTTTCTGACCTCTGACAGCACATAGACACAAACCTCCATACGTGTATGTATGTATGAATTCTCACATATAAACATATATGTATGAAATAAATGTATAGTAATATGTAGTAAAATATAACAATTTTATGTTGCAGTATTCTATACAGTGTAGTGAAACATATGCATGCTACCAGAAGGAAAAATAATCATTGGTCCTACTCCGCTGTGAATTCTGTGAACTATAACAACATCTGAATTAGAACTTATGCCCAACTGTGCAATAATGGCATGAATATTGTGGAGAAACCAACCACTCTCTGACTGAATTTAAGGTCCAATGCTAAGGATGGAACCCATGCCTAGCACTGATATCAGACCTAGGAAACTAAGGCTGGACAAGTCACAGGGCATAGAAGAAATCTATCTATCTAGGAGGCAACACATCTCCCTCTACTGTGATCCATTTATCTCTATTCTTTCTCCCCCTACATCAAACCTCTCTCCTCCCTCCCGACTCCAAGTGCCCCCATTGTCCCTACCCCCCAATAACACCCACCTCCTGCCTTCCTCTTCTCCTGTTTTTCCTCTGCCCCAAACTTGCCCCGCTGTGTAACCCTCACTCCTTCCCTCCCAGCCAAACACTCCCACTGTCACTCCCTCAATACTGGTCACATTTGTTCCCCACTCTCCCCCTCTTCCCCGTTTGTTCTTTTCCTTTACCTCTGTTTCCTTTTCACTTTCCTGATTCCCAGTGTTGCATCAGAATATATACTCCCATATAAGGGATTGGGGCTCCAATCCCACTCCACAAATGGAGAACATATATCCCTTGCTTTTCTGAGTTTGGATTACTTCACTTATTATGATATTCTCTAGTCCCATCCATTTACCTGCAAATTTTATCTTTTCTTACTTCTGAGTAGAACTCATTTGTGAAAATGCACCACTTTTCCATTATCCGTCCTCAGTTGAGGGCCATATAGGTTGTTTCCATTTCTTAGCTATTGTGAAGAGAGCAGCAACAGCATGGATCTACAGGTGTCTCTACAGTAAGATGAGTCCTTTAGTAGATACCAAGGAGTAGTATAACTGGATCCTATGGCAGATTCAGTTTTAGTTTTTTAAAGATTTCTCCACACTGCTTTACATAGGGACTGCGCGAGTTTACATTCCCACCAGCAGTGAGTGGGCGCTCCTCTTTCTCCCAAGCATTTGGTGTCCTTTGTCCTCTTGATTTTAGCCAATCTGACTGCTATAAGATGGAATCTTAAAGTGGTTTTTATCTGCCTTTCTCTAATTCCTAAGAATGTTGAGCACTTTTAAAGGTGTTATTTACTCATTTTTATTTCTTCCTTTCAGAAAGCTCTGTTCAGGTCTAAGGCCACCTTTTTATTGGGTAGATTATTTCCCCATTTCTTTCTTATTTTTTTTGAGTACTTTGAATAGTCTGGATATTAATCTTCTGTTAGATGTGATTTTCTCCCACTCTGTGGGTTTTCTCTTCACTTCCTTGGTTATTATTATTTTTTGCTGTACAGAAGCTTTGTAGCTTAATGAGGTCCCAGTTGTTGATTGTTGACTTTAATGCTTGAGTGACTGATGTCTGATTTAGAAAGTTCTTTCCTATGCCTGTATCCTGGAGGGTACTGCCTATGTCTTTTTCTAGAAATTTCAAAGAATCAGGTTTTATATGGAGGTCTTTGATCTATTTGGACTTAACTTCTGTGCATCGTGGAAGGTAAGGGCCAAGTTTCATTGTTACTTTAAGGCAGTCTTTTGAGAGTTGTTAATCAATATTAATAACCAAACAACAAAGATTCCAAAGACTTCAGTATTAGCAGATATAGCAGGTACTTATGCTGAAATGCTGCTGGGAATGAACTCCACTGTTCTGATATACAGAAACATTGTGGGTTGTTATGCTGACTTTGAATCATGTAATTTTGCTAATTTAAACTTTCAAATAGCTTTTGTTTCTTTTTAGATTTGTCTCACCTGTAAATTGTATAAATCTAGATTAGGATCAATTTTAGCAGAAAGTTAAAAAATGATGATGCTGTCTCAGATTGGGGTTTGGGTTGGAGAAGAGGATTGATTATGAATGTGTTAGTTGAAATTAAGTGTTTATGAAAAGCCTATGTAGACCCACTGCACTGTAAGAAATTTAAAAAAATATAATGAAAAAAAAAACAGTTCTTTTTAAGTTGTAAAGTATAAACAAGTAAACAATATACTACCCATAAGCCATTAAAATTCCAGTACAAGGTACAGATACCTTCCTATTAGTTTCTGGTCAAGTAGGTCTTAGAGCCCCCCAAAACAACAAACACTGTCTATTTCCATTGATCCTGGATACCCACCAGAAATAGATAGTAAGACACTACATATGTTGGTTACAGAATGTTGGGAATAAAGCTGTGACTGACTGAAAGCTTTCACAGTGCCAAGGCATGCTGTACATTACTCCTGGGTGAGGAAATTTATCAGTGGTCTATAGAAATAGACCTTGAATGGTATAATACTGACCTTGCAGGCAATTACAGCCACTGACAAAATGGGCAGGGATATTACTGGGTTAATTAACCACATGATCCAGCCTGTCAACATTGTAGCATGGATGGGAGAAGAACAGTGAGACACCATCCCTATGAGGAGTTTGACAAGTAATAACTACTAGGGGAGCTGAAGTATTTTTCATCAGGAGTATAACCACTGCAAGATACTGTGTGTTAGAAATAGCCCCACACCTACACACATGCAAGCAATGCTATTTAAATTCTGTAGGTTATTGAAATAGCAAAAATAGAAACATGGAGAAGGACATCATGCCAGGAAGGAAAGGGTTCCTGAGGGAGCGAGAGAGAGATAACAGCTGGGAATGGGTGAAATAAATGATAAATATGTATTGAATTATAAAAATTTAACAATTATCTTAACAAACAAGATGTTTCCTCCCCAGTTTGAAAATCATTTGCATGAAAAAATTGACTGTACAACATTGTTATATCACTATCTGATTAATATTTTAATTATTTAAAACGTTGCATTTTCATAAGAAATGATACAGAACATGAGAAATTATATTAGTAGAGTCTATAGTATTGAATCACCATGGTATTTCTAAGATAATTTCTTATCAAGTCATAACACAGAGAGAAATATACATCCATTTCTATATCTATTATAATATCTCTGCTGCTAAAATAGGCTCAAAAATCATCTCAATTTTTGAAATAAAAAATAAAAAATATATGGTTAAGAAGAACTTGAAAAAATAGAATTTGATTTTATACTTGGGAGATAATTTCTTTTTTAACAATTCTGATTCTCACTCATTTAGCCACAGTTGTAACTTCTCCATTCACAGAGAGGTTGCTGTCATTGAAATAAGCACATTTAGTTTTCAGGAACCTAAACTGATTAAATTCTTTCTTATAGTGAGATGAAGTATTCTTTGTCTACAGTCAATTTAATTCAGTCTTCTGAAGTTATTCAGGATAAGCCTAATCTCTCAACTAAATGCTAGCTCATCGGAGATCAGAAGGAGCTATCAAAAATAGCTGTCAAAGACTCTTAAATCATGTCTTTTGAGCCAAAACTATAATTTTAGGGTGTACCACTATTTCTAGACTCAAGCAGCCTAGCCGTTCTTTGAGAAGTTCTAAAATTGTGAGGTCATATTAACTGTCGGTGGTAGACGCACACTGACCAAAAAAATAGCATAGCTCATATCAGGGTGATGAGAGAATCCTGTGGTATTCTCTTATTTTGGTGACAAAACAGCGCAGTCCATTATCATATACATGCATAACATTTACAAATTACCTTTGCCCATGTCGCTAATCATTTTCATGTCATTAAAGTCGACAGTGTTACTCCTATGTTTGATCTTTGTTGTGTGTTGAATTAAGTTTCAAAGACCGACTGAAGTTACCTTGGCACATGTAACCATGATCTCATTTGGAAATTAAGTCTTTGAAAATCCAATCAGATGCCGTCATATTGAATTATGTCTTGTCTTGACCCAATACGACCAGTATGCTTAAACAGATGGAAACAGAACTTCTTTTAGAGTCTTTACCATTGCATAAACCTGTGTTCCTCTTGATGTCAGGTTGTCAGCTTCCAAAATTTTGATAAAAATTATCTTTGTTTTAATATATTTAGTTTGTGATATGCATGTATGAAAGCTACAGCAATATTAGATATTTCCAGTACTGGGAAGTAAGTTTCCACTTTTAACAAATTCCTAAATATATGGGGTAAGTTTGGGATTGAGTATACGTTTGGAAAGATTTTGATGCACTTGATTGAAGACTTTGGAATTACTTCAAGAGAGAGTTCATGTAAAAGTGAGTGATGAATTTACTGTCATTTGTAAATGAGGAGCAAGTTTTGGGGATCTCCCACAGAGAATGATTCTGGTTACAAAAGGGGAGAAAAATGATGATGGGATTTTATTCTGAGGTTGGTTGTAAAGTAGGCCTCGCAGGGGATGAACCTGGCTAGTTAACATATGGTGCTCCCATGGAAAACGTGGATATTGCCCCTCATAATACACTATGAGAGGAGAAAAAGAAAGAGATGAGCAAATATTAATTCAAATGGTTAAGAAAACAGAGATAGGAGCTGGAGAGGTGCCTTATTGGTTAACAGCACTTGATATTCTCCTAGAGGACCCAAATTCAGTTCCAAGCACACATATGAGATAGCTCACAACCACCTGTAAGTCAACCTTCAGGTGGTACAATGCCCTCTGCTGACCTTTACAGGAATCAGGATATATGTGGTATACAGAAACACAGACACAGAGATAACACGTGAAAATATAGTTAAAAAGAAAATAGGAACTAGCATTTGAACATTTGAAAATACTCTGTCTATAATGCAAAGAAAAATCAAAGAAGAAAACTGAAAAGAACAGAAAGGAAAGAGCAGACAAAGGAGGAGGGAGGGAGATGGAGGAAGAGAAGGAAAAGGAAGAGTATGAAGGGAAGGATGGGAAGCGATGAGGCGTGCCTTCGAGAGACAAGTTAGGGTGTAAGTGCCCCCGCTCTTATAGGAGAGGTTAAATGTATGATTGTGACTCTACCTCATCATCCAGAAATCCTGAAAACATGAAGGAGACATGACGGGATTGTCACACACTGTGAGTAGCAAATGGCCAGAAGAGCATCTTGGCAATGAGCATGTGTCATCTTCCCACGCAGTTGCATAATGACTTGGAGGGTGGCCTAGAGCAGAGGCCCGTGGGGCTGTGCAGCACCTGCCACACTGCAATACCTCCTTAAGTTATGCATAGCCAGGGGTTCTGGTTACTAGAATTTCCTGCCTTGAGTCCTGACTTGGGTGATTCAGACACCTATGTTCTTGCTCTTCGTGTCTCTATTATTCTCTATAACCATGTAGAAATTTCATCAATAAGGGAATGGAAAGTAAGAATAAGATAGTACATATGAGATACTGATATCTGTGGGCCTGACCCACGATGGTGAATGTATATCCTCAAAAACACTGGAACATGGAACATAGTCCTTTGATTTGAATCATGAATGATCAACATATAGACACTCAAATTTTTGGGGAAAGCCAAGTGTAATTAAATGTGATACAGGAAGAAGACAAAGAGTTTAGGACACCTCTAAGTGTCTCTTAGACAATCCACTTTACTTGTGATTGTTAATATACTTATTCTCACATATAAAACATTTATGAACTCACGAACAATGTAAAGTATCCACAGTTACAACCTCTAACACACAGTTCAGAAGATCAGTTCTATACATAATCAACAAGACTTCTTGATGGGGTTCAGTGACAGCTCTTTTACATTTAGAAGTCCATTTACATAAAGACAAGCAATTCTGTACCTAACACTCATTATTGACACCTGTGGCTAAATGATTTATTTAGTTGTGTTTGATTCCTTTTTGATGATTTTAGACTTGACTCTTAGGAATGTCGACTTTGTGGCTACCATTGGCTGTTGTATCTCACACTAATCTCTCCTAGTTTGGAAGGTTTCTTCTAAGAAATAGCCCATTAAGTGAAATGATCCCTTCAAATGCTGCAGATTTAATTTCTCCAACTGTCTTTTCTCCTTACTTTTCACATTGGGAGATTGATTAAATCTTGGCATAGACTTGCCTGAGTTAAATCTTACTGGTGACATTTTTCTTTCCTATAACTGGGTGCTTAGGTCTTTCTCTGGAATTGGGAACTTCTGTGATTATTTTTGTAAATAAACTTCCTATCATTGGACCTTATCAAGTGTCTTAAACCCCAACAACATGAATATTGCCTTGTACGCTATCTACAGATTTTCTAAGCGTCCTTCTTTGTTGAATTTTTCTCTTTTCTCATCAGCCTCTCTTCAAATCACTAATCCTGTCTTCTAGTAGATTCATCCTAGTATTTGATCGTTCACATTGTGTTTTTCAGTTTCACCTAATGATTGCTGTTTGATTTAAAAATAAAATCCTTCCACCTCTCTAAGCTCTAAGTTTCTCTGTTGGAGAATTACTTCTTTGTTTGCTTTGAGTTCAGTGAGTTTCTATGTAACAGCTCTGCTTAATGCAGGAACCTGATAGTTCTTTAGTCTTGGCTATCTGTTCAGTTTTTTGCATGGTATTTTGACTCTCTTTGAGGTCATCGTTTCAGGATGCTCTTCAAAGTTCCTTAGTTTGCTACATGAGCTAGGAACTTCATTTTAGGGAGACAATATCATTCCAGTCTTCCTAATATGCCCCTGTTTAGAGATTTATGGTTAACCTTCTGAAATTCTGTGTGGGCACCCTGTTTTGTCTTACCCTAAAATTACTTCTACACTTTTAACTTTGTCTAGGCATTACAGCCCACAACTGGTGAATCAGATGTTTCTGTTGTCATCTAATTCAGTACTAGTGAGTACTGGACAAATTTCTGAATGTTCACATTCCCTAAGCTCAAGTGAAGTAGGAAGTACCTCAAAAGAATAGCCCATCTTCTAAGATTCAACTTATCTAGTAACTATAATGTAATCAGGCACCTCAAGTTTTTTCTTACCAAAGAGCAAAATCTCACTGATGAACTATTCCCAGATTCTATGCATGTCTATGGGCACAAAGATTGGCAACCTGTGTCATCACTCAAACACACAGCTTGAAAGCCTAACACAGAAGTGAGATAGGACCAAAGACCTTGCTTTAGTGAGCAGGCCAATGCTGATATGCATTTTGGGCAAACTCTATTACAGTCAACCACGTGAGATGATGATTTGAATACAAGTGTGTGAGAGTGGAGACATGTGTCTCTGTGTGATAATGGGACTGTTGCAGAGACTATGTCCGTAGGAAAGTCTATAGATGGGAACATGAATTAAGTTTGCCCTGTGACACAGTTTTCTTTCTATTGCTATGAAAAACACCATTTTACCAAAACATGCTTTTGAGAAAAGGATTCATTTGGATTACACATCCTTATCACAAATCATCCTTGAGATGGATATAGAACCCCACCCAAATGCTAGTGTTGTCCTGGGCTACAACTGTACTGAGTAAGCTCATGGAACAGTGGTAGAGACTGTCTCTTACCTACTTATGCTGGTAGTCAGCTAATGTTCACCCAGTTCTCACAAGCGAAGGTGTCTTCATAAGTCTCTAGAGTGGTAGGCAGTGAAATAAGCCAAAAAAACTTATTTTATTTCAGCACTTTAAAGTCAGGTCTAAAACTGCCTGCTAAAGTTCTGCTATCTTATAGAATCCTTTGGTTTCTAACTTGTATAGGACCATACTGCACTTGATCAAGAACTGAACATAAGACTAATCTTTATGATCTGCTTCCTAGTAGGTGGAGTTTTCCTCTCTGCTTGCGACCCATGCCTAAAGGAGGGGCAACAGTGGTTGGGTCCAATGCCCTGTCTCAGCTTAGCTCACCAGTACTGGTCAGGTGATGGAGTGGGAATCTGCTCGCCATGCTACACTGTAGTGGGCCTGGTTTTGGGTCCCAAGTCTAACCACTGTATGTAATTACTTTTCTTTCCTCAAACTTCTCCTCAGCTGCAGGGCTTAGATTTTGACAGTGACAAATGAGGGCATCTTTTTGCTTGCATTCTTCAGGGTGCCTTTTCTTTTTTTATCCTCTAAATAGTTTTTATGATCTCTCAACCTGATTTCCTTAACCCTGGTGAAGTTGCCAATAGCTGTTCAACTTGGTATGTCTGTGGGAAGATCTTTACCAGAGACTCTTAATGGTTCACTCTAGTCATATTTTTATACCAAATTTTGTATCAGTCATTATTTGCTTAGGGAAAGAGGAAGTGAGATCATTTGGGGAATTATATAATGCAAACATTTAATGAAATTTAAGTCAAGAAAGAAAATATATATATATAATTCCAAAATTATGTATAGCTTTGGAGAATTGCAGAAATTGTAGGAAACACATTAAATTGCCAGTAATGATCATTGTTGACCTCCAAATCTAAACAAGCGGGCAGAAGAGACTTCTCCACAGCTGTTGGCAAGTCCAGAGGGTAGTTAGGAGGACAAGAAGAATGGCTTGTTTTGCCCCCATTTTCCAAACCTAAATCATCATGACTCCATTGTGGATCTGATTCTGTTCCATAGATACCAAGACCGTGAAGCAGAAGAGGAGGAGGTATCCTCACAAATATCCAAACATATTTATCTTGGTTACTATTTTCCCAACTACATTCTCTACTATATGAACTCAACCTATTTTATATTACTTATAAAATTATGATGATTATATTGAATATAATCATATTTTAAGGGCAAAATGGGGGTAAAAGTTTTCTAATTGTTTTCCTGAATTCACTATTAAATTTCTTTTATATTTATAAATAAGAAATATCAATGTAGTATAACATTTCTGTGTAACCTTGATTTAAAAATAAGCATTGTGGCTGGGAAGATGGCTCAGTGGTTGAGAACACTGGCAGAGGACCTGGGTTCTATACCCAGCAACCACATGAGCGCTGACAGCTGTCTGTAACTCCAGGTCCAGGGAAATCTGACGCTGTCTTCTGACTTCTGTGGAGACTTCATGACATGAGTAAACTTTCATACATGTAGAACAGACACTCATACACATAACATTTAAAAAATAAAATAAAAATCCTCATCAATTATATGGAAAACAGAACTGCTGTTTATTGTTAGATATTATCTAGCAAGGAACTAGACAGCTGAGTCATATTAAATAATATTTAATTCATAGTAGCAAAGTAAATTCTCTTTATTACTGTAGAAAAGTTAAAGAAAAATAAAATCATTTTTCTTCAAGTAACTGAACTTAGTCTATGAATGCTGGAGGTAGAGTGCAAATATTACTGTTACACCGATATCTACAGTATTGAACAGTCCAGGTATTGTTCTTTTTTCAGCTACAATTTGGAACTGATTTTGCAGAACACCTGTTTTATTTTTTTCAAATGTACCAGTGTTTAATCTGCATGCTTCCTTTGAAACTTTTTTATGTACAAGGCAGAATATTTTTTAAATATTTTTGCTAAAAAGTTAACAAACCAAGGACTAGTCCTCAATAAATATTAGGAACTGGTCAGCTCTGAATTGACAGCATTGGAGACTTTGGCAAGCATTAGTTTGAGTTTCTTCTACTTGAGAGAAGCTTTTTGGACAAGTTGATTATCACTTCCTCCAGATTCTCTAAGTTCTATCCATTCTCAAGTTAGTTTTACAGGAAACACCAGGCCTATACATCTATAACTCAGTCCCTATAGTGAGGTCTCCACGGATTTTCTTTTTATGTTAAACCTACAGCTTTTGCAACAGAGCAATGTCTATTTTTCATAAAACTGTGTGCAGGCATTCACCATTATGTCCCTTCAATGTCTCTAATATAAGAAACCACATGTTAAATTCTCTGTTCAGTTCAGAGCCAGGAAAATGTTTCTGTCTGCAGGCAGTCTTGGGAAAACCACATTTTCCTTTTTGCTTTGCCTGCCAAAATGAGCAGACATAATTCACTGTTTTTCTGCTGTGACTGACTCATCACAGGTGCTTGATAACACTTATTCTTCTTCTCCTTTAAAGTGCCTTTCCTCTCTATAGACTCTGAAAGTAATCCTTCACAGAGTGGATCTAGAATGTATGTTAGATATAAGAAATGCAAATTATTTTAAAACACACAAAACAGAAAAAACACCAAAATAAAACTAAATAATAAAAATTATGACAATTATCAAATCATACTTTTCAATGTATAGTGCATTAAATATGATCAAAGTTCTCCATTATTTTTATAAAAAAAGACTGTCATTTTGTTTTCACATTTTCCTATCATTGTGGGAAACAATATTGATGGATTTATTTAAGTGTCTTCATGTATGTATTCATATATTCAAAAATGTATTTTAAGGAGTTGTCATGTACAGTTCACTAAGATATGTGTTATTTAAAACAATAAAATTGATTTTTAACCCAAAAGAAATAAAATAAAGGAAAAATAATGTTGAAATAAGTAGAAGCCACTTTTATATTCACAATATAATAGAAAACTCAAAAAATATGAATTAATTGCTATGTGAATGGTAAGATGTTATTACAGCAATCAGAGAGAATGCAAATATATAAAATGTCATGATTAACAGTCAAAATGTATTTTTATAAAATATTGAATATCATCAGGAAAGGCTCTAACAATCCAACTGTCTTTTTAAAAATTTGCTCACATACAATGACTTGTACACAGTTCTTTTGGAATACTTGACTAAATCTTAGTCATTTGTAGCAATTTAAGAATCTCTGGAATGTATCATGTTAAATGAGCAAGTATAAAAATCAATGAAAAGTAAGCTATATACTTAAGTATGATATGTCAAAGTATTATAAATTATTAGATAACCCTATGCTATTTCTTGTTATGATTCTGAGAAAAATCTTTCAATATAGAATATAAGGTGATATTTTGATATTCTCATCTGGATTTTTGGTTCATTTTAGAACTCATAACACAGTAAGAGAAGTCAACAATGATATATTTGAATAAAATGCTTCAATAAATCTCTAGGCCTTTCTCAGTCCAAACAATTGACAATAAAAATTGTTTAAAAGTTTGGAGAGATGTTTCAGTGGTTAAGAGCACTTACTGCTCTTGCAGAGAACTCTGGTTTTGTTCCTAACATTCACAGGATGGCTAACAACCCCCTGTAACACCAGTTGTGGGGATCTGGTATCCTTTTTTGGCTTATAAGAGTTCCTGCATGTATGCAGTACATGAAACTCATGCAGGCACAAACACATGCAGATTAAAATTATTAACAGATAGATTTCTTTAACCATCAAATATATCTTGCTTAGTGAAAAACATTCATGAAATGAGGCTCTGATCCATTTAACAGCACTTCCCATTTGTTGTTTCCCAACTCCTAAGTAATATTCCTCTGATTTCTGAAATAGTTCTTATAATCCTGACATATCTGTATATAATTCACCACTGAAAATCATAGATATCAGCAGGTGAACAATGCTACAGGTACTGACACAATCATTAGGTGCCCTGTTCATGCATCTTAGTTTTTAATATGTCTCTGTGAGAACTTTGACCATTAGGATTGTATTAGTGGAGAAAACATACTCAAATATTCCAGTAAATACACAGAAATAGATATAGCGATATCAGTAAAAGTAAGTTTCATAGCAAATGGAATAACCTGTCATGATATAATAGAAAAATTATAATGTGATACACTCAGAATACATGGTCATCCAAATTGGATCAAAACCATAGCTGTAAAATACTTAGAAATGCCAAATTGTTGATCTACTAGTGTTTGCGGAACCAGCACTGATTTCCATAGTAGCTGCATGAGTTGTGAGCGGGCACTCCCATCAGCCTTGAATAAGTCTTCCTCTTCCCCACATTCTTGCCAACATTTATCATTGTTTTTGGATCATAGCCATTTTTTTTTAGTGAGCTAAGTTGAAATCTCAAGAGTTTTATTTGCATTTTCCTGATGGCTAAAGATGTTGAACATTTTATAAGCTATTCTCAGGCATTTGTGTTTCACCTTTTGGGATGGAGCCCATGTATGACCTTCTTTTCAGAGCCAAGGACCTGTGGCTAGACAGGACTCAGGCTGCAGTAGCAACCTGATACTACTATTGTCCTCCTAAATGGACATAATATGTTAAACCGATTCCTCATGTCTTGTTGTTACATTCATAGGTTAGTGCATCTCTCAGTTCTCACCAGAGAAGCACTTCCTACAACAGACAGTGACAAATGGTCAATATGGAGGAATGTTACTGTGCAGTGTTAGGCCCTAAATGAGCACCTGTTTCACTGCCTCTCCCCCTATGGCTCAGAAATGGGGTTTCTGAAGACGATGAAAATATATTCTATGAAATTTTCAGAGAATCAATAAAATATTTTTAAAGTGATAATGGTAAGCAAAGAGATGATAGACAAATCAACAATTACAATTAGGAAAACATTTCTTTCTCAACAATTGAAAAACTAACTGTAAAGGAAACCAGAAAAAAAGTAGACTCAATGCGATATCAGGCATCACTGGAAAGAAATTCACTGGCATTCACAACTCAGTATTCAAGATATATTAAAATATTTTATTAAGCTTTTTGCATTTAATTACAGTACTTCTTAACCAAATTTAGACACCCTCCCCCATCCATCTCCACATAAACTCCACACGAGACATCAGGCATTCTGTCATACATGTTACATCCTAGTTGTTCAAGTATTTGAACCCAGGTGTCCTATGGTACAAGTTCATCCACTGGAGTGTAGTCAGCATATCTAGAGATCTTAGGAAGATCTTCCTCCCTCACCAGGCCGTAACGAGTCCCCAAAGTGCCCATTCTAGGGTCTGCCCAATGGCCATTTTCCTCAGTACCATGTTCAGTGCATATATACCAATTAAAATATTATTTTCATAATAGCAACTCTAAACAAGAAATTTGACAACTCAGAGTAAATTTCCTGAAGAATGAAATTACAAAAACTCATCAAGCATTAAAATAATATCAATATTCCTATAAGTATTAAGTAACTCAAATTACTGATTTTAAAAATTCCCCTGATTCATTCATTCTAAGTATAGAGCACTTTAAGAAATTTAAATAATTAGCACTAACTCTCTCTCTCTCTCTCTCTCTCTCTATATATATATATACATATCTGTATAGAAATGTATATATATATATATTTGAAAAAATATATATATACACTTCCAAAAGCTAAAAGTATTTGCACATTAAGTTAATTTTCAGGCTCTTTGTAACCTGAGACAAAGGCAAAGTAAATTATTTATTTATGTATTTATGTATTTATTTATTTTTGGTTTGCTCACACAACAAAGCAGCTGACTCACACACTGGTCATGTTAGGTGATACAGTCACTCTGAAGAACAGTTTCATATGTTCTACAAAATGAGGCAACAATCCCACCTTGAAAATATGTCATCATGCAGGGTTATGCATGCTGCAGTCTCTTATTCTCTAAAATCTGGCCAGTTGTGGCCTTTGTGCATCACAGTCTGTTGTATGAGGAAGCTTGATTGGTGGGACTTGAGGGATACGTTAATATCCTCTCTACTGTAGATAGGTCACTTAGGTCTGGATATGTCTCAGACATATATCATCTCTGACAAAAAAGAGAAGCAATAGACCTGTGTGTACCATTATCTGCACAGTAGGATGAGTCTTTGTAGTACATGCCAAGGAGTGATATAACCAGGTTATACAGTTCATTCATTTTTAGTTTTTAAAGAGGAGTTACACTTTCCCTGAGGAATGTCCACAGACACTAACTTGACACAATTAGTCTTAACACAAATGGCAGAGTGTATGAATTCCAGCTGGGGGAGGGAGTGGGGGAGTGCCAATGAGGAATGGGTATAAAAGTGATTAAATTAAGATATTCTGTATAAAATGCACAAAAATTCAATTTTAAAAAAGAGTTCTCCACACTGCTCTCCATAGTGGTTTCAGGAGTTTGCAATCCCTCCAGCAGTGAGTGAACATCCCCTTCTCCTTTCCCACGCCTGTAACTTGTAGGATACTGCCTATATTTACTTCTAACTCTTCCAGAGTTCCAGTTTCACATTGAGATCTTTGATCCATCGGGGATTGACTTTTGTACCGGTTGAAAGTTAAGCATCCGATTTCACTCTTCTATCGATAGAGAGCCTGTTATGCCAGCACCATTTGTTGAAGATGCTATCTTTTCTCCAGTGAGTGTTCTTGGTCCCTTTGTCAGATATCAGGTAGCTGAAATTGCATAGCCTCATGTTTGGGTCTTCTGCTAAGTCTCATTGATCTGTGTGTCTGTTTTGATGCCAGCACCATCCTGTTTTTATAATCCTAGCTCTGTAATGTGACTTCAGATCTGGTACATCAGCACCCCCACCTGCCCCAGCATTGCTCTTTTTGCACAGGATTATTTTGACTATCCAGGGTATTTTCTGATTCTATATGAATCTGGGGATTTTATTCGCTAACTCTGTGAAGAATGTCATGGGACTTTGGATTGACAATGCATTTAATCTATAGACTGTATTTTATAGTATGGTCATTTTCACAAAATTTATTCTACCAATCAATGAGCATGAGAGGTCCTTCCATCTTCTAGTATCTCCCCTTATTTCTTTAAAGATTTAAAATTTCATTGTAGAAATTATTAATGTCTTTGGTAAGATTTATTGCTAGATATTTTGTGAGGCTCTTTTGAATGGGACAGCTTCCATATCTTTCTCCAATTACTTATTTATTGTGTATAGTAAAACTACTGATTTTATTTACTATATTTATTTGAATGTATTACCTGCTTGTAAATATGTGCACCTGTGTTGTGCAATACTCACAGAGGTCCAAAGAAGTGTCAGATCCCCTGGTACAGGAGTTATGGACAGTTGTTAGCTGCACTGTGATGGTGGGAATTGACCTTAGGTACTCTGGAAGAGCAGTCAGTTCTCTTAACTACTGAGCCATTTCCAAGCCTAAGACTACAGATTTTTGTGAATCGATTTAGTAACTTGTCACTTTGCTCAGAGTATTGATCACTCCTAGCAATTTTCTGGTGGAGTTTTGGGGGAATCTCTTGCTTATCATCATATCATCTGTAAATATAATAACTCTTCTTTTCCAATTAGTACTAATTTAATTTCCTTTTCTTGTCTTATTGTTCTAGCAGGACTTTCAAGCACTATATTAAAAAGGAATGGTTACAAAGAATGGCTTTATCTGGTTCCTGAGTATAATGGGAATGCTTCCGGTTTTTCTTCATTTATAATGATGTTGGCTCTGGGTTTGCTCTACATAGCTTTAATTATGCTGAAGTATGCTCCACCCTAATCATTTTTCTCTAGAACTTTGAACATGCACAAGACCAAAGATGACTCAATAAGAAAACATACCCAGCACAGAAGCAGGGAAATGGACAGCGGGCTGAAGAACTGTTGGCAACCATTTACTGAAGGGTGAGAGTAAATCTTCCTTAACAAAGTGTCTCTGGCCTACAGGCTCCTAGGTCCTTGCTCATAAGAACGTACAGCAATGTTTTCAGCATGCACAAGACCCATAAAAACCAAGCAGACAAAAACCCAGCACAGAAGTGTGAAATTTGTCTCTATTACTAACTGTAATGTAAGCTTACCATGCTCTTTTGAAATTCTCCAACTTATACAGACTTTTCCAATATCATCGGTTACTTTAAAAAATACTTTAAATTTATTTTTTTGATATTTCTCATACTTTTAATTGAATTTTGTGTAAGTCATAAACAATATATTAATCATTTTATACATATTCCCCATTGTAACCTTCTCATATCTCCCCACAACCTGGATTTACTGCATTCTGTCATTTATGTTAAAGACCTATCAAATCAAGCTAGTGTCCCCTCATGTCTTTCTGTGAATGTTCATCCACTGGGATGTACTCATCCTATCTAGCGTCACTCTCTTAAAGAAGATCAGCTCTTCCTCACTCGGTAGTAACCATCAGCTCAATAGTTCATTGGCTACGACTAGGGCCTGCTGCCCATGTCCAAGCTTTTATGCTTTTTTTTTTCTGCTTGTATTTACAAGGATTGCTTGCATTCTGTCACTATTGTTGTAAGTTCATATGAGCAAGCTCCCAGGAGCCTGTAGCATGTTGTACCTGCTGGGGTACAGGGAGACCCTATCTCAAAACAGAGAAAAAAAGAACATATCAGTGGTCATGAGGTAGAGGAACAACAAACTACTTTAAAAGAAAAACTAATGCTAAGTGTTCAGCTGTAAGGTCTATCCACATGTCACATCTAAAATGTAAAGTGAAAGGACCTGGCTAAGCTACAACTTTTTTTCTGAAGGCAGCCTCAGCTGTACTTCAGGGTCACCTGTAATTTGCCATTCATCAGTGCTGGAGTTAAGTATAACTACAAGTATAACTATAAATGAGGTGGCAGAAGGCAGCAGAAGGCTGGAGGGACAGGCGTAGACCGAACAAGACATTTCCCAGAGAGAAGAGTTCGTTTCCCATGGTTACATAATTTGCTAAGAGACTTTGCTGATTTGGGAAGCAGAAAACAGTCCGAAGATCCAGATTGCTCTGGTCTGATGCTTGGACCTGGGAAACAGTTGTTTAGTTGTTGTATCTCAAGCCCACAGTGGCATCACAGGAGACAAGAGAGGTTGCCGTCAGTCTGTGGCTAACATTCTAGTCAGCATATGTTCTGATCTTAGAAACTGCATGAAGGCAGAGGCTACAAAATTGTATGATTAAAAAATGTATACTAAAGTTCTTGGCATTCTTTCAATGAAGATCATAATAAAGACTGAAATGTAACTGAAATAGAAAATGTCAATAGCCAGGTTCCCCTTTAAAATTCCTAGCTCTTCACCCTAAGGACAGATTTAAATTACTTATAAAATTGCAAGATGTTCATAATTCTCCTTGACACTATATAAAATGTGAGGCATTTTATTTATTTATTTGTTATTATTGTTATTTTTGTGTTTATTGTTATTATTTTTGTGTGTTCATGTATGTCATTGAGCATGGAGACAGACAGCTTACAGGACTTTGCTTACTCCTTCTACTGTATGGAAATCTGGGGAGTGATCACAGACCTTCAGACTTGACCATATGTGCCCTCATCTGCTGAGCATTACACCAACTCAGACGTGACATCTCTGAAAGAAGGAAACATTTTTATTCTTATAATAGAATCTCTAAAATTTAATTATTGGCATCATGATGCCATAAAGACACACGAAAGAGAGAGAGATAGAGATGAGAGAGAGGAGAGAGAGAGAGAGAGAGAGAGAGAGAGAGAGAGATTGACTTTTATACTTAGACATTTAAAAGCTATTTTGAATATGTTCCAGGAAATAAAGAAAATAGTAGGAAAAACTAAGGACTAAAATGACAACGAGGAATTCAGTGCTGCTCAGGGGTTTAGCACTTGCCTAGTATGCCTGGGTGTGACCACCATCACTGAGGAAAGAATATAGGAATTTGTGAGACTATGACTCTATGGGAAGAATCAAATGGAACGATCTTCAGGTGAAAATGCAGTGTAATCAGATCTCACTAGATAGAAAAGATGATATACTTCAGAAAACTGTGCTACTGAGTTCGATCACAGGACCATAGAACCATAGCCCAAACTGAAGCCAAGCCAGGCAGAGTAATTGAAAGTACAGGAGGGAGTTCAGCAGAACCTCAAGGAAAGTTCAGTACATGTCTAAATGGAGTCTCCAAAAAAAGAAGACAAATATGAAGAGATAATAGATAAGAATGTTTCACACTGATAAAATATATTTTCCTACAGGCTAAAGAAGCTCAGAACAGCTGCAAAGAGTCTGTAATAGAATATGAGAAGGCAAAGTGTAAGTGCATCTGAATAAAAACACTGGAAAGAGAAATGCTTAGAAAAAGACCCTTAAAGTAAATCAGTGGTAGCAACATACAGCTGACATCAACAGAACCATGGGAAACACAAGAAATCATAATTCTGCATTTAGGGGCTAAGCTTGAAGTTTCTGCTCACTTCAAATGTCTTTCAAACATGGAAATTATAGAAAAGTCAAAGCAAATCTCATATATGGCATCATTAGTGAATAGGTGAAAGTGGAATTCTAAGTGGATTAATTAGCCAATGATTCTGTTGTGACATCTAAAGTATTATATTAAGAGGGAGTGATAAATCCGTTGGCAGAGGGTTTGCCTTGTAAGTACAAGGACCTGAGTTGATTTCCGGAACCCTGGTCAAATGTGGAGTGCAGAGGTATCCTCTTGTAATTCTAGTGCTGGGGGGGCGGGAGGTGGAGGTAGGCATGCCCCTGGAGCTCATCCACCATCTAGACTAGCTTACTAAGCCACTGAGGGAACCTCTCACCCCCAGCTGCTCTCTGAGCATCCACATCTGCATGTACACACAAACACAGTTATCCACATCAACACATTCATACACATTCACAAAAATTACACCATTATGCTGTAATTTGTAATATCTATAATTTTTAAAAGATCATAGATAAAATTTTGGAAATGACATCATCTGACTTAAGGTCTTTTAATGTGGTTTGGGATACTTGCCTTGTTAAATATAAAAGTTAAAAATATAAATTCTCTTTTTTGCATAATATAAATATAAAATGAATAGTGAATGCATAGTGATTATGGAGAAAGAAAAGCAGTCTTTTGATTTATTGAAAACTGTTGCTCCTTGTATCTCATGTAACATCTTATATGTAAAAAAAATCTCTTATGAAATTCTAGGTCTTGAAGTGCTAAACCAATATATAAAACATGGGCTGGAAAGTTGGCTTAGCAATTAACCATATCTGTGGCTCTTGCAGAGGACCTAATTTTGACTCTTCTGGCCTCTACAGGAACCTGCAATCATGTGCACATGTGTACACACACACACACACACACAAACAAACAAATGAATGCACACACAAACACACAAATAGAAATCTGATAACATAAAATTATGCCCCGAACAAAGTGAGTAATCACTACATATTTTGATATATAAATATAATTCTCCCATCAGTTAACATTGAATTAAATAGCAAAATATTAACCTATTACACCAAAAATGTTGAAAATGCAAATTTATCAAAAGCTGTAGAAAGTATTTGAATGTTTCTTGTGGAGAGTGAATTGATGCAGTTGAGGCTCATGCCCCCCTGCCACTCCTGTATGTGATGCTATGTGATGCACTTATTATTAGAATTTACCCTGAAAATAGTTAATCCATTACTTAATCTGGCTTCTGAATTAACTCAAGGAAACTATCAGATCAAAAGTGGTGTTGTGATAATCTGGAGTGTTTTAGCTCATGACTGTAAACTTGGCTATCTGATTATCTGATTATAATCTCCATTTATTCCATTTCATATTTATAAAGCCACTTGTTGCCATGGAAAAACAAACTAAGCTTCTTTTTCAAAGATGGAAAGCTGTATCATTGAGTAGAAAAATGTAATGCAATGATTGTTAGAATCAACTGGAATAAAGGAAAGCTGAAAGCGTTCAGAGCCCGGCTCTTCCAGGAGATATTCATTCTCCTGTTCCTTTAATTCCCTTTTAAAAATGAACACAAAAGAAATAACACACCCCTAAAGACTAGCAATGGGACAGCAGGTGGGCTGAGTTAGGAAGGATGAGGAAGGAGGATGGGGGATGCTGGACCCAGGACAGCGAAGTCCTAAGCTGGCAGGAGAGTTGGGAGCGAAGTGAGCAGAGCCCAGCGACTTCGGCACCAGCAGACGATCTCACAGGCTGTATCCACGCATAGGTTATGTTCAGTTAGCTGTTTGTGAGGTTTGAGAATAAAGAGCACAGGCAGCCTGCCCAGCACGATGGATATGTGAGGTGTGAGAAACAGATTTTCAGGCTTCTATCCCACATTTGCCTTAAAATTCACTACACAAATCATAAGGAAAAGACTCTGAAATGTATTGCAGGGTAACAAAAGAAACATGTGTTCCAGTCCTGCTTGCCAGACCTCAGAATTAGGTCCTTCAGAAAAATTTCCCACTGGTGCTACAGATCGTGATGGTGACTACACATTTTCCAAGAGATGCTTTAAGTCTGACAAGATGATATCACCTTTATGGTAACCCGAAATGAGGATTAGGGTCCTTTGTTTCAATTCTAGTTAAAATATATTTTTTCCCAAGAGCCACTATGTTTTTTTACTTGATTTTATACAAATGTAAACACAATAAATACAGGAAAGAAAATGAAAAGAAAAGAAAAGAAAGCAAGACTTCCTAATCTGGTTTGGAGTCAGAAAGGAAATCCTGAATTGCAAGCAGAGATGTTCTACCTCCTGGCTAAATGTCCTCTTAGTAGTCTTAGAGCAAATCCTAAACTCTTTCCAATATGATTTTTTGCTTACACACACTTCTGGTGTACCCTGAGTTACCTGCATAAGGATAGAATTAAAAGAGTTGATATTTATTAAGTGCTAGGTATACATCAAGAGATCTATGTATTCACTCATTTAATTTGTGAAGCAAATTTAAAGATAAGTGTCACTGTTACTCCTACTTCATGGATGAACTGACACAGAACATTGTTCAGTAATTTGCACTGCCTTAGAGTCCCAACAAATGACAGAACCAAGACTTATACCAAAGCTCTTTGCAATCCCTTCATGCAGTGTGCTTTACCTGACCTCTGATATTAAATATCTCTATCAGATGCTACTATGGGCTACCCTTGACTTACTTTCCTTGTGCAAGTTAATTATACCTTATTAATATTCTTGTTTATATGACTGCCCACTGTAACTTTTAGGGAATATAAGCTTTTACTACTTTCAGTGTTGACCTTATGTTCAACATAATAATAATAATATTAATATTTAGTTTATGTGTATCACTATATTGCCTGCATTTGTGTAAGTGTACCGATGTTTTGCAGTGCCCATGGAAGTCAAAAGAGGGTGTCAGATATCATAGAACTGGATTTATGAATGGTTGTTAGCTGCTATGTGGGTGCTGAGAATCAAACCTGGGTCCTCTGCAAGAGCAGCTAGTGCTCTTAACCAATGAGCCATCTCTACAGCCCCCCAGTGTAGATCTTGATCTCTGCATTCTTAGTGGTGAAGAAAATGATGTATACTTATAATGGAGCAAATGTTAGTCAAATATGCTCACGCACCTCCCTGCTACTTTCTGCTCCACAGATACTGGTAGCTATTTAGCATGGGTGATGTCTATGAATCAGTGATGTCCCTTGATGTGATAGATGATGACGGAAGCCACACATTTCTGGTTTTGCTGCTTCACAGGGTGCTAATAATTTATACAATTAGATTTATTTCTTTAAGTGAAAGAATTTTTCTGAAGATACTCAATTGGCATTCCTAGATCCACCATTTACTACTCACTGTGTTGTCATGTTTCTCTACCTTCTACACTTTGAGCAGTTAAGTAATACTTAGAAAATGATATAAAATAAAAGTAATATTTCACCTTTAATGTATTAATTAGGTGGAATAGTGTGTACCTTTAAAATTTCCCTTTAGTTCAACATGAGATCAGGAGTCTGGTCCATCTAAAGAACTGTTGATACTTCATGATAGATGGAATAATCCTTCTATTTAGAACTAAGGGAAAATACTTAGACATGTTCCCTTTTATAGTGATTAGTCCAGGATGAATTATTTCTATAATCTGAAAATTACTTAAATCTCTGAAGCATAAATGACCTCATAAATTAAATGAACACAGAAGCTTATAACTTTGTGAAAATAATAGGGATCAAATAAATTTACCTTATGTGATTCACTTTGTGAATTCCTTTTTCCAAGATAAATGGTTTCCTTTGTGGGTTCTTCTGAATTAGTTGTGGCTAATGTTTGAAGGAATAAGTAACAGTCATCTGCAAGCTCAGAAAGCAAAACTCAAGACACTTTGTAAGGAGTTTATTACCATTAGAAATCCAGAGATGGGCAGATTTTAATTTTTTAAAAAAAATTAATGTGTGTGTGTGTGTGTGTGCACACATGCATGTCCACACAAATGCCTAAAAATGTCAGAGGACAACTGATGGAAGTCTGTTCTCTTCTTCACCATGTGAATCCCAATGATCAAACTCAGGTCCTCAGATGGTGGCCAGAACCTAGGCCTGCTCTTGTGGGTCAGATTGTGATTTTGACATTTGCTTTATTTTCAGGAATAAAAGATATCTCAACACTCTATGTAACTAATCAAGGGTGATGAGGAGATTCATTTAAAAGAAAACATATCAATCTGGAAAATAATATTTAAAAAGATTAAAGGATTTTTCCAGGATAGATAAAACACCTCCTTTCCTTGTCACCACCTATGAATCCACACAGTTTGGACCAGGGCTCATTCATTTCTTTTCTAGACTCCCTGGTGAAAAAAAAAAATAAACATTTCTTATCTTGGCTCAGTACAGAAATGGAAGTTGATCATTACCGAAAAAAGTTTCTATTAGTTCTTTTTTGTACCTTTACGATGAGTGAATTATAATTCATGTTCAATGTAGTAAATGAGTATGAAGCAAAGGTCTTAGTTTGCATGGCCACCTTGTGATTGTGAGGGTTAAGTATCTGCCAAGCCTGGTTTAAGTCGACAAGTAAAGGAAAGCCACCAATCATCTGACCTCAGCTGCCCATCCCAACTTCCATCTTATAGAACAGACAATGCAGACAGTTCTGACTGGAGTTTTACCAGGTATGAATAACCATTTCAAGTGGGTAAATAGTGCACTTCCCTGTGTGGTGCTGTGGCTGTATATCTTGCTAGGCACATTCTTGGATGTTACTTTGCTCCCAAGACCTTTAAGGGTCATGCATCATAATGTGTCCTGTGCTTTTAAGGAATCTTAGTTAAAACAGATTCATTGAAACTGCTCTCACTTTCCAATCTTGTGCCAAAATTTCTTCTGTTCTCTCTTCTTTCCCTGAGACATACTTCTCATAAAATAACCATAATGAAATTGAAAGATTCCTCAGAAATGGTCATCCTCCATTTCTCCCTGAGTTTATCGTGCTTTTTCACCCAGAAGTATAGAAAGGAAATGAATGAGGCCTGGTTTGAAGCATGTAGAGTTACAGGTTTAGAGAGGGGAGGAAGGACTTTTATCTATAAAGACTGAGTGGGAAAAACAGCCAGGTGTTTCCATGAGTAAATGCTAATATGAGGGGTTAGAGCAGCAGAAAGCTACTTCCAGTGTTCTGGAGGCTGAAGAGAGGACCAGCCTATGCTGTGAGCTTGGTTATCCACAAGCCCCATTCCTCCATCTGCAGGTTCCTTTCACTTTCCTTTCTTGGCCATCTGTTTCAACACATGTACCCTACATTTCTCCTGGATGATAAGGAAATCAGTCTGGTTGGATGAGAAAACCATGTTCTTCACCTCTCTCAGACTTAATCGTCTCTTTCTACAGAAAATTATCTGTATTGGCACATACAAACTTAAAAATTATAACTACTTATGGATAAATGGGATGATTTGATTTATGGAAATAATACATTATGTAATATTTAATTCAGATTGTAAATTCTAACTTCCAACGATATTTATCATTTCTTTGTGGTGAAATCCGTTCTTCCTCTTTCGAAATGTACAGATTTACTGCTTTCTATTGACATGTGCTCATTAATTATGCAGCAGAATCCATTATCCTATCTTAACTTAATTATCTGTTATTAAAATTGATCAATGTTCCTCTGTTGCTCTCTGCCTTTTATCCTTTTCTTCCCCATATTTGATCATGTAGTGCTGGTCTTTCTCTGTCTATTTTATTTGAGTTGATATAAGTATTTCCTGTTCAAATCATTATCTCTTGCTCTTGGGTAAAGGTCTGTTTACATATCAAGTGAAACAGTATTTAAATGACAAAATATACTCTGGAAACCTAGAAACATTTCAAACAGATAAAACAAATACATAATTTTTCTTGGAAATGTGTGACAAGTGTCTCAAACTGGTGTTTCAATCATCAAACTACATTTCAGATTTCTTTCCTGATCGTGTGTGTGTGTGTTCACATGTGTACATGTGTGCAGGTACGCACACCTCTGTATGCAATGAAGATACCGGAGTTTGATCTCAGATATTTTACTATATTGATCTCCATATTATTTTTTAAAAAGACCCCTCACGGAAACCAGAGTTCCATGATTTGGCTAGACTGCCTGACCAATAGGTTCTGAGGATCTGAAAGTCTGAGCACCCCAGTGCTGAGGACACAGGAGCATGCTACCACATCAGGCATGTTACATGGTACTGGTCATATGAACCCAGGCCCTCATACTGTGCAGCAAGCACTTTACACGGATTCGTCTCCCTAACCTGCTTGATCTTTTCTTTATTGATGTAGCAAATTTCTGAGCATGGACTATGTCTGCCATCCTTTGTGATCACCAGTGCTTTGCCTGGTGCTCCATCCCCGGCCTAGCCTTTGAGAGATACTAGGCGTATATTCTCTAAGAGTCAGGCAGTTTTGAGTGTATAAATATGTATACAATGTTCAGTTTTCTATAAGTAGATACTCAGAAACACCATGAGTGATGACTGGGGATATCTAATTTGGTTTAAAATTTTTAGATAAATTTTTTAATACTGTTTTTTTTTTCTTATAATATGAGAAGGCAGAAATTATTATTTCCTCATTTTAAGGATTTTTATCCAAAAATCACCAGCAGCTAAGTTAGAATAAGTCAAGTATTTTATACAGTATTAAATTATGCATATTGCTCAGAAATCAATATTAGAAAATTTCAAGTTAAAATCATTTTTTATATATCAGAAAAAAAAAAACAGTAAGCCTGTTTTCTTCATTCCCACAGTCAGTATGAGAGAAAATTGGGGTTCCCGCTGGTACGTACCATCGTCTGTGGTTTGACGCAGTTCATCCCATTGCCTCAGGCTTGTTTGCCGTCTCAGTTTCTCATTCTCTTCATTTACACGATGTTCCTGGTACTTGTAGCTTTTAAGTGTCTGACTTCTCCTTTATATGATCGCATATAACCGTGTGACAAATGAAAAGGTTCAAATCAAATGAGTTTAAGGAAACAAATTCAGTCTTTTGACTCTCATCACTGAACTGCATGGGGGCGATGAAGGCACAGAGACTCATATTCTTTAATAGCTGATTCCTCATTAGTAACCTGCTCTATGTCTTTTACTGTATTCTCCTTATAAATGAGAGTTAATCTAAATTTTGGGACAGTTCAAGTTTTAGATGAAGTTGGTTACAAAGAAAAATCTCTAAACATATTTTCCAAGAATGTCAGAAATAACTTCTCTTGGCTTGGATAAAATCATGGTTTGATTTTCAATTAATATTGGGACTGGTATTCGGAGTTCACCCATTTAAGTTTGGTCAAGTGCCAAGACAGATTTCATACCTCAATAGGAAAGTGTAGGCTGTTGTTTATTTAGATAGTACTAGCTGTAGATAATTACTCATCTCTTACTTCCTACAACTCATACTTTTTATTTATTGTAGACTTACTTATGTATAAACATTGCTATAGACTATTTTAAATTGCATTTAATAGCATTGGAGAGCTCTGTAAAACTAATACAAAACCATTTCACATTCTCTGTACCGAGATATTCCAGAGTAGCTAGTATAATTGCTGCATTTCACTCCTCAGTCACATCATCTGGTTAAAAGTACATATTATGTACAGGCTTAGAAGTGACTATGTATCATCTGTAGCCCAGCACTATCATAGTCAGTATGTGATTGGTGAGTCGTAGTATCTGCTCAGTACTAATTTTACTTGGTAGGCCTGGAGGTGTAACTCACAGGTATAGTGCTTGTCTAGAATGTGCAAGGCTCTGGGACTGAGCCTCAGCACAGCAAAACAACAATACCACAACTGTGGATGGTGCATGCTGGGACAGAATTTAGAGTGTTTCTGAGTCCATGCTATTGTCATTTGTATTGGTATCTCAAGGATGTCTGCTCTACAGTTAATAAATTTTGCTATTCTTCATTCGGCAATTTTAGAAGCTTTCATGTTAATATGTTCCTAAAACATCCTATTTGAGATATGCTTTTTTTCTGAGTTAAGTTATAAAGATAACAACATTTAAACTTTGACAGCTTACTATCAATTTGTATTCATTCTGAGAAAATGAATAATCAGGAATTAGAGGCATTTTATGTATTTTTTGGCATAAGAATGAGAACCTGAGTTCAAATCCCTAGGTCCCAAATAAAATCGAGGAGTATAGTACCAGCATCTTTATTCCCAGTGCTCTTATGGAGGACTGGGAGAATATCCCAAATTCTCCAGGTGGGCTAGCTTGACATACAGCAGAAACAAAATCAACAGGCCCTGTCTCAAGCAAGGTGGGACACTAGGACCAACATTTATCTTATGATCTCCACATACATGCAGAACCATGACATACATGTCACCACACTCAAACATATGAACATCTACACATTCACATTTAAATAAGTACAGGAATCCATCACCCCCCGCTCACATACAGTGCAATTAGAGTGGAATGATTATATATGGAATTAGACAAAGGGCAGTAAACTGAGCAAATGTGACAGTCCAAGTGGGATTGTGCTTGGCCATTAATGAAGGAAAATTAACTAGGAAGATGCTAGTTAATTTAAAGATTTTTATATGCAAATCTCCCTTGGTCTCAACTTTCCATCTTTGGCAGTAAGAATGTGATTTTCCCTTTGGGTTAGTCCAGAGATATTACGATTGATTTGGGGAAGAAATACAGGAAGCCAGAGCATCTGTTTTTTAAATCTCTTTAACCCAAAATAATTTTAGGAGCAGCATCTCTGTAGCTTTCACAGCTTTAAACAGGGCTTTCTTTTTATTGTACTGCTATTATTAACTTATTATTAACTTCCTAGCTTAACCAGAGTCTGACTGGTTTACTCAAATTGGACTAGGTTTAAGTAATTTTCCAAAGTAAGATAAGTATATGCATAAGCTTTTACCGGTTAATTTACAATAAGGGAAAATGTTTGAGAAAGCACAGAGTACTACTTAAGTATTTTTAACAGTATAAAATACAGATTGGGAAATTGCTTTTGAAGTGTCTTGTAATGGTCGAATTAGTTCAGGAAGACTACTCTGCTATTAGCTGCAATGGTTTTTAACCTCAATAGTCTGTTACTCTAATATAGGACCATGTAGGTCAATGTTACAAATGAATTAAGGGAATAAGTTCCAAAAAAATATGTAACTCACACCAGTGGAGTTCAAATTTGCTGCATATTTAATCTCCTTTGCCTGGATATAACACCAGGAGATCCCTAAACTGCCATTCTGGAGTGCTTAAAACTTCTTCGGTAAAACTTACATGCAGACAGTGGTTTCTGCAAACATGCTTAAGAATTACTCTTTATTCATCACTTACAGATGAGAAACAAGGCAACTTCTAAGCAATTACAGAATGTGTTGATTTAGTGCATGAATTCTTAGCTTTTACTAGTCTGCTAATGCCTTCTGGCTGGAATTGGAGCTCAGTTGGTAGTGCGTTTGCCTAAAAGACAGGAATATTTGCATCCACTCCCCATCACTGACATGATGGTTTTGCACCCATAATCTCAACACCTGGGAGGCGGAGTCAGAAGGAGCACCAGTTCATAGTCACCTCAAGCACACTGTGATCAGTTTGGGCTCCATGAGACCCTGTACCAAAAACAAGAGCAAAACCCCCACAAGAATAAGCAAATGAATAAATATAAAAAGTACATTAAAAAAACAACAAAAAAAATTCTTTCTGGGACTATGCTAATTTGTCATTCCACAGTAAATTCTTTAGTTAATTATAGTTCTGCAAAAAAGTAGTAATTTTGTCAAGTCAGAAACGATAAAGAGGTCTTTATGGGAAAAGATGAAATTTCTTGACACAATAAAAACAAGAAAAATGGCATAATAAGTTTGCTAACATGGTAGTGTGTTTTAAGAGGCCACATTCGTGAAACTGCTATAAAGAGCATTGATTAATTTTCTGTGTGGTTAACTGTGCTTGCTCTGTTAGAGTGCCCAAGTCACTGTTTATGTGTATATGTAGAGGACAGAATAAATCAATGTATGGTCATGTGTACCACCATGATTCTTGAGTTAATAAAAAGTGATGATCACAACATATTCACACAAAGTTGGTTGCATAAGGTCACACTGGAGGTGAAAAAATGTCGGTCATCTGGTGATGTTGTCTCCATGGTAACATCACAGCATAATGCACTCATAACATGCTGGTGGTAATGCTGATGTGAGGAAACACACTGTTCCATCTGCACACATTTAACTGCAGCATATTCAATTGTTTACAGTATGTAATACTTAGGAATGATTACAGCTGTTACTGGTTTATCTACTATCTTTATTTCTGTTATTTTAGAGTATATTCCTACATATCAATACATGTTTATCTTAAAAGTTGCTACTGTTCTGGCAACTACCTGACGCACCTGAAGTATTTCTCTTTATTTATTTTTTGTTTATTTGTTTGTTTGTTGAGATAGCTTCTCATCATGAAGTCCTTGATAGCCTGGAACTCAGTGTATAGACAATGCTATCCTCACACTTAAAGAGATCTGCCAGCCTCTGCCTCCCACGTGCTGTGATAAAAGGCATGTGTCACCATGTCTAACCTTGAAATTTTTCCATGTTATTGATAGCTACTACAAAGATTAGGTAAATACATACTACAATGTCTGCTCAAAAACAAAGTCATATAATGGCATATTTCTCAGGTGCAATCCTTCTAATTAAGTAGCTTATGAAAGCACATGTAGGACTGAATCTATTTCTGACTTGAAGTGTCCCCTGAAAATAAAGAGAATCCACTGATTTTCAGTTGTATGAACCTTTGAAAATACACCACTTTGTTTTGAAAAGGGATGATACTGAACCCATAAATTTCCTAATCTTCAGGAGATTAGTAGTTCCTGTTTTAAACAATTGTTTACTTAGAACAGGATAATATGAAAAATTTAAGGATATGGTGTGAACAGGACTAATACATATTCCTGCTTCAATCCACCTAGAATCATATTGAAAATATGTATATATGTGTGTGTATAATTGTGCCATATAAAAATTGAACATTCTCTTATTTGTACATTTCTTAGGAGCATGTATGTGCTATATTTGAATCAAATAAATTGCATTTGTAGGCTACTAAGAAAAATATTCTAAAACATTAAAGTAATAAAAATAAAAATGATATGTAAAATTAGTAAAGTAAAGAGAAATAATAATGAAAATGTTTTTTAAAAAGAAAATAGGGGCATGACTATGTAGATGGAAAGTATTTGGTATAGTAAGAGAAATATGTTTCTCAATAGATTTTAAAATGGAGTAGATATAGTCTTAGGAAAAGGATCAGACGTAAGCAATGAATTAAAGGTTTGACTGGAACAAAATTATAGAAAAATTGAATGAATAATTACAAATATTCCCCCAGTACACAAAAATCCAAATAAAGTGAAAAAGATCTTCACAACTTCATCTGAAAATAAAAAAAAATATATAAAATGTTCATGAGAATGGAAACTTGATAGGCCAATATTATAAATCAATATAGATACAAACATGAGAATTGCTATGACACAGAATACACCAATATCAAAGTTACTATAGGTATTGATGAAGGTGAAATTTCATCAAGTCTAAGAGCAGAATATGAATAAACCAATATGTATGTATCTGTACATATAAACACGTATACATGCATTTATATATTATCAATTAAATTAAAATAAAGTGAGATACTCTGGTAATAGATTCAATGGAAACATTAAATAAAAAGCATTCCAGTATTTAAAAACTAACTTCTAAGCTTGCCAAATAGCACCCTACTCAACCCTGCTGCATTGGTGTTATTTGCAGTTCCTCCCACTGCTTCAGGACCAGGCTTGCCTGCTGGTTAATAGGGAATCATAAATCTTCATCCTATAACCTCTCCTTGTGCAGACCTTTTAAAACTGCCAGGGAACACCAGACTTGGCCTCCAGAGTATTTGCCAAAGTTGTCCAGTCCCCTGTTTTGGGATCATCTTTCCCACTGCTCCAAGGCCTGAATGCTGAATTTTAGGTACCAGCACATTTATTACCCGTCTGTTCTCCATGATAGTATCCATCTGATGCTACTGAAGTGCTACTAACCAGAGCTGCTAGGTTCTCCTCACAGCTCATGACTAGACTGACAGAAGCCATCTGGTCCCTCTCATATAACATTAAAGAAAGAGAACTTGAAGTCCGGACTGTCCGACCAGCTTTCAATACTAAATCAGCAAGAAAACAAGACAGATCAATAGTACAAACAGAATCAAACTTGAACTCAACAAAGGAACGTCTGTTTTGTACCAGAATCACAAGCAACAACAGAAATCCACATGCCAAAACCCAACAAAAAGTAATAACATGAAAAATTAAAATAATATGTCCCCACCAAACACCACAACTCCATAGGAGAGTTCTACAATGAGAAAACCCCAGAAGTAACCCAGGACACAGAATTTAAGAGTAATCATAACAGGATTAAATAATTGGTGAATTTAAAGAACATAAACAAACAACTCAAATAAGTAAAAGAGGATACAGATAAACTTCTGACTGAGTTCACAAATGAGATAGAAATATTGAAGAGGACTTAGGGTGAAAGAGAAGGAAATGAAAAACTCAGTAAAACAATTTGAAGCAAAATGAGAAAGCCTCAACATTGCAATTAATGAAAGAGAGAACAGAATCTCGAGACTGGACAATAAAGTTGAACTTTTGAATCTCTCAAGAAAATACTATGAAAAAGAAGAAGAAAAAAGATAAACAGAAATGGAATATGCAGGAAATGTGGGACACCATAGAAAGACAAATTTGTACATTATAGGAAGAGAGGAAGGAGAAGAATTTCAGGTAAACGGAATTGACTAGATCTTCAACAGTGCTATAGAAGAACATTTCCCCAAACCAAGAAAAGGCATAACTATTCAGAAACAAGAAGCATATAGAACAACAAATAAACTGGACCAGAACAGAAACTCTTATGACATAACATAGTAAAAGCACTAAGTATACAGAACAAAGAATTCTGAAAGTTGCAAAAAAAAACAAGTCACATATAAAGAAAAACTCATCAGAATGACAGCTGCCTTTTCAGTGCAAAGTCTGAAAGTCAGAAGAGCCTGCATCAAAGTATATAAAATTCTAAATAATCATAGACATTAACTCAGAATACCCAGAAAAACTGTTTATTACACTTGAAGGGGGAAGAAAAGCTCTCCATGACACAAAGAGGCTGAAAGGATTCGTGCCCACGAACCAGCCCGACAGAGGATACTTGAACCAATAGAAAGGACTGAAGAAGGAACAACTAGACCCAAGAGGTTGCAGAAAGAACTTAAATGAATATATAAGTATGCAAACACAAAAATCTCACAACTACTGCAAACAGAAATTAAAATAGTAACCAATGCACATCTTTCAATAATAACTTTATTCATGACCTGAAATCCGCAGACAAAAGACTTCGGCTCGTTGAATGGATGAAGAAATAAAATCCAAAATTTTGTTATCTGCAAAAAAACTAATCTCATCTTCAATGATAGGCATGCCTTAGGGTGAAAGAATGGAAAAATATATTCTAAACAAAGGGTGCTAAGAAGCAGAAGTTGCCATTCTAGTATTTGCAAAATACAGATTTCAAACTAAAAGTAATCAGAAGAGAGAACCAGGGTCAGTTCACTCTCATCAAAGGAACGATTGACCAAATTATATAAAATCATGAACATATGTGCACGAAACTCTGGTATAATCAAAGAAGAAATTAAGAAATAAATAAATGTATTCCTAGAACTAAATGAAAAGAATAACATAACACAACAAAACTTCTGAGACACTTTAAAAGCAGTCCTAATAGGGAAGCTAATAGTTTAAAGTGCCTACTTTAAAAAATCACAAAGAGCCAAATCAATGACTTAATATTGTAGCTCAAGATTCTGGAAAGGCAAGAACAAATGAACTCTAACCTAGCAGAGAAGAAATGACAAATATAGGATTAGGAATTAATGAAATAGAAACAAATAAGCAAGCAAAGAACAAATGAACCTAAGAGCTGCTATTTGAAAATATAAACAAGATAGTCCCTTGGCCCAGTTAACAACAACAGAAAAAGAGCAATTCCACATTAACAAAATTAGAGAGCAAAGGGGACACATTGTAACAGCCACCAGAAATTGCAGAAACTTATAAAGGAATTATTTAGAAACCTATACTTTATTAAATTTGAAAACCTAAAAAAGGAATATCTAAATATCTAAATTCATGGGAATGACTAAAGCTAAAACAAGAAGTGGTCAACAGTTTAAACAGGTCCATAATGAAAAAGGAAACTAAAACCATAATATAAAATCTAACAGCTAAAAAACCCCAGGCCCAGATGGATTCAAAGTAGACTTCTACCAGACATTTAAAGATCTATAGCCAACACTACTTAAATTATTCAAAAAGATAGAAACAGAGGCAGAACTCCTAAACCACCTCTATGAAGCCAGTATCATTATAATACCAAAAACAGACAAAGACACAACAAAAAGTAAATTATAGAGTCATATACTTAATAAATAGATACAAGAATTTTATTAAGCACTGCTGTGTGAAATGTATAAAGCTCAGTAAAACAGAAAAAGAGACTTTTAAGAACTATTAAAAAATTCTCAACAAAATACTTGCAAACCACATATAGCGAGACATCAAAAAGATCATCCACCATGATCAAGTCGGCTTTATTCCAGAGATACAGGGATGGTTCAATATACATAAATCAATAAATATCATAAATAATGTAAATTGACTCAAAGACAAAAAATCACATGATCGTCTCAATATGTTCAGAAAGGTTTTTGACAAAATTAAACATGTACTAATCTTAAAAGTCCTGGAGGGAATTGGACTGTAGGGAACTTACCTCAACATAATTAAAACCATATTAAAAACCCACAATCAACTTCATTCTAAATGGAGAAAAACTGAAGCATTTCCATTAAAATTAGGAATCAGGCAAGGCTGCTCACTATCTCTACCCCTTTTTAGTGCAGTGCCTCACACTCTTGATAGACTATAGGGCAAGATCAGGAAATAAGGGGCATTAACTGAAAAAGAAGTCAGTTTATCTCATGTCACTTTTGTTTCAGACGTTTTAAAGTTTTGGAACATTTTGTTCAGCGCCCACCCCCCAAAGCAATTGATTTTATTCAAATAAGCACATGCATGTTTTGTGTTCTATGCAATGTACAATGAACAAATGTTCAATTTTATGATGTGATTCAATACACTCATTATGAGTCTGAATGGATCAGAACAAGGATTTTTATTAATCCTGATCCCACTCCATGCTTGAGGTTTCATATTATCCTCTACTAAGTGAACAATTTTTTTAAAGAAGGAAATGACTAACCTATTGATAATACTATGTATAATGCAAAATTACACATAAGTGATCCCCAAAATTCCACCAGAAAACTCGTAGAAATGATTAATGCTTTTAGCAAAGTGACAGCTTACAAAAATCAAATTCAGTAGCCTTTTTATATAACAATAACAAGGAATCTGTGAAAGAGTATATGGAAACTCTCCCATTAACAGTAGCTTCAATGTATATGCACATAAACTTGTGTGTGTGTATATACATATATATACATATTCATATATAGTATAAATATATATAAATATATATGAACAAATATAACCAAAGAAATTAAATATCTCTGAAATGGAAATTTTAAATCTTTGAAGAAAGAAACTGAGGAGGAAAAATTTTGAGGAGAAAATCCAGGAGATGGAAAGTCCTCAAGTGTTCATGGATTAGAAAAATTAATATTGTGAAAATGACCAGCCTACCAAAAGCAACCTATAGGTTCCATATCATTGCAAACAAAATTTCCATGACATGCTTTATAGATTTAAAAAAAATCCTAAAATTTATATGGAATCATAAAATACCCCAGGTCACTAGAACAATGGTGCCTGCTGTTTGACAAAAAGGTCAAGAAGACTCAGTGGAGGAAAGACAGCCTGTTCAGCAAATGGTGCTGGCAAAACTGGAA
Source organism: Eospalax fontanierii (assembly GCA_035773235.1). Classification (NCBI taxonomy): domain Eukaryota; kingdom Metazoa; phylum Chordata; class Mammalia; order Rodentia; family Spalacidae; genus Eospalax; species Eospalax fontanierii. The sequence goes on from CM069543.1 coordinate 15,594,356, forward strand.
CTCTACCTGCAGAAGAATGAATCTCAGCCTCATCTTTCACAGTTCATGAAAGTCAACTCCATGTGAAAGGCCTCAATGTGAAACTGGAAATTTTGAAACTATTAGAAGACAACATAGTCAGTACCCTAAAAGACATAGATGCAGATAAGGCCTTTCTAAATGGGACATAAGGTGCTCAGGAATGAAGGTAAAAATCAATAGGTGGAACCTCATTAAACTAAAAAGCTTCTCTACAGAAAACAAACAAAACAACAAAGACAATAAGAGAGTGAAGAGAAAACCCATAAATTGGGAGAAAATCTTCACCAGCGACATGTCTGACAGAGGAACAGAGGATTGATATCCAGTATAGATAAGGAATCCAGAAGAAAATAAATAAGGAAACAAGTGACCCAATTAAAAGATTGGTAGGGATATGAACAGAGTGTACTTAGAAGACTAAATAAAGATGGCTGTGAAATACCTTAAAACGTATTCAAGCTCCTTAGCAATTAGGGAAATGCAAATTACAATCACTTTAAAATTTCATTTAAACCCCGTGAGACTGCCTATGATCAAGCAAACAACCAATATCAATTCTGGAGAAGATTTGGGGAAAGAGGAACAATCATTCACTGATGATGGGATTGCAAATTCATGAAACCACTGTGGAAAACAGGAGATCTATTAAAAAACTAACAATGGATCTACCGTATAATCTGACTTTACTATTCCTTAGCATACACTTAAAGGACTTATCCTGCCACAGATAGACTCATATCTATGAATCCTGCTTGCTGCTGCTCTTTGAACATCTAAGAAATGGAAGTGAACTAAATGTCCCTTAACTGATGAGTGGATAATGAAAATGTAGTCCATTTACACAGTGGATTTCTACTCAATGATAAAGACAGAGGAAATTATGAAATTTGCATGTAAATGGTTAGAACTAGAAGCTATTCTATTAAGTGAAGTCACACAGATTCACAAAAACAAACGACATATCTTCTCCCTCATTTGTGGATCCTAGCAGTAAATCCTTATATGTGAATATGCATCCTGATGTAACTGCAGGAACCAGGAAAGTGGAAAGAAATCAAAGGCATACAGGAAAGAAGGGATCTGAGAGGAAAGGACAGTAGGACACAGGTGTCCCTTAGAGGAGTGGGTAAAGTGAGGGTGCTTAAATAGAGGGGAGAGTGGTGGTTATAAAAGGAGCCAGGAGGATAAAGAGGAGGAAAAGCTGCAGGGGGCGGGTCATCGAAGGCAGGCAATATCAAGGGAGAAATGGGAACAATGGAGTATTTTTACTGGGGAGCAAGGAGTGCGGATTAGGCAGGAAGAAAGGGAATTTTATGAGCTCAAAAGTCGACTGAAAAATTATACATACAGTATGTCTGTATGAGCCATGTGTATATCTGAAGGTTACATAACAAAAAAACAGTGCAGATGGGAGGAATGTCCAAGGGACTCCCCAAATTAACCAAGCTATTGGCATAGCCCTTACTGCCTCCCAGAACTTGAAGATAAGATAATATTGCTAAAGACAGGCCATATATTAGACACAGGACTTGGCACAGTGGAGCTGGAACTAACCTGGAAGCCACTTTTCCTGAAGACTAGTTCCATAGTTTTGGTGGAAACTGTGTAAGCTGCTACGGGATGGATAATCGGATGGTCGAACCCCAGATTTAAGGACTAATGACCACAACAATGACCAGCACAGCAAACTATATTCGACTGGTTGTGGCATTGTGTCATATGGGAAATCAACACCTCCCTAATTAAACTAAAACCCTTCTCAATGGGAAGGAACTCACGTGGTACTGTAAACATAGCCAGGCACTATGCATTGCTGAAAGGGACATCGATCTAGAGGAAACCCTAAGACTGTCAAATATAATTTCTTGCCATATGCCAAATACAGATCTGTATATTTGCAGACAAGTATTCCAGTCAGCACTTATCATATAATCTTCTTTTGCACAAACAGAGACTATTACAGAGTTCCACAACTGATCACACACAGAGAATGTGTTTTTGAGATGCCCAACCCTAACTGACACATCTATAATGAAGCATCTAGACCTCAATCTCAGGGAACTTAGTGGAAGAAGTGGTAGAAAGAATACCAATGCATCTCTCAACTCTGGTCAGCAAGGCTCCCTCATGCCGTAGAAAGCCATGAACACAAAGGGCCACAAATGGCCAAAATGGCCCTTTCATGATCATCTCCATGTCATCAGCAGCAGAGCTGATGTATGAGCTAATCTATGAAATCTGTAAAGTCCGTTTGAGGGCTTTGTTCACTTGGATATCTCCAATATCCTATGGAAGTCCTATGTCCATACCCTTAAGTTCAACATTATTCTCTGCATTTTTAAGCATGTTCAGCAAAACTTCAGTATCTTTTGGGACCTTTGACTATGTATCCTTCCGCCCTGTTTGGCCTGGACACACCGACTGACACCATCATTATGTTGCTGCTAGAACGGCACACATTGCTTCTATAAACTGATATCTTCCAGCTACTCTGTCAGTTTGGGGATATGAAGGACGTAACCGAACCAGGATAGGTGGGGAACCAAAGATGCATCTCAAGACGTGCAGTAGGATATTAAGTAGTACACTCTTCATTTCATATTTGAAGATTGTAAACTTCTAGTAACTTTAACAAAAGCCATTGATATAAACTTATCTTAGGGCTACTGGTGCCAACTTTTCTCACCATGTATTTCAACTTTGATATAACTATGTACATGATGGTTCAGTCAAGAATTTCTAGGGAGAGAAATTTCTTCTGTCTCAAGAAAAGAAAATCCTACTGCAGTTCTGTCTTCAGCCCTCTATTTCTTTGTGAGTGTACAGATACTGGTAATGCTCTCCCTACCTGCCACTGTCCTTTTATTTTCTTTAGAAGATATTCCTTCAGTAAGGTACTTGTATTATCTTTGTATTTGACAACAAATTATTATTTAAAGAAATCTGAAGGTGGGGACTCGGAGATACAGCTATGTTGCAGAGGAGTCACCTACCATGGTTAGGCAATCAGTTCATTCATCCCACCACAGATAAAGCCAAAAGAGACAGTAAAGCTAAGAACTTCTGTTTTGAACTGGGATTCAGAGTTATGCAGTCCAGAGAAGACTTTTGCTTACATTTATCTGCTATAATACTATAAAACAGATGTCTAGTGTTATAGGAGGAAATTTGGTCTTTAAATGAAAGCATTTTAAGAACAAATAATTCATAAAATGAAAACAGAAAGTACTCAGTTTTGAAGAAAAATTCCCAAAATTCTGGACTTCAGATGCAAATTTTCAACATAGAATTCTTTCTCATGTTTACATCTGTCTTCGTTTACCCTAAGTATCCTCACTTTTCTAGGTATCTTCATAGACAATGAAATTTACCAGTGTTTCCCTCAAACTCTGACATTTTCCAAAGCCCAGTGCTGCCTACTGTTATAAGAAAGTTAAATTTTATTAAGAATCTGTTGCAGTTTTAATTTATAAAACTGTATTTTAATTTAGAAGCATGAAGTTTTTAATTTGTGTTGTGGTTCCATCAAATTAATATCCTTCATTCTTTTGATAGTCTTCTGCCAATCTTTATTGTTTATTTGTCTTACTGTACATCTACCTAAAACCTTTCTTTTACTACCCCTCAGCATTAGAGTTTAAATTAATTTTCATCTCATCAGACTTGCTACATTATTATTTTGAGTTTTTAAAACAAATCTCAGATATGACATCAGTCTCTTCCTTTCCCACAGGTTTCTGTATACCACAGATATTACTAACCAAATCTTCATGTCTTCATCCAACACACTGAAAATAAAGTTGAATAAAGATCAAGAATGAGCCTTCATATAATGTCTCTAGAACTTGGTGAGTTATTTTGTATAAATTCCTTCCATCAGGTGAGTGACCACATCATGTCTTTAAAGAACACAATTTTCCCTTCAGTAACTTGAAGATTTTGTTTCTCATTTAATTTCTTCTCTGTTCCTTCCACCATTTTTTTTCTAATAGCAGAAACTCACATTTTCTAGAAGAGAGTCCATAGTATGTGTTTTGTGTTGAAATTTTCCCCAAATAATTTTGAGGCTCTAGTTTGATTAGCTCAGAAAAGACTTGCGAATAAATTTGTCTAATCCCAGGACAAACTGATGACTATAATCTCCTTCTTCTTTTGGGGTTACTGTGAGTTTAGCATGTGTTTTCTTGTGAGGGTAACATAGTCAGAGTGAGGGTGATTGTCTTCCACAGAAAAATAAACTTGTTTAGGTTTAGGGGTAGCAGTAAGCAAAGACTAGAGTCTGATGCCACTGCCATCCAGGATCTGTTCTGTGAGCTGCAGTTTTAGGGTTTGAAGTTATGTGAAGAAACTGACATTGACTGCAATCATCTGATAGCGTGTGCCTGACCTGATCCAAAGTGTTTTGGATGTTATAACTTGGAAATGCCTAGGGAAAATATTTCTCTGGTTTTGAAAGGAAAGAATGTATACAATTCCTCAGTTTGTAGGCAAGCCTGAGGTCTCCTAACTCTTACTCAAATGCTTACTCACATAAGAAAGTCAAATGTTGAAAAGTCTGCTGCTACTGTTCAATTCGCTCTTTTCCTACCCTAAAACCCTTTTTATTTTTAAATTTTTATATGTATGAATATATTGCCTGCAAGCATATAAATGCAGTTGTGTCCTGCATTACCCATGACAGTCAGAAGAAGGCATCAGATCCCCTTCGAACTGGAATTACAGACAGTTGTTAACCATCATGTGGGTGATAGGAATCGAACCCGGGTCCTCTGCAAGAGCAGCCAGTGCTCTTAACCACCAAGCTGCCTCTCTGGCACCTTTTCCTACTTAATATACTAAAATCCTGTCAATGTTTTTCAAATCCTTCTTTCTCCTATACTCACAGGAAATAGTTTTTAAGGTTTGAGCACTTTTGTTGATAACTTGAATTCCTTTTTTTGTTTGTTTATTTGTTTTTTTTTTCAGGAAATTTTACCTACATTTTGAATTTTGCAATACTTTGCATTTTAAAAATAAATTGTTTCAAGGAAAACTACCTCATAAATCATTTAGGCATGAGAAATGATCTCTCTGAACTTTCACATTTGTTTGATTGAATGCTTAATGTTATCAATGCAAGGATTTTGTTTTCATATGTGATGTTTTGATGTCTCTTTCATAGAAGAACTGAGAAAACACACTGGAATTTAGTATCTTTGTGGATTTTCTTCTACTGAACTATTTTCTTCAGCACTCAGGTTTTTTTTTTTTTTTTTTAAATTGAACTTTTAGATACTCCAACAGAGAACACTATTTGGAAAATGAACCAATGAACTACTACAATTTAGAAAGTGCTAGAAGTCTGTGACAATGGCTGTAGAAGAGGTATAAGGTTCCCAAATTAATCTCAATAGACTAATTATGGTCACTTATGTGTCAGTGTTGTTAACTTTTTTCATTGCAAGGAAAAGTGCTAACTTCAATGCTTTTCTAGGCCAGTTGAAGACCCAACATAGCAGGAGGCAGCATTCATTTGAAGTAATGTGCCAGTGAGAGAACCTTTACAGACTAGATGTGCAGAAACTTGAATATCATTTTGATTAATTGGTTAATTGAAATGCTGCTACTACTGTCCTTAAAATCAGAAAGAAAGTAATGGTTATAGTGTTGTCAGCTAAAAAGTAGCTGGCTTCCAACAGTGAAGTTTATAGGATTTTGCATTTTTTTTCTATAAAATATTGTTCACCAGCAGGGGAGACAGTTTACCATAATAAGGTAATAAATATTTTTGAAGAAACATCCTTGTGTCTTATTATAATACCTGATATTAAACTCAGAGGAAAGACCAAATAAAGCATAGATCAAGTCATAAATCTTTGCTCTTTTTCAAAGGATATTAGCAAATTCACATGTTAAATAGAATTTGTCACTATCGCCTCTGCAGAGTGAGTCTGGGCTATGGAAGAAACAAACCAAAATGACAAGGGACTTTCAGTCTGAATCTAGTACCAAAAAGTAAATACACGATTGTGACAGTTTGTTGAATATTTCTTTCTCTGTGTAAATATAATAAGGATCATAATCAAGAAGGAAAAATAAATCAAGGTTCATATGTTATAATTACAAGATAGATGTTAAAAAGCTACAGAATTTGTGATTTAATTAAATGTTCTTTTTTTGTAGATTTAAAAAATAAGATCAAACTACATATCAAAGAACACATTTTATTTTGACTTCAAGTTCAAAAGTGCCACATACAAAAAGCTTTAAATCAGATTGCATTATCACATAAATACAAATCCTGTAATGCCATATAAATCATCTTGGGAAATATAAATCTTACACACAAAACTGTCCTTAGAATTTTGCACAAAGCAGTATTAAGGGTTTCAAAGCATGAATAACCAAGTTTTGTGCTATATAATTTATTCAAGAGAATATATTGTTTATACTCATTTTTTAATTAATTGTATAAAGATGGAATCTGGAACTATAACACAATTGTCCTTTGCTATTGAAAATTACTCTTTTGGAATTTTCTTATTTAACAGTAGTTGAGAAATCTGAATTTAGTGTGCATACTGCCTTTGATTCATTTCACATTCCTGAACAAGATCAGGGGAAATGGTTCTTTTTAAATGGTTGTGCCAGAAATCTCTACATTCTAGTATCCAAACAGCAACTCTTTATGGAGTATCTTTAATTTATGCAGAAATAAAAGTGTGACTGTGAATACCCATTCTAGGTAGGATGATGCTGATGACTAGCTCTCTTGAAGTTCAGTCCTGGTATGCCAACAGAGAAACATGAGAATTGGTGGTCAGAGCTTCGGTAAAATCTAGTACAAACTCCTGTCTACTCAACTGATTAAGCCAGCATAACTGCGTAATGTCCAAGAATAAAATCCAACTGATAATGCAATTGTAAAAACTGTTATAAATATACCCATATATCACTGTTATGTAATTAAGTAATTGAATCTTAGCACCCAATCCCAAATGGAGGAGAACTAGAATTATAGAGAGGGGTACACAGGGGTCTGCAGCTGCCTGCAGAATGAGCCATTACATCAACTTGCTATGTCATTCCATTTCATAATGTGTGTGTATACCTTACCTGTACTGAAATTTTTTTATTGTAAAAGGCATAAACACACACCCAATTACATAGGGCCTGTCTCTATTTTTTTCAGTCAGACATGCTATATTTAAAATATCTCACAATTTTTGAGCCTAAACCAAAACGTCGCCATATTTATTTCCAGACACAGCTTTTATGTTTATGATTTTGATCTGTAATTCCTTGGGAATCTGTGATGTGAGAGAACATTTCATGTGCTTCGGACCATTTTGTTTTTCCTGAAGAAATGTGCATTCAAGTTCTTTCCCAATTTTATAATTGGATAACTCTCGAATTTTTGTTGAATTCCAGGAGTTCCTCGCACATCCTTCTGTTTCGTATGCTCCTTCTTGTATATAATGGGTTAAGACTCCTGTTATTCAGACTTGCCCCTTCCATTTTGTACTTTTCACTATCTACTCTCATCTTCTTACTCCTCATTTCGAGGTTTTTAAGGAGGTTTTATAGATTTTTTTTTTGAATGAGGTAGTTTTGTCCACTTCTCTTTTAACCCTTTCTACTTTTACTATAGTTGAACACTCATTACCAAATTCAAAGTCCTAAAACATTGTGTGTTTAAAACAATATTTTTGTTCCAAAATATCTTCATTTACTCTTCTCTTGATTTAAATTTTATATATGGTGATATATCAGGGCCTACCTAACTTTAGTCCTTCCCATGTGTGCGTTCCTTAAACCAATTGTTGTCTAGATCACCCTTCTATACTCCATAGACTTGACACTATAATCAATAATCATTCAACTGTGTCACTAAGGCTTATTTCTATACTATTTTATTGGTCATATGTCTGCCATTATGATTGAAAAACTTGATTTTAGTCACTGTAATGTTGTATATGCTTTAAAATAAACAAATCATAAAAGAAGACGCCAGATCTTTATATTTGGTTTTCAGTCCAAAGACTCTTGTGTTCATTCAAGTTTCTTCAGAATTCCAACTTACCTGTGGGGTGGTCTGGAGTGGTCTCCTGTCTTCTGTCTGGAATAGATGAACCCCTCTTGTTAGAGTTTGTTTTTCCCCCGCAATTTTGTCTGCTAACATCAGTTTCACTAGAATCAAGAACATATGAGTTTCGAGGAAGGGGCTTTATGGAGATCGGCTGGAACCTGCCAAGCCTGGCTGTGCTGTCTTCCCTGGCCACTGGGCTTTCCCGGTTTGCTTTTAACCAGATGCAGACCCTTCCATAACTCATCCTCAGTACTCCTGATCTCATTGTATTAACTCTCACATTCCCTTTAACCCTACGGGCCAACACCTCCCAAGTATTGTCAAAAAACAAAACAAAACAAAACAAAAAACAAGTAAGTTAAACCTCTCCAATGTTGTTATTAATGATTCCCTCAATTCTGTAAATGTTTTTATTTTCTAGCCATGTGTCTTAGTTTGCCATTGATTGTTGTGAAAAAAAAAACACTCTGATTAAAACCAGCTTGGGGAGGAAAGTTTTTTCTTTTTTCCTGCTTACATCCCTTCCCCACAGTTCATCATTTAGGGAGCTCAAGATTGGAACCCAGGCCAGGAACCTGGAGGCAGGATCTGGAGCACAGGTCATGGAGGAAATCTGCTTAATTGCTTGCTCCTCTGACCCCTGCTCAACTTTATTTTATTTAGTACAGAATAGCCTGTCCAGGGGTGAAACCTTTCACAGTAGGCTGGACCCTCCCACATCACTCAACAATCAAGAAAATTGACCATAGTCCACAGGCCAATCCACTGGAGGCAGTTACCCAGTTGAGACTCCAAGAAGTTGGGATCTCCACTGAAACTGAGGCTACAGCCTCATCAATGGGCTCTTCGGTCCTCTCCTTGTGTAAAGCCTCAGATTCACTCCATCACCCCTGCGATCCTGGGAGTCATCACTGCAACCGAGGCTATGCTTTCACAAATGGTCTTTGCTCTCCTCTCACAGAGCTGAGTCTCATCTGCTCTCTGTGACCCCGTCATGCTTTCAACACTAGAACAATGCAGGAGGCTCTAACACATGACTAAGTCCTGCTTCCAGCTTGATATGTAGGCTCAGGGCCCCTCTGGACCACATCTTCTGTGTGCTGATCCTGAGGAAATATTTCCAGAAAAAAAAATGCCACAGTGATACTGGTCTCTTGTTAGTTACAGGTGATTTTTCAGTCCCAGGCAACCAGCATCAATTGTCCCAGTAAAACAAAGGTGTCATTTCAGTTCTGCTCCCTTCTTAATCACAGCTAATGCTTCATCTCCAGTGACCAGAATCCACAGATCCTCAATTACAATTATCACACATATAGCTCTTGTAGCCATTGCCATCTAGCCTGACTCTAATCTCTAAGGGGCCTCTGAAATGCTTTTAGATTAGCATCTATCTGGCCTTGTGTGTAGAAGTCTCCAGTTGGACAGCTTACCTAATTTCTTTTCTGGAAGGTACTTACCTATTTTTCTGTGTATCAGGTTGGGAAGTGCGTACATCTACCAGGCTGTCCTTTTGTTCTCTAGGGCTCCATACTGAGGACCAGATCTCTGTCAGTAGATCACATCAGATGAGACTGAATCTAGCACCCTAAGCATACTCTTCAGCATTGAAATTTTGAACGGAGTCCACTATTCTCTTGGTGCAGAGTTGAGTGTTTTCTCCCTATTCCACTACGATGTACTAGCCTTAGGGAAGGACCTTCACCGTGAAGCTTGGCAGTGTTTCTTCCATTAGTGTTTCTATCTTTGCTTCACACTTGCCGAGAGAGCTGCAGTTGTTAGACTAGCTTCTAAAAATCTCGTGTAATCATTTTAAGTCCTTTATGCTTGAGAAGTCAATGTATTTGAGAGGAAATGATTGATTCCTCTGTAGCTTTTATGCCAATGTCACTAAAGAGTATGCATTTCTTTTAAGAACATGAAGATAGCATATATCAGGCTAGAGGATGAAGATTCAGTTCATTTCAGACGTTCATAAATCTACTGTGTTCTAAAATCTTAATACATACATGTACATACATATGCATATTTGTACATTCAGACAGACACAAAGACACACAGGCACACAGCACACACACACATACACATACACATACATGAATGATAGTAGCATACAAAACCTCTTATTTCAACAAGTAACCAATTCAAAAATTATTAACAAATATTTTTGACTTACATGGAAATGTGTTTGAGAAATTTCAGTTTTCTAAAAAGAGGGAAAATAAATGCACACTTGGTTAAAATATATAATATCTCCTTAAGGCAATCCTTAAAGAAGCACTTTCATTGTTTAAAAAAATAAAAGTTTGTGGCTGGAAAGATGACTTAGAGGTTAAGAGCACTGTCTGCTCTTCCAGAGAACCAGGATTCAGTTCTCAGCGTGAACATGGTAGCTAACAACCTTCTGTAACTCCAGTTCCAGGGCATCTGATGCTCTCTTTTAGCCTTTGCTGGCATTGCAAGATGTAACCACACTTACATACATACAGGAAAGAAAACTTTCATACACCCAAAATAAAACTAAATAAATAAATATGAAAAAATAACGGAATAAAAAACAGTCAATCTAAATTCATTAGCTGTATGTTGGTTTAAATATTTATGCCAAAAGTAATCATAAAAACTAGTAATGTTCTAGAAAATAGGAAATCAAAATTCAATGACTATAAAATATTTTAACAAGGAGAAGAATTTAAGTGAGAAACAACAGGGAACATAAGAAAAAAATCATAAAATACATAATATAGAGAGGATTTCATAAGTTTTCTGAAAAACATTTATTGAATGCATCCCAGTTTTCCTAGGGTTCCAGGTAATACTAATGTGTGAATATGGGAGAGTAGCTCTGTATTTCTATTGTCATAATAGTAATTTTAAATACAATGCTCTACTTTTATTTTAGTTGTGACTTTCCTTTCTTGCTACAGCAACTTATTTGTGGCTTTATTTTCTAATCTATTAAAAGGTTCTGAGAGAGAGAGAGAGAGAGAGAGAGAGAGAGAGAGAGAGAGAACATACAGATGGACAGGCAGATGGATAGGCGGACACAGATAGTGAAATTAACACCCCTAAAAATGTATGACTAATCATAAATTACAGATGTACAGTATCAGATCCTGTACCATGGACCTGGTGGGGTAAATATGCCTGTACTCAAGAAAGCAGTTATATCTTAGATCAAATGTTCATCAGATGTCAGACTTCAGAAAGAATGTGATGTTTTCTTTCATAATTTATGAAATGAGAATTTTAATTGCTCTATGATAAGGTTGTTTTAATGAGATAACAGGCAAAATATTAATGTCATGATCAAGTTGTGTTAAAGATTCTCCCTAATCTTTTCTTAGGTATGAATTCTGAGACATGAATATTAGCATAATAGTTATTACTACTAAATAGCAAAAAAAAATTAGGCAGCAGCATAAATCTTAGCATGTTTTCTTAAGTTCCAGTTTCTCATGTCATTTCCTCTTACTTTGGAAAATTATTCTGAATTAAAAATATAATATTGAAATTAAAACCAAATTAATAATAAGAATAAAACAAGATTATGTATTGGCTATTGTGACATAATAGTCTAAAATGTTAACCAGAATAATATCAAATGTATTGATTTGTTGTTCATAATCAAGTTATACCTATAACAATCTGTATCTTTTGAAATTGAGTTTTGCTTGCAAATAAAATCAAGGTTGAGGAATAAAAATGTGATGATGTCAAATAGATTAGATTGAACTTTTCATACAGTTTAAAAATACACATGGATTAGGGAAACAATTTGTTTACATGGCACAGGCTCAGAACACAAGATATACAGTGCTCTGAAGAATAAGGATTTGATTAGTCAGTATTAAAATATGTGACTAAAGACATGGAGTGAAGAGATTTCAACTTCTTTTTAAGTATTTGAAGCAAAGTAAAAATGTTTCGGTTTGTACTATAAGAATGGGATGTGTTTTATTTTTATGTTGAAATTGGCTAAATTTAGAAATATTGAAAGTTTTTTTCAGGTAGAAGTTTGGTCCAGGATTTAAGACACTGTTTACCTCTAGAAAACTCAGTTTACTTGAATCAGGCTGTCTCCACACAGGCTGAGTGTGCATTCATGTCTTCTGAAACACACTGAGTGTCACATGGAAGTTAAGATCAGAGGAAAGCTGGCTAGTGCTTTATTGCACTATACAGTTCAATTATATGAATGCATTATCAAAATTTGCTACATTCACAACGTAGCATCAGACAACATATGAAAATATATTACTTATATGCAAGATCCTATACTTTAAGTGAGTTTGTTACATTAACAAGAGTGATCCATGATTGAATCATTTCATGATTGAATTTAAGGCAGAATATATACTACCTAGACGCTATATGTTGGTTAACATCTAGTGCTTTATAAACAGTGCTGTGCCAGCAGAATCATGGCTGCCTGCCTTTGAATTTTAGAAGCAAGTCACTGTTCAGAAGTACAAAAGTCCATTTTAAAAGAGAAGTACTTCTATTGTAGTAGTACTAGAAATCTATTTTAAGATTGTGATCATCTGGGTGGAAGATGGTAACTTAGTTTTAGACTACATATCTAGAATGTAGAAGGTCTTATGCTTGATATCCAACACTTCTAGGGAAAAAAAATCAGTAATATCAGCATATTGGTAAGCTGAATTATGAGATGAAAACTGTAAACCAGGTATTCTGGCACATCTTTCTAATCCCTGCACTCAGGATATTAAGGCAGCTCATGGGTTCTCCATAATGTAAGGTTAGCCTGGACTATAAAAGTAAGGCTAGCCTGGAATACATAGTGAGACAAATAACAAAACAGATTATGATGTCTTAATATATTCAAATTTTATTTCAAATGATCATAAAACAAATTATCCATAATTATCTGAAATCATATTTAAGAGGGAAAATAATTAATACACAAATAAAACAAATGGCCCTGGATACCATGAGCTTTGCTTTCCCATTCAGTGATTTTCTCTATGTCCTCGGTGTGGCCACTTGTTCAGGCTGTACAGTTTGCCATTAAAAGTTTTTCTTCTCATTCTTCATAAACAAAAAATAAAAAGCCAGTTCCCCATATTAATTTTTATCTGATGTATTTAGCACTAATGCTTATAAATTCTCATGACCAATCCTTCCATGATTATTTACAAGTGTTTTGTTTTGTTTTTTTCTAAAGCCCCACTCATCACTGAGCTACAACTTTTCAGGCCACACACTTTGAATTTTCTTCTTTATCGAACATTGTTGCATGAACATTGTTTGTTCCCTTTGCTTAACAAGATCACTCTCTTTAAAAATAGTAAAAATAGGACACGAGAGAGTTGTTATTAGTAATGCTTTTAGAGGAAATAAAACCTCAGGTTTCTAAAGAATCCCAAGTTGTCCTGATTCTAATATCTGTAAGAAGAGATATTCTAAATGCATTTGATGGGTATTTTATCAGCTAGGTGTATGTTCTTGTTAGGTGTGTGTTTGCATGTGTGTGCTTGTGTAAAGAATGCCTTATATTTAAAAACAAGTATGTCAGCCACTATTGATCAAGGCTATCACCAGATGAAGGCTATGACAGCTTCACATCTGCTCACACACACAGAATAAGTGTCTGTGAGATGTCAGTCTTAAAAGACAGATCTACAATGGAACAACCACATCTAAGTCTCACAGACACAGTGGAACAAGGGGTATAGAGAATACTAACACATTTCTCAACTCTCATCAGAGAAGCTTCTTTGTGCAACACAGGGCAAAGAACGCAAGAGCCATAACTGGCCAAAATGTAGAAAATAAGATACTGCAGAGTGTGGGTCCCTGGACAGGGCTCCTATATTAAACCCCACCCATCCAGGGCTCTGAGATCATTGTGGAAAAGCAAGTGGAAAACTACAAGAGACAGTAGAAGATGTGTGGCCATAGGAAACAGAGTCTTATGAGAACTTGCTCATAAGAACCTACAGCAATAGTGACAGCATGTACAAGACCCATGCAAAGTCAGTCCTTCAAAAAACTCAACACAGAACTGGGAAAATGGGAGGGAGGCTCCAACCCTAGCCAGTGGACTATTGGCAGCCAATTATTCCTGGGTGAGGGAGAGTTCATTTTCTTTAAGGGAGTGATGCTACATAGGCTGATGAGGCTTCAGTGAATGAACTCACACACACTGCAGGATATCTGGGTATACAAACATGACTCAATAGACCTTAACAAATATGACAAAATGTTTGAAATCCTGTGGGCGGGCTATTGCGGGGTGCAGGTAGGAAAGGGAGGCTAAATGATTAAGATGTATAATACAAAATCCGTAAAAACTCAATAAAAATTGATTTAACAAATGAATGCTCAATAGACAGTAGACTTAATGATCATTCACTTAGAATTTTCCCAGTTAGAATGGACATAACTGGGTAAATGTAAAAAAGAAAAGAAAAAAGAACAGGAAGAAAGGAGCAAGTCTTAACAGTTCTCCTTTCAAAGGGCTTGAGTATGACTCAGGAGGCATAACACATGGCCCATATGGACTTGTTTCATTACATCCAAAACTGCCAAGGTGCCCAAGTCCACAGTGCTTGAGTCTCTTGTCATAGTCCATCAAAATACTGGCAGAAAGTCACAAAATCAAAGACGATAATATTACCAGTTCTAGACATCTGCCAGTGTCTGCTGAGACGGCATATTAAAACCATGTGCAAAGGCAAAAACAAAGCAGAAGTCACTCCAAGCACACGTGTAGGTATGTGGGGTCATGTGGATCCTCTCGTTGGCTGTGACCATGTTTCTGCGTGAGCTGTTCTGCACAACATTCAGTTTCAATATGATTAATGCATGTTTCTCTTTCTCAGAATGTCTATTCTAGTATGTATGTGCTTTTTCACATTACAGAACATGAACACTTTCTTCCATCAGCATATTGCAAGCTTGTTCTTATAGATTCATCATAAAATCCATAGTTCCACGAGGTAACACTGTATGTGTCAACCTCAGATAAGATCACTCAGTGGAGAACCTAGTTAAGACCCTTAGTTATATGAAAATCTAAAACCAAACTGTTTCTTTTTCTGCTCCGAACATTCATTAAGAGAAAAGTATATAACTCATCCTACAGGAAAAATGCAGAAAATAGATTTTACTGTTTACAATGTATCTCAATAATTTCACTTAGCAATAAACGTATCTACTATAATTTAATTAAGCATTTTTCTAGTACTTTTTAGTTGTACCATGGTAAATATGGACATAGCTAAAATTAAATTCTCAAATTTCTTCAGAATTATAAGAAATAAGAATTCTCTCTATATATTTCTGTCTCTCCTTTTCCCATCCCACTGTATTTGTATCTGTGTATATGTGTGTATATCCAAAGCACACTTAAAATTAACATACTAAGATTAGTTTTTTCATTCAGATGTGTTTAGAATACAGCAATATTGGGAGGGAGGGAGAGGCTGCAGAGATGTCTCAGCAGTTAAGAGCATTAGCTACTCTTGAAGAGGATCTGGGTTTGATTCCCAGAACCTACATGGAGGCTAACTGTCTGTAATTCTAGTTCCAGGGGATCCATTGTCCTCTTCTGACGTCAATGGGAACTGCAGGATTCTGGTGCACTTACATGTAGGCAGGCAATACATTCATTCATACATAATAAAAGTAATATGAAGAATGCTCTAGTATGTGCCAGATGGACATAGGTACTTCATGTCTGCTCCCTCGGTGTTTATTAGACATTTACTGTATGCAATATGTTAGATACATTATTAAATTATTTAGCACTATGACCCTAGGGCATGAGCACTACTATTAATGTTACTTGAAGCTATATAAAGTGGAAATAATAAGGATTAAAAGGCTTATCTGTGAGTGCAAAATAACAGTCCTCAGAGTTCTGCACTTTAGAACTCCAGAGCTTACTTACCCTGCGTAACCCCAGCTCTGGACTATTGGAAACACATTTCTCTCTTTTCATCCATCTTGTCCCCACCATCACAGCATTACTCTACTCTGTGCTCCTGTTTGACATTTTCATTTCATCCATTAATGATTTAGGGCAACATTTTTTTTCTGTGTCTAATTTAATTCACTTAGCCTAATGTCCTTATTTTTTAAGGTTGGACATTATTCTATTCCTTGTAATACATTGTTTTATGTTCTGTCAGAGAGGTCCTTGTTCAGCTATGCTTGTTGCTGGCCTTTTCACAATAACAAGGAAAAGGGAACCACCTGACTATCACTCAACCAATGAATAACTGATGAAAATTAGGTACATTTACACTTTGAGCTTCTGCTTAGCAATGAAGAGCAATTGTTTTTGGATGAAGAGTGTTAGTAACAACAGAGAGAGGAAGCCTGTGAAAGGCCATTGTCTGGACGAACACAAGTTAGAAGGCAATTTCTCTTTCCACCTAGAAGAACTTGATTCCTAACTGCCACATACAAAGTGAGTATTGAACATTTGAATTATATTATACTTTAGATTATAAGTTCTGAAAAATTATGTTCCAACAGGAAACTGGAACCACAAATAGACAAATCACTATGAAGCCGAGAATTCCACTTTCCTGACTCCTCTAGATCAGATTAACTTGCCTTTCTTTCACCTGGAGGTCAGAAGAGAGTGTACATTCTACCAAGAAGTTAACGGCACTCTGATCTCTCTTCAGACACTGAGCTCAGAATTTGATTTAAAATATAGTGTACATTTATCAACATTTGATACACATGATCCTAATAAAATTATATTATGTTACATTTTATTTTGCTTCTGTCTCTTAAATTCATGGATTTATTATTTGCATAAACTTTAGGTCATCTTTCCTCAAGATGAAAATTATGAACAAAATCACAAGGTTATGAGAAATTAAATCTCTCAGAATAAGTATTAATGGAAGGCTTCAGGATATGTGTACTTCTTCAGGAAAAGGAGTCAGTATAAAGATGATTTTAAAATAGAGATTAAAATTAAATTTATTTTCAATTTTAATTTTAGAATAATTTTTTTAAAATTTACACATCAAAATTTCTATAAAATTATATATAATATATATTACTGAAATGAAATTCAGAATATGAACATCTATGTAGTGTTTAAATCAAGACAAACTTGTCTATTTTCTCAAAGGTAAATTTTTTCATTAATTATTACTTTTTTTTAGTTTATTCATTCATCCATTTTAATTTGCCATGTGAGATGGAGACTTGTTATGTAGGTCTGGCCCCAGAGTAACAATAATCCTGTTTTGTAATTCTTTGCTGTTTATATTATCCCCTTCTCAGATATATATGCTATATGTTTTTAATCTTATTATCTAGTTTCTTTCCATTCTGTTCATTGTTCTGTTTCTGTGTAGACCCTTTTAACATGGATAGAATCCATCTGTCTAGTTTCATCTCCCGAGCCATCGGAGTGTGTACACAACCTCCTTTTATTCTGCTCCTGAATGGATTACTCTCTTCCTTCCCTGCTATCTTTTCTACCTCTGAGTTGGAGGTTCCAGGTGTGCACCATAACTGGCAGAATATGTGGAACTAGGGATTTGTGAAAAAAAGGCAAGCATTGTGCTAACCAAGCCCCTGATCTCACCGCAGAGTCTTGCTGCCGTTGTATGCCCATGATTTTGGTGTATCTCTTTTGTCTGCTATTAATCCATAAGACAAAAAAAATCATACTTTCACATACATCTTTTCATCAAATATGCATACTATGCATATATGTATGTGTATAAAAATGAATAAAGGAAAAATGATTAACTTACACAATTTTCATGTGGAGTGTACTTAAAAATATCAGTCATTAAACTAAGGAGCATAGGTTGTTAATTATCAAGACATTTCTAAGGATAGAAAAACATAGATTAATTTGAAAAGTTGGGGAGATATTTGAACAAAATGACAAATTATTATTATTTAAAATGTAATGGGCTGTATGTTTTGAACTTTTTAAATTTTTTAAGGAGTCATTCAAAAACCATTTAGAATAATTTTGCTATTTTAAGATTTGCTTTCAAATACTCACAAGCACATTCTTCATAGACTTGAGTTTTGTTAGAGAAAGCTAACATATGCCCCCATCTGAAAGCTAGAACTAACACAGATTTAACTAGAAACTTGATTTTAATGAATATTAATAGAGAGTATGAAATATCAATTGAAACCTTTACTTTTCTTTTTATATATTGAAAACATTTCTGTGTGAAATAAAAATATTAGTTTGATTTCAAGTAGAGAACACTAAAATTTTAATTTAAAATAATCAATAAGTAACAGGATTACTTCATAGTGCTTTTAGTTCTTAACTGACACAGTATTCTTTATGATTTGTAATAAGTATGAAGTTAGAAAAGAGGATTCAACATTGATTCTCAATCAGTTGAAAGGATTACTGTTTTCTTTGGCATAGAAACTTGCTGAGAAATTCAAGATAGAGTGGTACATTTTAAAAACTGTAATTGCTGTCTTGAAAACACACACAGTTGTAGATTTTAATGAAGCCTTTCAGATGAAAAATAAATTAATTGGGAAAATAGCTCCTCTAATACCATCTATAAAATATTTGAATATCAAAGCACATTTAAAAATAAGAATTACTGTAGTAACAGTAAAGTTTCTATTGGAATGGTTCATTTTTGTCAATTCAATCTAGAACTTGATTCATTTCAAAGTGTTCTGAGTTCTTTTCATTGTGGAAGAATTCCTCTTTTTCTCTCTGTCTCTATTCCATATATATGGTAGACTTAGTTGACTAACACCAGGACTTTGTTTATTTTTAGAAGAGGATTACCAAGTCATATCAAGTATGATATGGTCTTCATTTATGATTATTTGGCCAATTCTGTAAGTCACTTCACAAACTAATAAATTATTTTTATTTTATGTATTTTATACATATGAGTGTATTGCCTGTATGTATTTAAGTGCACCCATGTCATGCAATGCCTGTGAATGTCAGAAGAGGGTGTCAGATTCCCTGAGAGGAGTTATGGGCAATTGTTAACTACCATGTGGGAACTGGGAATCAAACACAGGTCTGTGGCAAGAGCAGTCAGTTTTCTTAACCACTGAGTCATTTCTCCAGCTCTACAAACTAACAAGTTCTTCTTATGGAGTGGTTGTGGTGGTTTTAATGAGAATGTCCTCCACAGGCTCCAAGTATGTGAGGAATTGGCCTGTGTCCACTTCTGGGCACTCTTTCAGGAAGATCATGGAAACTTTAGGAGGTATGAACATGCTAAAGGAAGCAAGTCGCTGGCACTGACTTTGAGAGTGTACAGCTTGCCCACTTCTAAGCTGGCTCTCTCTGCTTCCTGTGAATGCTTAGAGATGTAGGTCTCAGCATTCTGCTCCATCCAATGTGCAGCCGTACCTCCCTGCTAGGACATGTTCGAATCCCTCTGGAGCCATAAACCAAACAGACTCTTCTTTCTATAAGTTGCCTTGGTAATGGTGTCTTGTTTCAGCAACAGAAAAGTTACTAATACAGTGGCCTTCAGTAGGTGGGTATTATGGGTTGGTGTTAACTAGTTCTTCTAGGTAAGAATACAAGAGTTTCTGGCTGTTGAAATGGAAATTTTGGTAAAGATATATATATATATATATATATATATATGTACATATATATATGCACATATATACACGTGTGTATATATATATATATATATATATGACTTGATATTTATTCAAAAAGCTTAGGAATTTGTACTAGTTATTTTGTCTTGTTACTATGACAAAATTCCTAACAAAAAACAACCTAAGGAAGGAAAGGTTTATGTTTGTTTAAGATTTGATGAGCAGAGTGCATCATGGTGAGGAAGGCATGGAGGTCAGAATGTAAGGTTTTTGGTCATGTTGCTGAGAGAGATGAATGCTGGTGATCATTTTCTATTCTGTCAGTTTTTATTCAGTATAGTCACACAGACCACAGGATGGTGTCCCCCATATTCGAGGTAAGTCTTCCCTTCTCAGTTAAACCTCTGTGGAAAAGACTTTACAGGCACATTGGGAGATATGTCTCTGAGGGAATTCTAAATCCAGTCAAGTTGTCAGTTAAGATTAATCATCTCAGTTGTGTACCCCATACAGAAAATGCCAGGCTTGATTCCAACTTCAGTTCCACCATTTTATACTCAGATGGCCTTAAACAAATCATTTATAACCTCAGTTCTAGATTTTTATTTCTTATCTAAGAAAGTAGTACCTAATAGAAAAATCTTTGAGATAATGCACTTGAAAACCAACAACACAAAATATACATGCATGGACGAATTGCTGTAATATGGGAAAGTGTTAAGAAACTGAGATTCACTTATTACATTTGCCATCAAATGAGATCATAAGCATACAGTTCAGAGTGGAGATGACATGTCATTGGCTTATGGCGTGACAGGTATTGCTGAGATTTAGGGATGTTATTGGAGATTAGGAAGGTATAATTGGTTAATATCCACTGACAGCCTTGAGGCTGTATTTATACTACGTCCAGAGAGAAAGAGCAAAAGATACATCTTTGGAGTCTTCCCCCTTCCTCCAATCTGAAACATTTTAAGGATTCCACAAATATCAGATCACCATTGGCTTCTGCAACTAGTGCCAGTCAACCATTGAAAGTGAATTTTTCACTCAGACTGGTTGATTTTCTGGCCCATTAGGACAGCTGATTTGATTCAGCCAAGTTTATAGACCTTAATGCCCCATGCATGTAGATTGTCCTGCCAAGTGACAGCTGGCTGCAGCTATAGGTAATCTTTCATGGAAGTCTTTTATCTCGACTTGATATGTCCCGGCTTCTAAGGGGGCTTTGGGTGAGATTGCTATGTGGACTTCAGTCCTGGGAAGTTCATCATTAATTTGGATGCTGCAAGGAAGAGCAAGAGAGTTAACAACTTTTGTTTTTTCTTTCACTTTTCTGGATGACAATTCTCTGAGAGGACCTGGTTCAGCTTTCACATTGAGGTTCTTGTTTCAAAGAAATTAAATTCTAAGCTAGCACGGGTTTGTGTTAGAATGGCTTTGAATTTTAAAAAAAAAACAAGCGATGTTTTTCAACTTTTCTAAATTAAAGAATACAAAAGAGGCCTGTAGGTCAAGAAATCAATAAGGTGGATAAACAAATCTAGTGATTTATTGAGTCTAACAAGTATGTCCACAATGATCCAATTATGGTGAATATATAGAGACGGATATGTATCCATTACTGTCACTGCAGTGCTAAGATCAGAATAAGAATTTGGATCTTAAGCAAGCGCAACAGCAAATAATAAGCACGTGATGCAGTTTTACACCTAGGTTTAAGAAAAATATCTTGGCTTCCTTGTAGGCAAGATGACATGAATAAAAATGGGATTAATGAACAGCTATTGTACTAATCTGGCTGAGAAAGGAGTCAATATTCGATTGATACTGGTTCAGAGGAGAAGGTTAAAGTGTCAGCATAGTGCCCAATCATTACACATGGGACTAGAAAGTCATGGACAGGGACAGAATGATGTAAAGGGAGAGACTTAAAAATTAAGGCTTGACATGGAGTACTTTGGTGTTTACTTTTTCTACATATCAAAAGGAGATTGAAGAGCCTAGATAATAAACAGATCTGAGGTAGTAAAAAAAATTCCCTTTAAAAACTATGTATTACTTTTATTTTATATGTATGAGTGTATTGCCTGCATCAACATAAGTGTGCCCATGCCTGCATAGGTTAGGAGAGGGTGTCTGATTACCCCCAAACTGGACTTACAGAGAGTTGTTAGCTTCTGTGTGCTGGGAATCGAACCTGGGTCCTCTCCAAGAGCAGTCAGTGCTCTTAACCACTGAACCAGCTCTCCATCCCCACAAATGTTCTCTTTAGAATAAAATGATTTTAAAATAATCTGTACCTTGGACAAGCAAGTTGAGGATTGGGTAGTAATTAACAATCTTTGTTAAATTGTACATGAGAATTTTCAATCCTTGGTGTAAAGAACACAGAGAACAAGAAAGAGAAAGTACATAATGGAAGATGGTCAAGAACCTATCTTACCCATAAAAATATAAGATTAAGGTGGGGGCAGAATGAACAGACATAAATGAAACGTGAGAAGAAAAAAATGTGGCTATCAAAAGAAAAATGGAAGGCTCATGTTCCTCAGATAGTTATTTAAAACATCTCTTAATATGTATGGGAAGTAGTAACATTGGACTAATAATATCTACTCTGCTCTTATTAAGATCAATTCATTGATGAATTCTCAAATGCCTTATCTATGGAGTATGTATAATGGAAGATGCAAATAATGAAGACAAAATACAGCTTTGGTTGTTCCCCAGCCGAATCTGAACTTTTAATGCCAGAATTCAGAAGGCTGAGGCAGATCAGATGTTCAAAGACAGGACTAGTCACAAAAAAAGAAGAGGTAGAGGAAAAATGATACATTATTCTGATCATTCCTGATGGATTCAGCTTGCAAATTATACACAGAAAATCATTAGGAAAAGATAAATTTCTTTTAGAATAATACGAAATATGCTGGGTGTGGTGGTACATGCTTTTACTCCTAGCTCTTGGGAGGCAGATACAGGCAGATCTTTGTGAGAGGAAGGCCAGCCTAGTCTACATAGTTTGCAGGCCAGCTGGGGCTGCAGGGAGACCCTGTTTCAAAAAGAAAACGACAACAACAAGCCAACCAAACCAGAAATGTGAAATTTATTTCATTGCTAAGGCAATAGTTAATTCAATTTTTGTAGCAGGGGATTTTCAATTTGTTATAATTCCAAGGTAGTGCTAGATTTGGTATGGGAAAAGTGAAACTAAATCAGCTGGGAACTGTGTGGTGTAGAGTGCAGGTCCTTCACCTTCCATGTAGCAGTAAGTAAACATGTCCTTGGAGGAGCATTTTCTTCCCATCTTGGGTCAGTCCCTAGGATTCCTCACCTCCTAGTATGGTCAGATTACATTTTTGTACCAAATATAGCTAATAGCTAATAACTAGAGCTGCTCTCTGTGGGCTGACTTTCACAGGTCTAACTTTACCTCTCTTCTGTTGGCTTTGCTCAGTGGAAGCCATGCCAACCGAAAAGAGGGGGTGTTAGAAAGCAGCCTTGCCCATCCCTTGTTGGGCTGTAACCAACAATGCCTACATCCTAGCCATACCTCTGGCTTCCTTGATCTTCTTCTGGGATCAGGTCTAGCAGCTGCCAGGCTTCGGCATGGCAGTTACCATCTTCTCCTTTCTACAGATTCTCAGTTCTTTTTTTCTTGTACTTTGTCAATGTAAAACAGATCTCTCACCTCGAGAACATAGGAGAGATTATTGTAGAGCTAACATGAGTGGCCATTGGTCACATACACAGATTCTCATTGCCCTAAACATAATTCTTATAGTTACAAAATAATAGAAAATCATAAACGAAAGTATTTGTTAACTATGTTAGTGGGAACATTTGGTAAGTGTGCTATAAAAAAGTAAGGGGATGTCTCCTGCAGGGCTTAGACATTCTTTGATATCCTTCTCAGCTTTGAAAGGTTGAGTGGAGGACAGCAGTTCACTAAACTGATATGTTCCAGAAATTTTCATCTTATAGTCACAAAGATGGTTGGTGAGACACAGAGCTGGGCAAGGAATGGCTATGAAGGAGATCAACAATAGTGCAAGGTAATTTGACTTTGGATTTGCAAACTCCAGATTCTCCAAAATCATGAAGTTCTACTCAGTCTATCAGCCTTGAAATATCGTTGACCTGGGGCCTAGATAGCTTCTGGCAGCTCTAGTCATAGCTTCCTAACAAATTTAGTGGATTAAATTCCTTGGGTAGGAAGTGCAAGAATGTGTTCTGGTTTGCTGGCAATACCAATCTGGGGAAGAAAGGGTTTGTTTCATCTCATATCTCCCAGGTCACAGTTCACCACTGAAGGAGCCCAAGGTAGGAACTGGGCAGGAGCCCAGAGTACAGTTCCATGGAGGATAACTGCATACTGGCTTGCTCCCCTGGATCCTGCACAACCTGCTCAGTGGTCACAGTACTCACAGTGGGCTGGACACTCTCACATCACTCAACAATCAAGAAAATGCCTCATAGCTCTGGCCACATGCCAGTCTACAGGAGGAAATTCCTCAAGTGAGGCTCCCTCAAAGCAGATGTATCAAGTTGACAACTAAAGCTCTCCAGCACAGAATAGCTTCTGCTAAACCAGGTGAACGAATTGAGGTCACTTGTTCTTTCCTGGTAGCGCACAGAAGGAAAGGAGGACGAGAGCACCAGGCGGCTTTATCTGTACTTGCCACAGATAGTTGCAGTAATGATATTTTAAAGAATAAATGTTCACAGCACTCTTTCCACAACAGAAAAATGATTGAATTATGGGATCGCTTGGATTCAGAAATCGCAAACATAATTTTGAATTCTTAGTGATTTTTAAGACCACTCATGGGGTCCTAGCTGCCAACTGCATTATCTATGATGCTGCCATGACTGAATATTTTCCCTGGCATGCTTAATAAAATTCTGTTATCCTTCCAACCTCAACTCATTAAATGTGCCTGTATTTCCACTGAGCCATTTAAGCTAGGGCTTAGTGTTTCTGTTCCCACTGAACATATACAACTTAACTTCTTGAGTTTTCTCCTTTTCCAGTGATGTTTCCTTTAAAATGGGCCTCATATCTCTCAGTACCACAGCAATGTTTAATCCATATTTATGAGTAACTCAACTTTACTCCTCTTTTTTAATTAATAGTAAAGTCATGAAATGTGTCCAAGTTTTTACTAGGTAGGCACTTACAGCATGAGAAGCTTTTCTAAAAAGACTTTCTAACAGGGATATTTTACTTGATTGCTTGCAAACATTAAAAAATATTTGGTTTTGACTATGGCTCCTGATCAATCATTATAGTACTTATTGAATATAAATAGGATACTGAACAATCTCTTCCAAGAATCAATTAGAATAGATGTTAGAATCCTTAGAAAAATAAATTTCATATTAATAATGTACACTCAACCATTGGAGAAGTAGTATAGCTTTGCAAGCTTGCAGGATGATGGTCAGTAAAATGGATTGCAGGCATGTGTGCTGTAGAGAATTCATTATCAGGGAGAAGACAGGCTACGAGTAGAGCATTTCAGTGAGGAAAGGGAAGTCAGTGAGGGAAGTCACGTGAAGAATGACCTCATGAACTTGAACTAAATACTTAATATCCTTAAGCCTCAAATTCTTCAACTATAGCAGAAGGATAATGATCTTGAATAATGCTGTAAGAATAAAATAAAACTGAAGAAAGATAATACACAATTATCATAGCATTTACCATAAAGTTAATGCTGAGAAAAATAAAAGTAGATTTCTTTATTACATTATTATTATTTAATAGGGCTATTTGATTTTCTAGGCCCTTCCAATTAGGAAGGATTATTGTTAAATAATTAGTTACGGTTCAAAATTATATGTCAAGACATTGAAAAATAAATATGGTTATCTAATCACTATAAATAGACTTTTGTGAAATATTCACAATGTCCTTTGTGGTACATACAAAAATAAGACTCATTTATCAATATGCACATTTAGGTTTAGATCAATTTAAGGCTAGCATGAATATTTTCAAAGAATATCCAAATTAATGTTTAAAACATAAAAAAAACTGGAAATTTTATCCTGAAGAACTTAACAAGTGAACTTTATAAGTTTAAAACTATTTGGAGCATTCATCTTTGTAAAGAATAATATCAAATGGCAGGCAAGAGAAATTGCTAAAATGAATTTACTCATGTTAAACTTAAAATAATACATTAAGAATTTAGAGGTGGTCCTATTAGTCAGATTTTCAAATTTTTATCATCCTCCTTGTAGATGAAAACTCATTCAGATTGAACTCCCAATGTCACAGAACTGGCTAAAAAATTAAGATCAAAGGAATTCTGTTCTTAGTCATTAAAGTCTATGTTTGGATTTAATCCCTTCCTGGTTCTGAACAAAGAGTTGTGCTAAATGTGTAAAGTCTGTAATTTGAAGTAAAAGACTAATTCTAGGATCTTAGAAGTCTTGTCCTTTTACCTTTTTATTATAAATTAGCATTTGGTGCTATTTCTAACTTTGAGATTGTATATTCTAGCTAATCCCACAAAAACTGAAATAAAGAGAAACGGAAAGGGATAAGGTAGTTTCAGTTGTATTAGGAGAACTTTCACTGAAAGCTGCTGTCCTCTGGGACCTGCTCTCCTTCATGAATGGTTTACTTTCTTGGGTGACTTCTTTCAGCTAGCAGAAAGTGAAGGCATTTGAAGGGCTCAGGAATATAGCCCAAGCACAAGTGCCATGCAATCAATATCTTTTCTCAAGATATATTGAAGGAAGGAGTTCCTATGTTGTCTGATGACAGGATAGAGATGTTTGTCCTCTGTCATGCACAGAGGGATCAAGACATGCAGAAGTATGTCCAGGGGAGTGTGTTCTCCAAATGAGTGTTGTCTTTGACTATGTTTAGAAATGTAAACAATTCTTTCCATGTTGCTTCCTAAACAAATTCCAGACTCTGGGCCTAAGAACCACATATTTTCAAAACAATTCTGTTATCAAATTCTATCCACACTGAGCTGTTGTTTTGATTTTTTTGTTTGTGTGTTTTTTGTGATTGGTGGAAAGATAAAAAGATGAACATAAAAATGTTTTCATTAGTACGTTTGATATTTTAGTGGTTTCACACAAGACCGCTTTATCTAAATTAGCTATGATTAAAATCATTGAATATAGTTGTAAAGACCAGCATTGCACCGTCATCTTCTACCAAGGTACATGGCTCTCCAGGTGTTTCTCTGACTGCTTTTGCATTTGAATCTCTGCTCTTTCTGACCTGAATGATTCTTTCTAACCCTTGAAAAATGTCTCCTAAATTTCAGGTTTCATCTCAAATGCTCCTTTTACAAAAGTAAAAATATATATGCACAAAGGTGCATATGTGTGTGTGTGTGTGTATGCATGTGTGTGTGTATGCATGTGTGTGTGTGTGCAGACTCGGTGTGCTGTCTATGGGTATGTGTGTGTGATAGAAGCACATGTGACCTCATGATGCCTCTCTGCATTGATTTTGCACTTTATTTCTTTGATTCTGAGTCGTGGTAAAGAAACTTCGGGTAAAATGTAGATTTTGTTGCTTCTCCTGTCATCAGAGCCTCGTGTTTCAGGTGTTATCGAAAATGAATATCCAAAGAAGAATTTTGTGGAATTATCCATTTTTTGTCCCGGCTAATCTGGAACCTTCTGTCCTTGTATAGCTAAAGAAATCTGGACACAATCTATTTGTTCACTTTTATTTTATCAGCTGAACACAGTCCATTATCGCTCGGTATTTTCTGATAAAATACATAAAGTAAACATCATTTCCTACAAGAACCCAAGTGGCATATGCAAGTTGATATGGAGAATTTTCATAAAATTTTACATACACAGGTTAATATTTACAGGTATTCTACTGGCTATGTTAAATTGCTCACAAACGTGGAGCACTTTTCTCACTGAACTATTTATAATGACTTCTAAATGTTTTCCCTCAGAGGTTCAAGGTAATTCAGAACTATCCACGTGCGTAGGAAGTTTAAATTAGGTTTCCTAATATGCATTACCTAGCACTTATCTGCACTAAATTTAATCTATCACCGTATTACCTAATCACCCAGCTTAATTAGATCCTTCTGGATTTCTTCGTAATCGTTACAAGTTTTTCACTAACTTAAATCATTTTTGGTCATCAGCAGAAATTTAAGATCCCGATCATTACCTATGCCATCCTCTGGATCACCAGTTCTGTGGTCGGCCTGCGGTCTTCCTCTGGAGCACTGTTGGAAGCAAGAACAAGCCTTCCATTTCAAACAGTTGAACCCACATCTCTCTATAAGGAAGCATTGCTGTTTCAGGGAACTCTTCAAGAATGTTTAGTGAATTTCAAACATATATTGAAGTATATTTGCATGAGTTTATTTTGAAAACTTAACCCATTTTAGAATATTGCATACTTGCTTTGTTGAGAGAAGTTACAGACTTAAAGGAATAAATGAATTTTAATATCTTTTACAAAGTTAAAAATTTCATGTGCCTACAGGCTCAAGGGGAAAAGAAGAGAAAATGAAGATTTAATGAGGACCTTGCAGAAGTTGCTATGATCTGCTTGAGATGTCATGAGCAGCTTGTCGGAGTTGCTATAGTTTAGTTGGCTTTCATGTTGCAGAAATTGAAACACAAATAACATCTTTATCATGATGTGATTACCAATAGTAAATTTTATATATATATATATATATATATATATATATATATATATATATATATGGCAGAAAAGAAAAGTCCATCTCCTTCTTGGAGACAGAATTAAAATTCTTCCCATTAGGTTATACACTTTCTAAAATCAATTTTAAAACAACCATCTCATCTGATATTTTTGCTTATTTCTTCTTCTGTCGTTTTCTGAACTTTCTGCTTTGTGAGTTCAGGCCTCAGTGTGAACCAGTGACATAGAGTCTATGGCCAGATCCAAGTGTGTGCTTCTTGATTGAAGGATGGTGAATGAAGGCAAATGTTTCTCCCCTGAGTCCAAACAAAGTAGGAATCACTCTGGCTTTGCACTATGTGTACTCCATAAGGATGACCAACCCAAGCCATTCTTGATTTTGACCTCAGTACTGAATCCTGCAGAAGAGATCAAGCACTCCAGAATAGTATTTGACCAAGAGTAAGGAAACTTGGTTTAACATTCCTCTAAACAAGTTCATACCATCTCTAAGGCTGTTTCTTTTTAACAACAGAATCTATTACATACTCGGTCAAGTAAGATGGATAGAAGATGACATTAGTTCACATTTGGTGAATTAATTAAAAAACCTGTGCAAATAATGAGTAGATGTACATAATGTGTGCTTGCTGATAAATCTGTGAGTTTCAAAATTGAACAATTCACTCTTTTTAGTTGCTGTGCAGTTAGTTGTTTTTTTTTTTTAATTTTCTTCCAGAATCTTTTCATGATTTTTCATGGTGGGTTGAGAAGGTAAATTTTAGGGTGAATTCTTATCTCCTTAAGTCCAGTTAGTTTAGTGACAGCTTCTAATCTTTGCATTGTTTATTTCTTTCCAGTGTTCTTATTTTCAAAAAAAATCTTAGAATCTTATAATCTTAGAATATGGGAGTCAAAAAAAAAAATAGAGAAACATTTGTGTGATGAAATCTATCTTGGATAGCATTATAGTCTCCACACTGCAGTTGAAGAAGAAACCTTGTGAAGGGAACCGGACCTTATGGGATATTATTTTATTTCATTAAAAGAAAATTGATTAGTTAGAGGATAGAGAAGAGTGACATCAAAAAAAAGGCCTGTACAGATATCTTTTCACTAAACAACAATTGTTCTGTGCTCTGTCCAGTAATAAATATGCCATGTTCCCTCAAAACTCAAATATAACAAGGATTCATGTGCCCAGAACTTTAGAAGGACATAACCAATTTTATCCACAGTTTATAGAATAAGAAATAATAAGAAATGCAGGTGAAGACATGGTGTCCTGGACAACACTCACTTCCTTTCTATTTTATACAGGGAGATGCTTCAGGAAAGCCTTGCCAGGTTACAGAGGAGGCATGAATCTAGTAAACATATAAGCTGCCGATCGCCATTACAAATGAGCGGGGGGCTACTGGAGGGACGGCTCAGTGGTTTAGAGCACTGGCTCATCTTCCAGAGAATCGTTTTGAATTTCAGCACTCCCACGGCACCTAACATCCATCCATAATTCAGTTCCAGGAGATCCATCGCCCTCTTCTGGGCCCTGTGGGTATTGCAAGACACAGGTGCATTTCCATTCATGCAGGTAAAGCACTCATATGTGTGTCCTTGTAGATGCCCACACACTTGCATGTCCAAATGTGGGAAAGTGAGTCTTGAGTATCATTCCTTAGAAGTCATTCACCATTTTTTTTTGTTTTCTTTTGTTTAGAAACAGGTTTTTTCATTGGCTGGGAACTTCCCAGTTCAGCTAGGCATGGAGTCGGGATATCTGATTCTCTCTTCCTGCCCAGTGTTTGATAGGTAAGCACAAGCCACTGTATAGGGTGAATACTGATGACTGAATTCAGGTCTTTATATTTACAAGGCCAGTGTTTTAGCAATTGAGACTGAGCTATCTCCAGAGCCCATGTCCCACATCATTAGTACTTGCGTTAGTGTGGTACAACTATCATTAATGAATCATTGTTCATTCACTATTCACTGAAGTCTGCTCTTTAGATTTTGCTGAATATGTTACCAGGCTGCTCAAGGCTGTGTCACTTTCTTAGGTCAACTACTCTTCTGATGCTTTTGACATTTGATTACATATGATTTATTTACTTGTAGTATGACTGACAAGTTAAAATCACATCTATAATGTACTGCAATACTTGATTTTTTTATTGACATATATGGGCATAGATAAGTATATATGAATTATCGAATTATCATATGAAGCTGGTTAAGATGATTATCTTCTCAGATACGTTTTGCTTAAACCATAGTTTTAAGTAATTTTAAAGCATTCAGTAATTAGTTGTAGCCACCATGCACATGGATAGCTTTTCTGTTTAAGATTGTATAGTATTCAGTTTCAGCACTCATCATTGGTCTTTTCAGATTGTTACCATTCTTTAAAAACCAGCCTTCATAAATTGCATGTTTCTGAACATTAGTCTATTTTCTCTGTCTTATCAAATGTGTTGGCACATACTCATTTGCATCTGTTTCTGAAGATGACTTTTATTATGTTGTATCTATTGACAGTTTCCTCTTAGATTCATATTTTATTTTTCAATGTTCTCTTTCATTTTTTAAGTCTGGCTGAAGTTTTGTCAGTTTGGTTTGTGTTTCTTTAAAAAAAAAAAAGTATTGAAGAGTTTTGTCAGAAACTGAGTTCTCAAAGCACTAAGATGCCCTTGAGCCTCCATCCACAGGTCCAGACTGTGATCTGGGCCTTAGGGGGCAGGAATTTAAGTTGGAGTACAATATTAGTGTGGGACAAGGGACTGGTCTATGGACAATGGCCATTTACTGGGTCTCCTGTTTGGGTCATGGGGACTGCAGACTGAACCAGAAATCTGTGGTTTGGAAGGCTGCTAGGTACATGCCCTCCCTCCAGTGCAACATCTCTCTCAGCTTTGCTGAAGTTGATAGTTAGCTGCTTTGTTTACACTCCTAAATAGATGTCACATTTACTCATATTCATGAACATAATCATCACCTTGGAAAAATTTCTCTAATGTCTGAAGAGGCCTTGTGACATCCTGGTTTTCCAGAATACAAACATTCAGAACTATTGCATTAAATGCAATTAAATAAATGCTCAATGTTTTACTTATTGAATGGTTGTTTTTGCCTCTAAGTCAAAGTTTTCTACCTGAAGCATGAAACATTTTAATGTATATTTTTACTGAATTGTTGTACATTTCATACAAAAGAACTTAGTCAAATTTAGACACCCCCCATGAATGATTTTTTTTGCAAGAGAAAATATTTTAATGAATAACATCCCTCTGTCTTCAACCCTTATGAACCTGCTAAGTTTAAAGAATTTCTATGTTCTTTCCACCTGTTTATTATTCTGGCTCTCATGATCCCCAAACCAAATCAAATGTATTTTCTTGAGAAAATATTGCTGCATCTGCACTTAGCTTTTAAAAGCATTTCAGTTAAATAAATGAATAGATGGAAACTATATGTTGTACTTAAAAATGCATGTTTTAGCAGAAATTAATATTTAATATTTTTATAGGCAATTTAGTATAAGAACTAAAGTTTGTTCTGGATTTGACTTTCTGTTGCATAAAAAGTTTGGTTTAATATTCATTTCTCTTCACACTAAAATATAATCAAATAAACATCAGTCATTTTTATGATAAACTTAAATAATACAAAGATATTCATCAGATGTATTTCATAGCTATACTGAAAATGACATTTTGCAAGTAAAATACAATGTTGCATATAAATTATATTACTGCTTATGTTTTATTTGAAATATTCATTTTGTAAATACAATATGCCATGTAGGGAAATGACAATATTGTAATTGAACTTCTATGAAAAATCTTGCCTGTGAAAATTGTAGATGAGATCAATCTTATCTAAATTTTACAGGGGTCAGGGAAACTAATATATGCATCTTCTTTCATATTCTTGGAAGTGCATTATACAAGATATTACTGTCATTTCTAGATTTCACATTAATCAATAACATAGTTAGAAATATAGTACGTTCAAACAAATACTTGTTATTCTTCATAGAACATGCTGTGTGTAAGCTCATAAGAACTTTTGTGCTGTAAGTTTTTCTACAAGATTTTTTACATAATATATAATTGAATCTTAGATTAATAAGGGAAATAAAATGTATAAAATACTATAACTGAAAATGGATGGAAGCTTTAATGTGGAAGAATCTGTCATTGCTACTTAAATAGTTTTAATATTAATGATGTTGTAAACAATGAAATCATAATCATAAGTTTGTCTTTATGTGAGCAATAGACTAGAACGGACCTTAGGGCAAAAATGTGACATGGGACAAATACGTTCTGAGTGTGTTGAGCTATTGAAAGGGAGCCAAATGAAATAAGATTTTTAGTCTTTGCTTGTCATTATCAATCCTTTCTTGGGAGGAAGCATGAATTTCCAAGTCATAGGTATATTAAAAACCATCCATATCTGATTGGAAAATGTTAATTTTTTTCCCAATTTAGTAACTCAGACTGTACTAGTAATATTAGTTCTTAGAATTAATTTGCAGTGTTTTAAATGAAAATCTCTAGGAATACACAAATGAGGAAAAAAATAAAGTCAGTAAAGTTCGTAAAGAGTTTCTTTTTTACGTTTAAAAAAACCAGTGTTGTATGGATCTTCTAGCATTTCTTAGGTTGTCTAACGTTTTACAAGTGAAATGTTAAGGTGATCAAAAATGTCTTACTTTTAAACCTTTATCCTTCAAAGTAAGTGGAGATGATAACAGACCAAATTTAGTTTGGAGGAACAAGAACATTGTATTCTGGGATGAACAAAGCATACACATATAATTTCTGGTATATATTCTGAAAAAGACGGTTCCTGATTTCATAACATATGTGAGAAATAATTACCATCACAGCCCTTTACTAAACCCCAAGGAACTGGAAGCAAGAAATGATACAATAATAAAATACTCTACAAATTCAATATTGATACTAGACTTTGATATCAATAAGTTATGACCTTCATTGAGTTCATTACCTAGTGAAATATAAGAAACTCAAGGTACATATAATTCAGATCAATCCAGTTATTTACTAACTTCTGGTGTTCAAGGAGACAGGGAATTAGATCCAGGATGATGTCTACAATATAGATACTTATTACAAACACAGTGTCAGTATTAAGCTTGAGTTTGTTATAGGTTATATCCTATTCCTAGAGTTTTCTTCAGGCAGTCACATAGAAGAACCTCGTACTCAGGCAATGCTTTGCTAGGGGAGACAAGACTTGTGGTATTAATATGAGAGAAAGAACAGGTAGATTTTGGATACATAGATTAGCAAACTAAGTTCAAGAGGAATACACAGAATGCGTATTTGGAAAGGGTCAACCATTCTATTTATGTGTCAGTGTTCTTAGTCATTTTTAGGCATGGAGGTTTTCTGTTTCTGACTCCTAACAGCTGAACCTATGTGAATTGATTTCACTGTCATTTATTTTTATGCTGTTCCACTGAGAATCAGAAATAGCCACAGAATGCCATGACCTAGAATTTCATTTATCTGATACCTTCTTCTCTGCACATAGATGAAATAGAAATCATTTACTGAAATTTATACTATAGAATAGTAAAATAAGGACAAAAAACAAGCTCATTAGTTGAAACATCTTTTTTAACAGATGAAAAAATACAGTGTATGTAAGCATAATGGTAGCATTGCTTAGGAAAGTAAATGGGCTTACTTGTAATGAGTTTGTTTCAATGTATCTTTCAAATGAAACATGAGTAATTTGTTAACAGAATACATTTTTCCAAGATAAAATGGACTTATATTTATATCTTAAAATAAAAATAATTGAACTGAAAATTATTTTTCTTCAAGGTAGAAAATGCTGTGAATGACAGAAACTCCTCCTTCATGTTACTTATATATTGATAAATCATTAAGTAAATTTCATATGAATATCCAATAGAATATGAAAGTGTGGTGCTTTAAATGAGGCATGTCCCCCATAGGACCATGTCTCTGAACACTTGGTCCCCTGTTATAGGCAGTGTTGTAGAAGGCTGTGGAACCTTCATGAGGTTGAGCCTGCTGGAGGAAGTACATCACTACGTGTGTGATTTGAGAATTTATAGTCTTGCCCCAATTCCTGCGCTCTCTCTCATTCTCTCTCTCTCTCTCTCTCTCTCTCTCTCTCTCTCTCTCTCTCTCTCTCTCCCTCTCTCTCCCCTCTCCCTCTCTCTCATATCCTGGTACAGAGATAAAAGGTAAAGTATGATCAGCCACTTTCCTGTTCCTGCGGGGATGCCTTCTCTTCCGTGATGAACTCTGTCTCTCTGAGCCTGCAAATTAAAACGAACTCTTTCATCCTTACATTGCTTTTGGCCCTCGGATTCTTTTTACAGCAACATAAAAGTAATTTAGGCAAAGCATTCGTGCCTTCTATGTATGCAAATCTCACTAAGATTCTTGGTTATACTTACAAATTATTGAGTGATGTGGTAGGGCCCAGCGCAGTCAGTGAGGCTACCCTAGGCACATAGTCCTGTATTGTATGAGAAAGCAGGCTGAACGCAGACCAGAGGGGTAAGCTTCTAAGCAGTGTAGTTCCAGGGTCTGTGTTCCAGGTTCCTGCCCTGAGTTCCTACCCTGACCTCCCTCTTTAAGAAACTGTGACCTGGGGGATGTATGATAAAGTAACCCCATTCTGTCCCAAGTTAGTTTTGATCAGTGTTTTTATCACAACAATCAGAATCTCCAGTGGCTGGCCCCACAATTATGCACACATGGGTAGCATTAAAGATTTAGTGAATTAGCAGCAACAACAACAAAATCCAGAAGATAAGGTTGGGAGGTGGGCATAGGAGGATAAATGGGTAGAGTTTCAGGGGGAAAACAGAGAAGTTAATATTCGCAAACATCTGAAATTCCCTGAAACAAAGAAAACATTTAAAAATCTGTGTCTTTATTTGAGCAATATACTATCCCTTGTGTGGCAGAATTTATACAAAGTGTTTGCTTTGAGTAATTTCCTTAAGAGAATAGCATCCGTTGAAATAAGTCTGATTCCCAGTCTGATCCCCGGTATATAGAAAATATAGTGATCAGAAAACATACACATTAAGAAATTATTGTTTGTAAATTATATCTCTAACCTCATCAATGAAACATCAGTCTGACAGGCATCTTTGCTGATATTCTGAGAACAGATACACTATATTGTGAAAACATTATGTCCTTCTTTGTCTGCTAAGGATAAAATATAAGTTATGAGATTTAGCCTATAGGTGACTAACACAGCAGTTCAAGGCAAAAAATAACTTTTAATAAAGTTTTGAGTCTGTACTTGTTTTCCCAAGGCGCGATATAGATGTTATTTATAGTTTCACTGAAAAAGCTATTGGTGAATTTTCAGCATTTCATATAACTAGCTTTCTGCTTGGGAAGCCAACATTATATTCCAGAACCAACTAAGAATTTGTCTGTGACAGCAAGATTTTTAAAGAAGAGAAAAGTCTTTTTGAGAAATCCATAATTAAGCAATAGCAGAGCTGGTATGAAGCCAATTGCAGTTTTGTGAAATAAACGTTTTTACTATGACTACTAAGAACATATTTCTTCAGAGTTGAACAAAATTCAGGCAAACCAAGTGAAGCAAAAATCTTCAGTAAGTTTCCTCATTAGTGAACATGTGAATTTCCTTCAAAGTATAGATAAGGCAGCTATTACCCAGTGGAGACTGTGATACACAGAAGACACCATTGCTTGATATTGTTTAGAGACATATTTATCCTAGTCTTTAAGACCGACTTTCAAACAATATTCATTCTCTACCTGGCCTGTTTTATCTAATTACTTCATGAGTTTTTGTAAAGCTGAGGAACTATCTGGAAACCTCTGTAGAAGAATCCTCCCATTACTCCTTCCTCCTTCAGTGTGTTTTAAAACTTGCCTGTTGGAGGCAGTCATAGAGGCCCTTCCTAGGGACCTTCATATGCTAACATTTCTTCCATAGGCAAATATCTTCTATGACTCAGAATGTGTGGTGTCATCTCTCTCTCTCTCTCTCTCTCTCTCTCTCTCTCCTTTCTCTCTCTCTATGATATCTGTGTCATTTTATTTTCATGTTTGTACAAAAAATACACATTCAAGTGTCTCAAAAGAAGCCCTAAAATTTCAGAGGCCTTTCTGCCTAACTGTACAAGACATCCCATAATACATTTTCTTTTTTGTTCTTAGTCAGAGGATCCCTGATATTTAGCGGTGTCCATGGCAACCTAAAACAAAGATGTATCCTCATCTCCTTTTAGTTAGAAATGCACAAAATACTCATTCTGGCTAATGGGTTTTGATCATATGCATCTTGACGTATGTCTAGGATGTTTTCTTCAAGAGAAAATCCATGGCCTGTGTTAGTCTTTCCTGCTCATGTTGGTTGTAATGCTCACATAGTAATCTGCCCTCTGTCATCATGGATCTTGGTTTGGAAGCGATAGAATGTGTGGACACCTAATAGCAGGAGTGTCCATTCGTTATGAGTTCACATATGGGCCTACTCCAGAAGATCATCTTGGAACATCTGTTATGTTAGATCAGCCCAGTCTTAAAAGAGAGCATCATGTTGTGAATTCTTCTCAGGGTCAGAATTGCCGCATCATGTTCTTTCTTGTAACTTCCTTTCTTTCCTTGAGGAATTTTAATTGAATATAATGGTCTAACAAATTGACAGAAATTATTGGTCACTTCTACTGTCTTCCCCTTCCAAATAAGATCAATGTCATTGGAGCTAGCATGCCTTCTGACTGCATGACAATTCTGTCTCTGGGTTTTGCTTCTATCAATTGGAATTCTAAGGATTGCTAAGGAACCCTGTGATAGGACATTGCTCACCACAATTGTGTCTTAGAGTCTTGCTTTTGATTCAGTGATAATGTCTCTAGATAGACTTTTGACATAATATAATAGTTTATCTTGCTAATATCTCAGTGTAGGAACAAAAATAAATGTTTTGAAATTTCATGTACAAAAAATTATATAATCTAGGTTAGGAAGGCAAACAATTTCACCTAAAGAAGCAAATATCCATAAGAAAAGCACCAAGTTATAATGGAGATCTGATTAAAAAATTTGTATCTCCATTTTGAAGAAACACATTCAAAAAGGGCATGGTACTTGAAAGGATTGTAAAGAATTTTACAGTAGGTGTAGAAAGGAGAAGAAACCAAAATAAAAACTTCAAGATAGAAAAGAGAGACAATGAACTTCATAAAATGAAAGAAATCTTAGTTTAATTATCTTAAAGACTATGTATGAAAAAGAAAGAAATTTTCTAACATGGTGGCACATGCTTTGATCCCAGGATCAGGGAGGCTGAGGCAGGCAAATCTCTGTGAGGGGGAGGTAGGTTTAGTTTGCATAGCAAGTTCCAGGCCAGCTACGGCTACAGAGAAACCCTATCTCAAATAAAAAAGGTAGAAAGAAAGAAGAAAGAAAGAAAGGAAAGAAAGAAAGAAAGAAAGAAAGAAAGAAAGAAAGAAAAAAAAGAAAGACAGAGAGATTACATGGAGAAATACATTGGCGATATTTCCAAATCATGTTTGGAAGACGCTCATATGTTTCTGCATTCACACTCAGCACAAACCTTGGCAATCTTTGAACAGAAAGTTAACGTGACAGGAGTTTTGTTTCAAGCAGTTTTCTCTGGCAGTAATGACTAGACACTTAGGAGGTCGAACAAGGGAAACTTCTGAACAATCTCTATTTTATGTAGTCTGCCTCTTTTTTCTATGACTAATTTTTAAAATACTTGAAAGCAGTCAACATATCTATAAGATGTCCCTCAATTCCTACAATATGCCAAATGTCAAGTAGTAGTCTTTCCAAAATTTATTCTTCCATTTTAATAATTTCAGAGTTGAAGAACATGATTTATTTGGGGAAACAAATGTCTGGGTGCCAAGTCCCAAATTAACCTATTTGAAAACAAAATTTGTGTTGTCTCTGGGCTGTTTTCCTAATGAATTTGATTTCTGTGTCTATAATTGAGACATATTTTGGTTAGCTGGGGATTGAACTCAGATCTTGGTACATGCTGTACAAGTAATTTATCACGTCACAGCCACACATCAAGAAAAAAAAAGATTCTTCTGTGTGCACTCAATTACACATACAGTTCATGAATTTGGAAATAAAGAAACAGAAACTATCACACAAGTCTGAATTCATCCTAGCTTAAGGTAAGTTATAAAGAGACACATGAATTGGAGAGAAAGTGGGTGAGTGCAATGCCATTGTCTATAATTCAGCTAAATAAAGAAGAAATGAGGAAAGCAGACTACAGTAAAAAAAAAAAAAAGAAAATAATCCTTGATGAGAGTCTATGTTCATATCATTAGATCAATCTCTTAAACATCCCTCCAAGGTTATACTTAGAATCCCACTTTTCCAGACTTTTTTGACTCAAATAAATAACTTACCCCTGAAAAATACTATTTTAAGAGACTTCACAAGTTTTTCTGATGCAAAAATTGTTCCCTTTGGTACCTTACCCTAAGGCTTCCAAACTTCACTGATAAACTATTGAATTCCTTGTAAATTTATGATAAGCCCAAGTTTTAAAAGTTACTAAGACATCCCGCTGTGATTGTCAATTTCATGTAACAGCTTGACTTGGAACAATATACCCAGAGTGTGTATATGAAGATGATTTTTCATAAGATTAACATTTGAAATAGTAAATATAGTAAAACAGATTTCCTCTCTAATATGACTTTCAGGTAGTCAGTTAAAGGTCCAGAATCAAACAAGGAAACAGCCCTCCCTCAAGGAAGGGAACTACTGTGTCTGAGTACATGACCTGGGCCATCTTCCTGGTTGTTTCCTATCTTCCTGCTGGAGCCACTACATGCCCAGTGAGTTTCAAGCTGGACCAAAACCTTTTGAAATGGAACCACATCATTGGCTTTTCAAGGGCTCCAGCTTGCCAATTGCAGATCATAGAACTGATCATTCTCCATATTAGAATAAACCAATTGCTTATTCATCAGTTCTCATATACAAGTGTATGTACATGCAGGCACACATACACACATCTGTACAAGCTTGTACAATTACACCTAACTAAAAAAGACAAAATATGATTAAATGCTCCATAATCACCAGTGATAATGCATCACCACACACACAGAGTTTCATAGTTTGAAATGTCCCAGTTTTTTGTAGATTATTGGAATTATGGTATGTGTTTGCTCATAACCACATTATTGTAAGATAAAATTCTTTTCTTGTATTTTATCCAACCTAAGTCAAAGCCTTTCTCCTTATTGTTTTTACAAACTGTACAGTACTTTGGTTATGTTTCTAACCATTCACTCAAACTTCAGTAATAATTGAAAAGCATGTTTCCTTTGGACCTGCTCCATGCATAAAAATTAAAGGAATTCATCTACAAGTAGAAAATCTCATTATTGTACTTTTAAATTAACATATAAAATCATATGTAGTTTAACAATTTTTGCAGTTATTTCATTTTTGTGTTGGAGGGGTTCATGTGTGGGCTTGCACATGCATATGTAGAGTTCATAGGACAACATGCAGGAGAGGTGGCTCTCTGATTCTACTCTATGATTGCCAAGAATCAAAATCAATGTATCAGGTTTGGCTGCAGGCACCTTTATCCACTGAGCTATCCAGCTGACCCCACAATGTTCATCTTGAATAATATAATGTTTCCTGAATTTTGTGCATAAATTGGAATGCATGAAATGTTAGATGTTTATATTGTACATATTGGCAGAGTTTTGTCTGTTTTCTCATTTCTATGTGTGATATTGTAGGAATTTCATGGAAGAAAATCAAATGAGGAGATAGTACCTCAATCTTCTGTATGTTCTTTATGTCTGTGAACTCCTAATTCTAGTCATTTGATACAAAATGATCTGCATTGTATGTACAATCGTAAGTTTAACAAGTGATTGCTAAGCCCTTAATAGTTGGGGAATTTATATAGTCCTTAAAATGGTATACTTTATCAATCTGTCACATGCCCCATTTCTGTTTTATTACACCTAGATATGTCTCAATAAAGGACAGTCTGACTCTGCATCCATTTCAAGTCAAGAGTAGACCTGAACTGCTGGGAAACTGTTCCTTCAGATTTTCCTTATAACTATGTATTTGAGGAAGGGATTTGCTCATTCTATATTGAGAACATGTCTCCAGCATAAAATGAGTTTGTAAAAGCCAGACTCATCCCTATCTTATCTTATCTTATCAGAGAATATTGTTCTTTGAGCCCTAGACCTAGAACACTACAGACAACTACAGACAGTTTTCAACTTCTCATTGGTTGCAATGAAAAAAGCACTGTATGTAAGCTTTGATGCTTTGATATATGAAACATGCACATACATATTTATATGCTGTTTTGCCCAGAGGCCAGAAAGTCATGAGTGATTAAGGCCTTATGACCAGACCACAAAAGGAGCACATCACTTAGTGAGCTTGTTTGCATTATAAACAGGTATAAGATTAACTTTCTGGCTGCAAGGTTAAGCCAAAGTCATTTTTCTGTAGTATGTCCAATACACTTTTTACAATATTTTATTATTTTTTATTTTATTTTACATGTATGAGAGAATTACCTGCATGTATATGTGTACCCATGTCATACAATGCCATTCTGACTTGTGGAGGTCAGAAGAGGGCATCAGATCACTTGGAGTTGGAATTAAATAGTACCTGTGGGTACTAGGAACCAAACCCTACACCAAACACTCTGCAAAAGCTGCTAGTGCTCTTAACTACTGAGCCATCTCTCCAGTCCCAGCCTTTCCATATTGTAAAAGTTATTACCTATTACACAGTCATCTTTTTAATCATCATACTAAAATTCTGTGACAATGTTTTAAACATGAAATTGTAAGATTATTACTAGAATAATTCTACTCACAAAACATCACTGATATACAAGATACCTAGTGTTAACCAGATACAAAGAAACTAAGAATGCTTGGATTCCTTCAGAGTTTTTCCCATGTTTGGGACTAAGGTTAAACCTGAATTCATATCTATCAGTAATTTCAAAGGAAGAGGTCAGAATATGAAAGTTCCTCATTGTTTCAAGAACTAATCTTGCCATCTGTCAAAGAATCCAGGATAGTTTATTTTCTAGGCAGGTGTTGAAAAGCTCATGGTACTTGAGGAAATGTTGGAATGACAGTGTCCTGACACACTCTTAACACACAGTTCCTGTGGCATTATGAATGATTCAAGCATTCTCAGACTGCTCCATTGCTTCAAACATATTTTTTATAATGTCTATTCCTGTTTCTGTCCTGTGACTAAGCAGATAATCACAGCCATTTTTATTCAGTCAGTCACTTCTTGAATTGTTCTGTGTTGCCATGGGTATAAAAAACATCATGTAAAACACAATTCTTTTCAATAAACATTTGCTCTCTTTTTTCCCCTAAGAAAAAAAAATAGTTTGCTGAAAAAAAAAGACAGCTTAAGTAAAAAGACTTTCAGTGGACTGATGCTTCCAAAATTCCTTTGTAGTATTTTGGTTTACATTCCTTAGATTTTTATTTAAGGAAATATAACCCAATTAGCACACTTATTATTGTTCCTAGGGGAAAAAGTTCCCCCAAATGCCATAACCACATTTGTGTATTCTTGAGTGGTTATAGAAACAATTGTGCATAGATACCTTTTGCTGTAATTGTCATAGGTAAGTTTTTAAGATTTGTACGTTTGAGGTCTTAGACTACCTACATCCAGAAATAAATCAGTAACATTTTGCATCATGTGCTACAAAAAATCGATGACCACATGATGCTCCCAAAAGATCTTCAATAATATTACCAATTTTATTCTTGCTAGAAACTGAGAAGAATAAATGTAATGAGAGAGAATTTTCTCACTGTGTCATTTTGTAACAAATTGCATACAACACTTCCTCAGTTTTTGCTTGGATGTTATGACGCGATAGTCTCTGAGACAGTATAAACTTGTGCACCTGTGTCTTTAGTTATGTGTGTATGTGTTTATATGTGTTGATGTGGCTATATGTTTATTTCTATGTATATATGCCTATATAATTTTATATGTGCATATGTTCATGTATTTGTATGTGTGTTGTGTGTATGCACATATACTTATGTGTGTAAAAGTGTATGTTTTTTGTGTATTACGTGTGTTTGTGTTTGAATAGGTGTGTGTGTGTTTGTGTGTGTGCATGTGCATGTGTGCACGCATTTGCATGCTCCCACACTGGGAACAGAGTCCAGGTATTTCTGCAGGCACAGCAATCATTCTGACTGAGCCAGCTGCACTTCAGCCCTTCTTGGGTTTTCACTATTATGGAAACACAAGACTTGCAAATAGTAATCCTTCATTTAATCTCAATTATTATTTACTTGAATATTGTTCAGATAAGCTTTAAATTTAATATTACTTCTGATTGTATTGAAGGTGACATTTTCCTCAAAATTCAAATCAAAGTCTAAATAGCTAAATCTTGCCAAATCGTATTTTTCCTAAATTTTACACAGAAGCCAGCTGCTACACAAAGACTTTCACCAATGTATTGTCTTCTCCTTTAAACATGCCATTTCTAACTAAAGAAACAACAATTGTTCACATTTTGATATTAAAAAAACATTTTAATCTCTCTCTCTCTCTGTGTGTGTGTATGTAATCTGTGTGTGTGTGTGTTTACTGAACAATCAGATTAACATATCCATCAGCTCATATATTTTGTGGCACAGACATTCCAAATATAATGCTGTAGCCATTTTGTAGCACACATTTCCTTGCTGTTACCAAAAGTCATGATAACATAGGCTTCAAAACGTGCTCCTTCTTTCTAGATGAAACTTCACACACTTTAATCTAATATCCCTTTCCCAGTGTTAATCTAATATCCCTTTCCCATCTGGTAACTACAGCTCTCTTCCTTAGGAGACTGAGGAAAATATGGTGGCATGCATGCATTCAGTTGTCTTTGTGTGTGCATTTGTGCATACATGTGTACAGAGGCCAGAGGTTGTCATCAAGTGTCCCCCTCAGTTGCTCTCTGCATTTTCCCTTGAGACATGGTCTCTCATTGAACCTGGAGCCCGTCTTTTCCACTAGGCTGACTGTGAGTTCTTTGGAGTCTTCTCTCTCTGTCACAAACAGGGGCAGGTAGAAACAGGCACAACAGTACTTAGTCTTTGTGTGAAGCCTGGGGATCTGAATTCATGACTTTGCATTTATGGCAAGCATGTTGATAACCAAGCCATCTCTTCAAGTTAAGACTTTTTCAGATCCCACACTTATGTGAAATAGTGTAGCATTTATTCTATTGTGAAGGCAGATACTCCTGCATAAAATAACATTGCTCATATGCTTTGTTTTCAAACTACAAATCCAAGAAGTTTTACAAGTTCCGTTTCCAGTCAGGCTGATGTCACAACCTGGAATTCAGTGGGGTTCATGAAGTAGCATCAGCTTCTTTTCTCACAAGCCTTTTCACTATTGCTCTTAAATATACAGTCTTTTAGGAAAACCTGGTTTCACATTTAGATATGAATGTATTCCATAATGTATTTCAGCTCCATTTATTTTTTCAAATTTTTATTGAGTTTTATATATTTCATACAACAATTCTTAATCAAATGTTTACTGCCACCCACCTCTCCCCCAACCCGTACCAGGTCACATGTCTTCCTTTACACGTGTTAAGTAGCATCCAGTCAAGCATTAGTGAGATGCCCTTCAGTGCACATTTATCTACTGGAGACTGGTCAGGCTATCTAGAACTAATAAGCAAGGCATACCTCCCTCTCCTAGTAGTTATCAGTCTCCAGTAGTTCTTAGTCTTCGTCTGATCTGTCACCAATTTCTATTCCTCCAGTCTGGGCCCTTATCTAATTTGAGTTGATGTGGGTCCTGTGCTCAGTACCATCATTGTCACAGTTTGACATATGTAATCTTCCAGTTCCCTGAAAGTCTCTGCTTCAAGTTTATGAACTAGCCCTGACTCTTGCAATCTTTCCAACCCCTCTTCTGCAATAATCCATGAGCTTTAGATGGGTAAGGCTCTATACAGAAGTCCTATTCAGGGTTACATATTCTCTAGCCATTTAGTCTATAAAACGTGGATAG
Source organism: Eospalax fontanierii (assembly GCA_035773235.1). Classification (NCBI taxonomy): domain Eukaryota; kingdom Metazoa; phylum Chordata; class Mammalia; order Rodentia; family Spalacidae; genus Eospalax; species Eospalax fontanierii. The sequence continues at coordinate 15,638,799 of CM069543.1, forward strand.
TTGTAGACTTCTGGGTGCATAGCATTATGTTGTTTGAAGAAGAATCGCTTGTGAGAGATGAGGGACGCTTTAGTTTTCCCTCTACTCCTCATTCCACTGTGTTCCATGAGCTTTCCATGGAGAGGTCCAACCTTAGATGTGTCACCTAGAACTTGGCATCCCTCGTATAGTCTCTGTGTCTGACTGGTTGTAGAATTCTTCTGTGGCCTCCATCTGTTGTTGATGAGTGGTGTGCTGTATGTTTGTCTGAAGATATAAGGATCCATATTTACATATAGTAAGAAATTTCGTTTCTCTAGAGATATAATAGAGATGGGGTTCTCTCTGGGATCTATGCCCCCTCCAAGCCTATGTATTTGGCTGACTCTATAGTGCCACTTGTGAGTTCACTCCCATTGAGAGGGCTTTCAGTCCAATTAGATAGCTGTTGAGGGGTGTTACTGCTTACACCAATAGAGATAGTGTGCTGTGCCCAATGTTACAGTTAATAGAATTTACGGCTGGGTGGGACCATTGATTGATTTTTCTCTTTATCAGTTTGCATGTTATCATCTGGCATTATGGAAGTTAAGCTGAAATAGAAGGCTTCCAGGTCAGTTCCTGCTCCATTATTCCAAGTCCTGTACAGTCCAAGACAGACCAGTATGTCCTGTCTTCAGGAGTAGAGTAATATCTTCTGGTTCTGGGAAGATAACCAAGAACTTTGGGAACAGGCTGTATTATTTTAGGGTGACTTGGACCACTGTCACCAGCTACACAAAGGGAGGTACCTTCGTTCTGTTGCCATGTCCTTGTCAAACATCCCCCAGGTATACATATGTACTAATGCTTATACACAGTTTTTGCGTTTCTCAGGGGGTTTCAGGGCATCATATTTCCCTCTGGGTTCCCAGTCCTCCAAGATTCATTCATCTCTGCTCTTTACCCTCCCATCCGACCTCCCTCTTCCCTTTCCAGGCTCAGCATCCGCATTATCCCCATCCTTTCCCCATTAACACTTGCCTCCTTCAATCGTCCTCCTGACTCCCCTCAACCCCAGACACCCTCATCTCCTGCATGTCCCTCGCTCCTCTTCCCTGCCCAATTCCCTCACTCATCCCTGGTGATACACCCAGTATTGGGAGTTCTTTCATTTCTTTACATCTATGTAGTCCTTCTCTTTTCCTGGATCCTGGTGTTCTATTAGGATGTATGCCCACACAGAGGCGATGAGTGCCACAATGCACAAATGAGGGAGAGCATACTGGTTGCTTCTCTGCATTTGTGTTACTTCAGTTAGTATACCAATCTATACTTACATCTATTTACCTGCAAATCTCATTATACCATCTTTTCTTGATGCTGCATAGAACTCCGTTGTGTAAATGTACTACATTTTCATTATCTATTGGTCAGTTGAGAGACATTTAGGTTGTTTCTATTTCTTAGCTATTGTGAAGACAGTGGCAATAAACATGGATGTACAGGGTGAGTCCTTTGGTACATGCCGAAGAGTAGCATAACTGGATAATATGGTAGATTGATTTTAGTTTTTTGAGAGTTCTCCACGCTGCTTTCTATAGGGATTGAATGTGTTTACATTCCCACCAGCAGTGAATGAGCATTCCTCTTTCACACATCCCCTCAAGCACTGGTGCCTTTCAGTCTCTTGATCTTAGTCGGTCTGATTGGGGTAAGATAGAATCTTAAAGGGGTTTGTATCTGAATTTCTCTAATTACTAAAGGTGCTGAGCACTTTTTAGGAGTTTCTTAGCCATTTTTATTTCTTCACTTGAGAACATCATTTGTTCAGGTCTGTAACAGTACATCTTTTTTATTGGATTCTCATTTCTTTGCATTTTGACTTCTTTGCATATTCTGGATATTCTCTGTCAGATGTGTCACTGACAAAGATTTTTCTCCCACTCAGTGGGGTTCCTCTTACATTTCTTGGAATTTTCTGTGCTGTACAGAAACTTGGTAACTTAATAAAGTCCCATATATTGATTGTTGACCTTAATGCCTTAGCCACTGATGTCTGATTTAGAAAGTTCATTCCTATGCCTATAACTTGGAAGGTACTTCCTAGGTTTACTTCTAGCAGTTTCAGAGCTTCACGTTTTATATTGAGGTCTTTGATTCATTTGGGGTTGGCTTTTGTGCTGGGTGAAAGATAAGGGTCCAATTTTAGTTTTCTGTAGGCAGAGATCCAGTTTTGCTAGAACCATTTCCTGAAGACACTCTCTTTCCTCTGTTGTGGGTTCTTGGAAACCTTGTCAAATATCAGGTGGCTGAAATTGCATGTACTCATGTTTGGTTTTTCCACTATGTTCCACTGATCATCCACATGTCTATTTTTGTGCCAGTATCCTGCTGTTTTTATGACTATATCTCTATAGTCTGAGATCTGGTATGATGATTCCACAGCATTGATTCTTTTGCCCAAAATTGCTTTGGTTATCTAGGGTCTTTTATGATTCTATATTAATTTTAGTATGTTTTATCTAGCTCTGTGAAGAATGTCATGGATATTTTGATGGGCTTGGCATTAAATCTATAGGCTGCTTTTGGTAATATAGTCATTTTCATAATACTGATTCTACCAATCCATGGGCATGGTAGGACCTTCCATCTTCTAGTATCTTTCTTTATCCCTTTCTTTAAACACTTGAAATTTTCACTGTAGAGATCTTTAATATCTTTACTTAGGTTTATTCCTAAATAGTTTATTTTTGGTGATCATTGTGAGTGGGAGCATTTCCTTGAATTTTTTTTCTTATTGCTTGTTATTGTATATAAAAAGGCTACTGATTTTGTAAGTTTGCTTTGCAACCTACCACTTTACTGAAAGTGTTAAATATTTGGGAGGATTTCTTCTGTATAGTATCGTAGTATCTTCAAATAGAGATATTTTGATCTCTTCTTTTTCAATTGATACTCTTTTGATTTACTTATCTTATTGCTCTTGAAAGAGATTCAAGCATTATATTGAAAAGGAGTGAAGATAGTGGACAGCCCAGTCTGGTTCCTGATTTTAATTGGATTTGTTTTATACAGCTTTAATTATGCTGAGGTATGTTCCCTCTAAACCATTATTCCCTATAGTTTTAATATGAATTCATGCTGTATTTTGTCAATGGCCTTTTCTCCATCTCTTGAGATGACCATTTGGTCATTGACTTTAAGTCCATATATATGTTTTATTATATTTATTGACATATGTATATTGAACCATACCTGATTCTCCAGAATAAAACCTACTTCTTCATGATGGATGATATTTTTGATGTGTGCCTGTACGCAGTTTGTGAGTACTGTGTTGAGTATTTTTGAATCTATATTCAATAGAAATATGGGCCTATAGTTTTCTTTTTTTGTTGTATCATTTCCTGGTATGGGTATTACAGTGATACTGACTTCACAGAAGGAATTTGGGAGGTCTACAACTGTTTCTATGTTTTTGAATAATTTAAAAAGAATTGGTTGTAGATCTTCTTTGACTGTCTTGTAGAACTCTGCTATGAACTCATCTGGGTCTAGGCTTATTTTTAGTGTGGAGGTTAGGTATTGCTGTTGCAATTTCCTTATCTGTTATGGGTCTGTTGAAACTGTCCATCTCTTCTTGATTTAACATTGGCAGTACTCATGATTCTAGGTATTTATCCATTTCTTTTAGATTTTTGAACTTAATTCAATACAGCTCTTTAAATTATTCTGTTACAATATTCTGGAATTTTTTTGTTGTCTGTTGTGATGTTTCCCTTTTCATCTTTGATCTGTTGATTTGTATTTGCTCATTCTTTCTTTTAATTAACTGTGCTGGTGGTATCTATCTTGTTTAATCTTTCAAAGACCAGCTCTTTGATTTACTTATTTACTTTTTGTATTGCCTTTTGTTTCTAGTTCATCAATTTCTGCTCTGATATTTGTTATTTCTTCTCATCTACTAGTTTTGGAGTTGTTTTGTTTTTACCTTTTAAGAGTCTTGAGTTGTACTGTTAAGTCATTTACATGTGCTCTTTCTGATTTTTTAATGTAATCATTAACAGCTGTGAACTTACTTCTTAGGAGTGCTTTTAAAGTGTCTTAGAGGTTTTGTTGTTCTCATTTAGTTCCAGAAATTCCTTCTATTTCTTTCTTAATTTCTTCTTTGACCCATTCATCATTTACAAGTGTGTTGTTTAATCACCATGAATTTGTGTAATTGCTAGAACTTCTTTTTCTGTTGATTACAAGGTTTATTTCACTGTAGTTTGTTAGAATGCATGGGATTATTTCAATATTTTGTATTTGCCAAGATTTTTTTGTGTCCCAGAATGAGGTCAATTTTAGAAAACTTGCATGGGGTGCTGGGTAGAAAGTGTATTCTTTGTTGTTTATTTGGAATATTCTGTAAACGTCTGTGAGGTCCATTTCATGTAAGATGCCATTCAATTCAGATGTCTTTCTGTTTATTCTTTGTCCAGTTGACCTGTCTAGTGAGGACAGTAGGATATCAAAGTCATCCATGATTACTGAGTTGGGGTTAATCTACATTTGATAGTCCTGGAGTACTGTTGTTATGAAATTGGAAACTTAAGAGTTTGGTGCATATATGTTCATGATTGCAATATCCTTTTGATCAATTGCTCCTTTGATTAGAAGAATGTGGCCCTTTTTATCTTTTCTGATTAGTTTTCATTTAAAAATCTATTTTGTCTGATATTAGAACTGCAATGCCTGCTAGCTATGTCTTTTCCCAGGGGGCTTGAGACCATTGATATCTAATATTATTACTGTGTATTAGGTACTGTCTTTGTAATTTCTTTGTAGTTTGGCCCCATTTTGTGTGTCTGTCATTAGGTATTTCTTTGTTTTCTTTCTGTAGCCTCTTCGGCATACTCATTCCTTTCTGTGGTCTTATATCATTTTGAGTATTCTCTGTAGGGCTGATTTGGTGGACATAAATTCTTTCAGTATATTCATGTCATGAAAATTTTTCATTCCTTTTCAATCATGATAGATAGTTTTGCTGAACAAAGTATTCAGGGTTGGCATACCATGGTCATTTAAAGCTGGAAATACTTTTGTCCAGGCTCTTCTGGCTCTCATAGTTCACATTGAATAGTCAGCTGTAATTCTGATGGGTTTTCCTTTATATGTAACTTGTTTGTTTTCTCTAGCAACTTTCAATACCCTCTCTTTGCTCTGTACATTTAATGTTTTTACTATGATATGCTTTGGGGAGTTTCATGTATGATTGGTGTTCTGTGTGCTTCTTGAATCTCTATAGATGAGTCATTTCTTAGTTTAGGGAAGTTTTGTCCTATAATTCTGTTGAGATCTGTTAAATGCCATTGACTTGAGATTCTTCTCCTTTCTGTATGCCTATAATTAATAGATTTGGTCTTTTCATGTTGTCACATATGTCCTGAGTATTCCATCCCTATGTTTAAAAAAAATTACATAGTCTTTGCTTACAGAATTTAAAATCTTCAACTTTGCCATCCCGTCTAGATTTTCTGATTTTTCTTTAATTCACTCTGCCTGTGAGGCTTTCTGCTGTTATTTCATATTGAGTTTCTCAACTTCATGTTCATTTTCATTTGGGTTTTCTTCACTATTTCTTATTTGTGAAATCACTTTTCAAGTCATGAATTGTCTTTAATATTTCATTAACCCACATATTTTTACATTCTTGGGATTCCATCACAAACATTTGCCTTTCCTCTTTGAGTTCTTTGAGTTGTTTTTCTGTGTTTTCTTTAAGTTCTTTGATCATGTTTATGATTGCTCTTGTAAGTCTGTGTTTTTGTGTTCCTCAGGGGTGGTTCTTTTTGTAATGTACTTGAGTAGGACTAGTGGATTTGGGTGGAGGTATATTCTCATATTATTTCTGTTTCTGTCCTGCTGTCTGACCATATTGATATTTTTTGTTGATTATGTTTCTAGTAGGAACTTATAATCTGCTTTTTTCAATTTAGTTTTGGTTATGTTTACATTGTTTATGTAGCTTGGTTGCTTTTTGTTTAGGAATGTATAATAAACTGGTGTGTGTTTCAGTTTCTTGTAGGATGGTGGGCTGGTTTGGGTAGTTGGAATAGGGTAGTAGGTAGGCATGTCAGGTTATTAGGGGGCTAGTCTGTATCAGATAGATCAGAAGACAGTAGAATATATGCTAGGGAGTTTAGTTGGTTTGGGTTAGGAAGGTATTCCAGAGATCTGGAGGTAGGGCAGTTACTCAAGGCAGGGAGCTAGAGGCAGGAACTGAAACAGAGATCATAGAGAAATGCTCCTTACGGACTTGCTCCTTCTGGCTTGCTCAGCTGCCTTTCTTGCCTAGAGATGGTAACCTCCCACATTAACTAGAAATTATGAAAATGTTTCAGAGACATTGCCACAGCTAATCTGATGGAAGACACTTCTCAATTAAGTTTACCTATTCCCAGGTAACTATAGGTTAGGGACAAGTTGCCAGCTGATGCTAAGTGTGATAAATCCTAAGGTCTTCTCTTTGTCCAAGCTGCCTGCCAATTCATTTGCCTACTTTCAGCTGCCAGTGCCCTCAGAGGTCTTAGGAGTCCAGGTGAAGCTCAGCATCACACACATGATATCAGCTTTGTATCATAAACATTGCAAGAGTCATGGAGGCAGGACACCATAAAAGAATGGTAATTCTTATAGGCATACCTTCCAAAATAAAAGAAAAAATTTAAAGTTGCAGTTAATATCCAGCCAATCACCATATCCTTGGTTCCTACTTCTGCATATTAAACTATAGGTCAAAATATCCCAGAAAATAATTGCATCTGTGCTAAATAAATACAGTTTGTGTCATTATTCCCTGAAAAATTCAGCATAACTATTTGCATAGAATTCATGTTGCATTAGGTATTATAATTAACCTAGAGATTATGGTGTTCAGGAGGAGAACGGAATCAGTTATATGCAGCTATAGCATTTTATGTGAAAGATTTAAGCAGCAAAGGATTTGAGTTCCTGAAACTAACATTCCCCAGGTACCAGAAAACTGAATACATTAACTTAATTAAGAAATACCCCTACTTAGCCATGTTCAGCACATATTTCAATAAAATTTGAAAATACTTCTGAGGGCAATAACTCTTGTACAATCAGAAAGCTATAATCTATTTTTGATCAGGAAGTTTTAATTATAAACAAGAAGCTACATTAAATTATGAATCAAATGTAATAATAATGAAAATAACAAAATAAGCCTACCAGTTGTGAGGTCGTGTTAACCACCATCTGCTACACAAAGAAACTTCTCTGATGAAATCTTAGAGATATGCTAAGGCATAGGTAGAGCACTATTTTAAAGGGTAGTTTGGTACTATGTTCATTTAGCAAAATAATAGTACTAATTTCACACTTGTTCTGTGAGCAATCCAACAATGGGTTCTTGATCAGATTTAGCATGCCAGCCATGTGTTTCCTTCTATGGAGAGTACCTTAAATCCAATCAAAAGAAAGTACTTGTTTACCTCCGTAACATTTGGCCATTGTTGTACCCATGGCACCCTGATCATCATTGCAATTCACAGCATTCAAAGATGGATAATGCTTTGATTACATTTCCCCCCAGACCTTCCCATGCAGTGAGAGGTGTCCTCAACAATAAGATCTCACCATCAAGTTATTATGGTAAACCAACAGCAATGCCAAGAGCCAGTATTGTTTGGGGGTCTCTGGGAACCACTCCCCAGCATCTCAAGAGGAAGTATCCCATAGCTGTACTAGTTTATTTTATTTTGGGGAACCTATGGTTTCTGGGATTAGTATACTATCCAGTGTACGTTAATGCTAATTAAACTTTTATATGAGTCTATATGAAGCATAAAATAGTAGGTTTCCATGTAGATTATTCTTACCTCTTAATTATTTCTTCCCCAACCTACTCTTTGGAGGGACCTACCCTCCCAACCCTCCCCCACTTAAATTTATTTCTTCATCAATACCATTTTCTACTTCATACCACTTGAGTTTCACACTTATCACCATAGTAATGTTCTAATTTTCTGCGTTTTATAAGTACTCCAAATTAAACACACAAATCTGAGGATTGACACTAAGATTTATATATGAATGAGAACATGTGACATTGGTTTTTCTAAGTATGGGTTACCTCACTCAGTGTAATGTTTCCCAGTTCCATACATTTACCTGAAAATTTCATAATTTCATTTTTCTTTACTGCAGAATAAAATTCCATTGTATATAGAAAGCACATTTTCATCTTCTATTCATAATTTGTTGGATGCCTGGGATTTTTGCATGTGTTAGCTATTGTGAATAGAGTAGCTATGGACATGGATGACTCACATCTGATAGAAGAGCCAAGAATAAATTACTTTGGAGTGTTCAGATACAATTGACATTCATCTCCCAGCCCCTCCCCTAGGCTCAGGGACCAATCATGCAGAAGGGATGTGAGGATATAGTTAGAGCCAGGGTCCAGAGAGGACCAGAACAAGACAGTGTCCTATAGACGTGACAAGATCACTGTATTCATGAACTCATGGAAACTGTGGTTGTCTGCACAAGATCAAGCCCATCAATATGCTGTCATGGAATGGGAAGGGCTTCAGAGCCTCCGCTCCTAAGTAAAAAGCTATGGACAATTGGTGACTTCTGAGGGAGAGAGAAGAGTCAGTTTACTTGTGTGACTCTTGATAGTTAAACTGAGGTCTAGTAAATGGTGTAATAGCCAGGAATATATGGGTACCCCAAATTGGAGTTGATGAGTTATTAAACTGAAAAAAAGAAAATGGGAATTTGGGAATGTAGGAAACTTGTAAGAAATTAGAGGAAGGCTTGGTGATGAATATGAACAAAATATGATCATGCATTGCATGAAAATCTCAAATAATTGATAAAAATTATTTTAAAAATACAATAACAAAACAGCTTTATGTAGGTTCAGGAGAGAATTAAGCAAATGATAGACATTTTTCTTAATTTAACTTAGGCCAGAATCTTTTGAAAGCCAAAATTCATAATTAAGGAAGCATAGGAACCCTCTATAGAAAACAATGTCTTGATTCTCCTAGATTTCGTATCACTAAAGAAGAAACAGACACACAAAGTGATGCACAGCAGAACATAGGACATGTGTGATAAAGGGACATGATTATCAATATGAATAATTTAGTGTCCTGTTGAAAGTGTTTAGATAAGTATGGTTTATAAAAATAAAATCTTAAAACCTATTGGATAAGAAAGAAAATGCATACAAAATGCTATTTAGTAAAAGAAAACATTCCGTATAAATTCCTGGAATTCAAAGCTCACCCATAGTAAAACTAACCAAAGCTACTTTCTTTGCCTTATAAAGCAGTCATAAAAAGAGACCTAAATGACATAACTGGGAACTAGAGCAGTTGGATAGAAACAACTACAAATGTACCACATTTTAGAAAAATTTCCAAACTTGTAACTTAAGGAGTGCAAACAAAACTATGAAATTTTCCTTTTCATTCTAATAGAGAAATGCATAACTGTTGGAAATATTCAAGGCTCCCTAAAAGTACAGCATCATAACTATCTACATAGCATTTATGTTGTATTAGATATATAATTAAATTAGCAAATATGTGTGCAGGAGACTTGAACTGGTTATCTGCAGGTGTTATAGCACCTTGTGCAAAAACCTGAGACAGCAAAGGATTTGGTGAAAATTTGAAGAAATGCACAATCTCAAATAAGCTGCTGCTATATGTAGAAGAAAACTGATAATATCTATCAAAATGCAAGATGCGTGTTGACAAAGGGCCCAAGGGCTAGGAATTTGCCCTACTCCTATTTTTGAAAAGCATTGATATATTTATGGCCAAAGCATCTAAGACTGAATTCAGTTTATGAATAGGAACTATTGTTGGTACTGATAAAGTGAAAAATCAAAGCAGAAAATAAAGCCTTGAACATAACCGTATAATAAACTGCATTCACATCCTCCTTGGAAATTAGAATTAAGCATATATAAAAATCGCCATTGGTTGTTAAATTATCAAAAAATGATAAAATATTAATTATGAAACATTGTTATTGGATCATTACTTATAATAACACAAAAAGCACACACTGCATATATGCCACACCAGTTGAGTACCTGTCAACTAAACAACTGCTTTCTTTTCCACTCAAAGGACTATTGCTGAAGGCACTGAAAAAACATGGCACAAATATGCATATACTTATATAAAACAGCAAAACAATTTAGTATTTAATAAAAAGAAAATGTGGCATCCAAATCTATTATAATTTATTTTCTGTGAATAAAAAGCTTTCTTCTAAACATGCACACAAACCTGGTTTAATGGAAGTGTCTTTTGGGTAAGAGGTAGGATTAGAAAAGCTGTTTTTCTGAGTTTTAACCATTTCTCCATGTAATATTAACAGAAATAACAGAACATTTTGAAGCTTCTCCACACATAAACAATTACCCTTAAAGGATAAAATAATCACAAAATAAATGCTCAGAGGAAACATAAACTTTTTCTTTCTGAATCCATATATGATGGAGAAATCTTTCAGTGGCCTAAGGGATATTATGTATTCAAATTTGTTACAAGAAGAAAATGTTTTACATTTTCAATTTTCCTGAAAAGCTGGTCATAAAGCATCCTCTTTACTGACGTCTGTTGAACTCTTAAATGAATCTGCGGAATCCCATCCCTGTAATGAACAACACCAGGGGCTGTAGAGTGCAGACACCAAGCAAGCGCTCACCCTTGTTGAGAAATCGCTATAATGAGTCAGACTGCTTTGTCTTTCCCAGTCAGGGACATTTTATTTATTTATTTCTGGAAAGTCTCACCTTGCTGCTGGTCTGCTTCATTTGCACTGTATAAACTTCCATAATGAAATATTTTATCAGTTAATTTGACAAAAGACTAAAAGAAAAATACATCTTGCTTTGTATAATTAGTTTTAATTTGCAAAGGCTTTAGGGACCAGAAAATTTCCATTCTTGTTTTTACGAATTAATCAAGAACTTTAAATAAAATCTGTCTTTCAGGACTCTCCAAGATCCTGAATGTTGCCCACATTTATTTTTTTTTTCCTAATGAGATGTTTGAGATTGCCACTGTTTCTGCTCTGTAGTTCACAGAGGGTAGATCCTGCCTGAATTATTCATTATTGAAATGGTGGTATCTCTTGCTTAGACTCTGCAGTCAAAACAGTTCTTATGACTAACCCTGTGTCTTCCATAGACATCATGAATTATGTAATGTGCAAATCTCTCCATTATAACATCACCAGTTTTGGCAAGCTACTCAGCTATTTTTATTAAATGCTGCTCATCCGCCATGTGGACTCCTATTTTCAAGTTAATTATGAAACAGAGATGAAGACGTATTCAACTTGTAAAGTATCTTTCCAATTAAAAATATTTTAGGAGATGATACCATATCAAATGATTTCTACTTGGTTCCACACAGCAATTCCACTCCCTAATTATATGTAAAATGATACAAACTACTAAAGTTTTTATTCAGGCGGAGTTACAAACTGCTGGTAATGTATCATCTCTTCAAACAGAAAAAAAGAAACTATTCCGTTCTTTTGGCTGTTTCTGCTTTATGATATGTGTATATGAAAACATGCATGTGTATGTATGTGCAATTGCACATGCGTTTGCAAGGGCACGTTCCCCTATGTGCACATGTATCTGGAAGCCAGAAGACAATCTCAGGAGTTGCTCCTCAGGAGCCATTCACATTGTCTATTGAGACAGAGTCTCTCAGTGCCCAGGAATTCTTGAACTAGTCTACACTGCCTGTCCAGGGGTCCCAGAGTTCTGCCTGCCTCCATTTCCCCAGCACTAGTATCATAAACACACACGCGCACACACACACACACACACACACACACACACACACACACACACACAAACCCCACCCAGCAGCTATTCATTCTGATTTTTTTTCTCTTTTCTTTATGAGACATGGTCTCTGTGTGGCCCCAGCTGGCCTGGCACACTAGCCTAACAGTCCAGATGGCCTCAGTCTCACAGAGGTCCACCTCCCTATGCCTCAGATATGCTAGAATTAAAGCCATGTGCCACCATGACTAGCCTTTTCTTTTTAAAATTTGAGTTCTAGAAATCAAATCCAGTCCTTGGGTTTGAAAAGCAAGCACTTTACCAATTGAAGCACCTGCAGTTGATTCACCTGCCTGACCCATGAATTGTCTAAACATAAATCTATGGTAATTTTAATAGGTACAGTTTTAAAATGATCACTTACCTTATAAAATGAAAGTTAAGATGTGATGGCATTATATAATTTACTAAGATGGTATCCATGTATGTGAGTGTTTTGCCTACATGTATATAAGTGTACCATGTGCCTGCAATGCTTCCAGAGATCTGAAGAGGTCATTGAATCCCCTGTAACTAGAATTACAGATGGTTCTTGACCACCATAGTGGGGTGATGGGAATTGAACCTGGATCCTCTGGAAGAATAGCAAGTTTTTTTTTTTTAATCGCTAAGCTATCTCCCCAGCCCCATGAACTGAAGGAACCTGAGATGAGAGAGAAGAACAGTAGGAGACAGGTGTTACTAATAGGGAAATGTATAAAGTTGAGGTAGTTAAATGGGAGCAGAGAGGAAGGACTACACAGGGAAATTTGAGGAGAAAAGGAAGAAGGAGCCCAAGACATCCCATGAGACTGGCGATATCAAGGGAGAATTGAGGATAATGGGGACACTTTAAATGGAGAAGACATGGAGGAAGTGTTAACGTGGGAGAGAGAGAAGAAAAAAAAATGATGCCTAGCTAGTGCAAAAAACAGAGGGAATTCTATTAGTCCAGCTTCCTAATGACAAATTACACATAGAACATTTCTACAGGAGTCCATGTATATAACTGAAGGCTAAAAAACAAGAAACAGTGCCAAATAGGAAAATCCTTGATTTGAATTGTTGACCTGGGTAGTCCAAGAGATTCCTCAATTTGCACAGGCTATTGCCACAGCCCTTGAATGCTTCCCAGAACTTGAATGTAAGATCCCATTGCTGAAGACAGAACATATGTTGGCTACAGAATTTGGAGCAATGGAACTAGAACTGACATGGAAGCCACTTCCCCTGAAGACTAGCTCTCCTTGCACTGGAGAGCACTATGCAAGCTGCTAAGAGAGTATCAGTTGCTCACCCAACACCAGCTTCAAGACCAAATGACCACATCAAAGACCAGCACAACTCACAATGTTGGTGTACTAGTGGCACTTTTATCTTGGGGACAATCAACAGTTACCTAATGGGACTAACAGTCCACTCAATAGGAGGAAACTCATGTGTGGTACTGTAAACACAGCCAAATACACATGGCTGTAGAGGTCATAGATTTTAGAGAAAACCCAAAGATTTTCACATCCCTAGACTAATATAAATTTCTTACTATGTGCAAAATACGTATCCCTGTATTTACCAGTTACCACTCATCAAAGAAGCTTTTTTTGTACCAGATGGAGACTATTACAGAGTACCACAACTGGTCACACACAGATACTATCTGTGAATTGCCCGAGACTAAGTGACATGTCTGTAAGGCAACATCTACACCTAAGACCCACAGAACATAGAACAAGGGGCAAAGTGGTCACGAGTTAATCTCTCAGCTCTCATTAATGAAGCTCCCTCATGCCACAGAGATTAAAAATGGCCAAAGCCAAGAGATTAAGAGTCGGCAGAGTACTAGTCCTTGGACAGAACTACTTTATTGAACTTCACCCACCCAGGGCTCAGGGACTATTGTGGAAGAGGGGACAGAAGACAGTAAGAGCCAGGGAGGAGTTGTATGACCATTTGGAAATAGGGTCCTTCAAGCTCCTAAAGCTCTGCTTATATGAATCTACAGCAATTGTGGCAGTGTGTACAGGGTTCAGCCAAACTCAGGCAGACAAAATCCCAGCATAAAACTGGGGCAATGGACAGTAGGCTCTAATCTTAGTTGAAGAAATATTGGCAACTGATTACTGCTGAATTAGGAAGAGCTGATCTTCTTAAAGTGAGGATCTCTAGATAGGCTGACAGGACCTCAGTAGATGAATGTGAACTGAGGAAAGTGTGGGAAAACTAACTTCTCACAATAGACTTTAACACAGAGGACAGAATGTTTGGATTCAAGTTAGGGGATTATGGGAACAATGGTATAAATCTGATTAAGATTAATTAAGATGTTCTGTATGAAACACACAAGGATTCAATGAACAAATAAATTAGAACTTTTAATTGATGGCTTAATCTCACTGGAATGCCAAATACTGCACTCTTTAACTTATAACCTTTAAAGCTATGCATAGCCTCTGAGCTGATTGCTTTTACTCTATGTAACATTCAGGTTGTATAGACAAAGCATTTGTTAAATTGGAATTACCACTTTTTCTTCTTTATGTGTTTTTCTTGACAAAACAATGTTGATCATCACAATCGTGCAACAGTCACTGATCACCTTTACTTCACTTCTCCATTTTCCAGCTTATGTTATTAGTTGGTGCTATGCTGCCTGGTAAAAAGAAAAATCATACTATTTTTGGTAACATTACAATAAAATCCTGGATATTTTTCTCCCTTCATTCTCATCCTGTGAATTATTACATATGTAATAAACTCATCTATTCCTAAGTATAGCCAATTTAAAAAGGAATTATCTCACAAAATATAAAAGAAATCAAGTAAGAATTTCTCAAATCAGATGCTAATTCATAAGAAGGTTAGAAAGTTAATTCAACACTCTGCTATTAAGATTGTGGGCTATAATAATGTTCTTAGGAAATGTCACACTGCTTACTAAGTTTTCTAATCAGAAATATTTAGTAAATGTTATGGTATGAAAAGTGGTAAAGTGGTGTAAATTTAAATAATTATGTTTTTTAACTTCTAAAAGTTCCAATGTGAATTGATAATTATTTGTTTGAAGCAGTAAATAAATGAATACCAGGTTATACTATAACCAATTAAATGCTACTTTATTAGTATGTGCCTACCTAAAGGTCAAGTAACCTGCTAAAGTAATTAATAATCACTGATGGATTGTACTCTAGAATATATATTTTGTGTTCCTTTTAAAGTAGTTCTCTTGGGGACATGGGGAGATGGCTCAGTGGTGAACAGTACCTGATGCTCCTCCAGAACTCTCAAATTCAGTTTCCAGCACCTTCATGGCAGTTCACAGCCAGGATAACTCTGGCTCTAGGGTTTGCTGTGCCCTCTTCTGACCTCTACAAGGTATCCCTACACATGAGGGATGCCACACAGAGAAGCATAAACACATACACATAAGTAAAACTAGAAATAAATCTTAGTTTTGGAAACTAAAATCATAACTACCAATGTATGTGTTATTCCACTGCTCAGTTTAAAAATCATCTTCAGCCTTAGTCTAGAATCTATCCTCTATTCAACTCTATGATATAGTGGATCAAAGCTTATTTTCTTATCTTTATAAGCAAGGAAGATTTAAAATTAAAAGTTTGTGGAACATGCCAGAAATATCGCATGCTAACAGGCAATGTCACCTTATCTACAATAACATACATGGCACATGTGGGTTTTCTACACCTCCCCCAATGCATTCCTTCTTTAATTTTGCCTCAGGATAACTATACTGAGAGTTTGAAACCTTCATGAGTCAGGATGATGTAGCCTCTGCTCTCTTCACCATATGATTTCCAGTCATCCTAACTAGCACATCTGCAACAGGAAAGATGTTGCGTATTGAATTTCATGAGCAAAGCTGAGAAGGCTGTCTTCCTTTTCCTGTTGAATGCACAATCTTTGGACCAAAATGTAGTTATGGCCAGAGATATAACTGCATTCAAACATGGGCTTAGGATAAAGATGTTTTGATTATTTGTTACTGCATAAAAGAATACCCTGAAGTATTAATATTTTTACCTACTTTTACTTACTTTAACTTTTTTACTGAGAAAAGTCTCCAATGATAGATTAATTGATTAATTATTCTTTGGGTGTCTCAGAAGCTATGTAATCCACAAGTAGACTTCACTGAATCACTTGCAGATGGTCTTTATTATGGCTGCAGTGTGAGGTTGGCTGGTTCGGTAACTATGAAGGCTCACCAGAAACCTTCTGATTTGGGGACTGGAGAGATGACTCAATGATTAAGAGCACTGACTGCTCTTGAAAAGGATTCCAGGTACCCACATTCTGGCTAACAGCTGTCCCTAACTCTAGTTCCAGGAGGTCTGATGTCTTCTTCTGCCCTCCAGGGGCACTGCACAGCACAGGTACACTTATGTACATGCAGGCAATACACTCATACATACAAGATTCAAGAAGCTTCCTTTACAGAAGTGAAGATCATTGTGTCCACTGCGTATTTGTGGAGTGATCATCTGAGGTTGACTATAGTATCAACAAGCAGGCTTCAATCCGTGATGAGAGGCTTCCATGTGGTAATTGAGTTCTTAGATGGAGATTTCTAAGAGAAAACATCCCAGGGATAGATAAAAGCAGGAACTTCTTGAATGTGCAGTTATGCAGATTCCAGGAACAAAACCATCTCTGCTATGTTTGATGCTTATACAGCTGACCCTGTTTCAAAGACTGAAGAAGCAGATACTACCTCCTAGGTGGGAACAGGGCAGTCCCCACTGAATGCAAGGGTGTGGGTGAGAGAACATGCTGTAACCACTTTCAGAAAAAAAAATCATCTTTAGAATGGATGCCATAGGGATCTATGTATGTGCTTCTGCAAGCAAAAAAAAAAAAAAAAAACAAGTGGAGTTAATAAACTAGCCTGTTCCTGCCATCTTCTACTAATATACACACCCAGGAAATAACCTCAGTTTTCTTGATTACTATGCATAATTATTAAATAATCAAATTGGAATGAACTCATATGATTAGATTTTCAACCATTTAGCTCAACTAAGGGGCCACTGAGTAATAATATTAAGGTAATTGCTGTTTACACTGAATTATTTACCATTCTCTCAATACAGACTTGTCCCAAACACAAACGTGATAGGCAGGAAAGCTTAAGCAGACAACTCACACCAGAGAGAGAGACTGTTTTTCTCATGGGAAAAGGCTTATTTTTCAATGGAAATGTATTTGTCTTTGTTTAAAGTTCCTATTAGCACTCATAGCTATAGAATTATTTCATAATTACAGTTTTACATAACAAAAACAAATAATAATTCTGTTCAGAAGACTATTTTTAGAATGAAATTCAAATGCCGTCTTCTCAACACATGTGAGGAAGAGGCCCTGGCATTACTACATTCACCTGGCATTGAAATAGGTGTGATGGATGACCATTCCAGCTGGTAGGACCATACTGTAGGTTCACGTGCTGTTCTGAACATGTCTGAGTGGGTACACAGCATATGGTATTCTTTCTGTTGTACTTAGACTATATTTGCCTGAGAGTCAAAAAATGAAATCCAGAATTGCTCTAGCATCTAACCAACTCAGTGTTCTTTTCCTTTATGCCCCGAAAACTCTGGACTTTGCTGAGTTGAATTTGAGGTAACCATGATAATTATTTTTAGGTGTATAGCCATCTCCAGTTACTCAGAGGCTTGCCTCTTTAAAGGCTGATTTCTTCCTCACTTAGTTCGGCGGAGTCTCTAATCCTCCTTGTAGATTACATAGAGTGGCTGAAACCATTTCTTCAAGGCTTGTCGCTCCTCAGATCTGAATGAATGGGGGAAAAGAGATGAAGAAACACGTCATCACTTCAGTGTCTCCCATCACTTACGGTTTATCATCTGCACTAAGATTTCCACTGGCCCAACCACAACTACAAAAATGTAGGGACAGTGTTTATATTTGCTGAGCCCCAAGTCTCTTCCACAAAATGACTTTAGACATTTCTTCTATGTTACACATGGATATTTTCATCAAAATAGAAATTGAAATGGCAACTTTCAGGGTCTTTTGCCCTCTAAGCCAACTGTCACAGATTTAAAAAAATATCGTTTGAACGGTTCCAGTAACTAATCCTACATATCAAAACAAAGAAGATTGTAATTACACAATGGTGACAAGAAGAACAAATTTAGATACTCAGTAGGTTCACTGGGTCTTCACTTTAACATATCCAGAGGAAGAGTGAAGGTAAACAGTAACTGAGGACTCATGTCGCCAGTACAACAAAGAATAAAAATATATTGGGTTTTGCTACATCAGAAGACTGGGATGAACACAACAAACATCTGGAATTTCAGTGACTGAAAGTTACAGCCGCTGCCACTCCTCCTCAGTCCCTGGCATATATATCTGCTACAGTTAAGCCTGGTGGGGATAAGTTCAACTAAACAGGGCTGGAGTCCAGGCTTCTGAAATGGTACAGCCCAGAAACAGACTTTTTCTTCTCTGTGCTGAGCTGTGAAGTTATAAGAACGATATCATCATGGAATTCCTAAAAGAAAGATTAAGAAGATCTGGAGAGATGCACTAAAAATTACGCCTTTCACAATATTATTATAATGCATACTGAAACTTTCAGCTGAAAACACACTAAGTGATGAGGTTTTGACTCCAAGGGAAAGGACTAGAGATTTTGAGATAACAGTAAGCAAATATAAACTATGTTGGAGTCACGGACCTTTGTTTGTCTCCAACACTGAAAACTTTGATTTGGATCACCTGTAAAACAAAGCTTCTAACTCCCTTAATGACATTAGAAAGGGATGTCTGATGCTCAACCATTAATGAAAGGATAAAAGTGATTATGTCATCACTTTAAAATTTCTAGTTTCCTGACCATACATACCATGGCAGAGATTGAGTTTCATTCTCATGTTTGGAATGCCTTTTAATAAACATGTTGATTTAGTTGTCACTGTAGTGGTTCATGGAGGTAGGGTCTCTCAGAGATAACTAGCTCATGAGGATAGAAAGTTCAGGAGGGTTTACCTGTTAATTAATCATGGGTGGTTGATCATTCATTACCTGTCACATTTTTAAGCTCTGGGTAATCAGGTATTTCTTGTTACTACTTGGGACTAAGATGAGAGATATCATCAGAGGAATAAAGAAAGGAAAAAATGATTTATTTTTCTTTATTTTATTTATCTTGAGAAGATAAATCTATTTCAAATCATTTTTGAGGCTGCCATTTCAAGATCATGGTTCCAACTTCTGACCAAGGACTTCAAGCTTCCCGTTAATTTGGCAAAGGTCACCACATGATGAGCAAACAGTCAGGAGACAGAGGAAGGGAGCGAGAAAGCACAGGAAATGGAGAGTTTAACCCTGTGCCAGTAATCGGATTAGTCCCTAAAGAGATGTTCTGCGTATTGGATCAGAGTTAAAGCCTTACATAAACGTTTTAATATCTTCTTCTAAGGGTCATGAGCAGCTTCTTCTATATTCCTCCTCCTCTTCTTCCTCTTCTTCCTGCTTCTCCTTATTCTCTGTCTTGCTCATCTATCTTTTCCTCCCATTCCTCCATCTTCTCCTTCTTTAGCTCCTTTCTGGCTTTTTCCTTCTTCTCTTTCTCTTCTCATTATTGGAATCCATCTTACATTTCATTACACTAATTTCTTTGATTAGTAAAAACAAATAGGGTTGCAATTATTCATGATGCCAAGAATAATTTTCTTAAAACTCACCTTCAACCTCCAGAGTTGGATGCCAAGTAACTGTTTCCTATAATATCTTTATTGAATCTCAAGGGTCTGACATGGCTTATCTTCCTAAATGAATCATCCACACCAGAAGAATTCTTAGCCAAAACATTCAAGATGCCCATGAATAGAGGTCAGCAAAACAAGTTCAGAACAAATATTGATCATGTAAATAACTCTTCTATTCAACGTTTGGAAAATTTGGGGGTAGTTCTAAGATAAAACTGCTTTGGGATAAGAGGCCCCTTGTACCTGTCTGTTTCCACAGCTAGAAATCTATCTGTCACATTTTTCACCTCTCCCTAACTAGGTATTGCTTGTCTAGGAAGTTAGTACTTGTGACCAAGATGACAGATATCATCAGAGCAATAAAAAAAAATTTCTACTTTGAAAATATTTTGAAAATTTACATGTGAATTCTGTAGAAGTAAGAAATACGGCACAATGCTTTAGACAATTTTACTCCTTTGAAGAACTTTAATAGGATCATTATACATTATAAAGTGAGAAAGATCTCCTCACATATAAAGCATTTCATGGGAGATTAAGACAAAGCATGGAAATGATTTAATGATATGGAATTTGAATCTTACCTGGTTTTTAAAATTCACTCACCACTATTGTCTCAAATATTTGCATGATCCTTTATTGGTCCTTAACAGTTCTCACCTTCTGAATGAATGAATTTATGAAACATTTACTAAGCAAATTTACTAAGCTTTTGTCTAGTGAAATTACTAAATATCTGTTAACTGCTTATGTTGAAATCATCATGTGAGACATGAGGCACTATTATTGTAGTGTATTAATTATTCCACTATTAGATTTGAGCATCTGATAAACCTGTCCACTGACCCATTTATGGATTGATCTTCCTTCAGTTCTTCCTTCTTTGTTTTCTGTCTTCTCCATATGTGTTCTCTTGCTGGTGTAATAGTACTAGCTATCTACACAATAGATGAAACAGAAAACAAGGGAAAACAAAGAGTAAAGACTTTCTAAAATTGAGTAGTGGGAATTGATATTGATATCAAAATTCTCCTTTCATAGACAAAGCTTCTCCTCCTGGTATCATGTACACTGAAGTTTTTGATATAATCCTTTGTAATCTTTATAAAATACATGCTTGATTAAAATTAACTTTATTGAAGAGAATAACAATTTCCCATGTACCAAAGATCTCAAGCAAGATATGATTAGACTATACTATGTTTGCATATTAATTAAGGATTTGTTAATTCAAATTTAGATAATTTTCTAATGATCATAATTTTTTGCAATAGACAATCTTTGAAGTATAAAACTATGACAACAAAAATAAGGTTTTCTCCACAGAGAACCCAGATAGCCTCACTGAGTTCTTTGTAGGAAGTGCTTCCTGCTGAATGGTCCAGAATAGACCTGAAATTAGACGAGGCATTTAGAGAATTGCTGAATTGACACTGATTCATCTGGCTCCTAAAACAAAAGCAAAGATCTGATAACAGAGGTAGAATGTGGTTCAGATGCTTCAATATCTGCACAGGATATATTTGAGCCCCAGACACTTGTCCATACCCAGTCCCTTTTCATAAGAAATGCTGTTGTATATTCATAAAGGAATGCTGCTTATCCCTATACATTTTTGTAATCCAGAAACTTCTAAGTAGCTTCCTTCTGGATGGAGATTTTAAATAATTAGCATAAATCCACTCAAACAGAATAGAAGAGCAAAATGTACAACCTCTAAGATGCACTTTTGAAATATTTTCTTGAGAATTTCACACATAAATATTGTATCTGAGTTATTGGCATCCATCCAAGTCCCTGATCCAATCTCCCTCCTCCTCCTCAATTTCTGGTTCTTTTATTTGGCTATTATTGCTACATATATATGTGTGTGTGTATATATATATATATATATATATATATATACACACACACATATATAACATATATAACACACTGAGTCCATTTAGTGATACTCTCAGGTACATGTGTTAAGGGCTGACCACTCGGGATTGGGTAACTCATCAGAAAGCTAGTCCCTCAAGAGCACTGATTCTGCTTCTCTCAGCTTCCATTGATTGCCTGTAGCTGTTCATCCAGAGATTCGACTCCATAAAACTTCCTCCATCCACACTGACAAGTCAACTAGTTTTGTCATTTTGCAGATTTTGTGAGGTTACCATAGTGTGATTACTTCACGGATGAAGCTTCCTTAACATGTCTACTAGGCGTTGTCTAGCAGTCGGCATCTTTATCCTCTGGCTAGTAGAATTGTTGCTTCTCCTTTTCTTTGATGTTCCCAGAAACTTAGGTGTAAAGGTTGCATCATAGATGTAACATTTAGGGCTAAGCACCCCACCGTCACCTATTCTTTGTATTTTGAACAGTTGTGGAATGCTGTAATAGTCTCCACATGTTGCAAACACATTTCCTTGATGAGTGGTGAGAGCTATGGTTGTCTGTGAATACAAAGATATGTATTTAGGGCATTGTGAGAAATCACACAGAAGTAGGTTCTTCCTGAGGATCTTGGCTCTGTTTATAGTACCATATGTGGATTCCCTCCCATTGACCAGGCCTTAAGTCCAATTAAACAGCTCTTGATTCCACTGTTTTGTGGCATGACAGCATTCAAATATTTGTATTACACAAACAGAAAAATATGTAACTAGATGTAAATGTAGATTAAATGCTTCCTTCTGTTTAGTTTTTATCCTATTTTTTAATATTTATATAGAAAGTTACTTAAAATATTTTCATTGTCCAGGTCTCAGTCACTGGAGTATGAATATATTAGGCAGTAATTTAGAGTATGTCGTAAAATCCCATTATTCAAGTACATAAGTATTTTATTTGGAAAACAAAAATCTTACGGTGATTCTAAATGTATTAATGAACAAGCTGTCAATTGAAATGTCAAATACTGGTTGAGTTGAAGACATGAATTTATAATGCTTCCTTTACTTTGCTGTTAAGAAAAACCTAATGGAGTATGAGAATTTAGAGTGTTGATTGGTTTTAATATATAATCCCAACTGACTACCAATATGGATCTTGTTAAATTTAATCAATGAAATGTCTTTAAAATTGAATTTAATAATTTTCAATACTATATGAAATATGATTTCTCTAAGGATATAAAATATCATATATCTAAGTTATTCAACCAGATTCTACCATATATCTTTAAGCATAATCCACTTGAAAGGATGTGAAAAAATTATCCTTTAAGCATAATCCACTTGCAATTATGTGAAAAATCTTGATGATTCTTGGATTTTACTGTTATGCAGTGGATATCGTGCTTCCATATTCATTAGTCACAGTCTTTTAAGAACATATGCCTAAAGGATTTTCTGTTCTACTAAGAATCATAGACTTATTCTTCAGAGTGTTTTACTTCTGATGAATAGACTGCCTCTTTGTAATGTATAAACTTCCATTTGCCCAGCACAGTGTCCCATTCTTGATAGCCCATTGTACTCAAAACAGCTTAATTTATAAATGCAGACCTTTAGAAAACATTTGTTTTTATGAAAACAGGTGAACAACAAAATGTTGGGATAAACAGAATGAATTTTTAACATTACATTACCTTTTGAAGTAGTACACATGATTAGATATTGGATTATTAGCACAGATTTCCAATGTATAATTTGGCATGTCCCAAAAAGAACAATATTTTCAAGAGAAGATAAAATGTTAAACAGCACAAGAAGAGTATCAATTATAATAGTAAAATTATCTATATATCCAACACGGAACTGAAACTGGAATATCTCTACAGGACACTTGTGAAGTCTTAAAATGCCTTTATATTTTAAAATATAGCATGTAATATTATTGGACAAAATTCCACTGATTCCACCAGATAATACCTTTAGTTTTACATGTGATCCAGTTTGTTTTACAAACTTCCACCTGGTAAAGAGGCAAAGTTAATGAGAAACTTATTTACAGGCTATAAATTAGCAGTGAAGGTCTATTTTGACAATTCCCTAAAATATATGCAGAGAGGAATCTTTGTGGCCAGAATGACATCCATTCTGTTCCCTAAATAAAAATCTCCTGGGTGAGTTGAATTAACATACACAACAACCAAAGGCAGAGCAAAGGTTTTATACACCTTGATATATAAACAAGAGAGGTGGCAGTCTCCGTCTCACACCACAGCACAGTGACCTGCGTTCAACAGAGCACAGGACCTTTACTTCCTGGAACAGAGATGGACACATTACTCAGCTCCTCTTGCAGATGGAAGTGGTCGAGTAAATTAATTCTTGCTAAGAACATATGGGAAATGAAATAGACACCAGTTCTAAGCCAGGCCATCTAACATGTTTGCACTCATGAACTTTCACATAAATTCATCATCTAGATGGATGAAGAAACCTCAGAAGTGCAGGAGAGACCTGAACCAATAAGAAATAACCAGAGTCAGTGCTAGCGTGAAAACGTCAAAACGTCAGGCTTGTGAGTGCTAGAGAGAATGAACAATGTCCATGCCTTGAAAGATGAGGCTGTGGGGACTCACTGAGAGTAAGGGAGCAGCATGCAAAAGATGGTGAGAAAGAAAAACAAAATGAACTAGAACTGCATCTGAGCCTTCTCAGGGGGAAGGTTGTCCTGAACTGCCTGAGTGTCTCCTGCAGTACATCAGTTTCTAGAATGCCTGGAAGACTCCTGGCACTCCCCAGGCACTAGCCCACAGAGCTATGCCAGAATACCAAGCAGATGGTCATCTTGCCTCTGTGGAAGAGTTCTGAGATTTTATAATCACATAGCAACTGCTAGGGAGTCAAGAGGACACAGTGACATTCATCTCTTCTGAGAAAAACTCAATCTGTGGGAAATCAGTGCCAGATTAATAGGTGGATTATTGGGCAGTGGAAGGATGTGGCCTCAAGTCACTGAGAGAATCTCATCCTGGTAGATGGAGCAGTTGTTTGGGGTTTTGCTCTGGTCTGGTCACTTTCAAGAGAATGATGTTTCCATTTATGATGAGATGGCCAATGTCTCAGTCACTGCAGACAGAATGAGGGACACTTACCCACTTAACATGAGAGCTAGACAGTCAGGAAAGATGCATAATAATGGAGCATAGTGGTCTCAGAACATGGACATAAAAATCTATGCGGGAACAGAAAATTCAAATGTTTTATTTATCAGAAAGGAAAATCTCACTGCCATTTACTATTCTCTTAGGGGTAGTATGAGATTCTTATACCAGTTTACTTTTTGAGGATGAATGATAACCAGAAGAAAGCTTTAAATTAAAATTATGAGCTCAGGTTGTAACTCAGTGGTAGAGCCCCTGCTGTGTAAGCACAGGGTCTTGGTTTCAATGCCCACCACAATGTAGATATAGATAGATAGATAGATAGATAGATAGATAAATACATAGTTAGATAATAGCTAAATAGAGAGATGATAGATTATAGATAACAGATAAATGAAAGTAATAGATAATAAATTGATAGTTGATAAATAGGTAAAACTAAATAAATCCTTATATTCCAGAAATTTTTTTTCTGAGCATCAGAGGATAATGACACCCCCATCCCGCCTGCCAACATGAAGTTGATCCTCAGAACCCACAAAATGTAAGGAGAGAAACACCTCCCACGAGTTGTCCTCTAATCTCTACAAGCATAGCATAGCACTGCGGCAGTAAAGTTTCACTGCTTCCCACACACAGATAAATAAATGTACGGGTTTGTTCTGAATAAAACCAGCAGAATCTTCCCAGTGTGTTTCTGCCAATGTCCCCGCTCTGGAACCCCCTCTGTGTGCTCTTCTCCTGACAGCCTTTGTGGCTTTGTTCCTTGCTCTGGCCCTGCAGTGTGATGGAAGCATCATTGTGTGGGTTCAGATCCTGAGTGTGAGGGACCCAGAACTTAGGACATATTTATCGCACACCATTCTTTTACGCTCCCTTCCTTCTTCCTGATGCTCCTTCTTCCCAAATATTTTCTCTTGTAATTTTTCATCTCATATATTTTTAACTTAGATTCTATATACGAGGGAAAGCATGTGACGTTTGTCTTTTGATTTTGGCTCATTCCACTTAAAATGATAATCTAGTCATTCACATTTACCTATCACATTTAAACTCGTCACCCGCTAAGGACTGTCTTAACTGGTTGGAATTTTGAACTGTTATGAATGAAGTTGCTATACCATTGCTTATGCACTTGTGTGTAAACATAAGTTTGCATTTCTCTGTGATGAATGTGAAGTGCAGGATTGCTGGGACATCATAAAATGAAATGTTTAGCTTTCAAAGAAATTGTCAAATTGTTTTCCAACTGATTATACATTTTACAATCACTGATATATAAATTGTACTGTTTCTCTGAATCTTAAGCAGCATTCTCTATTGTCAGTGTTTTCATGAGGAAATTCTGGTAGGTATATAAAGATTTCTCACTGTGGTTTTAATTTGCATTGCCCTGATATCTAAAAGAGTTGAACATATTTTCATAAGCTAATTACCATATGTATGTCCTCATGAACTGTCTGTTTGTGACTTTTATGTGTTTTACTTTTGCATTGCTTAGTTGGGACTGACTTCTTTATATATTTATACACTATTCATTATTCACATGTACATTCAAAAACCTCACTTGCTAATTTTCAGATTCAATTTATCTATTTCCCTAAAAGTATAGTTGATGAAATGAAAGTTTGTCATTTTAATTTAAAATAAATTTAGCATGTAGCAGAATGGAAATGTAATGCATGACTTGTTTTTCTCCTTTCTGTAACAAAAGAAATAAGCAGAGGTGGTTTAATAAAGGACTGGATTATTCTGGCTCCTGGTTTCAGGGTAGATTCTTTCCTGGTAGGAAGTCATGGCAGAAATGTGAGGTGCCCCGTCACGTTCTATTTCCAACCAGGAAGCAGAGAAGGATGGATGCTGGTACTCAGGTCAGTTTCTTCTTTTTATTTTGCCCAGGATACTTTAGGATCTTGCTGTTTGCATTACCACTGGGAATGCACTCCTCCTTAGATAAACTCTTCCAGAAACACCATCAGTCCCTTGTTCTCTGTGAATTCAGTGATCTAAAACATTCCACCCTTGGCTTAATACAAAGCTGATTTAAGCTTTGCTGATCAAGCCTGGCTGACCTCCACAACAGCTAAGTAGCTTGTGTACCCTGCCTGGGAGACTCATAAATTTACTAACCCTAGATCCCAAGGAATCTGGTCTGGAAGGTCCCTAACAACCAAAAAGAGGAGGCAGAGGTGTTAACCCCTTCCTTCCCCAAATCTGTTCCTCTCGCTCCATGAGAGTCTCCACAGTCTCCCTATGTTCTCTTAACCCAAAACCCCTGCTTTTCCTCTCTCTACTGAAATCCTAACTGAACCCCTGGGTGTGCATCAAACAGTAAACTGCCTCTTTATTCCCGTCCATCTGAATGTTTTGACGCAAGCCAAGGCCAGCTTATCATGTCATCATACAAATTGGCTCCATATTTTATGGGAAAAGGCATCAATACTATGTGCCAGACCTGGCTCAAAATGCATTGAAGTAGTTAACACATCCAGTTCCGGAAGCTTTTTCCTGGTTCTCAAGGTGCTGCCATTTGACTTGCTAGACGGCCAGCACTCAACCCAGCAGGGCACACCATATTTCCCTGTCTCAGTTTCTTCTCTTCTTCCAGCATGACCTCAGCCTTCAGCCAGGGATGATCCCCATGTGTCACCACTGCTGTCTGGCATGACACCTACCTTTGCTTTCAGCAACAACCACTCTGTCCTTCCTCCCCACTCCTGCCAAAATGACCAGCATAGCTCTTCTCTATGAACCTTCCAAAAGAGTGAAACACCCCTTGCATCTGACTCCTGAGTCTGCCTTCAGCCTCTAACCATGGCCTATTCAAGACCAAATAGACTTCCTGGCCATGATCCTTGACCATGACACTTAGACCTTTCAATTGTGGGAAAAGATGACTTGTGCCTCTTTTTGAGGAAGAGATCACCACCTTTTCATCAACAGATCAGGTGTGGTTAAGGAGGGAATGAAAAATCTTAAGCACAGCCCTCTTTGTTGGGAGGAGGCACTGAGGAAGGTTTTTCTCTCACTTGTCTTCTTGACTCCTCCTTGCTCTCTGGCTCTGGTAATTGTCCTGCTACTGACTTTTTGGCCTAGTTTTTAGCCTGTTCCAGAAAGTCTTGATTAATTTGGTCACAACAATTTCTGAAGCTGCCACTCAGGACCACATAAGAACCGTCCTCTTCTTCAGGGATATGTGTGACCCTCTCTACCTTCTCCCCCACCACATACTCCCTTGGGCCATCAGGAAGCAGTCAGATGTCAGTACTTTCACACCTATTGGTATCACTTTGAATCAGGAAAGGTGGAGAAATATTACCTCTTGAGCCTCCTTACATGGCTCCTCTCATGATTACAGCCCATCCTGAAGCTTCCCTCATATACAACCTCAACCATGAGCCATGAAATGAAATAAAGTAGTCTGGGAAGTGAGTTGTGTACAAATCAAGCAAATAAGAAAATCTGTGTAAAAATCGTATCCAATTAGAGAATCGATGTAGAGTGTGCAGACAGGAGAACCAGAGCAGTAAAGCACAGTTAGGTATGCAGATCTAGATACCAAAGGGCTTTTAATATATAACATGGACTTTAGACACACTGAGTAGTAAGTCCCTTCTACAAGTATTAAAAAATATTTTATTTGTTTATTTTATGTGTAGAAGTGTATTGCCTGCATGTGTATAAGTGTGCCAGTGTTGTGTAGTGCCCATAAAGGTCAGAAGAGGGTGTCAGATCCCCCTGTAACTGGAGGAACTGCCATGTGGGTATTGGGAATCAAACGCAAATCCTCTCTAAGAACAGCCAGTGCTCCTTACCTCTCGACCAACTTTGCAGGCCCTTTCTAAAAGTTGTTGAAGGCGATGTTAAAGAGATAACTGCAATACTTTGACAGTCATCCTAAGTGTTCACTGAAGAAAGGACCATTAAAAGCACAGCACAACAAAACAAAAATGAAGGAAAATAAAGGAGAAAAGCAGAAAACACACATGTAGGAATTTATTTCAGGTCATAAAACATAAACACAAATGTCAAGATTAAAATAAAAACATTCCTATGAAAAGTGTTGATAGACTTAACGTCCAGTGATGCTCAATATTCACGACTCACAAAGTTGCCCCCTGATTAAATGTAATTTTTATCTCAGTATTTGTTAATTCAGTTGACAGAGATCAGGGCTTTCAACAGAAAAGTTTTCCATGATGAGTTATATTTCCAGAAAATAGACGTTTCTTAAAACAAAGCAAACAAACAAAAATGACTGGCATCAGACCCGACTGTGTAAAAACATCCCCTTATAAGAATGGAAAGGAAAACCCCCTGAAATATGTTTATCAGCAAATGATGCAGTCAGATGCGCTCCATCTCAAGCAGATTGTAGGTTGGGTGCATCAGTATTTCCCAGAAAGTCAGTTTAAGTAGATGTGAGATTACTGAGATTTTTTATTTCTCACACAACTCAGGGAATGAAAAATATGTCCTAACCATTATACCTTTTAAAATGCCACAGAATATGTTATTTAAAGCAAAAATCTTTCTGGTTCTAATCTACTTTATAAACACCTTAAGCCAGTACAGATTTAATGAAGAGTAGTTGAGAGGTTTTACAGACTGAGATTTCTGCTATATTTTAGAGTACCAAAGGGCCCTTTTCACAAACTCAGAGGGATCCAGAACAAACAGCTTGCTTGTTCCCCAGGCACCATATTTAACGCTCTGATGTAATGCTCTGAAACATCAACTCAAGGCAAAGAAACTCCAGAAGAGTGGTCCAAAGAGCACTGGAAGTACAGAGGTGGGTCTTACTCTAATATTAGAGAATTAGTCATTTGTCTTTCAAAATTGACAATTTGGAGCCATTATCTTATGACAGAGCCTTGAGAAAATGATCTATGCTTTGGGGAAGTCCCTAGGTGAGGTTAGAGTTCCTAATTTGCAAACTTTGATTGACCTCAGTTCCTTTAATAACTTTAAATGTGAATCTTGCATACATCCTTTTCTGTTGTATTAATTAGTTTTACATACTTAAGCAACAGATGCAAATTTATGCTAATTAATTCTTTCTATGCAAAGTAATATAAATATGTGTGCCCTAGATTTCTTTAAATGAACACAGATTGGAGTGTGTATGTTTAATTTAGAAAGAACATTTACGTTTGTCTTTCAGTAGTAGTGAGGCAAATAATTGCAGTAATAACCTTATATATAACATGTTTTAGTCTCCTCACCAAGATGAATTCATACCTTTTAAGTAACTTACTTGGAACCATCTTTCAACCTTTTAGTCTAAAATTCGACATTCTGTTTTTATTAATGGATTTTCATCTTTTTCCTGGACAGATTGACAACAGGCAGAAGGAAGATACTAACTAGAGGGCTCAACTAAAATCACAACATGCAAGGGAACCTCCATTGATAATTGTGATGGAGCCCTGGGACTCTTTTGACCTCTTCCCATAGAGCCAGTCTTTCTTGATATAGTAAACAAAGGCTCTCTGTTAGCTATTAATCACAATCTTTTCGAGTAATTAAGGCAAAAATAATAAAGTGAATCTTCCTTTTAAAGTGCTTCAAATATTCTAAATTATTCTAAATCTAGTCTCTAAGTTTCTTCTCTTGTCTAAACCTAGCTTCACTGCTAAACGTGTTTTCCAAATAGATGGGGTAACAGATAGGCAGGTTACATTAAAGCAGGGAAAACTGTTACAGATCTGAGATGATGTCCGATGCCATTCTTAGATGTAGCTAGTGTTTTGCTAAGAAACCACTGTAAAGTTTTGACAGTCACAAGAATCTTAAGTGAGACACAGGTGTGTTTATGGATGGTTTTCACAGGGCCTAAAAGTAGCCCAAAATAACTTGGCTCTGGTCTACAGCATTTTAGGTCTC